>CM020513.1:9417500-10017500 GCA_009823395.1 Thamnaconus septentrionalis | reverse complement strand
ACGATATAAAAAACAACAACATGTTTTTACATTCGAAAAACAACCAAACCACAAGACACCAGTGACTATTACTGATCGAGTTGCTGTGACTCAGACGGGAGACATTTTTGTGCTCTTACATACATTCCGCTACAGTGATGAGCTAACAAGCTGGTAAATTCAACAGTCACGGCGTCAGTCTTCACGACTATCCTGCAAACACTGATACATATTTTAAAGTACACATGTTCATCTGCAAATCAAGTCAGAACAGAACGCAAAAATGTATTCGTAACACCAAGACAAGACGGCGGCTGAACTCAGCGCAGGTGTGAGAGAATCTGTGGTTAAAAATATCAGCACCAATCGTCTCTCAAACCATGCTGGGGGAAAAAAAACAAACAAACCTGTAAAGTGTTTAACATGATGTACCGCTGGGGAAGCAACCTTAAGAGGAAAAGAGCTACAAGCCGTCACATGACCAACAAGGTGCTGAGCTGCATGTGACTTCCTGCAGTCAGATGTACTCGCAAAAAAGAAGATGTGACGTGAACAGTCTAAGTTTATGATGGAAGTGTCCGACGTGTGATCCATTTACAGCATTGAACATGTACCTCTGCCCTCATTGAGGTTTTTTTTTTTTTTTCAGTTTTCAACCTTTGTTATTTGCTTATACTGGCCCTTAAGAGAGAATCCACAGGGCGAATTGCAGCCGTTACCCTGTGGACTCGCCGCTAGTTAAAATTAAAAAAGTCTCGACAATGAAGTGTCTTTCAGTTTTGAAGAGTGTGTTTTTCCGACCGCGTCGGCCAGTCCCTGCGAAGGCGTCACTATGTCTCCGCGCTGGCGAGCGTCTCCTCGCCGTGGATCTTGTTGTACTGCGTGGTGATGGCGTCGAAGGCCTCGTCTCTGTGGATCATCGCGCCAAACACCATCGGCTGCAAGGGCGGAAAAACAAACAAACAAACAAAAAAAAAAAACTGGTGGGGAACGCAGTAAAGGAGCCTCTCCTGAAGGTGCTTGAGAAAGTCCATTTGATTAAGATCCCTTCGCACATAACCCCGGGTTGTATAAGAGTTTTTATGGCCAATTCCAGTCTTATCTCGACTTGGCACCGAGTGCCGAGATGATTATTGTTCTCTTCTGCCACTGCAGCACTAAAAGATCACATGATCAGTCGCAAACAGGGAGGCTGTGGTACTCAAGTGCGTTTCTCAACAAAATATCCGTGAAGATTCTCAGTCGTGTAATATATACAATATAAACAATATAACGTTGCTTTAGTTACAACCGTACCGGTATTTGCCGCTAGAGGGCACTTGCGTTCTGTGTGTGTGTGTTTGTGTGCATGTTGCCGAAGAAATAAAGAAGGAAAACTGATGTACGCAGGAAGGCTCCATGGATGTATTATAAGAACTGGATACCGGATTGGCGGCGGGCCGAGTTTCCCACTGGCCACTTGAGGTACTGCAGCAAAAAATCCCATGGGGCCCAAAAAGCATTTTCCCCATAGACCACAATACAAAAATAAACGCCTTCAAAACAGCTGACAGGACGACTGTGACCTGAAACGCGATTCGTTTAAAAAAAAAAAGAAAAAAGACCAGAAAATCACCAGAAAACAGTTTATTGCTAACTGTAACTGAACTTGGTTCCGGCTCCGCCCCCCGAGATTGCTCACCTTCTGCGTCGACGGCGTCGCAATCGAGATACCCATCCCTGATCCTGGCAGCACAGAGAGGACTTTGTACTGCGGAGATGAGAACAACCAGTCTCCATATGCACTTCAGTGGTATAAACCTTATTGTTGTTTTTTTCTGGAAACATCAGATTTTAAAGATCAACTGCACTCACACTGAAGTTTGACTGTCACATTCCACAGCGCTGTAAAAACTAAAATAAAGGGACTTAGCACCTCCCTGGTGCAGCGGCGCACCCTGGTGGTGACTTGGGCTCGCAGCCTCTACGCACCTTCTGGATGTCGGTGATGTCTGTGAGTTTGATGACTTTGTTTCTCTTGGAGGAGCCCGACCTGGAGCTGGAGCTCTCGAAACACAGGTGGCTGCGGGATAAAAATTTGAAAAGGGATGTGATATGAAACCTTTCAGAGCATTTTTTTTTTTCTTCAAATATTGTCAAGAAGGAACCAACTCTTGGCAAACTAAAGAGTTTGACGTCTCTTTAGAATTCTTAATGTTCGAGGTCAGCGGTGGGGAAACTTTTTGACTGGTGGGGCCACAATGGGTTCTAAAATTTGACAGAGGGGTCGGAGCAGCAGCAGATGGATGGAGTGTTTTGGTGAGCCACCTCATAGGAGAAAAAAAAATATTATGGGATATGTAGAAAACGTGTGTTTTAATGTCAATTGAGCATGAACAAAAGCAACGTTCCAACAAAATTTGTCTTTGAAGCCCGGCAATATTTAGCTTTTTATTGAAATGACTCTTAAAACACAAAAATTGAAGAAACACAGCCATTTTATTACTTACTTACAATTAATATAATTTCTATCAGTTTTTGGCGGGCCAGATTAAAAAGCCGTTAAGCGTTCTAGAGCAAAAACTGTTGACGTGAACAGACAGAAAACTCACTTCTCTGTGATGTAGAGGACTCCATTGCGGATGTAGTCCGTCGGTGTCTTCCGGTCTCGGTTGATGAGGCAGCAGCGCCAGCCGTTCTCTGGCGTGACAAAGAAAACAACAACAACAAAACTGTCAGACAAGAAGCCTCTATCACCTGCTGCAGCTGAAGTTGAGTCATTCATCTGGGAATTTTGTGTGTTTTGTCGGCAACAGTTGAAATGCAAAAAATATCATCAACATTAAGGAATTCAAGCCTGGGTTGCAATTCCTCGCTCACCCGTCAGGGGGCGCTCGCTCTCAGGAATGTTGAAGACCTCGTGGAAAGCTCCTCTCTTGGTGCTGTGGTAGCGGCCGCCGTCCTCGTCCCGGCCGACACCCGCAGGAGCGGCAGCGCCGACGTTTCCTCGACCCACTGACGCAGGCACCTGAGCGGGACGACGGAGAGGCCGCTGGGTAAAACACTCCATCAGCCAATCACAGTCGAGAACGAGCAGCTCGGCGTCGAGGCAGGAAAGAGAAGAGCTCACCTGTCCTGGCGTGTTCTGAACAACAGTTTTCTCTAAATAATTTTTTGTCATACATGTTCTAACCGGAAAGTAAGCTGAGACCGAGCACAATACTGGAGTTCTTCTAATGTCCACAGGGGGGCGCCAGAGGAGACGGAGTCTAAAGGAGTCTCTAGCGACTAAACTAGCTTTTCTCAGTGTGACAGCAGCCGACTGCTCCAACTGCAGAGATGATTCTACACATCCAGAAAGTGTCTAATCTACCGACTAGTCAACTAAGAGACACACACACATTCGCATCCTACCTGTTCACACTCAGACGGCTGAGAGAGGGAGAAAAAAAAACACACACAACTGAAACCAGTGACCTACTGGGACCGAGACTGATCCGATCCCATCTGAGATTTCCTCCGCTGGATCATGATTTGGTGACGTTACAGGTGCGGTTTGTCAAATTTGGCTTGATTTATGATTTTTTTATATTGGTAAAAGCTTCACACAATGCCCATAAACACATTAATTAAAGTGTATACTCACAGTGCAATAAAAGTAATTTGGTTTTACTACCATTAGAACGGCTCTCATAGCGCAATAAGGGTCTTGCTCCTAGTTAACTGCTATCTTGCGGCACCATTTATTAAGGAAGCCTGCCTGACAGTGGCCTAAATACAAAACACGCTGTCAGACGGGCTTCCTTAAAATTATTACGCGCTGGATTTACAAACTGTTGCAATTACAAATATTGTAATTTGAAATTACATGAAATAAACTGTGTCAAAACTGGAGGTTTCTGCTAATAAAATAGATTAAGGGAGAAATTAAGTCATCGACACACACAGGGACCGGCTCACATTAGACCGGCGCTTTGTGTGTGTGTGTGTGTGTGTGTTGTGTATCTTTGTGAGTGTGTATATGTATGTGTGTGTCTGGATGCGTTGCAACGCTGCCGAGCTGCGGAGATTTTGCACCGACCCGTCTGCTCAGCAGGGTGTTGCTGCGCTCCTTCAGCTGCAGGTCGGTGGGCAAATTGGTCCAGATGACGTAGGGCGTGTCGAAGCGCTGCCTCAGCTTGGGGCAGCTCTTGAAGATGAAGTCGATGATGAAGAACTTGATGCCTGCGTACACGGCTGAGCAAAGGCAGAGCAAAGGCAAAGTGTCGACATCTGCACTCAAGTATCAGTTTCAAATGGAACAATGCAGCAGGCTGGAAGAACCTGGGATGAGTTCTGTTGTGATTTTCTTTTTTCAGTACTGCTACTCTTACTGACACTTAATTTTGATAAGATGTTAAAAAATTACTACTAGTTTTTTTTTTTTGCTAAAAAATCATGAAAAACAGTTAACACTTGAAATAAGCAGCAAAACAAAGGCATTAAATAAAAAACCATCACAGTAAATGTTTATGTATGCTTGTGGTAAATAGAGTTCAACAAGATGATAATATACCATAACATAAAGAGAAAGATCCATTACAGCATAACGCATACAATCAATATACTGCATAAAATTAGTACCTATGATGAATCCCAGCAGCTTGTAGGGCAGCAGGCAGGAGGAGATGAAGGCCACCAGGACACCAACGTACAGCTTCTGAGTCAACTCTGGCTGAACCCACATAAACAGACTGCAAACACACACACACAAGCACACACACAGCATTTAATGGACATCATGGACTTCTTCTAGTCCAAAAATAAATTTAAAAAAATGCGGGAAAACTCACTTCTTGATTTTCTCCAGGATGTTCGCCATCCTCCCAAACAGATTCTGTTGGGACCGACACGAGCACACGGCTGTTGTGAAATCTTTCTCTCTGCAGTGACCATGTCAGTCTGCCGAGCGTCTGCCTTTCCGCCTCACCTGGGCTTTCTGAGCGACGTCCAGAACCAGCTGGAACTTCTCCGACACGGTCAGGTCCTCCTTCGGCGGCTCCTGAGGAACGGACACAGACGGCGATACTTTAAACCGACCTGCACGCCGCCAACGCCTGGCATCAAAGGCTCAGGACCGAGGACGCCACTCACCACGGGCTCCGAGATTTCGGGCACGATGCTCCACTGAATCTTCCAGCCCCTGGCAGCAGTGCATCATGGGAGAAACAAATCCATTCATCTAATCGCAGCGGTTACGGTCAGAATTGTCTCATAAGTTTTTAAAAAATACAAAATAAAAGCTCTTTGTTCAAGTGCGCGAAAGGAAGTCACCGTCTGTGCGATTGGCTGACAGAGTGGGTGGGGGGGCTGGTGGGGTGAACTGACCTGGCGATGAGGTAATTGAGGGACAGACGGAGGAGGGCGAGGAACAGGAACATGGGGATGACCCAGCCGTGCCACGCTGCGTACATGTAGAACTGCCGAGCAGAAAACTTCAATGTCAACTACTGAGTGCACGAAAACTAGGAATCGTTAATAGAAACTGAGGAAAAGCTGGAAGTTCAGGCTCATCCCTGCAGTAAGGTAGAAAAACATGGACCAGGACATATTACGAAGGAGAATATATGTATATGAACAGTTCTCAGCGACTGATTGGTTGCTCTGATCAGGATGAGTGGACCGCGGACTCACGATAAATGCGATGGCTGACGTGTAGCCAGAGTACCAGCTGGATAAGGCAGAAAGGTTTCTCATGAAGTTGGTCACAGGTCGGAATCCTCGCTCTGGGAAACAAGGAAAAAATAGACAAAGTGAATACAGTTCAATATTTCAGTCTTTTACGGAAAAAAAGATGGCAACTATTTTTTGATTAATTATTCATAGTGAATTTTCCAGTCAATATAGATATTGACACAAAATCAGTACGAATTCACTGCATCCAGAGAGACGGAAACACTCACTGAGCCGTCTCATGTTCTCAGTCAACCTGTGGATCACAAAGCAGAGGCGTTTCTTGAGGTTCACGTTGACGTAAAACACGAGATGGAGTGTTAACGCTGGGCAGATTTCCCCCTCCTCACCTTTTGCCGCTGAGCGGCTCGTCCGCCTCCACCGTCTGCTCCTCCGGCTGGAAGCGGAAGTCCTCGATGTAAACGCCGAAGTGGTCGTAGAAGAGCTTGAGGAAGGTGTCGGCCAGCGTGTCCTTCTGTTTGTCTGAGTGGAGGAGAGAACGCGATGCACGGGTCACATCCAGGACGTCCGTGTTGAGGCTGCATCGACGGTCATCAGTTTGGGCTCCTCACCTTTACTGCTGCTGGCTGCAGGTGTCTGAGGAGGCTGAGGAGGCTGAGGAGGCTGAGGAGGCTGAGGGGGTGGGATTTTGGGGCTCTGGGAGGGCGAGTCTTCCAGGCTGTGAGGTCAGGGGGCGGGGGTGGGCGACAGGCGCGGGCGGAGTTAAGCACACGCGGCCCGGAGAGAATGAATGGAGTGGGGAAAGATCGTTTGAAGGAAGCCCACCTGGCTCGCAGGATGTCGTTGATCTTCTGCTCCAGCTCGCCGCACCTGCTGCGCTCCTTCTCCAGCTCCTGTCGCAGCGACTCGACGTTGTTCTCCTCCTTCAGTTTCCGCAGCTCCTCCTCTGAAAGAGAGAACAAGGGTCGTGGTCACGTGACCAGGTGTTCAGAGTTCGGCGTGAGCTTTTACACCGCAGGCCAAATTAAGCTTCATTATATGTAGCCCACAAGGCAATGCAAAAATAAGATTTTGCATGTGTGTAATATTACGTTATTTTATTGTATAATAAAGTAATTATTGTATTGTATTATTGTATAATAAAGTAATTATTATGTAATAAGTGTATTATTACTTATTACACTTATTAGATAAATGTAATACATGTAATATTACTTATTACACTTATTGCAAAAGTGTAATAAGTAATATTATTACACTTATGTAATTACAATTAATAATTAAACTTATTTATTACTTATTACATTTATTACATCATTGTAATAAGTAATAAGTAAGTAATAAGTAAGTAATAAGTGTTGCATATTCAGGTTGAAGCAAAACTTAAAGCAAATATTGTTTGGGGTCCATATAAATAGGTTCAATGTTATATCTGGAGGAAGATTTTTTCAATAAATATCACTGTTGGCCAGCGACTTTGTCCCAAGTTTTAAATTTTGGCCCCACTGTGTGTTTGAGTTTGACACCGCTGGTTTACACTCTCACATTGAAAACTGTGAATGACTCGTTTCATTCCAAAAAGACGCAAAGGTGAACAAAGTGCGGAATGTATGCTTGTGTGTGTCAGATACGGTCAGTGCGGCTATTATTAGCGGTGCGTGTGTTACATAAAGCAGATTGGTGCATGTTGATTGATTAATTGATTACTCAGCAAGACGATCATCAGGACTAAACATGCAGCGCTGGGTTGTGGCTGAGTGCTATAGCTGTGCAGCCATTATGCACCCTTGAGTTTCAGCGTTCCACAACAAACTAATCTCATCACACACGCCAGAGCCTCCACCGGGCCGCCACATCTAGTGGTGCACCGTGGTATTACTGATACCGAGGGTCTCCTTTCTCCACGGCCAATAAGGTTTGTCTCTGAGTTTCAATGGAGTTTCAGCAACAAGTTGCTCTGTTTTCCTGCGCGCGGAACAATATACTCACGTAGAAAGTGTTTCTCTAGCAGGGCGATTTCTAGGTGACCTTTGATCTCGCTGAGATCTGACCTGCTGTCATCTTGGAGAGACGCAGAAAAGGATCCAGGACCAGCCTGAGAAGGACAGTTTACAGTGATACTGGTGTTTGTACAAGAATGTAATAACTAATTTCCATTCATTAACAAAAAAAACTACTAAATAATTGACTTTATAACAGGGTTGATGTTCAGGAACCACCATCAGGAAGTAAAGCTCCTGAATGCAGTTGACTCAAATTCCTCCTTGCCTACCTGAGCGTCGCTCTGCTGCTCTCCATCCATCTCCCTCAGCTCCTCCAAGTCTCGGACTGAGCCTCGAGGTTTGATGAGACTTTCCTCTGTGCATTCTGTGTCGGACGTGTTGGGCGACTCGGCCAGATCCAAGAACTCGTCCCGTTTCTGGCCCCGGAACCGGATCCTGTCCAGATGCTTCCTCATGGTGGGCACCACTTTCTAATCGTAACTCTCTACCTAAGCATGATGACTAACATAGTGAGGGTGGGGGGCAGGGGGGAGAGGAAGATGTGATGTTTTCAGAGCTCATATCAACAATGTCGGTGGAACAGTTTGATGAAGTGAAGACGCCTCATTGAAGGATCTCAAAACTATCGCAAAGATTGACAAAAAGTCTCATTTATTGTCATAATCTTATTTATCTTTTTTGGTAGGTTGTTCAGTTAAATGCAAAAAAAGTATTTTTTTTTCAACCAGAGACACACAGATAGGTAATTTAATACGTACTGGATCATACTAAAGTGTTTATCCACTGCAGTTCCTGTGAGCCTGACAGCCATGAAACAGATCCACAGAAGCTAAAGCTAGCTAACCTGCTTTTGGAAACAAGAGACAATCAACTCCGCTGCTCCGCTAACATTTCTGAGGCTGAGCTCAGCACTCCGGGGCAACTCCCCAAAATCCCTCATGCTAACTGCCAATCGGGGACCTTGCCATGCTGTTTGTTCAGGAACTGTTAGCTCACTTTTACCCCCTTGGCTGCGGTTCATTCTCCCCTCTCCACACTCACACTGGGAGCACAGCATTTGTCAAAGGATAGCGTGTGGTCCCACAGTGCAAACACTGACAGTGCGGAGTTTTCACAGCTCAACACCAGCCTTGGCAAACAGGTGCGACAGGCAGACTGCAACTGCTTAGAAAGTGTGGGAGAGACCCAAATATGGCGAGAAAGAGAGCCCTGCTTCTTTCATTCCTGCTGAGGAAAGACAACACCAAGCCCTATCAATCAATCAATCAGTCAACTCAACCAATACATCAGAGTGTTTTCTGTCTAATTTTGCACTATAGTTGGTGCAAAAACCAAATGCAGAATTATTGACCAGAATGAGTGGCCATCATACTGATGGACCTTCCACCAATCAGGGGAGCCTGGGGAATCTGTACCAAGAGGTTATGGGATATTTTAGAACCACTCTGAGCCAATCTGACCGGTCTGACTCCTTCTGCCGGTGACATTATGACTGGGTGTCCGTCTGCACAACCCTGACACGGTGTTGGACTTGTTGGACTCGGTCATGATTATTCTCAGTTCCATGAGGAACACGGCTAAAAGATGCAATTCCCTTTGTGTGTGTGTGTGTGTGTGTGTGCGTGTGTATTTGCAGCTATAACTAACAAACGCCTGATTAAATTGAGTTCTAACTGACAAGGCTAATGAATTAAAAAAAATAAAACCCATTAACGCAGACATACATGGACACACTGACATAACAGACTGATACAAAAAATACTGACTGTCTGCCTGTTAGACCTGGGTGTTACTGTCAAGACCGGCTTCCGTTTGACTTCCTTGACCGGATGACAGCCGGCCGACCGCCGACCGAGCAGCAGCAGCTGCTGCTGCTGCTCTTCCAGTCCCGGAGCAGGGGGGACGGAAGGACGGGAGCAACTGGGAGCGGGTGGGACTCACCTGGAGAACCGAGGCAGCGAGCGGAGACCGTGGGAAGGAGACGACAAAGGAAGAGTTTCCTCCCCACCGCGCCTTGAATGCGGAGCAAACTTTCTCCTCTTTCTTTCTTTCTTTTACCGAAAGACCACCCCGGACCGGAAACCAGCTGCAACCTGTTCAAAGGAGGCTTTTTCCCGAGCGGCCTCAGACTGCTCTCCCCTCCGCCGCGGGCAGATTTTCTTTCCCCCCCGCCAGTCTTTAGATAGTAAAGCCGCCGAGCAGCTCTACCTGCCTGGTACGATAATCACCACTGTGGGCGGGGTGGCAGGCAGGCAAAGCAAGCGGTGCTGAAAGCGGAAGTGACGTCACCACCCAGCGCCCCAAACAGCGGACGTCAAGTTCTGTGTGCAGCAGGCGGAACCCAAAATAAACAGTTCCCAGTTTTACTGCGGTGTTTTTTGTGGGATTAAAACCAAGAGTTTTCGATTACGAAAGTGTGTATTTATTAACTCGGTTCGACCGTGAAAACCTGTAGAATTTTACCGGAAAATCGGATATGGTCTCCACGATCCAGAACACCGACTTGAAGCAGGTAAAAGTCTTCCGAAGACTTCAGTCAGTGCTGTCAGTGAGGATTACATAGAAGCACTAACAACAGTGTAATGTTTACAAAACCGAAGATTACATACACTCCCTTTGTCCCTATCGATCATATTTGAATTACATTGTTTTAACGATACTCTCTTAATTTACTGTATTGAATAACATCACGTACTTGATAACTTCGCCTTTATCTTTTGACTAAATTCTTTTAAATACTGATCCATCAAGCCTAACCATTTTTAAAATTCTACGGTTACCTAAATACTACAAAAAATGTATAAACAAAAACATACAACTGGGGGAAAAACAAACAACCATTATAATGAAACAACTTAAGTGATACAGTAAAATACAAGAACTGCAATACCTGTAATGGTACACATGGCACTGGCAGTGCATATTCTGAGGTTAATATTTGAATGTATGAGGCAAAAGAAAATAAATTTTAAAAAAATGGCACATTGTCAGGTGTTGTATCACCGTGGACTCCATGGACATTCAGGTTCTGTGTTCTGTGTTTTCTGCAGAAAGATACTGATCATGCAGTGGTTGTGGCAGTGGCGGCACGCGCAGTGTTTGAAGCTGGACCTGAGGATGGTGATGATTCGTACAGAGTGGGCGTGGCCTTGACACTTTTGCAGGTCAAACTTGTGTTCTTTCCTTGTTTGTAGAGAAATGATTGCAGATGTCAGCTGGTTAAGTGTACTGTCACTCTCGCCAGGGTATTGATAAACGGACACAATATAGCTTTGAAACAATCCCATACACAGGCCAACCTGCTGTCCCAAATGCTCACTGAAGCACCAAATAGGAATTAATCTACCATTAAAATAAAATCTGCAATAAATCCACAGATTCATCTCGGTGAAACATGTCTGTTGAAGCTTCAGCGGTCAGTTTGAAATTATTTATTCATACAAATGTATTGTTTTTAAAAGTTTACAGAGATTGCCCTTAAACTGAGCAGGACTGAACAAAAAACTTATTTGACCACAATAAAACATTCCACAATGAAGCTTTAAAGTGAGATTATTACACTATACATTAAATATAATCTAAGTTTTGACTTGTATCAATTTTCAGGCGATGCAAAGTGTGAATGACCGCCTGCTGGAGAAAAATCCTGCAGAGTCGCTGCTGTTTGATGTCATCTTGATTACCACTGACAGCCAGCAGCAGCAGCAGAGTCCTCGCATTATCAGCAGCACCAGGCATCACAGTAATTTCATTTTTAATAACCATTAGCGATACCCAACACCGCAGCGCTCCAACTTTAACCTTCAGCATACAGATTACAGCCCCTAAACGGCGCACGTGTTTCCCATGCTGATGGGAGCACTGATTTCCTGTCATGATTTTCTCGCTGCCCTTCCCCTGCAGGCCTTGACATCAGCAGGTTTTGTTTTTCTAACGAGGACGACTTCATAGAAAGCTTGCTGAAGAATAATGTGCAACTTTTCCTGACAACAGACAGAAATGAGGTGGTTGAGGCGTCGCACAAAGGTCAGTGTGGCTTAGATTATTTAAAATTTATTCTGTACTGTCATCTATTACAACACAAATGTAAAAGTTAAACTGTGTAACTCATTGGATACACGTAGCTAAATGAGTCATACAGGCAAAGAAATAGCATGTTAACATTTGCTTTTGGTACTCAATAAAAAGCACAGCCAACGCTGATGATAAAGCCATGAATCTCTCAGGCATTGCAGAAAAACTGGTTTAAACATTTTGAATGTAAGAGTTAAACTGAACTATCATAATTTTAAAAACTAATGCTTTGATAAATCTAAACAGACTAAAGGAATGGCAGAGAAAAAATGCGATATTTTAAGATGGCAAGGTGGGGTGAAGGTGTGTCAGGGGGCTGCAGCTGCATTTATATATCAGTTTTTTATTCAGCTATTCATCATAAAATTCCTTTTGGGAATCTGCACTGGTCAGCTCTTTTGCAGTAGCGCACTCTGCTGGACAAATGATGCTGTGTGATCATTTTTTACAATGTCTTTATCTTTAATGTTTTTTGTAGAGAGTGTTTTTTTACTGAACAAAAAAACTGATACCTGATATTTATTTATTTATTTATTTATTCGTTTATTTAGACCGGACAGTGCATATTGATGAACACTGAGTACATGAGTGCTTACTGTAAATATGACAGACTTAGCACTGCTGCTGAATTTCATCCATAGTCCCCAAAACAATACAAAATTGACATAAAAAGTCCATAATCATCCACATATCCATGGTTCCTAAGGTTTAGAATGGCCACCGTTTTCATTGGTTTCTAAAATGTTGGCCAATGGCAGGCGTCAGATTGTGATTCACCTCACTTGTCATTAATCCAGGTCTTCTCGCATCGCTGCTGGACCAGCAAACAGCTTTATGTCAGTTAGAGCAGCTTAGGGTGATGTTCTGTGGGAGTGACATCATCCAGCCAGTCACTGGGGACAGACAGCGCACCAAGGTACTCAGAGCAACATCAAACCCCCCCCCCCCCCCCACCCCCCCACCCCCCGACTTGTTTGAATTTAAATGCATTCTAATCGTTCTGCTCAGAAATTCCTGACTCAGCTGGGCCAAATGAAGCAGAAGTTGGGTCTCCTCGACAGCCCCCTGAGCACCATTCTGGTGACGTCGCATGGAGGCAGAGACAGCTGCAGCACCGCCTTAAAGACGCTGCGAGCCCATGGACTGAGTGTGGATGAGGCATACTGCCTGGCTGGGGCCCCACGGCAGCCCATCCTGTCCTTGCTGAGACCTCACTTCCTGCTCAGTGATGCCTTGTGCATCCCTGAGGAGTGATGGCGGAGTGTGTAGCCACATGGCTATGTAAAAAAAAAAATATATGTGTCTCTTTGAAAGGTGCCTAAATCTTAAATTGAAGTCAAGTCTTTTCAGACACATCCGTTGAACTCTTAGGTCAACATAGTAAACCCAAATCCTGAATCAAAAGAATCAGATATGCTACTGCTTGAAATGTCGATGTCTAATTGCCAATCAGCCTTTTTTGCACTCTGGCAAGATTGTAGGTCTATCAAGAGACCAGTAGAGGGCAGTCACAATTTGTGTAAATGTCAGAAATCTGATTAAACTCATCATGTTACAAGGTTTTTATTTGTACTGTACTAAATTAAAGTCTCTTCTTACTCTAATTTCTCATACTGTAATTCTTCCAATTCATTGCCATTGGGGGAAAAAACTACTTGAGACGGACTAGAAATGTGGTGTCTCTAAAAAGTCCTTCACAAGGAATAAATGAACTCTTAACGGATAGAGTTCTGCCACTACTTTACTGGCATCTTGATAAAGTGTGTAATTGGAAAATATGGATGTTGTGATGGTTAAAATACCATAGCTGTTGTTAAAAATGTCTAAAAAATAATACAAATACAAACACAAACAAAAGTTGGAATTAAACCAATTCATTCATTTATCTTTATCAGTGCATACACAGATTATACTTTCAGTGCTTAAATTATGAAACACCAGTTATCCCAATGATGTCCCAGGTCAAAGTTCAGTCACTGAGGTGATTCATAGTGTCTATAAGGCCATTAGAGTGATTCTTGAGATGTGTTCAGGGTTAGAGATGCTCTCCAGTGCCTTGGAAATATTGCAGCAAACAGAAAAGCTGTAGATGGTCTTTTATTGACTGAGCAAAAGTTTTATCAAAATGTAGTAATATAATTGTATATATTGTATGTTATGGTATTCCTTTAGTATGTCCGCTCAGGATTTTTCCAAGAGTTTTTTTTAAAGAAGGAAGTGGTCAAACAGAGAGAGCTGAAGAGTGAGACCCTACATCTCTGCAATCTACCCGGTCTGTGCAATCACACTTCCAGTTATATGAGAGGATGGACGCTAAAAAAAAAAAAAAAAAAAAAAAAAGAAAAGGTGTGAGCTGATGCTGTTAAGAACCGTGCTTCATATTAGCTGCTTCAAATTAAAACATGTTCAGTGAAATGAAGCATGTAGATTTCAAGGCTGGGGGGGTGGAGACGTGGTGGCTGCTACTTAAATTGCTCAAACCACCAGAGCAGGAAACGGGAAAAACATTTGTTTTCATTATCCACGGAGAGGTTTCCGATCAATGCTGCACATCATCAGTTCCTCTTCAGCTCTTCCTGCTAAACATGAACACATTTCCCAAGGAACCAGCGGGCTGACGCGGAGCTACGGCTCAGGATTCCGGTGGTAAATTGCGTGAACAAGTGAAGGATGAATCTGATGTCGAGAGAAATTCTCTGCTGTTGTCTGCCTTCTTGTGACTCTTAAAATGGATTACGAGCCTCTTGAAGGCGGTCCCATTGATCTTAAAGAGGGTTTTAGTGGCACTTGCGAAGTTTCTATAGATCTTGAAGGAGGTCCTCAGACAGTTTGGAGGCTTTAGAGAGTTTGATTCTTTTGGTCTTCGGGTGCAAGATTGGTCTGATTATTACTGGTGAAGAACTGTGTTGTCTGTCGTAGCTGACGGTTTCGTCTGCTGGACCTAATGTGAGATGTGGTTCATTTGGTTCATTTGGTGGTTCATGTGGTTCATTTGAATATGAAGCATATATTCAAATGAACCACAACATTCCTTTAGTGCTTAACTTTGTTTATGCCAATATTTTGCGGCCTCTTCGACATCCTTTTTGGATAAACTGATCCCCTCTTCTTCAATTTAGCAGGTTTTTTTTTTCCCTTCGTAACCTCCTAACCAACTAATAAACTCTCAGACTGTGGGTCTTTATTAAAAAAGAAAATGCTCAATGACCAACGGGAAATGTAGATGATGCCACTGCAGTCTCACTGGAGGTCACCGATCCATGAAGATTAAAGGCTTGTGACTCACCTCCAGGTCTTCAGACTATCACATGCAAAGCTGGAGAAATTCCAGACCCCAATCAGAGAGTGACTGGGTTGTGGCAACAACTAGGACCCCATCACTCTCTGTTACCATCTGCCTCACAACCACAAAGTCAGTCTACCTGCCAAAGAGAGGGGGATGAAAAAGGAAAAAAATAACTTCAGGTTCAGATTCAGATGTTGAGTGAAGCAATAGAGCCTGTAAATGAACAATGGGCCCCCCAGTGCAGCGCTCACACGTAGGTTACCAAGAGAAATTAGGGTTCTCTCTTTGAGGCCTCAGCCACAGGCAGGAAGATCAGGATCAGTGGGGAAATTATAAACCATACAAAACAATATGACTGGGTGGGCTACACCCCGCAGGAAATTAATTGAGATTTATTCAGGTCTTGAAATCGGCAGAGGAACAGCCCTTCTAGAATCAAGTTGTTTTGGTTTTGGTTTTTAAAGTTAATTTGTTAAATCAATGGTGTGGATTTTTAATATATATTATTCACTACACTAAAAGACTAAATTCAATCAGGAAGATTTTTCTTTTTGCAACCAAAAAAAAACTTCCACCAGCAAAAAACTGAAAAAATGCAAAACAAATTTAAGAAAAAAAATGCATGCTCCGAAAACATTTCTGTTCATTAACACAATCTACAAGTTAATATTATATGAAGCCACGATATCTACATCTTTAATTAGTGATGGTCCAACTTTAATTTTCCTATATCCACTATCTCGCCCCCCAGCATTCGCCATGGGCAATTAAAGCTTTGACTCTTCTGAGATGTCACTGTCACCTGGTTCTAATTGAAGTGCAAAGCGGTGTGTTGTCTGCATATTGTTGGAGATTTTAATCTGAGATAACACAGAGAGAAAGGGAAAGAGGGAAAAAGAGAAGTGAGAGAAAGTGTAAAAAAAAAAATCAAACAAAGGAGGCGAAAGAAAACATTTATCTGGAAGGCACCACTGTACCAAATGGACATAAAATCTCTAAAGTTAGTACGTATGATTACTGTAAAGTGGTGATGGAGTTTAATTGCGCTGACCTGATCATCTCAATTTCACCACAGAGAAAAAGGGCCTGAACAACATGGCTCCACCTGCTTTTTTGACAACCTTCATTAATTGCAAGCAGCTTAGATGCAGAAAAGGCTGATTTGCTGTACATACATACTTACAATATCCCTGACAAAATATGAAAAAAGACTGGCCATGAAAGTCAACTAATTGTCAACTAATAGTGACATAAGCCTTGAAAGAGTTTCTAATTAAAGTGAACAGACTTCAGGTCTATGATATTATCCATACGACAGCAGTGTTCTCCTCTCCACACAATCACTTAAACCATAATTGGATTTTGAACGCGCCTGACGCGTGAACAGATTTTTAATATAGGTAAGACAATAACACATTCAGGCTGTGGGCTGAAACAATGCAGATAACCCATTAAGCATCCAATATATTCATTTATTCAATAATGAATTCATTCGGTGGGTTCAGAGGGGGGCGGGTGGGCGATTTACAATTCCGTTCCCAACTTATTTTTTATTTCACACGGGTGCTGCATAAAATTCTCTCTCTCTCTCTCTCTCTCTCTCTCTCTCTCTCTCTCTCTCTCTCTCTCTCTCTCTCTCTCTACCCTCTTCGCATATGCGCGCCCATTCTTACGCGGACAAATTGGGTCTCCTGCGCTGGAGCTCAGGGACTGAAGGGCATCGTAAAGCAGCAGCTGATAAGCGGATTTAATCGTCTAATTTTGCCCCGGTGGCCTTTAACAGAGTCCAGGTGAACACGGCGGAGCTGCCGAGGGAACCGACGCACGGAAACCGAGATTCTGTCTGCAGGGACGCGACTTTCCTCCTCACTCCTGCCAGCACGCTGGTGATTTGAACGATTATATTCGCCCGCTGCAACTTATCTTACTTGAGAAGTGTCATTTCTCGGAGGACATGCGTACTTTCCCCAGTCGCCTTCTTCTTCTCGCCATGGCTGCATAGCGCTGCTGCTGCGCTCCGCCTTTGCGCACAGTTCATTTCGTGCGTAAAGCTCGTGCTCAGGGAGCTCCTGGTCTCGGACCGTCGCCGAGTGAGTCCCTTCCGTGACAGCGTCATGTCACCTCGGCGCGGTGAAGTTCGCGGACCGTCACGGCATTCATGAGAGTGCGCTGGCCGCTGGCCGACGGAGCGCAGGAGCCGCGGCGGCGGCAGCGGCAGCGGCGGCGGCAGCGGCGGACATGGCAGCCAACCTGAGCGCGTCGGTGGACGTGGAGGTGGAAGTGGAGGCGGGCGCCCCGCAGGATCGCAACCTGCCGGCACTGGTGTTCGGGGTGCTGCTGATCGTGGTCATCATCTGCGGCAACCTGCTGGTGTGTCTGAGCGTGCTGACCGAGAAGGCGCTGAAGACCACCACCAACTACTTCATCGTCAGCCTGACGGTGGCCGACCTGATGCTGGCCGTGTTGGTGCTGCCTCTCTTCGTCTATTCCGAGGTGAGAAAGTTGGGGAGTGCGGGGGAGAGGTCCTTGGAGCATTGCTTAGGTCCATAAGGGTGGAGTTGACCCCAACATTGTTTCCTTTCACAATGTAACAGACCTGAAATTTGAAGTCAGACTTGATTCTTTTTGTGCAAACAGGTCAGGTCAGTGGGGATGAAATGTAATTAAGTATTAACTCAGGCTTTTTCCTTTTTCAACACTATGCAACATCCTTTTTTTTGCGCGCACACAAAAACTTGCAGTGGGATGAAAGCATTTACAGGTAATTCAGCTAATCAGCAGTTAAATCATTGCCGGACGCTACTTGAATTCCCAAGCTATTGGGTGTTTTAATGTGTCACAAAATCACATATTCTCCATATAGCGTTATGAAGTGCGTCAGGTAAACGCCATCTCCTCTGGCGGAAGAGGAGCCAATCTCAAATCAGTGTCAAACCTGCTTATCAAACAAATCACATGGTCTGTCCTAGCAAGTTGACCTGTTGCCCCTGGCTCCACTGTGCAGGGTTCGCACCTGCCCAGTGTCGGGACGAGTGCCTCATTAACACTGAAACGGACAGTTTAATTAAAACTGCTGAAAAATTCATCAAACTAACAGTTCAACCTTTTTTACCCACATTGTGTCCAGCGAACACCAAAACTTTAAGTTAGTGCAGAGCGGACAGTCGACCCGCAGGTTGACTGTCTTGTTTGACCTACGACTCACCCAAATGAAGCGAGTTGGTCCTGCTTCCATGTGATGTCATGGACAGCCACAGCACAACAAACACTGTAGGAAGATAAAAAGGAGGCCCGTGTTGTTATTGTTAACTCAAAGTTTCTGGTGACATTCAAGCATTTCCAATAGTGATTAATTATTTTGAATCAGAAATAATCATTTATTTATTTAAATTGCTTGTGATGCTAGATGTTAATGAAGAGCTCTTGTTGTCATACATTCAGCCGTTGAAAACGAGGGGTCAGAGGTGGGTCAGGGGGCCCCACTATGGGGGCATTAACGGGTTATAAAAACAATGGAGACAATAGAAAGTGTGTTCATAGTGTTCATGTTTGTGTGTTTATGTTCATTCCTTTGACATCTGCCTCTTATCCTCTTAGGGAAATTTGTTAAGATTGTTGTTGTTTCCCATGACAGTTCATCCTTGTGCTCTCTGACCTGACCTGCTTTTCATGTTTTTTATGGTTCCACAACAAACATTCGCTCGCTCACGCTAAAAAAAACACAAGGAGCAAATCACTAGACTGACATTGAGTTCTTCTGCAAATCTTCGCACTACAACTCAAAGAACAAATGTTGTGTGTTTCACCACAAATCAATACCATAGTATAATTTTTGCTCAGACTGCGATTCAGATGATGACAAATATAAAAATATATATACATATATGTATATATATATATGTAACACATGTATATATGTACATATATGTTTTTTTTAATGTCATGTGTCCTATGTTAATATGTCAATCTTGATTTTTAAAAACGAAAATATGTCAATAGTATTGATAGCTAAAGTTGAATAATTCAAATAAAGTTTCTGTCTCTACTCTTAGTTCCAGGATGGGGTGTGGACCCTGGGCACTAGCGTCTGTGATTACCTAATGACCATGGATGTGATGCTGTGCACCGCTTCCATCTTCAACCTCTGCGCCATCAGCATCGACAGGTCAGTTCTCACCTGCTCAGGTTGAGAGACAACGCAGAACGCAAGGAGGGGAAGCTGTGGGTCGAACTGAGATCCCAGAGCAAGTTCTCATAAGTTGTGTCTGTACTAAGTGGTATGAAGTTATGTGTGAAATGGAAAGCAAGAGCATTTTTAACTGTAGCTGTTTTGCAGCTGAAGCAACAAGCGGCTTTGACAGTAAATCGGGAGGGGTTCGAGTGAAGCCCTCCGCAGCCTGCTCCTCATACAGTGGGCCAGTGTTCAACCATGAGAATAACACAATTGTACAGTAAACAATCACCAACAGAGGCACACGCTGCTAGTGACGCAATGCACATTCAGTGGGCACAGCCAAAAATACATAACAACAGAAGTGGCGTCCTCCGCAGTTTGAAAAGCATGCACACATTACACACTACACAAACTAGGTGAGACCTAGTAAGTTTGTTGGATACGTTTTGATGAATATTTGAATATTCTCAATGGCTGAATGAGTGACTGCACTCATGGAGCCATCCAGCTAGTGTGACTGCGAGAAAAATGAATGACCCAATGGTTTAACAGTAGGGACTTAGCTAAACGTGCTAACAGCTCACACAGCCATGTCGCAGTCTTTTTCTTTCTTTTTTTTTGTTCAATAACTCCTGCGGTGTGACTTGTGAGAGATGGCAATAATGCCGGTGCCGCATAGAACCCCCCCCGAGGTTCCTCCTTTGTGCAGTTGATTAAAAGGAAGGAGTCAAAGTGCAGCAGTAGCTGGCGGCCGTTTGGCCTGAATTGGCTCTAATCAACCTCAGGCTGGGTCGTTTAGTGACACACAGCTGATCCATCAAGCCACAACCCTAAGGAGGGATCTGCTGGGCTTTAAGGGACTCCCTTTAGCAAGAGTGTCACCCGTCTCGACTGCAGATTATCAGACAGCATCACGGCTCACTTTGATGTGTAAATTGATGGCCTTTTGTCTGTTATGTGCAAAAGTTTCAAAAGATGAATAGACCCGTCCCAAATTCTGCAATTTAAAGGCATCTGCTGTGACGAACTGCCAGTTTTGCTGCGTGCCTTTTAACTTAAGTCAATGAGATTATCTGAACCCTCGGCCCCGAGGTTGACGGATGAAAATCCGAACTGATAACCCCGACTGCTCCACAAATCTGATGTCTCCTAACCTCCCTCCCCACCCCTGAAAACATGATTACGCCCAAGACGGATGGAGGCAATGCAAGCTAACGCGGACTGATGGTGGTGATCTGGAGCTTTTTGGAGAAGACGGTAGCTTTTAGAGGCCTTAAATGGATGATCGAGTCTAAATAATTTGAACGGACAGTCAAGAGGTTCTGTGGAGTGCAATGCTGTCCCGAGGCTGGAAAGGGGAAATATTGCAATTCCCCTGCAGGTTTCATGGATTTCAATGGCCAAATCACATAATGACCCGATGTTGCCGGTAGACAAATTACTGTACAGCAGAACCAAGTGGCTTGGGGCTGTCGAGCCACTGGGCCAGTGAATGAAATTCCTTTAAGGTGTATTTCATGTTGGAAAGTCTGGGACTGTTTGTCTTCACCATACACTCTTATTCAAAATCACGGTCCTTTCATCTTTCATTCAGATGTATCAGGGGCGAATGGTCCCACTGCACACAGCACATGTAGGACATTCTATATTTTAGGTAGAGCCACGTATAGAAGATTTTTTTTAAAATTCATCAATTCATTTTCATTGTACATTTCAATTCAACAAAAACAAGAAAATGTAAAGGCAAGTAAGAGATGGTTTGTGACAAAAAGTAGGTATGACCTTGTAATCACTTGAGCGCGAGTCGAGTTTGATTTGGTTCTTGAGCTGTCAGTCAATGATTACAGCCTCGAATTTGACCCCATTAAGAGTGGCTTCACACTAACGACCAGATGACAGCCTCGTTAACACTGTTGGTTCCACCTGAGATTTCAATTTTGCTTGGGGTCAGTATATCAGCTGTACGAAGTTTCAAACGGCAATGATAAAGAAACACAAACAGTTCGTGTTGGATTTAATCAGATTTTTAAAGATCCAGTGTGTAAATTTTTTTCCTATCTAAGGATAGGAAAACCTAATTACTTTTATTATACTCTTATTATACTGCAAGTATACACTATACATTAATGTATTTATGGGCAGTATGCTAAGTTTTAACAAGTGTAAAGATCATAAATCAAGCCAAATTCTACACACTGAACCTTTAAAAATACACAATTCACCGCCCTTCAATCAAATTTATTGGCTTGTGGTAGATGGTGACCTAACTAACGCAACTAACCTGAGTCAGGTTGGAACGAACCCTGCGGTGAATCTTTAGTATCACGTCAATGCCACACACTCAGCCCCTTCCCTCCTCCAATCTCTATGGCAGGTTCATCGCCGTGCTGATCCCCCTCAACTACAACAGGAAGCACGTGGACCTGCGGCAGGTGGCGCTGCTGTCAGCCACCTGGGTCCTGGCGCTGGCCGTGGCCTCGCCCATCATGCTGGGCCTCAACAACGTGGCGGGCCGCGACCCCGGCGAGTGCAAGCTGGAGAACACCGACTACGTGCTCTACTCGTCCGTGTGCTCCTTCTTCATCCCCTGCCCCATCATGCTGCTGCTCTACTGCGGCATGTTCCGCGGCCTGCGGCGCTGGGAGGAGGCGCGCAAGGCCAAACTGAGGAACAGCATCCAGGCCTGCCGCAAGCTGCAGGAGGCCGCCGCCGCCTCGCTGCCGCCGCTGGCCTCGCTGCCGCCGCCGCTGCCGCCCATCATCGAGAGGGAGCAGGCGGACGCGCTGGACGAGCCGTCCGCCCTCCAGAGGCCCTTCGCCGCCGCAGAGAAGAGCAAGGACGGCGTCCTGCCCGCCGTGAGCTTCGCCGACATCAAGTTCAACCCGGACCCCCGCAGGAGGAAGAGGGCAAAGATCAACAACCGTGAGAGGAAGGCCATGAAGGTGCTGCCTGTCGTCGTGGGTGAGTCGACGTCACGCGAACGGCTTGCACATCTTTGGCTGTCTGCCCCTCCTACGCGCCTCCCCGAAGGGAACAGGCTGCCTGCTGATGGAAGGATTTGCCATGCGTCATATATTTGCAGGGTTCAGTGTGATAAGGCGGTTTGGTCGATTCGATTGATGCAATTCGATCAATTTGATTCGATGCAATTTGATTGATTGGATTTGATTTGATCGATTTAATGTAATCAATTCAATTTGTCCGATTCGATCGATGCAATTCAATTCGATGCAATTTGATTGATTCAATTCAATTTGATTGATTCAATTTTATCAATTCGATTAGATCGATGCAATTCGATCAATTCGATTCGATGCTCTTTGATTGATTTGATTCAATTTGATCAATTCAGTTTGTCCGATTCGATTCGATACAATTCAATCGATTCAATTTAATTTAATCGATATGATTCGATTCTATCAATTCGATTCAATCCGATTCTTTTTAATGACCACGCAGCCAAGCTGGTGGAATTTGTTTTCAGTGCAGCCGGTCCAGGATACATTTAAACGGTACATTTAAACACAAACATAGATGTACATCCAGACAAGAACACAGTCAGACAAACACAAAGGCCATGTTTAACTCCCCTCAATGTTCAGAGTTCAGAGTGTTAATTGCAATTGGGGTAAAACTGTCCACGAAGTGGAGGCTATTTACTTGTAGTGCCACCCAGGAGCCAGTAACTGGAAGGCACAGTGTGCAGGGTAAATTTAATGTCAGGTGATTTTACGGGCTCTCTGCAGTGTCCTTTAGCAGTGAAGTGATTGGATAGATAGTAAGAGGTGAGCCAGTGATTTTGGATGCTCTGTTAATGAAGCGCAGTAGCTTGGTTAGTGCGAACCTCTCAACCTCGGGGTGAGAATGTCACCCAGTCGGAGATGCAGAACCTCCATGCAGAGTTATACCACTAATCCAGGAAGTCGAGGCGCTCCCATAAGCTTCAGCTTTCCACGCTGAGTTTGCGATGCGTCGTGAAAAGACGAGGCGATAAAATGGATGGATGGATGAACGTCACCTCTAATGTCTGTCTAGAGGCGGCGGAGACCCGAGCGCATCTTTCACATATCAGCTGGAGGCCGTCGGCCTAATAATAGCCGCCGGTGTCACTCCTAATGCGTAGAAGTGCTCCCCCCTTGGCGCACGGCGGCTAATCCCGGAGCTCCTTAATCTGGAATCCAATTAATGCATAAGCCTGGCTGGGGTGGTAGTTCTCACGAGTCGCTCACCTCACAGCTTCAGCGGCGGCCCTCCACCTTGCACTAGGGTGCACCTTAGACACACTTTGCCCTAATTCATTCCATTTGCTGTTTTCTACCTTACATATCCGATATCTTATTTTTAAAACTTACTTATGTGTACTATGCGTCGATAAAAAAAACAAACAAACAAAAAACTTGCATGTATATTTCTATTTTTTCTATTTTTCTGTGTCAGCCCAGAGACTTGAGACGTTGTGCTTGCATAATGATAATAAAGATCTTGAATGAATCCTTGAGCTCGAGGAAAAAAGACCTCAAGCATTACAAAGAATGTGTATGAGAGAGATATTATTTATCAAGGCTATTTTATTGAAACTCCAGACCTTTATTGATGCTCTCTCCATATGTGTTAAGAAAATATATTTTTGAGTCCATTAGACACCCTGTGGAATAAATGCTGCAAACAGATTCATTTGGTCTGGATCCAAAGCTTGTATATGGAAAATAAACTCTTCTTCTTCTTCTTCTTCTCTTTTTCTGCAGGTGCCTTCTTGTTCTGCTGGACCCCCTTCTTTGTCCTCCACACCACGAGAGCCCGCTGCCACGACTGCCACATCCCGCCGGCCCTGATGAGCGTGGTGACGTGGCTCGGCTACGTCAACAGCGCCCTCAACCCCGTCATCTACACCGTCTTCAACACAGAGTTCAGGAAGTTCTTCAAAAAGTGTCTCCATCGCTGCTGCTCCAAGAGCGCCCGATGAGGACGAGGGGCGGGGCCGGCGCTTTCAAAAGGACGCGTGAAGAAATTTTTTTCTCTCAGACTTCAGTTTTCAGTTTTGTTTCTTCGTGTGCCGACAGCCGAGTTTGTTGGAGTCTCGTGTTTTCCACAAAGAAGTTGGGACAAGGTTCACAGGACGAGCAACATTTCTACATCACGCGACCGACGAGGACTGATTTTTATATGCAAAATGTATCTTTTCAGAATAAATTTTTGGAGAAAAATGACCGATGGTGGTGGTGGACTGGTTGTCTTGTGGTTTGTCGTCCCAATCTTACAGCAGCACTACATCATTTTTCTAGCGTAAAATAAATTTGTTTCAAATCAGTGTCACACCTGGTTGACTGGTGTGACACTGGTGTGACATTGCTCTGAAGCAAGCCAGCTGGCTGTACAGTCCTATGCAGTCTTGTAACAGGCCATCATTCAACACATTACAGGCCAATTCATTGTAAAATATGTTTTGTAAACTAGCATTTTCAGATAAAACAGACTTTGTAGTGTTGTTGAACAGTGTCGTATTTCACTCTTGATATTTTTCAGGCTTAGGTTGACATTTCCTATCTTGTTCTCATGGACTTTGCCTTTGGACGTGCACGAGCCGATCCCTTACGAGAAATTTAAATGACACAGTTGAGGGCGTTGATACAGACAACATAGCGCTGGTTGCCAGGTGACAGGTTTATTACCTGTGGTTTAAATGTGACTGACAAGCAAGGAAACGTGTTGCTATTTTTTGTCATTCTTGAAATGAAAACACATTTTAACCGCCAACCTTTATCCTGCTTTTCCTTCCAGCGTGATACAGGTTTGATAGAAGCCACAAACAAACTGTTCTAGCTGAGCTAGAACAATACTTCTAAAACCTTTCAAAATTATATATAAATATATTAGACAGTGGAAACACTATCCGACAATGTTTTGCAGAGGCATTGAATCGTCTGCATATCTCGGTTCCTCTCCACCATGGTTACTGGAATACATTGTGCAACTAAACATATGCTGAATTGCAAGTTCAGAGTCACGTCACAACAAACAGAGGTGGCACTTTTCACCAAGTTAAAAATGCTGGTTGTTTGGTTCGATCCAAGGGAGTGTTTTACCGTTTATTGGATCGCATGGGCAGCTGAACTTGTTCCATGCCCGGTGCCGCCTGTTTGACGTGGGCGTGGCTACTCCACGTCGACTGTGATTCTGAGAGGACAGATTGTCAGCGGGACGGACGTCTCCTCTCCCTGGTAGATTCCCGGCGACAAGTAGGGGAAGAGCCTCTCTGTGAATCTGTCGCTGAACGTGTGTATGATCGACGAGTCGACGTTGTTGACGAAGACTATCTTGCCCTTCTCGTAGTCCAGTTTGACGGTGACCCTCGCCGGCTTCAGCTTCAACTGCAGTTTGGTGCGAGACGATGCATGGGCCCAGTACGTATCGCTGTTGCTCAGGCTGATGACCCAGAAGCCCTCTGAGGGGTTGAGGAAGATGACGCTCTTCCTCTTGATGGACTCGGCCGCCACCCCGATGTACCATTCCTTGCCTATGCCCACATCGACAGTCCAGCTGTGCTTCCCGGAGGTGAAGCCGGTGGCTCCCAGCACACACACCCGGGTGGTGCACCGCTCGGGGTTGTCCGGCAGCGGCTGCTTGCTGCTGTACTGAACACAGGTCAGCTCGTAGAAGAACTTGAGGTTGGACTGCGCCGTGTTTGGGTCGAGGGTGACGGGAACTGAAAGCGAAGGCAAGCGTTCAGTGCAGGCGTCACTACCAGATGGTGAACATCGATAGAGCTCTGATTTGTCTGATCAACCCACCGTATCTCACAATGTTGGCCATCTTCTTCCACACTTCAAACTTCAATTGTCCCAGATGCTTGGCCGTGTTGATGAGGATGTCTCTGATGCACTCTGGTTCTTGGACGTTGCGCTTGAGCCTGAAACACGACTCGATCGTTTCAATGCATTCTTCGAAGGGATAGTCCACTCAAATCTGAAATTCCATTCAACTTTGTTTGTGCTCTCTGTTTTTTAAGCCACATAACCCTCACGCTGTTTCATGGAAACACAGAATTTCAAACATCCATCCATCCATTTTCTATACCCGCTTCCTGCTGCACTCAGAGTTGCGGGCGTCTGATGGGGCCTTTCCCAACTGTCATGGGGCGAAGGACAACTAACCAGTTCCTCGCAGGCACAGCCACATAGCAAGACACACAAAGACATACACACACCTACGGTCAATTTAGAGTTACCAATTTGTTTCACATTTGGACTGGTGGAGGAAGCTGGAGAACCCGGAGAGAACCCACGCAGACACAGGGAGAAAGAAGAGGCCCACAACCTTCTTGCTGTGAGGCAACGGCGCTAACCGCTGCGCCACCATTTCACCTGAATTCCAACCAAAATAAAATGATAAACTTATCACAACAAAAGCAGATGTAGCATGTTGCAACTGCTGTTTAGGTGTGTTTGAATCTTGCGGCTTCTTTGGAGTATATGGCTAGTGCAGGCTTCTGTTGTATTAGCGTTGATGTGATTATTTTCCTCCAAGAAACTCCAAAAAACTTTGGAAAATTTCACCAGAGCTTTCATCAACAATGATGAGTGGTAAATGGTGAAAAATTGGGTGAATTTACAATAATCCCTTTTAGGAGACAGTGGTGTTTTTCTCAGCAGACAATGGAAAACGTACCTTTTCTTTGTCTCTTTGTATTCCTTAGTGAACAGTGAGAGAAGAAAGGAGGGGAAAACGTGTAATTAGTCTGAGCTGTACTTTGCGTACATCAGACAATATTTTCATACGAACATGTGTCTGCACATTAAATTATAACAATTCAAGCCCTGTTACGCAAGCACGTCAACAATTACTGCCTCAGACAACGACGGTATAGAGTGATATGGCTTGAAAAATGCTTTGTGCAACTTTGTACAACATAGAAATTTACTTTAATGCACTTTGAAGACAGTCAACATCTGTAGGATGTTCTTGACTTGACATCGCTTTCAAGTTTTGGATACACATTTTTACTTTCTTTGAGAGGCGTAACTACAGAATTGTGTATTTATATTATAATTCAAGTTTAAATAATTAAGATTAGTGCAGATACATTTAATTTAACAACAAGGAGCCATCAACTTTATACCCTATATCTGACAACGATGGGGTTTTTTTTGTTCATTGATGCATAAACATTTTTTTTAATTCAATTAAATAAAAATAAATATAAAATGGAATCAGATCAGTCAAGACTCCCACCATCAAGTTCATAGACTTGAGCCAGATTACCTGTAAAAAGGGCAAATCCTTCTCTCTTAGCGACGCCTCGGCATCAACGATGGTGGACGAGAGCTTGTCGATCTGGGCCTCGATGCTCCTCAGCTTCTCGCTCATCACCTGGGTCTTGATGTCCCGCTCCTGCCTGAGCACCTTCAGCCTCGTTTTTTCCTCCTCCTCCAGGAACAGGCGCAGCTTTTCAAACTCCTCCTTTATCGCCTGCTCACCTTGAATAGTTTGGTTCTGTGGGGTTGAGGGTGCCGGTTATTTTTGGCAGTAAACACCGCTGTCTCTGAAGTTATTACGGGTGCTCTGCGACAAGGGCGCATCACTGCCCTGAAGCTTAAAGTGCTGAAAGATCTCAAGCTTTTACCTGAATGTGATTTTTAGTTTCCTGCCATTGATCCTTTGTCTTTTTAAGCATTCCGAGTTTTTTCCTCAAGGAATCCAGCACGGATGATATTTCTTTCTGAAATGGTCACAGTAGAATGATGTCAGCTTCTCGCTCTCTTATAATTATTAAAGGGAGATGTTGTTAAAGACTGTCAGTCGTATGGTTCTGACATTCCACAACCCACGTTAGGAAATGTTTGGGCATGTTCGGGATGAAATAAATAGTTGGCTACAAGCCTGTAAACCTCCCGCAGCCCTCACGGACACCTAATTAAATTCTGTGTATCATTTACATCCTCATGCATACAGTAAATCCCCTCGTAACTTACCACGTTCTATTTTTACTCTACCTTTTTCTCTTTGGCCGCCTCCTCCATGGGGAAGCACTTGTGAACCCGGTGCCTGACCGACGTCTGGCACACCAGGCAGATTGGCTGCTCGTCGTTCTGGCAAAAAATCTTCAGCCTCTCCTTGTGCAGACAACAGACTTCTTCGTTTTTGTTGCTCCGCTTCTCCTGATACTTATCCGCCGCTATCTTTAGCGCCAAATTGATAGGAGGCCTCTCGGGGATGGAGACTACGCGGCAGACCGGACATTCCCGACAACCTTTCCATTCCCAGAATTTCTGTAAACAGACTCGGCAAACGTTGTGGCCGCACTGCAGGAGGACAGGAAAGCAGTAAATATCAGAGCACCGAGGGCAGAGCAGCCCGTCCTCGCAGGTAGGGCCGACCGCTGCCATCAGCTTTTTCAAGTGTGTTCTTCAGAAGTCGGTCGAAGTCCTCAGTCCCACTCCGGGGTGTCGTTCTTTCAGTAAACTCAGCCCTTCGCTTGCTTGAAACTTGTGCCAATGTCGGCAAACTAGTACAACTGGTTAAATTCCACGAGGCCAACCTGAGTGTCAAACCTGTCGCCTCTCGCCGTGCTACTGTTGCACAGTCGCACTGTTCCGAAGGGATCTTTTTTTAGTGTTACTTTGAATTCAGCGTCTGTCAGTGTCAGAGAAAAGCAGGAGAATAGCTTTCAGTGCCCTTTATTTCCACTGAAATATTACCATATGCACATACCATGGCTTGACTGGATGCATAAAGATAACTAACTTATTAAAATCACGGTTACATCAACATTTCAGGAAACACATGACGCCACAAGTATCTAAATGTTGACTAGTACTGCATTTAACGTTCGGAAGAAGGCAAAAACAGAGGTAGTTCAAACCGGCAGGACGTAGCGGCTGCACCGTGAGTAAAATTCAGATTCACAGCAATCAGCCGCAACATTTAAACCGCTGAGAGCCAGAGGAGAAAACACTGAGCCCCCTCGCAGCAGCGCAGGGCTATGTATAGGAGCCCCGGAGTTCTAACACTCCTGTGGATGCAACGTGAAACCAACCGTTGCATCAAATAGTCTTGTAGAAAAAGGCGTCAGCACATCTTGAGGACGGGCTGCAGTTCTCCCTGATAACCTGATGGGTAAACTTGAAATGTGGTCAACCCAAAAAATAAAGAAAGAAAGAAATCATGGCCTGGATTCTGCTGGAATGAGACCCCAGTCTGAGATAATGTTTAGGGGAGTTTTATGGCTTAAAGAATTTCTCCCCCAGGATTCTCCGCTAGAAAGCTGCGCTACAGCTCAGTGGTTTTAATATTGTGGCTGATAACCCAGAATTAGGAATAGATAAAATGCAGGACCTTTGGGCTACAACAAGAATTCATGTCAGGAGAAAGAAAACTTAACTTTTATGTGTTTGACTTTAAGTTTTGTTTTTGGTTTCATTATACTGACCTTGGAGGTCTTCCAAAAGTTTAGAGGACTATATAGTAAATGTTTTTGGACAATTATAATTCTAACTGGATTTTTTTTTTTTTTTTTTAATTACAATTATTTAAAACATAACAGATTGAATACACGTGGAATATGAATAGTAAAAGCCACTGAATATTAAGTAATATATTAAACAACAACATAATCAAGGACCGTTTCATGGATACACAATCTGACTTTGCGGCTGCATGTAAATGAGACACAGAGCAGAACACAGACCAATTTTCAGCATTGTACCTTCAGGTGAAATTAATCTTGTGCCTCAGCAAGAAATAATGCAAATATGGCTATTGAGTTTCCACGGATAAATATTTACATATGATAGCAAATTTTCAAATGTCGGATTAAAATATGATATATCTCTAGAAAAGAACATTTTGACACGTGGTTGGTCAGTGCAGATCCATTTCCAATTGGTTTCCTTCTCATCAAGACCATGTGGGTGTGAGATTTAAGAGTAAAACATCCCTAGAAATGTACAGAAAATGAATTTCTGTTAACACAATGTGCGTTGACTTTGACTCCTCAGTCGCAAAGAATAAGGAAAAGAAAAACGTTTGTAACAGCTGCTTGTACCTGTTTTGTAAAGACATTCTAGTTCATGAATGCTTAAGAAAGTGTAGCTCAGCTCAGACAAATCAAACGTGCCGAACGAAGAACAGTATGTACATGATAACAATAATAAATAAACCGTGTATGAAATCAGTCAAATTCACAGACTTTCTGTCCCCTCTGACACAACTCAGAGACAAAGTGGCTTCTTTCTCCTCCAGCTTATGTCGAAATGTAACACTTGTCAGTTATGGGCTACCTCCAAAATGAGCTGCAACTCCACCCAGTGTCTGTCTGCGAGGGCGCGCGCCGCCATCAAGTCCCTCAGAGGTGCTTCGGGCGACGCTCTGGGTTTTCAGTTCAGCGCCTCGCCTCACCTCCGGGTGGCGCTGTGAAGAGCGTCTCCTACGCCGCCTGCTTGTCTCACGTCAGTCAGGGCAGGAGCCGCACCAGGCCCCACGCTGTGGCTGCAGATCCAACACACGGGCTCGCGATCACACAAACCCGGGCTTCATGGATGACTTGAAGCATTTGGGGCAACCTTTTGTCCCGTTTGTCTGCAGACACCTGAGAGAGACGGAGCAGGTGATCATCAACAGTGGTTTCATCAATGCCATCAAATTTGGCCTTGATTCGGAGTCAGACAAAAATAATGTACATACACATCAGGAAAAGAAAACCTTACATAAATATTTAATTTGATACCCTTTTCGAAGTTTGACGATGTCTTCCTGTGTTGAGGTAAGAAACGTTAACCAAGCAGTAGTTTGCTGTACACATAAATGTCAGGAAGCCAATGGCCACCACTTTGAGTGCCTGCTGTAACTTCAGAGGCCAAAGGTCACTTGCATCAATCTCGTGATGTCTGAATAAATTTGGTATTGAATTATTTATGCAAGATTTTCTTTTCTTGATGTTTTCTGGCTGACTCTGTATTTCAGGGTAAACCACAACATTGCTGGTGTTGTACATTGTCCCTGGAGACTCACTTCAGATGGAAAATGTGGGAACAGGGCAGCGCCTGCAGTTTTTGGTCCCTGTCCCCGATGGACTCCCCGCACATGCCGCAGTAGAGCTCCAGCTCTTCCACGCACTGCAGGAACTTCACCACCTGCTCCCTGACCTCCGTCTCCTGACCCCGGCTCCGATGAATCCCTTCGCTTACGCAGTGCACCTTCAGCGTGCACAGCTTCACGGTCAAAGTCAGAAAATGAATTAGAACCAGCCTGTTTTATCCATGCAATCATAATTGTCGTATCTTTTTAAGATCATCCAACAGCTATTAAAACAAATACTTCTACATACATACTTCTGTGTCTGTTTTGTTTGATTCAGTAAGAAGCAACGCGTTGCCAAACACCTACCTTGTTTCCAATCCCGTCTGCCATTTCCTGTGCTCGCTGCAAGGAGTCAAGCGACTGTAAAAAGAGAAGCGGAAAGTGGCTCTTACTTTTGCAGCGACGCAAAAGAATAATCATGTGTAAGACTGCAAACCGGCATGGAGCTAGGTATACCTTTTCAAATTCTTTCTGAATAAGCCAACATCTGGCTACTCCCAGGTAGACATGTGCCTGTCCAAGACGGTTTCCAATCTCAGTCATGATGCCCAGTGCAGACTCGTAGCGAGGGAATGCTTTCTGTAGGAGCAAAGGCAGACAAGTGGATAAATGAGATGCTACAAAAAATTCTACACGTATAGTTATACATATATTTTTTTTATATATATATGTATAAATGAGGTGAAAATCCCAACATTATATTTAACAAGTCTGCACAAACGATGTCACCTTACATCAACGTCACGTCTGCAGCGGTGTATGTCTGCAAAATTGAGCAAGCATAGAGCCTGCAGAGGGCGGTCACCATGCTGAAGGGCGATCTTCATAGATTCCTGGAGAAGATCACGCACAGAAATTTTAGATGAGTAAAATTTAGATAAAATAAAGAAAAAGTTTTTTCCAGAATTTGCTCATGGGAAAGCATTTAAAATATTTTAAGATCATATCTGTTAGCTGTTATACAAGTCAGACGTCTTGAAAATAATGTACTGCGTTTCATATCGTGGAGCTTTTAAAACTAATCGTGTACTTCAGCTGTTCCTTTTTTCCCACCACAAGACAGACTCAACTTTGTGAGTTCAGAGGTTTCTATTTTGGAATTCTATTTTGAGACAGATGGATCTTATTTTTTTGCAGATTGTTGTCGCTTCAATGTGCGAGGGCGACAAGGCAAGGGAAAAGAGCACCATTCATCTGCAATAAGACCATCGTAACACTGAAAAATAAAAGCATGTGGTTACATTTAAATCAAAAGACTGATTGAAAAAAAAGAAGTTGAAAAAATTGGAGGAGCTCAGCAAGTTAGTATGAAAGGAAACCAAAATGTTTTGTTTGTAATGTATTAGAAACACAAAAACCGAGAGTTAAAGATGTTAAGTCACGCATGGTGACATGTCTCCATTGTCCTCACGTTACTAGAAAACTAAATCACCAGTAAAGAATGTCATTGGTCTGCGTTTAATGATTTAGATTAACAGATTGGTAGTTTTTCTCTTCTTGTGCACCAAAATGGACCAGGTCTCTGCAAGAAGTGTACAGTGTGACCAACGAAAGATCACGAAGTCGCAACCCTGAGGATGACCCTCATTTGGCTGTCCCTCTGTATTGTTTTGTCTTACTGTAAACACAATTCAAGCTACCATGTGAGTAGGCTAGGCTAGGCTATCCTTTCGTTAGCTTAAGCAGTTTTTATAAACATGTTGTCAATTAACACAGCGTTGGAAGCAGAGGTGGAGTTGCAGATCTGAACACAGGGAGTAAGAGGACACTCGCTACTGTAGATGAGCCCGCTGAGCTGCTGGCTAACGGCGTTGCCATGCATGTGTGAAGATGCTGCTAGCTCACTACACAGCAAAAGTTTTTTTCCCAAGTCTAATAAACACACAGGTTATTCCTTGAAAAGTGAAGGGCCGAGTGTTCATAAATCAAGGTTTGCTTCCGCTTTACAAAAGGTCACCTGTAGGCTGTCCTCCAGGCAGATGCCCAAAATCAATGCAATGAAGAGCATGTCGCAAAAAGAACAACAGGGCTCAGAAAACCACTGTTTGTCTGAGAGAGAAACCACGCTGAGCTGCTGGGAAGTGTCGTAAGTACTATTTTAGGCCTAACAACAGTGACTTTGGGGTGGGCTTTGTCTAGAAGTCAGACATCAGTCATACAGTACAATGCCCAATACATAGCTTGACGATTGCGTACAACTAATTTAAAGGATCAGTTCAATTAAAATACGATGTCAAAGGAGAAACCAGTGGTTATGAATCATTCAACAACTTGAAGGAAATGGCACGCCGTTACTTCATTAACCAGCATCAGTGTATCTTTAAATAACCCAGAGCGGAAGGTGATGTTGGAACGCAAGACGTTTCACCTTCAGGGCTCCTCTTGTGCTCCGGTATTCTAAATATGTCAGGATGTGTAAATTGTTTAGCTAAATGTGTTTGCCCGATGCCATCCGTCTGAAACGCATCCTGCGGTCTCGGTACTATACTTTTTCACTTGGAGGCAATGACATCAAGTTATTTTTCACCCCCTGCCCTACGGGTACAGAATTAGAATGCAGTAATGACCGGAGCCGCCCTCCTCATTTACACTTGCAAGCAGCGCCTCTCTGAGCATATTTTTGTCGAGATCTAGGGCCTGGCGTGGGAGAACAACTGGTGCTTGCACCTGTCCGACATCTACCGTCTCTGCGGCTACGTCTCCGGAACGGCTGAGGACATTTTTTTTTTAAATATGTCAACACAAACTGTGACATTCTCCCTGGAGGTGTGCAAACGTAAAAAAAAAAAAAAAAAACCTCTGAGGACAGCGGACACGCAGCGGTTATGAAATACCTCACAGCATTCCATGGCGTCTGACAGGCGCTCCAGCTTCCGGTAGGCGACGGACATGTGGTACTGGCTCATGGCCCGGTACTTGAGGCTCCAGCCTTTGCCGTAGTCGTTGACCAGCTCGGCTGCTTTGCAGGGGAAGAACAGGGCTTTCTCATAGTCCTGTTGGTGAGGGTGGATGTTGGTGTTGGTGATGAGTTTGACCTCAGACGCCGGACATTGGTCACAAATTGCAGAACCTTAATCAAACCCCTAACCTTAAAAGGCACCATGGCATTCCTTTGATTGATTATCAAGTTATGCAGATGACTGTGTGCTTTCAACCTAAGTCAAAGATTGCCAAGCGCTGTCTATTTAATATGACTTTATCATGAAACTGCAGGACACACGAGTGCATTCCACAAATGCTTCATCGCTGCACTCCCATTGAAACCAATCCAACCGGGCAAGCTGCGGGATTACTTCTACAAATCTCTGATGTCAAGGGTACTATATGCGCCCCCCTGCCAGCCAGGCTGTCCACTCTGCCCTTGTTTTCATAATGACCAGCTAACCATTGATAGATGCCCTGAAGTGTTGTCATATCTTGCGAAAGGGTCGGCAACACCGGCGAGAATCGCGAGCGCCTGGCAAAAAATTCAAAGTGTCTGCAGCAAAGTGGTAATTTTGCATCGCCTTCGGATCGGGGAGATCGTTGACAGACACAGTATTGCCGAGCAAGTAACGAGATTCGGTGTAAGACCAAGATCAGTGGTCTGTCTGAAGTACCTTGAGCTGGACGTAGATGTTTCCGAGGCTGCAGCAGACCCTGCACTCCAGCATCTTGTCGTCGTTGTTGTGTGCGTAGCGCAGGGCTTTCTCATAGCTTTCCAGGGCCTTCTGGAAGACGCTGAGGCCCAGGAAGGCGTTGCCCATGCTGAGGCACACCTGGCCGTTGAGCTGCAGGCTGACGGTGGTGCCCTGCATGTTCAAGCAGGTCTTGCAGTAGGACACCGTCTTCTGGAAGTCGCACAGCTTCTCGTTGCTGCGCGCCAAGTTCAGGTAGCCCTCAGTGAGGTAGTCAGGGTCCTCCATCTCCCGGGCGGTGTCGATCTGATCTAAGGCGTACTGTGCAAAGCGAGCACAAGGTAGATGGAAAGCTTGCAGGTAAGTTGAGGAACGTGGGGTCCAACTTTGATTCAACATGGTAGGTCAGAGAAAAAAACCCACATACACACACACACATACATGAGGGTCCACTTATTGAAAGAAGCCAACTTCTACTTCATTAGGGCCTCATTAAAGCTGTGTGAAAGGGAAGGAGTGCTACTTGAGTACAGATGATTGTGTCAACAAGACACCTCACACTCACGCTCGGGTTGCAGGGCACTTATTTACTCTGCATCGCGCAGAGGCCAAATGTTATCCCGTGCTTCTCAAGACCGTGGAAAAGTGCTTGGAAAGGTAACCTTTCACCTCCTTGAGCTCCGTTATGAACTAAGACGTTGCAGAAATGTTGCATTCCAGCTACAGTGAGAACTTCACAACTTTGCTGGACTGGAGCACTCATGATGACGTGTCAAAGTGATGCAATACACAATGGCGTTCAGGCAGGCACACACACACACCTGACACCAATGTACACACACAGTGGTTGCATAACAGAATATGATATCAACCTTAAAAATGTTGAGCTCTACAAGGCCAGACATGACTTTCTGTAGCAGGAGCGTGTCAAGCGTATCACACTTCAAATAAAAATGTACAAAATTTGAGGCTTTTAGCCCATTGGTTCTTACCTTCAGCATGTCTTTATATTTCCCCATTTCTGAATGTGCCGTGATCAAGCACCCCAACACCCGAAACTTCCCTCCAGGGTCCGAGGTCTTCTCCAGCACCTTCGTCCAGACATGCAGAGCTTTATCGGTCTGATTGGACTGATACAGCCTCAGGCCCTTCTCGATCTGCTGCTTGGTTTGGTCCTGGCCCATCTCTGGTACAAGGAGCCTCATAAAAATATTCATTCGTTTAGGCCATGCAAATCTGGGCAAGGCAGCAGGAAAAAAAAACGGATCCTCGTGATCGTGAGGAACGACTCCGAAGACGAACCCCACTTCCCGCCTCCCACTTCTGAAGAAGAAGAAGAAGAAGAAGAAGAAGACGATCCTCTGGGGAGGTCGGAGCCAGAGGGCCTAGCCGGTCCCGCTCTCTCTCAGCTCCGGCTGCGCTGCCACCACCGAGGAGAAACTGGATCCGCCAAAGCCAAAAGGCGACGCAGCAGGACCATGATCACCGACGGCGACGTGGGGGGACGAAGGAACGCCTTGCCCATTTAACCCTGCAGCGACCACCCCCACCTCCCCTGCACGGGACAAGGAAAGGAAGTCTCCCTTTCAGATTTCTACCCTAAAAAATGCAAAAGAAACACGTTTCCCGGCCGGAGGGCTAGCGGCAAAGTCCCAGAATATCCACTCCCTCCACACCCCAGCGAAAAGGAATTCTCAACACCACCACTGTACCCCCCCCTAGCCTCACCCTCCACCTTCCTCCTCCTGCCGGCGCTGCAGCAGATGGCCTTGTCACTCCAGACCATGTGTCCCTTCAGGAATTTGGTTCCTGCCCTCAGCAAGCCGTTCCAAGGTCACCGCGGCTCCTCACCATCTCCCTCCCAGAGCGCTGACCCGACGCCGGACGCCGCATTTTTCACATCACGGCAGCGCGCGTCACATCGAGAACACGCATCCATGAATGAACGCCACCACGCTCCCAACCCAATGTGGGTTGGTGAACTGTGATGGGTCGGGGGGGGGGGGGGTTGAGGCGTGGGCTATAAACAGCTTTATTACCCAACATTGTGCCACTAGATGTCAGGCAGTGGCCCAAAGTGGCTGCAGGCTCCTATTGGGGGTTCTTATGGCAGCGGCATATGCGCCGCCGCCACCGCCGCCCCTCCACCGCCTTCATCTTGGCGTCAGCAACCGATGCTCAGAATAGTTCACAAAGTCTGACATGTAACTGGGTTTGGGTTTCAGCTGCGCAGCCTCCTGCAGCACATCAATGGGATCAAAGTTTTGTCCTCTGGAGTTGTAGCTCTTCTCTCCCCCTCCCACCACCCTCTACCCTCTTCTCCCCCTCCTCCTCGGCTCCTCCCTCTAACCCCCCCCCCCAAACCACGCAGGACAAAAACAGGCACCTTTCGCACTCGGCCATTCACAGACAGCATGGCAGCGATAAATACTGTGGACACGGGACGGCGGCTGACGTTGTTGACACAGAACCTTCACGTGCATCACTTCTAAATGCGTCACTGTTAAAACTGCTGGACTGAAATATCGCATATCCAAGAAAGAAAGAAGCACACACACATATTTCATTGTTCACTTAACTTCCATACAGTATTTTACTTGCAGTACTTAATTACTTATTAATTATACCAGTTTTCAAATTTCTCAGCGGGTAGAGAGATCACCTGGCTGGACATGCTGTCAGTAGCACTGCCCTATGTGACATCACAAAGGGCTGATTTCAAGGACTTTTTTTTCAGATTTATGGGAAGTTCACTGGCAGGCTAGAGAAACACTATGGCTATAAAATATAAAAAATAAAGTGAAAATTTGCATTATATGGGAATATTTAATGCATAAATAAGAAAACAAAGAGTGACGGCTTCAAGCTACAGAGCTATCTTGAACATTTGTTGACGTTTAAATTTGACCATCTCACATTAAAAAATAAACTCTTGTCCAAGTTTTTAAAAAAACACATTCTGTATTCACTTTTATACACATTTGACTTTGACATCTAGAATAATGAGTCTCTGTACGACACCATACTTATCGGATCACACACACGGTGTATATTGAATGATGATGACTGATGATCAGGAACTGATGTGCGTCAATGAGGAGCTTGGTATGGGAAAACTTGACTTGATTCACAAGGTTACAGCTTCACCTCACCAAAAAAGAAAAGAAAAAAAGAGATCCACGGCACAGTGCAACACAAGTGTCATGTACTCACACGGCACGGCAAAAGTGCGGTTGCCCGCCGTGTGAGCGAAGTCGAAACAGGACGAACGACCGAGGGCCGACGAAACTCACTTTGGCCCTCCGTCAAGTCCGCGGCGCCAACGCGACTCAGGCCAGGACAAACTGCCAGTTCGTGAGCAGGATCTTGATCCCCCTGATGACGGAGACGACGGACGTGGCCGGGTTGAACTTGAGCGTGTTGGCGTCGCCCTTCTTGCACTTGTCGCGGAAGACGTAGATGCAGCCGTTGCAGCTGGCCACCTTCCACAGCGACGGCACGCAGCTCCACACCTCCGGGAAGCGCAGGCGCGTGAAGCTCTCCAGCAGCGGGTTGTAGCACACCAGCGAGTCGCCCTCGGCCACCACGAAGATCACGTCCATGTGCACGGCGGCGTGCATGCAGCCGGCGAACGGCAGCATGTACGGCTTGATGTGGCACCTCTGCGACGCCGTGTCGAAGCACTGGATGAGCCGCGACGGCTTGGTGAAGAAGTCCATGTCGTTCTCCTCGCCGCCCAGCAGGTAGATGGTGCCGCCCAGGTTGACGCCGGCCGCCCCGGACACGGCCGTGTCCAGCTGGTTGGTCTCCGTCCACACGTTGTCCTTCACCGTGTAGTAGATGACGGCGTTGGACAGGGTGTCCTGCAGCGTCTTGCCGCCCAGCGAGTAGATGGCGTCCTCGGCCGGGACGGACACCATGGTGTGGTGGAGGCGGTCCCGGGGCAACGGGGCGCAGCGCTCCCAGTCCATGGTGTGCATGTTGCACTTCCACATGCGCCGCGGGATGGAGCCGCCCACCACGTACAGGTCCCCGCCGTGCTTGCAGGCCGCCGTGATCTGGTGGCACAGGCTGTTCTGCCCGCTCACGCTGACGGCGTCGTCCTCGTCACAGTGCAGTGACACAGCCACCGAGTGGGTGCGGGTCTCCTCCTTACCGATCAGGTATATGTGGACTTTCTCTCCGATTTCCTGTTGAGGCACGAGGCAATTTTTAATTTTGACTTTAACAGGAAAGTGTGAGCAAACGACGTCTCAAATGTAAGAGGAAAAAAAAAAACCTTGAGGTTTTCTTGGAGGATACAGGAGAACTCCTCTCTTTCCACCTTGTTGTGATTTATCCAGGACTCAATGGCCGTTGTTGGATTCTGGGAGGTCGGAACTCCATCTGTGCAAAATCAACATATTGAACATTTTTAGAATTCATTTCAATTATCTTGAGAGGGGTTCCCACTCATTTCCACTGACAAAATTTCATAACTTTTTCATGACTTTTCCATGATAATGGCATTCGCAAATTCAATGATTCTTCCAGGTTTTCCATGACTATGGGAACCGTGTGAAGAGAAGTTTCAAAAAATACACAAATTCCAGATTCCCAGAGTGGCAGGACTGTTAGAACAGATACCTTTAACGATGTCCAGGAGCAGACAGAGCGGAAGATTGAGGAATTCTTCTGTCTGATGGAGCTGAGCCAAGTGGATTTTGGCACAGCGCTTGGCTGCAGTGTACAACTCCTGGTCGCTGTGTCTGTCTGCCAGCCACAACACCTGGATGAAGAAAAAAAAAAGAAAGAAACATGCCATCATTAAAACTCTTAATCCGAAAGTTAAGAGCCCGAGAAGACTCCAGATCTTATGAGACAAGACGGAATCACCTGCAGGCAGTTCTTGACCTCGACGGTCCGCGAGAGGAAGCGGGAGCACTCCTCAAACAGCGAGGTCAGGTGATACATGTCCGCCATCTCGTAGGTGTCCTGCAGCTCCTCCACCCGCAGTTTGATGGTGCCATGGTAGATGTAGCCGATCAGCAGCTGGAAGACGGTGGCGCTGACGTCCTTCAGCTCGATGGAGCGGTTGTAGGACTCCTTGAGGTTGGACGTGAACATGGAGCGGAAGAAGCTGCTCTGCGCCGACAGCACCAGCCGGTGCAGGTGGAACTCTCGGCCGTCCACGGTGACGGTGACGTCGGCGAACAGGCCGTCCTCCAGAGAGAGGTCCATGATGCTCTTCACCACGCGGCTGGAGTGGGAGCGGTCGGTGAAGGTGTACCCCAGGAAGTAGTTCTCCTCGACACTGAAGCCCCGCTCCTCATTTAGCTCCATCTTTGTTGCTGCTTGCCTGACAAAAAGCGACAATGCAATCACACACAGCAACTTATGACATGAATACCTTCAGGTTAAACCAATAGACAAAGACCCACACATATATAAATATTATCAAAAGAATTGTTATTGCTCCACAGCCCAATCCCTGTTTGTGTATTTATCAGAATACTTAATGACAACAACAAGTAGTTAGTGGGCTTTTACTCTGCAAATGGCTATGTACTAAAAGTTACAGCTTTGATCTCCAGCGTATATAAAAACGTAACCTTAAATGACGACAATAAAATATCTAACTTAAAAACTAGCAGTCAAATCTCAAAGTCTTGGCATCGTTTTAGCGACGTTCAACAACATTGCACTGGGTTATTGTGCCTCCTTGCTGCTGTGTTGTGCCTACTACGCTGAGCTTTTGTGCAAGACTGCCGCTAGCGCTAGGTGCTAACGGTCCCTCGATTGTAATTTCTATGGTCAATTCTTGGAGTCAGTAAAAAAAAAAAAAAAAATGGCGAAATGAACAAAATATGATGACAAACTGTGCGAGCGTAGAAAAATGTGGGGTTACCTCAGCAATTCACTACTTCACCATTCGGAGGGGAGCGGTTAACCTTTTCACCGGAAGTAAACAAACTTTTTCACAAGGCCATGTCGCACTGAAATCAAAGTGCCATCTTGTGGCGAAGCTGCGCAACTTCACTTATTTATTTATTTTCTTCCTTTTTACTCGTTGGAAATTTGAAGGAAAAAAATGCTCATTAAAAAACTTTTAAATCGTGTCTAGTCAAATTTGACTTTCAGACCTTGCTTTAACAAAAGTAAACATTCTATGTAAAACATAAATTGTTAATTAATATATACTTCTTTTTTTTACTCTGATATATCATATAGACAGATAAATAATCAGATCTTTTGGATATGTATAGATTTATAGTTTCAAACATATCTTGGTGCAGAATTGGCAAGTAAAAAAAAAATCTTTTGTCACATTAAGATGTCAACCTAAAATCTAAAATGTCATATTTCCATCTAAGAAACCAAACCAGTGTCAGAGTTGATGATAATGCATATATAGATGTATGTAGATCTTGTAAACCTTGATTCCTACTTGCACGGAGCCCTGCACATGGAGGATGAAAAGAGGCAGGAATTTACTTTGTCTGTTCTGCACTGCAGCCAGTTGGCCATTGGTCCCTTTTTCCAAGTTGAAAAAAAAGTGAAGGTACTCATAAATTCTTTTTCTTGCACTCACGGAAGAGAAGGCAGAGAAAAGAATGCAGTGATTCCTGGCTGGTTAAAAATACAGGCAGAACAAAAATGCATCCTAAGATCTGCTCTCGTGTCATCCTGTGCCTGCTCTTTCAGCAGGTGCTGCCAGGTGAGTACAATCTATAACTTCTAATAGGCGTGTATAAAAATGAATCCTTGTTTTGTGATGATAACGCATACCAGCATAACCAGGGACAGACCTGCTAAAGTCTGCAGCATTCCAGATCGACCTACTTTTTTTCTACTTTAGGAGTGGCAGTGATCAGAAATCCATCTCTTCAAAAATCGATCGCTGATGCAAACATCTTGTACGAGGTATTCTCTTCAAAAGTCGATTTTTATTTTCTGTCCCGCGCGCCGGCCGTCTGACAAACAAGTCGCTGTTTACACCCTGCGCTCAGATCTTGGTGTCTGGGGTGGAGCTGGACCGGGACAACAACATCGTGCTGCTGGACCAGGAGCTGGCGTCCATGAGGTCGGGGCGAGCCTTCCTCTCTCAGATCAACGACGGCATCCCCAGAGGCCACAGCTCCATGGGGCAGATGGCGATCGAGCTGGAGAGCCAGAGGAAAAGGTCGCTGGCTCGGGATCAGTTCGACACTTTGGTCCTGAGCACGGTGTACTCGGCGCACCGGGCCCGGCGTCGGGACGGAGCGGAGGAGGACCGGGAGGCTTGGGCAGCGCTGCTCCTCCAGCTGGCCAACGTCACCGTCCACGAGCTTCGCGGAACTCATCTCTTCAACTACGCCTGATAAGCTGCGTTTTCCCATCTAAGACCATCGATTCTGCATTAAATCCAGGCTTGGATCAACAGTTTAATCTCTCTTTATTATTGTTTATCAAAAAGAAAATACACGCGGCCAAAGAATAAGTAGGAACACAGTAAGAAAAATGAGTGAGAAAATAGAGATAAATGTACATCAGGAAAAGCTTTACGATATTTAAAATGCACTTAACAAAAAATATATACAAAGAGCTGATGTTACTGGAACAATAAACTACATTTTTGTACACCTTTAAAAAGCCGCAGAGCTTATCGCTTCCTCAGCTGAGCCAGTTTTTGTTTGACACCTGCTGTCCCCTTCTTGGTTTTGGTCTCCGATTCTTCCAGAGAAGCCAGTTTCTTCCTGAGTTTCGCATCTGCAGCGGGAGCCTTGCGGTCTCTGCCGGAACGGCGCGGGCGTCTCTGTGAGCTTCGGAAAACGTCGGCGGACGTCGAGGTCTCCTCCTCCTGAGGCCCGTCGCTGATCAGCGTCTCGTTCCGGTCCCACACGAGCACCGTCACACCTGCGAAGAGGCAGAAAGCAGCTTTAGGGACGGACTCTGATATCCTCCTCTTCCTCCTCCTGATCAGGAAATAACTATTGGAAAACTCACCCATTCCAGAGGCAATGGCATCGCCGAGTGGATTGAATTTATTGACCTGTCAACCAAGCATTTCATCGTGTGTTAAACCGCAGCTTTTGTGGAATTGTAATTTTTTTCTGTAGTTCTCTTTCTGTAAAATAAACTCACACTTTTGATCCCTGAAGCATCGGGATCCTGCAGCTGAAACACGAGCTCCGCTGTGTTGGAATCATAGACGTCAACGGTTCTCTGATCTCCTGTGAAAACACGGTCGTCGGGGTAGCGGCCCGCCACTATCAGGTCGTAGATGGGGTGCCAGGTAGCCTTAGGATAGCAAAATAAAAGCATTAAACATGTTTTGATAGCATTAATCTGTTGTGTCACGATGCATTATCACAAATAGGTTCACATCTGATAAAACGGAGCCAATCTGATTCCTCAATTGGCTAAAAATCTCATGAAACGACAATTTTAAATTAAAATTTGACAAGCGATGATGAAAAAAAAAAAAAACCTTGATGGGCGTGAGGTGCTGAAACTGTCTGTGAGGATGCTGGATGATGTGCTGAGGCTTGGACCAATCAGAGGAGGAGTAGACCCGGATCTGGTCGTACTGGTCTGTGGTGAGCAGTTTGGAGCAGTCCACTGGGTTGAAGTAGGCTGCGACGGAGCAGGAGATGCAGTGAAGGCTTCGAGCGGCCGGAGGAGATCAGCAGACCACCGAAGTCAAGTCGTCTTACCGGAGTTGACGGCTTTCTCGTGAGGAAGCTCGTGCAGGAAGCTCTTCTTGTCTTTGATGTTTCTGAGGTCCCAGAGTTTCACCGTGTGGTCGACGGAAGCGGTCGCCAGCAGCCAATCGCAGCGGGGGTTGAACTCGGCGTGGGACACTTTGGTTTTGTGCAACTTGTCGCTGAAAATCTGCACCATTTAACAAAAAAGAAATACACAAAAGTCAGAATTCAGGCCAAGTCATAAAGTGCTGCGTGAGGGGATGACCTCTGACCTTCTTTCCGTCCAAACCGAGCAGGATGAGATGTCCCACGTTGTCTCCGGTCACCAGCATCTGCCGGCTCACGGATACGTCCACGCAGCAGTACCAGAGACTGGGAGGGAGGGAGCATTAAAAAAAATAAACATGGCATTGAAAAAAAGTCATTCTGCACACTGCAGTATTGGATAACTGCCGAGCATCAGTCTGCTTCACAGTGCTCTCACCAAACGTTGTGGTGATCGTGGCCACAGTCCTGAACCGTGGACACGACGGTGGGCGTCCGGCCCTCAAAGCTCTGCAGGGTCAACGAACCCTCGCCAGAGGCCACGTAGACTCTGGAGAAGTCCGTCGGGCAGAACTTCATGCCGCCGATGAAGTCTCCCGCTCCGTTCTGCGCACGCAAACACAGAGGCAGGACAAAAAGGTCCCGTCTGATGAAAAATTTGCTTGCCTGCCCATTAATCAATCAATGTCCTCAGAAAAATATTCAATGAAAAAAGTCCAGCGTTACTTCTGCTGCCAGTTCCACTTTTCAAGAAGTGCTTGCTAAAACAGGCTGTACTGGAAGCCAGCCCTTTGTGATGTCACAAAGTGTCCTGATGCTTCTGCAGGGTTCATAAAACCCACTCAGGCCAGCTACTCTGTTTTTTCTCCCTTTCAAACAAGAGGAAGGTAACAAGTTGTAGCATCCATGGGATGAAAAATGCCTGTGACCGTGTCTGCGACTCCCATCGAAGCGGAGAAGCAGCGGCAAATACGTCAGGAAAAAGGGGAGAGAACCCCGGCGTCGCCCTCGAGGAAAGCTTGTGGTTTCACTGGGCGGGACAGTAAACTGGAGCGGCACGTAGGATCTCACCCCTCGGATGAAGGTCTTCTTGGAGGGAACCTCAAAGTCCCACAGGTACAGGTCTCCCCCCTTGGAGCCCACGGCCACGGTGGAAGGGTGCGTGGGATGCCACTCCAGGCAGGTGATCCTGCGGTCGAACGGGCTGGTGGCGCCGTGGAAGTGGTACGACGACAGAGAGCGAACAAACGGCTCCTGCAGACACTGCAGGGAGAGAGTGGAGTGGACAACAAGTATGTATGTGTATAGGTACAAGGGCAGCGGACCAAGGTCCTCCAAGGCTGCCCCTCATGATTTTTGAGGAGGACAAAACCGTTGGCACTCAGACTGACTCAGACTCAGACTCAGACTGTGGCGGTCAAAATGTCAGGAATAAAGTCGAAAGGCTCTGCCCACAAGTCAAGTGGAGTGCTTCCATTTTCGTTTCCTGATATCTGTGGGTGAACCTTGTGGCATAGACCTGCTGTCGGCAGTTTACTTTTAACTGTGGGTAGCTGATTAATCCACCATCCACTTCAATTTCTACTTTATTCACGAAATTTCGTCTTTTTTACGTCGGCTTTTTTCACGAAAATTTTGATTTTGTTCACGAAATTTCAACTTAAAAGTCGAAATAAAAACTTCAATAAAGTGTGACTTTTGGAAGCCAAAGTACAGGGGATATTTTTTTTAAATAGCCAGTTTAAATTCAGATATATATTAGTGATAAACATAGGAACCTTTTGAACAAAAAGACAATTGTGCCTTATTAAATCTTAATCATATCCTGATCAAATACACGGCAGGTAGGCTCTCTCTCTCTCTCTCTTTGCAGGTTGAATCCCACTGTGCAGACCCACCTGTCTCATCTGGGAGTGCAGACTCTGACCCAGGCTGCTCCTATAGATGTAATGCAGGATGTTTCCTCCGTATCCAGCTCTCTTCTGGACCGGTGCAGACCTGACAGGAGGCCCTGCGTCAAACAGAAACAGCACAGACTGCCGTCTCACTTACCTGCAAACAGGCGGGAAATGAAACGTCGACGTCACCTACACACCTTGTTTCGGAGATTTCCCCTCTTTTTTGTCTCGTAGTTTCTTGGAAAGTGTCGGAGCAGAGCTGCTGCCCCCAGCCGCTCTTTTCCGCGAACTTCCATTCGATTCAGTCGGATTATTTTTCATTTCTGCCTCTGTGAAAAGACCCTGACCGTTAGGAAAGCCAGAGATTCCACTGTGAGTGCGTGTCAGCAGCTTACCTCTTGTTTATAACGTTTCATGCAGCAAACCAGAGGCAGGAACTGTCGTTTGCATAACGCCGCGATACACGTGAGCGTGTGAATGGCTGCAAGGTTCAATGTTTTGTAACTTGTGTGCAGTACTGCTGGAGGCCGCCAGGTGAAGCGAAATGAGCGGAGGGACAGGGAAAAAGTCCGACTGATGATGAAAGTTGCTTGACATTTGTAATTGAAATGTGACGTAAAAATCGACAAGTTTCAATTTTGTCCAACAACTTTTGTCATTTTGCGTGGGCGTACTCTTAACTAATAAAAATGATGGCTTAAAACTGCCTATAATAACACCTTATATTTTGTTTGAATAAATATCTCGCTATATTTTGATTTTTAGCTCTTTCCCTGAGGAATATCCATTCTTTGAATACGCCGGTGTTTGCTTGTATTTTACAAGTAAAATGATCGTTTTGGGGCTCATTCAAAATAATAATAACATAATATTTTTATTAACCATGTTTTGATTTGATTTTCACACATGTCCCAAAGCCTGACGCTTCGCGTTTCCGCTGTCACTTGAACGCATAACTTACATTTTTATTATGAAGTAATATATAGATAGATCGATTGAAAGCATTAAGGCAAACAAAGTGAGAAATACATATTCCGGTTTGTTATTCCAAAATAAAAACATGCTCTATTTGCTTCTCGCTATTTGGTCGAAACGCTTCGAGTTAAAAACTAATAAAAACGAATGAACATATTTTTTTGCGTTTCAAAAACATTAACTTCAATCGCTTTGATTGGTGTCGTTCATAATTCACGCGTTTTGTTGTTAGGTTAAGACAGCGTGCTCATAGTTTGGTCTCATTCTTGCCAACTTGACGAAAGTTTCCCAACCTGGTCCCACAAAAGTGACGTATTACGTTCTTAGGGGAGAAAAAAAAATACCCCTCTGTCAGTGCTGCAGCTGAATATGGCGGCGCTGCTGAGAGGGCTACGTGCTGGAAGGGCACTTCGGGGGCTGGGCAGCGGTAAGACAGTTGTTGTTGGAGGCACGTCGGCAGCGGACTGTTTGTTCAACCGATGAGACTGTATTTACAGTCTTTTAGGGCTTAAAGCGGGGGGGAAAAACTCGATAGAATTGTTGCTAGCTTTATCCGTGCTAATGTCACTTGTCACAGAAGGTGATTTTAGAGGACAGAGTTGCAGGTAAATTATGACGGCTGGTGTTTCCATAACTTAAGAACCAGTCTAATGGTTGGAGAGTGACTTGGCCCCATGGTTTCATTCTCCTCAAAACAGGCATTGCACTGTAAACACGGTCACGTTGGGCGTTCTTTCCATCTACGTTATGCAAGCTGCCTGTGTATGTTTCTCTTAAAATTGTCTATATATAGCCAGCGTTTTCTTTAGTGACCACACCAATGCTGTTGACTCCCAACTGTAAGATCGCATGTTGTAGACTATTTTAAAGATTGAGTATTGTATTTAGAGTACAGTAATTTGTCAGCCAGTCAGTTGCACGGTTACTGCGAAAGTGGCAACATAGTGAAAGTGACCATTTACATATTTGGTTGCAAGCGGGGAAAACAAAATCTGATCCCACAGCTTGCAGAAGCCCTCCCTTGCGGGCTGCCGTTTAAAATGTCGAATAACAATAACAATGAGAGTAGTAGCAGTTTCACCTAAATCATACGTTTGGGAACTTAACACACTGTTTGCTGCATTTGGGTACATTTGGCAAAAAAATTTTTTTAACTAAATTAAAAAAAAATATTTTGAGAAAATGTGAAAACAACTTGAATTGTGCTTACAGACAGAGGGTTTAGCAAGAATTACAAACTCAATGACTGCACATGAGTGCACAATACATGAAACCAGATTTGCATATCATCAAATGTGGACCCCCCTTAAAAAAAAATAATGAGGTATTTCTAATTCATACTTTTTTGGACTGAAAAAATGTGATCCAGCACACATTTGTGAGCTAACAATGTCCAAAAAATTCAGTAAATGATGGTCATGTTTAGTTCAACTAAAAACGGATATTACATCTGGTTATCATGTCGTTCACCATCCACGTCATCCTTGTGAAATAATACATTTTCCTTCATGTGCTTCTTTATATTTCCTCCTGCAGTGGTAGCTGCACCCGCATCCACAAAGCCCCAGTGCTGCAGCCTGAGTAGAGGCTTCCATCGCGCCGTACCCAGGTTTCAGGATGAATCAAGATCTGACAAACCCTCATCCACCTATCATGAACACTACCAGGCTCACTCTGCCAAGCAGGATACGGCAGCAGCCTCCCATGAGGACTCGGCCTCTGAAGCTGCAGATGAGGAGGCTTATGGGGCAAACACAAGGTCAGTCGAAACAACAGTACTGTGCAACGTGATTATAAAACACCACAATGTCCTGCATAGTTTCTAAAACACGTAGACTGTAAGACCCAGCTTGAATCTTACTGTTGTGTATGTTTGTAGTTACCAGGACCAGAGTGGAGAGCATGGGGAGGAGTATGAGACAGAGGAGCAGCTTCAAGTTCGAATCCTTAATGCTGCCCTGGAGTTTGTTCCACGCCACGGCTGGTCAGTTGAAGCTATTGCATCCGGGGCTGAAGTGAGTACCTGCAAAGTTTAGAGTAAAACATACAATTAAGACCATTTTTCAATTTACATGTAATTATACCCACTGTGTGTTTTCTCAGATTGATTTCTGGATTTTTGAAAAAATGTTAACGGATTCATAATTCATTCATTCTATGTTGTCGTGACTGATGTCATGTTTCCAGTCACTGGGCCTCTCCTCTGCCTCCTCGGGAATGTTCACCAATGGAGCTGGAGATTTGGTCCTTCACTTCATCGCACAGTGCAACTCGCAGCTGACAGACACCCTGGCTGAAGAACACAAGCAGATCCAGCTGGGCCAGTCAGAGTATGTGCACACACGGCCTCAGTTCACCTGTGTACTGACCGAAGGTTTCTCACTGTGACTTGTCCGCTATTTCAATCCAAATCTTCACTGGTGTTTGTAAGATGACGGTAAGCTTTTTGACTCGATTCCAGACGAAAGAAGACTGCAGACTTTCTCAGAGATGCCGTGGAGACCAGACTGAGGATGTACATCCCCTACATTGAGTCATGGCCTCAGGTGCACTGAGCCTGTTACACACCAGGAGCGTCAGCGTCGTCGGGATACAAACACGGGCTGGATCTGACTCTTTGACCTCGTGTGCTTGTCCTCAGGCAATGAGCATCCTGCTCCTTCCTCACAACATCCCCGACAGCCTGAAGCACCTCTCCAACCTGGTGGACGACATCTGGTACTACGCTGGAGACCGATCCACAGACGTGAGTGGGTCCCACCGTCCTCGATCCCCTCCTTCTTCCACTCATACCTTCCTGTCCCCTTTCCATCACCACCCACGCAATCTCAGGCCTGCCACCTCCCAGGTTACCCTCTACCATCTCATCAGAACGTTTCACATAAAATTCCTTTCTGAAAATGTGTAAAAATGTTCCAGGTGAAAATGACCTTTGCAAAATTGTTGTCTGACCGTTCTCTATGATTTAAATTTTTATTTTTATTTTTTTGTTGCTCTCATCAGTCTTGGCATTGTCATGTAATGTGAACATGTTATACCCCCACTCTTTTTTTATTGTAGATGAACTGGTACACTAAACGGGCTGCGCTGACGGGCATCTACAACACCACAGAGCTGGTGATGCTTCAGGACTCGTCTCCAGACTTTAAGGACACCTGGACCTTTCTTGACAACCGCATTCAGGATGTAGTGAACATGGCGAGCACAGCCAAACAGGCAAAGAGCGACCTCTCCCAGAATCCTTTTGACACTACCGTAGGAATATACGCGTTGTCTCTTTCGCCCTAACATATTTTTTTTTCTGTCCTTCTTTGCTCTGCAGGTGCAGTCAACTGGTGAAGCAGTCGTGCAGGGTGTCATGGGAGCTGCTATCACAGTAAGTTTTGCATTACGTTGTGTCCTTCACACACTTGGCTTTATCTAGTCTTGATTTGTGAAATACATGCTTTCAAACATGTGTCTCTTTATCTCTTGTGTTTTGCAGCTGAAAAATCTCACAGGAATGAATCAGAGACGATGATTTGACTTCCACCTCCCTTCCACTGATCTTGACATTGTGGTTTGTCACATGAGCTGGAGATCAATTTTGTGTTGCTCTTGTTTCCTCTTCACTGCATCAGCAAGAGAGTGTGGGATTATTTTTTTTAAGAGAAAGCTATTGATAAGACAGATGTTGACAGCTGTCACTTTGTTCTCACCTGCAGACACAGTGGCTTCATTAATCGTCTCCCTCAATGTGTAAGATTTCACTCTTCTTCTGATTGCTTTTTTCCTTTATGTGTAAAGGGACTCCAAAACTGTATTTTTGTTGACAAGCTGCAATAAAGTAGTTGCAATTGTATACAATATGTGTTTGTTCCTGAATGTGACACTATTAGAATTAAAAACAAAAAAAAAAACGCTTTAGTAGAAAGATTAAAGTCACAGTTCTTGTAAAAGTTTCCAGTGCAGGTTCTTAGTGCGTTTTACTCAAGTGGCTACTTAAATACTAATAAATACTAATATTTCCGTTTTCAAAAAGTGATTAAAAAAACATTTTTTGAAATACTTAAAATACACTTTTATTTTGAAAACCAATATGCAATCTTTGTTGACCCGGATATAAAATGAAGACCCGCCCTCACATCGTTTTTCGGCCAATCAGTTTCTGGTTTGAATTTCGTTGGCGAATCAGCGGACAGTGTGCAACCCCGTCGAGGCCTTCAAGCTCGAACTGCGGTAGTGTCTCGCGTCGTCGATATTGGAACGTAAATCATAGGATTATTCGTGTGTAATAATGCCGTATGCTAACCAGCCGACAGTGAAAATCACTGAATTGTCAGACGAAAATGTCAAGTTTGTCATTGAAAACACCGACCTGGCGTAAGTAGCCAACTTAATGTGCTAATTCAAGCTAGTGCTGGAGGCAGCCATTATTGTTGTTGGAGCCAATTTCAAGTTGGGCATGAAAACAATATCACGTTTATATCTCTACAAAGCCGCTTTCAAATCACTGTATTGAAAATAATTCTTTATATGTTTCCTATAAACAATTATAATGCACTGATATAAGTTAGCTGGGATATCACGAATGAAAATTAGTTTAACAATGAAGTAATTTATTTAAACTTGCATTTTTCCTGCTGTCAGGGTTGCAAACTCAATCCGTCGTGTCTTCATGTCAGAAGTTCCAACAATAGGTAAGCAAACCTTTTTTTTTTCTAATTCTTCCACAGGGTTGTTTAGCTCATGGTATTAAACAGATAAACCGTTTAACACCAAATACTTCATCTACACTTCCAGACATTTTAACAATACAGTAGGAAATCGACAGTAGCAAAACTAAAATATTTGTCATTTTCTTTTGAACTTATTATTATTACTTTTTTTTTTATCACCAGTGTAATCCAAGAAAACCTAAACTGACTCAGATATTGTGTATTTGCAGCTATTGACTGGATCCAGATTGATGCCAATTCATCAGTACTGCATGATGAATTTGTTGCTCACAGAGTTGGTGTGTATCACAAGTCGCTCTGATCATTTCTTGAATAAAATATAACCAAAGGGGTCCTGACCTTATGTGCTAACACTGATGTTTCCTATCTCATCAGGTCTGATACCTCTCACAAGTGATGACATTGTAGACAAAATGCAGTACTCCAGAGTAAGTGTATTACACTAGGGCATCCACAACATACCTCAGTGTTTCTGCGACTAAATGTTTGATTGCTCTGTTTCTGTAGGACTGCACCTGCGATGATTTCTGTCCCGAGTGTTCTGTTGAGTTGACGTTGGATGTTCGATGCACTGAAGACCAGACGCGTCATGTCACATCTCGTGATCTTTTGTCCAATAATCCGAGGGTGATCCCGGTGAGTATATCCATTTATTTAAGGAGAAGTGTTGACAAAATGTGGATGGATGAAAGCGTAGCCAAAGCAAAAACTGACAACCTTTCATTACGTTTGTCCACCCAGGTAACCTCCAGGAGTCGAGACAATGATCCAAATGACTATGTTGAACAAGACGGTAAGCTGACATGATAAAGTCTCTCTAAAGTCGCTCATTCTAAAAATGGTTAAATTATACCTTTTCTTTCTCTGTTCCTGGCATGATGCAGACATTTTGCTGGTGAAGCTACGCAAAGGTCAAGAGTTGAAGCTCAGGGCGTACGCCAAGAAAGGCTTTGGCAAGGAACACGCCAAGTGGAACCCAACAGCAGGCGTCTCTTTTGAGTATGACCCAGACAATGCTCTGAGGCACACCGTCTACCCGCGCCCTGAGGAGTGGTATGTTTTCACCCGATTATGGCTCTTTTGAAAATTATTCTAGTTTTGGATGGCTGAGTACTCATTGCTGTCGCTGTGACTCTCAGGCCAAAGAGTGAATACTCAGAGATCGAAGAAGACGAAGTTCAGGCTCCCTACGACCCTACTGGAAAACCAGAACGGTAAGAAAGAAGCTGATGGTGTAAAGTCTAGTTTTGCACCCAAGACTTGCACTTGCTTCATAATTTTCAGACTTCAGATCTGAGTGATCTAGATCATTGCAGTGTTACTGATGTTGTTCTTGCACAGGTTCTACTACAACGTGGAGTCATGTGGCTCACTGCGACCAGAGACCATCGTCATGTCAGCGTTGGCTGTGCTAAAGAAGAAGCTGAGTGACCTGCAGACTCAACTGAGCCACGAGATTCAAAACGATGTACTCACCATCAACTGAAAAAAAACACAAAAAAAAACGAGTTTGTCCAGCAATGTTGTTATTTTGTATGTCAGCAGTGTTGACACACTGGCGGATGATGTCTTTGTATGTAACTTTTATAAATAAATGATGTGAAACACTCTGTGTCTTTGTTATTTCTCATTACTTTTTTGGAAGGATTTTGGAGTATTGACAAGGAAAATGGCAAACTACATGAATATTGGCTCAATGGAACTACCCTCTTGAATGAGGAAACTGAAACGGTTTTCGGTAATTAAATGAGATTTATTTTTGTCAACATGCGTGTGCTTCAACAACAGACAACCCAATATGATTAAAATATTTTTGTCCATTTTTCTCGGAGAAACAGAATTTACTAGAAAACCATTTGCTCGTGGCATATGACGGCTGTAATATTCTGTTACTGTCGCTGCATCCGTTTATTTAGAGGAAGCTTTTATTTTGAATGTCATGACGGGAGCCGGGAGGTGAATTTGGCCCCCGAAGCGGCGTTCAGGGACACGGGGACGATGTCACATCCTGATGAGGGAGGCAGGCTGACGAGCGGCGGGCGGGTGTCGGAGGATGCAGGTTTCACCGGGGTGTCCGGTCAGAGAGGATGCTGCAGCCTCCGGCTGGGGCCATTACGGTAACCGACGCTCAGTCGGAAAAAGGTGCTCTTGTCACCTTCCGCCAGTTTTTAAAATTTCCTTCGTCTCAAGCGTCTGGTAGCGTAAACAAACGGAAGCGGTTTCCCGAGGACTCATTTGATTCGGCGTGTGCAAGCAGGAAAACCGGTGATAAGGAAACTGTTTAATAGTAGTGACGTGATGATACAGGGTATTGTGTATAACAGTGTTTTTCAACCTTTTTTGAGCCACGACGCAATTTTTTCATTAAAAAAAAATCCATGGCACATCACTCACCAACAAATATTAGAAAATAACACTTTTCAGCCTAACAATGACAATGTGTCTTTTAGTTTATTTATATTCACTCAGTGTGACACTTCGGCCTAATTAAATGCACACAAAGCTGATATCCTGGAAGGAAAACAGCTGATTTACAGAGGCTTACATTATTTTTTAAAGCACAGTCACTACTCAATAGAATGTTACTATTATTTCTAGAACAATTAAGATTTTGGATAATTTTTCATGGCACACCGGGCATTATTTTATGGTACACTAGTGTGCTGTGGCACAGCGGTTGAAAAACACCGGTGTATTAGACAGAACAATGTTACACCTTTAGCACAAGACTAAGTTAGTAGTTTGTTAGTATGATGTTATTTTAAACACTGTATATGAACCTAGATGGAAGAAATGCTTGTATGTAGACTAAAGCTGCTTCTTTCATAATGAGAAATATGTACTTAGTGTAAAATCTCCTAAAAATTGACCATGTTTGCGTCTCTTTAATAGGATTATAAAAATGGAAACATGCCCAGAGTGAGAGCCCCCTGTTTACCTGACCAAGTAAATCTTCACTGACTTTGTCACTGTGGACCAACCCCTGGAGCCATGAGAAAGAGGTTCTTCTCAGTTTGTTCCTCTTCCTTGGCTGAAGAAGACGGTCTGGTCTTCGACGATAATATTCCCCGTCCTGACAATGAACAAGATGAGTCTCTGCTCTGGTATGCTGTTACTGCTATGACCATATATTTATATATATTAATAATTAATGATAATATTCGATCATCTGCTTACTTCAAATTGATGAAATAGTTCTCAGTACATGAATCAGTTCTTTATCTGACATGATCAAGACTAAAGAACTCTGTTCTGTCTAGTTGTCACCGCGTGCAGGACTCATTGCTGAGCTCCAACAGCAGCTTCACAGGATACAGGGGCATCCTCAACTGGATCATCATTCTCCTGGTAAGGCTTTTCTTTGTAATGTTTTTTTTTTTCTTTAATATTTTCAAGTGTGTGTATAATTTGTCGAAGATGGGCTCAGATTCGTGTCTGATTTTCAGGTCCTGACTCACGCTCACTTATTCTTGGAGAATTTCATCCAGTGAGTAGAAAAATGTGCAGCAAGAGAAGCTAATATGAAGACTACTTTATCTGCTTTTTGTGACATTGCTGCTTTATTTTGCATTTCTTTTGACTTACTTTTTCTGCTGAACAGACATGGCTTTTTGGTTGATGTCAAAAAAGTTTTGGAGCATCTCACGGAGGACTGCAACTGGCCCTCTATCAACCTCCTGCTGGGTAAAATCTGAATTTTGACAATGCCCTTAAATTGCAGTTTATTTTTTAATCCACTGGAAGAGTGTGGTTTTGTGGCTGCTGTAACTTCAGATTCCTTCTCGGCCTTATTCTTCATCTTTCCTCCAGCTGCGAACATCTTTGCCATCGCAGCTTTGCTCCTCGAAAGGTGTCAAGAAAAGGTGAGAGGGGATTTTCCTTCACTATTTGCTCAGTGGTGCTTTAAACCACATTTCTAAGTGTACCAAAAACATACTACCATTCAAACTCAACCGAAACTCAGGTTTGTTGCCACAGAGAGACAATTCATGCATGTTTTGGGCCTGTGGGAGGAAGAGAACCAATGCAGGCTCATGGAGACTATGCAAACTCCACCTTAAAATGTGTCATATTTCAATTGTGTCTTTTCTCCGTCATGCAGGGCCTGCTGTCCTCCACCAACGCTCATCGTTTACACCTCACAAATCTGGCGTTGCTCCTGCTGTTTCCTGCCGCCGTCATTTTACGATGTCAGCCTGCAATGTCAACAGGTAACAGCCACTGCGTTATCAACACCGAGTGCTCTCTGTGAAACTCAAGAACTGTTATATGGGTCAGAAAATGTCAGTACATTCTGCATCTCCATCTGTGTAAGCAGTAAACGGGTGAATCCCTTTAAGGACAACATGCGAAAGGCACCAGTTTATCCAGTGCGCATTCTGAAACAATACCATGAAACATATTTTATAGTGTAATCACATCACCCCCATGGCACTGCGAGGAAACAGAATAGTGTTCCTCTACAGATGTTCTCATGAGTGCAGATTACTTCCTGAAAGCTTCCCAGCAGTGTGAACACTAAGCTAATAATAAAAACATTAGGCCAATACACTGGCTATGATTAGACATAGCACAGCGAAACCTCGACTTACACTCGCTGACCTTTCAGCCACAAATAGTTGGCTGTGTTTCCAGTGATGCTGCTCTTTTGCCTGTTGACCAATTAGAGAGGCTCCGCTCTTATCTTATTGTATTACTATGATTAAGGTACTGTTATTTACTGCAGAATTTTGAGCATGTACGGCACGATGGGTATTTTTCATGGCAGCCAATATGTCGTGATAAATTACGTAACAAGTTTAATTATTTAGCCAGATCCCAACCCGGATAATAAGTTTCTTTTTTCCACAGTACATATAAATTTCCTTGATTACAGTTTTCATTTTTTTTACAGAATGTTCATGTGACTAAATATAGTCAACGGCTGCATGTGATTGCAGCAGAACCCAAACAGGATTTATTCCCCCCCCCCCAGTCATCTCCAGTTTTGGCTTTGTCTTTTGCCACTAGGTGGAGCTTTCCTATCCCTTTGGTTCTATGCAGCTCTTGGTATGAAGCTTTACTCCTACCAGGAGACGAACCGCTGGTATCGGAATGCTCATGTCTCAGATGCAGGTATCTCCCAACCCTTGCTGTCACGCTGGTTCATTTAGTGAACTTGCTAACTGCTCTTTCATCATGTGCTCATGTGTTTTCCAGAACAGGCTTCCTCCGCTGCAGAAAAATCGAATGAAGAACATCTCACTTTCAGGGGTAATACTAATCAAAGAGTAATACACAAACCTGAATCAGGGTTAATTTACGATGCATTAAAAAAAAAAATCAATTTCAATGCTTCAATCCCCCAGATCTGTATTATTTCCTGCTTGCTCCCACTCTGTGTTACCAAAGAGACTTTCCGTGTACTTCCAAGGTCCGCATCAACAAACTGCTGCACCGCCTGCTGGAAATGGTAAGTCTCTAAAAGCTTTAGATTTAGTGAAGAAGCAGCTAACACTGTGGCTGGTTAATTGTATACTTTTCTGCTCTCAGGTGATTGTAATACAGATCATGGTTGCCATTGTGCAGCAGGTACAGTACTCATACAGAGAGGTTGTCTCTTAAAAAAAATACCTAATAGTAAATTGGTTATTAATATGTTTTCTGTTTCTCAGTGGATTGAACCCATCTTTCAGAGATCTGAACGCTCCTTTTCTGTAAGTGACCCCTGACCCTTTGTTCTTGACAGCCTTAGAGCAACCATAGATTCCCCTCCTGTGAATTTTTTTCACTTTGCTTTTCACTTTGTTAGAGTATGGATGTTACAATGAGAGTGGAGCACTTGGTGGGACTGGTGGTAAGTAATACAGCTTTAAAGATGATGATGATTTGCATAGAGCTTCAAGTTTCAAGGTATTTTTACAAATATTATCTTTGTCAGGCACCGACCCATTTCCTCTGGCTGCTTCTCTGCTTCTTGAGTCATTCCTACCTGAATTTCTGCGCAGAGCTGCTGCGTTTCGGGGATCGTCATTTCTACGGAGACTGGTGGTCAGTTCCACTGAAAAATTTATGACATCGATTTCTCGCCAGAGTCAACATTGTGTTACTGACACAATTTTTTTGTTGTTTTTTTAAAGGAATGCTACAACCTTGATTTCTTTCTGGAAGAACTGGAGCATCCCTTGCCAGAAGTGGTGTCACAGGTGTTGTAATATCACAGTGGTCAAATTGATCTGGAATTTTAGTTCCATTGCACTGAAAACAAACACAATGTTACGGTTTTGCTTTGTGTTCCATGTCTGTGTTACTCACACAAAGACACGTATACAGCCGGCTGGTGGAAAATAATGTGACTCCGTCACACGCAGAGTTATTGGTCTTCCTGATGTCTGCTGCTGTTTGTGAGGTACAGTGAAAAAGATATATTTTCTGCTATTGGACATAAGATTATTGGAATGATGTGCTTTTTGCTGCTTTTCACTCTGTAATGTCTCAAAAGGAACATATTTTTTTTCTGAGTCAATCATTCATTGCTGTGTTAGAAATTCAGTTGCCCAAACAAACAAGTGTAAAAATAGAAATTATGATGATGGGCTGAGGTGATTGTAATGCGCTCTGTTCCACACAGTGCCTGATTGCTCTGCCTCTGCACAGCTGTCGTCTGTGGATCTTCTTCATGATGGTGTTTGAGGTGAGAGCTGCTGATGAATATATGCTAAATTCCAATTCATATGTTAAATTCATTTTATTTGTTCATTTATGTTTTCAATTAGTTTATTTGATATGTTAAAGGTCAAAAGCAAAATCAAGTTTTGTCTGACTCAGGCCTTTTTTCCACTCTCTATGTTCCATCTTCTTCTCGTAGCTTCTGGTTGCAGTGTTTCTGGGAAATCATTTACAGGGAAACTATGGCAATGGCTTAGTGTGGCTATGTCTACTGCTGGGCCCTCCTCTGGCTGTGACCACCTACTTTCATGACCACTACATCAGCACACCTCATCATCATCATCATCATCAATCATCCTCCTCGCTGCTGACATCAGATCACCATCTACAAAGTGCAGTATTCCTGCCACCGTCCTGAACTTAAGGCAAAAACTAAAGCTGAAGACCTCTGCATCTGTCCAGGGATGATTTTGGATGTGTGCGGGGAAAGTTATAATAATGAAATGTACTGTATTTGCTCTGTATTAATTCTTCCATACTAATGTGGACCACTGACTTGCAAATGATGTTCCAATGCTTCCATCTCTAATAATGATTATGCAATAAACTACTGTTGATGGAGTTTTAGTTGGTCCAGTGTTACTGCTTTTTTGGGAATCCAATAAAAATCATCTCGCGGAATCCCAAATGATGATCCTTCCAGCAACTTTTGTGAGTTTTAACATCTGAAAGAAAGATCACACAGTCCCTCCCACATGTGTTGCTTATTATTATTTCAACAGATGACGTTTCAAAAACAAGATGATCATTTTGACATACTAATCATTGCAGTATACTTGCTTATTTGCTCAACTAATCATTTAACTGATCATGTACATTTCTCTGAACAAAAAAAAGGAAAGTGATTGGGCTTAAGCTAAAGAATGCCCCAGAGCAGTGATGGCTACGTCAAGGAAAAACTAAAAGCTGCACGCTTTCCTGCTTTCCATCTGTCTTCAGTCTATAAAGGAAGTCACAGAAATGCTCGCAACGCCTTATATCCTGTTCTGATTTTCTCAAACCTAAAAATCAGTCCAATATGTTTGCATATTAGTGTCGATTCAGTCTTCTTTTCACATGAATTTAGAAACTATTTTATACTGGGTTGTTTAAGCTTTAATTAGCGTGTCCGTTTTCTAACAGATGTCCCACAATGATGGGAATCTGTAGTAAAAATGGTTGAGTAAAAAAAAAAATGTAGTCAGTAGGCAATAAGGAAGTGATAAAATTAAAACTATAAAGTTATAACATGTGGAACATAATTTTTTATATTTTTTATATTTTATTTTTAGTTTTCATTATTGTTCTTTTGTTTCACCCCTCTCATAAACACAGTCTTCCTAAATAAATACGGTTTGATAAATAATTTGTGGTTTTTAAAGAAGTAGTCGCTGTAATCGTCCAAAAATACTTTTGCATTGAAAATACATTTCTAGTGTCACGTGACATTGTAACTGAGGCGGAAATGAAAGTTCACTAGCGATAGCAGCGGAACACAGCTGAGAAAGGTACGGAAAGTCTCGTTTTAAGACCAATTTGTTCGTGTTTCAGTGATATAACGTGTTCTCACATTAACCACATATCTAACAACGCTAACTCACGTGGTGTCAGATAACCAGAACAGAGTTTTTTGCCATGTCCTTTTTTTTAATTCCCATACGGAGCTTTGTTGCTAACAGTTAGCTTGTACCTTGTAAAGTTAGCTACAATGACAGTGATCGGAAAGCTCTGTGTCTATTCCTCAAATTTTATTGTAAAACCGATACTCTACTTTGGGCCAGTAACATATTTAGATTGATGCTCCGTTTACAAAAAGAACCTTGCGTTGTTGTTTTAATGTGTTAATTCTCTCGAAACATAGCCGTGAGGCTGAAACGACGGAAACTGATCAAGTTTACATTTAATTTGAAGAAGTAACCGGAAGTTCAATGTTTGTCTCGCTTGTCGTCACTGTATAGAAATGCTTTGACCGTCTTCCGTGTTTGTGTTTGTGCGCAGCAGCCAAGGGTATTTAAACGCGGAGGGACAATGTAATCTGTAATGAGGCATGTGGTTAAATCTCCACTAGTCGTCTTAATATTCAGTTAGCCTCCAACTGAGGAACGGGTGTAGCCAACACTGCCTAGGTGGTTAGTTTCTCTTTTCATAAGGTTGACGGAAGATGCCGCTCGCTTTTGTTGCGCTCACCTCCTGATCTTCTGAAGCCCGGAGACAAACCTCAGGTGCTCGCTTAGTCAATCCGCGCAATGATAATTCGCCTTTAAGAGAAAAACAGCGCACATCTGGACACGCATCAGTGAGTTTTTGCTGGTCTCCGGCTTGGCTCACCTTGGTGCTGCAGTTCTGCTGGCCAGATGACGGGATGCAGCACCTTCACAAGAAGAGTTCATACCTTTCACTGATGCACTAGAGTCTCTTCCATTATTCACTGCGGGGGTACAGAGAAGCTGTCGGTTTTTGATACGTTTCTAACTTGTGCTATCTATGCATGTCTATCGTCCTTGCACTTGCCTTTGTATTCTGTCCATTGAGCTACATCTCTGACTTTGCTCAAGGTGATGTTGACGGTGGGTGAAGGGACGACAGACCGGTTCGTTGGGCGAAGCTGCTGCTAGGAAGGCCTGTTAATATGTTGTGGTTAACTGATAGTGTTGCCAGTGTGTTGTAATATTGTGTGTGTGTGTGTGTGTGTGTGTGTGTGTGTGTGTGTGTGTGTGTGTGTGTGTGTGTGTGTGTGTGTTTCAGAGCTGTGAGGTCATGGCAGCTGCCAGTGTAAACAGACCTGGCGGTCCCCAGACCATCGAGAAGTCTCAGTTGATCTTAAAAGGTAACTCTTTTTTTTTTCTCATTTTATTATAATTTATGAACAGGAAAGCATATCTGAAACTACATTGATGTAAATCAGTGTTTTTTCTGATGTCCCACAAGGTCTCAACATGCTTTTACAGTCTGTGATGACATTGTTAATGTTATGAGCTGTTTTTTTTAAGGGACTTTATGAGACTGAAAACCGTGCACATGTAGTTTCAATTGGGTCTCATGACAGTAGATTAACATACAGTAAATTACACTTATTGGGTCTTTAAAAATATATAATTTATCATCTCTGTCAATTTTTGTTTATAATTTTACTGCTAAGTGCCTCTTTTAAATCTGTACGTGTACACAGGGCAGTTAATCAGCAAAATACCACGTTTTACATATATTATCAATTTATTAAATATAATATAATATAAATAACAACAACAATAACAATATTTTTTTAAACTCCTATCAAAAAACATCTTAATATTGTAAAAATACAGTTAAAACTGGTAAAATAATGACAATGATATTAAGTTTGCATTCAAAGTAATCATTAGACATGGTTGTAAACTTTAACTGCTTGCGTGGCTACTCTCCTGGTGCAAAGAGTGCAGGTCTATTATTGTCACATCAGTTATACAACTGCTTGACTTTGCAGCACATCTGCCCTGTACTCCACTGTCCGTCAACACATTCTGGGTGCGTTTTGGGGGCGCAGTGCAAGGCAGCGCAGCTCCACCAGACTGCTGGAGTCGCGGCGCTGATGATGTACTGCTGCGATTGAAGGATTCCCACATGATTGTGTAGTATAACACAATCGACTTTAAACAGAGTTACACAACCAGCAAGAGGCCTGTGTCGCCAGTTTGAGCAGCAGAAGAAGCACTGAGCTGCTGATCGGTCTTTGCTTTTTTTGAGATTTCAGTGCATTTATGGAAGTGCAAGTGCATTAATTCGTATTAAATACCCAAAATGATTATTAATTTAATGTTTGTTTAAAAGTTACCCAACAGTAATAAAATTATTTATTTGCTGAGTTGGATTGAAAAGAAATTATCAGTTCAATTAGTTGAGCTATTTACTTTTATTATGTTGTAATCGTCCCAATCGTGAAGCAATTATGTGTCATTACTAGCATTTCAGTAACATTCACATGATCACGATTTTTCTTTTTCTTTTTTTTTGCCTTATCATCCGACCCTGATTGACATTGAATATTTTCTCATTGTACCCATTTGCCTGTGAGAGAGCTCTCACACTGCCCTTGCCATGGTCATGTTCTTTTATAATGAGCCTCGTGTTAACAGTGGCTGGAGTTCTTTTCTTTCTTTTTTTGCCAAATTGGAAAAAGAAAGAGTTTTTTTTGGCCTCAGCTGCACTCCTGATCCTGGCAAGGCCCCCCCCCCCACCCTTTTTTTTTTTTTTTTTTTTTTAGCTGACCTTTTTAACAACCCCTGCGCGCCATTCATCGGGATCTGTTTATGCTGTGACTCACCTCTTCATTTACTTTGCTATTGATCTGCCCTTAACTGCTGGCTGCCCACATCTCCCGCGCCCGCCTCACTCACTCAGTCCCAAACCTGTCTTTTGATGCCTCCATGTCCAACATCGCCATATCACTTCTCCCTGTGCCCCAGAGGGCTGCGGATAAATCGGCGTCACTGTTTTTCCAGATGTTTATGAGCTCTCGAGATCGCCAGCCCATGTCAGCCAGCGCTGCCGGCGCTTGCGGCTGCTCCGTGACACGAAGGGCAAGCAGACGGAGGCCTATTTCTTTTTCGTTAACCTTGCCATCATTTATTCATCCGTCCACTCACGTCTGACAAAGCAGCCAAGCGCCACTGGAGTGTGTGCGCCCCTTCGTACGCCAGCAGTGATTCACAATGAACACATCTGCTCTCATGTGACGGACACATGCTGAAACAAGAGTCTCGGCAGTCTGTCAAGAATTTAAAGCCGCTAAGTCTGTCTGGGTTCAGCTGTAGACCGCAGTTCCTCATGATTTTGACGAAAATTGGCAAAGAGGCTGCTGGCCAGGGTGACGCAGTTCATTCAAGAACTCATCAGAAGGAGACAAATTGGTTGCGAGGTGCATTAATTGTAGTTAATTGTGCCTGTTAAAGACTTAACGCCTCCATATTCCCCCAAGAGTAAACAAAGGTTTAAAGTAAAAAATGTCGCAGAAGACGTCGCCGATGTCCTTAAAAAAAAAAAAGTCCCTCTTCCGATGAAGAGCAACTTATTTTTTCCACCAGAGGGCAGTGTTTGTTTCTGTTCCTACCAACAAGATTAGTTCTGAACTAATATTTTTACAGACATTATTTCAGTATATTTGGTCAACCCAAAATGAACCAGGTTATTTGTGTATGTCATACTTCTATACATATACTGTTTAAGTATATGAGTATATGTCATACTTACTTTATTGAAAATTATTTTTGACAACCTTCTCAACCTTTATGTAACTACATTTATATTACATATAGCACACTGTAGGAAAACATAAGCAATTGCCAGAATTACATCTAAAGTGAACGTGATGTTAAAACAACCACATTGCCAATTGAAATCTGGCATGCAATGCATCTTATTACCAGCGGTAATCTTTTTATGCATGTATTGACACCTTGCACACAAAGATTTCAAGTTCATAAAATGTAAAGATTTCTAAATGAAAACCTAAATTCCGATGCAAGAGATGGAACGCATGCAAACGCAGTTCATGTCTTCAGAGGCCACTGGGTCCACTAATGTGTTATATCATTGAGTATTGCAGTGATGGCAGTGTTTCAGACGATGCAACTGTGGTGTCCCCTTTTAAATAACTTCAATTACAGGTGACCCTGTTTTAGGCAAACGTAGCTTCGCAGGGGAGCGTAGACAGATTATTATTTCGGCACAATATTGGACAAGGTGTTTTTGGTATGGAAGCTAAACCAAACAGAAATATGTTTCCGCCTTGAGGGCAGAGAGTTTGTAACCTAGCTGAACCTTCTAATTGGCTGTAGCACTGCCAAATACTCCAATATTTAAACAACATTTGTTATGAAAAAAAAAATGAATACGCATCATTTATCGTCTCTTTCAAATGCGCCACCGCACCATTTACAAAACATCAGCAGGCAGTAAAAAAAAGGTGTTTTCCCTTCAGTGAGCTCATTGTATTCCTTTGGATGTGGCGACTCAAAGTGGGGTTGTTTTTGAAAGTGAAAAAGTGATGTGGGAGATAAGCCCAGCCAATAAAAGCTCCAACCGTGCGGTGAGGGAACATGACCCCCAGGCACTCTGGGTTTGGATGCTTAATTGTCGGTGGTGAGTCGACACCAAAGGCAGCGTGTTTTAATATCTTCGAATTCTCCCACAACACACTTTATTTGTTCTCTCCTCATGGTCACGTTGGCTTTAATTCTCGTTTATCTGGGACCGCATTCCCAACAATCATTTCTGTGTTTTTTTTTTGTTTTGTTTTGTTTTTTTCAGTTCAAAAAGTCGACGGCTATGGTTTTCTCATTTGACTCTCCGGTGAACGTCGAAAAAAGAATGACAATGTCAAATGTAATGTGACTCTCATCACTCAGTGGTTTCCGCCAAGCCCCAGTCTCCCAAGCTGCCGAGCCGTCACTCCCGCCTCAGCTCCTTCGTGGAGGTGACTGCAGACGGGCTGAGCAGCGAAACCAAAAAAACGGGCAAGCGCAGCGGACACCAGGAGCTGCAGTGGAACGAAGACCTCACCCTGTGAGAGCCTGCGAACATGCATGCTTGCACACAGTCGTGGACGTCGACAATTCTTAAGACAATTCTGTCGATTAGATGATAAAAATCCTCCCTTTTCTGCTGTGATTGTTTTTTTTTTTTTAACGTTTCAAGGCAGAATGTTAATAAAGTAGAATAAAGTGACTGTTAAAATATTTTCCAGACGTTGTGAAAGCCGTCGGTAAACACACATGCATAAATAAACAACATTCAGCGTTAAATATAGCTCAATGTTTCTTTCTTTGTGCCCGGCAGCAATGTGACGCCTCAGAGCCGTTTGGATCTGAAACTGTGGAGCTGCCACACGCTGAGGAAGGAGCTGCTGGGCTGCGCCACCATAGACCTGCTGGACACCCTGCGCACGCACGATGGCAAAAGTAAGCACTTGGCCTGACGGAGTCCCTAAAGCAGGGTGATTGAACTTTGTCTTAACCGGCTGCTCAGGGTCGCTCAGTCTGAATGGGATTCATATTTGATCTGATTTGAGCTTTGAAAAAATCTTAAAAAGAAATCAAGTTAGTAATGCGAACGTAGCCTCAGTGGGTCGTCCAATATTGACCATTGGGATGTAACGCTCCTCTTGCACGGTGTCTGTAACAGGGCAGCGTGTGCTTGCCTCAGAGGGAAGCTCTTGCGTTAGAATAGCTCATCACTTCCTGTCTTCTGGCCCAAGCAGCTCATGGCACAACATGTGTTCACCTGTTTGTATTGATGCCAAGCCGCACTGAAGCCTGCTGTTCACTGGAAAAGTCCCCCCCCTGTAAAAACGCCCAAAGCCAGACACACTGAGGTCAAAACACAAAAGTTGGTTTATTTATTTATTTACTTACTTACTTACTTATTTAAAAGGGACAGTGCATATTAATGAACATATAAATGTAACTATGCTTGCAGTCCCTGGCAGGTCAGAAGAAATAACATTACAATGACAAATACAAATGAAACATACAAAAAAATTAACGATACGATAGAAGAATTAGCCAGTAACAAAGAACACTAAGAGGATACATAAAAGCTCAAAAATCACTGCTGACAGATCTGGTTTCTTTTCAGCCACTTTTTTATAGTGATATCACAATTTTGTGATACTTATATGGCTGTGCATTTTTTTTCTTCAAATGTGTCACGGTAAAATGAAATTAAATCTGCGGGATTGTGACACTGCTGCGGTTATAACAGTGATAGATATCTGCAGTATGTTTTCAGATTCCTCCCAAAGCCTGATGGACGTGGTTTGGAGCCGTCTCGTTATTGACTTCTGGTTAACACGCTGACATCAGAACAAAACTTTCCCATTTGACCAGCACCGGCGAGCATCCTGCATTGGGGGGAGACGTAGCAGTATGATTCTGGGTACTGTCCTCTAGAGGGCCTCGTTACCACGACCCTGTTCAAAAACAACATGCAACAAGTTTTGCCGCTCATTTTTCACCTTGGCACAGCAGCCTGTGTTGTTTTTCACAATCTAACAGTTTTCAGCGTTGAGTTAACGCCGACGAGGCACATCTGCTTCCACAGCAGTCGTATAAATTGAATTACGCTCAGCCATTGGTTAGCTTTCGTTGGACTAATAATACGCGCGCACATGTCTGAGCGGGGTGGTGCCTCATTCTTTCCCAGTCTTTTAATGGCAACGAGGGATTGTCCCATTTCCTTCTCCTCACCCCCTTATTCTCCCCCTTAAATGCCAGCCTCGTGTTGTTCTTGACTTTCTTTCTCTCTCTCTCTACTACCAAGTGGTCTTCGCTTCATCTGCTGTCACTCTGCCCCACCCCCCCACCCCTTTTTTTTTTTTTTAGTGGAGAACGTGCAGCTGAGTCTGGTGTTGCAGACGGAGAACAAAGGATCGGTTGTGGCGGGAGGCGAGCTCAACGTCTGTCTGGACGGCATGGTTGTTGATCTGGGCTCGCTGCCCAATGGCAGCACGGCAGCAGACAGTGAGTCCCGCCTTTACCACACGCGCACGCGCGCACACACACACACACACAGAATGAGAGGAGAGAAGTCAAAAACCTAAATGGACAAAGAGGGTCTCACACCGAGGCACCTACACATCTGTTTTCATAGTAGTGAATTTCACCATTGGTGGAAGGAAGAAGAAGAAAAAAGATCTCAGTGAGCATGTTTACAAGAACAGAATAATCTGATTTCAGATTTTGGTCTTGACTAAGGGATGTTAACAATTAATCCATTATCGATTAATTGTCGATTAAGAATTTAATCGATTAAGTCAAATTAAATTAGTTTCAATTTTTTACACGGGTAGTTCATATCATAATAACAAGAAAAAGAAAGAAAAGTTACTTTTAATCAACTTTAAAAAATAAAAATAAAAATCAAAGTTTAAATGTGACCCATTAGAAGTCAGCTTCAGGTCAGACAATTATTTTGGTCAACATTATTTTAGGGTTAAATAATGTGTTCCTTACACATTTTACATTGTCAAATTTAGACTCTCAGGAAAAATCGCCGCTGATCAATTAATCGTTAATCGATCGGTAAGGTCAATCAACTAACGATTAATGAATTAATCGATGATTTGCATCCCTCGTCTTGACAATATTCCACATTACATACTATACTTAATAGTGTGATATTTGCGTGCGCAGGAGCTCTGCAGGGGTTTTTCCCGTTTCCATTTGTTTCAGCATGATCTCAATTATGGGTTTAACCTGTCCATGTTGTGACATTGTGACACACAGTAGTTGGCCCGTTGTCTTATTTTGGTTCTTTGTGTCCCATTCAAAGAAATGAGTTTGCCTTTTATGCCTTCCTTTGGTTTGTTTGTTTTTTTTGCCTCCTCTGCGTTACAATATGACGACAACACTTCACACGCTTCACATGCTCGACACTGGGAGATGAGACGGCGAGAGGGTCGACTCGCTGCACACAAGGCATCCGCCACAAATTGGAGCAAATGCTGAAAAGAAAGAAAAAAAAACAAACATGGAAATCCGTCTCTCAGGATTATTCCTTGCAATCAGCATGTTTACATGTTGCACAAAAACTAATGGAGATCAGTGAACCGTGAATATGATCTAAACTCAGTTATTATTTCACCACTACTTTGCAAAAAAAAGAATATATATACAATGAAGTATTCAGAATAAGGCACAATTGTGGTTTTAAACAAGATGTCAGACTTCATGCAAGGCAACACTTGAGAACTCAGAGTCACTCCAAAGGTCTAAAGGGGGTGAAAAAGGAATTATGACTATATAAAAAAGTTGGCCGTATTGAAATACGAGGTATTCATCCTCAGCGAACATATACTGGAATTGGACACACACACACACACACACACACACACGCACAGCTTTCCCACAGAAATCCAGACAGCTTATTAGGACACACCGCAATATTAAGCCTTTTTCTCCTCCTCCTCTCACTCTTTCCCTTCCTGTCTCTCTCTCTCTCTCTTAAATCTTTGTCAATATTGCCAACAACCACATGAACACAGAGACGCGTGCGTGCATGTGTATGTACAGTCGGCTCCCTGTGTGCTCCTCCACCCTTGTAATGAATGTTTTCCTCAGCTCAGATTGCCAAAGAGTTTTGCGTTGTGTCAGCGGCAGCGTTCAGACAGTCGGTTCGTACCCACCAGCCTTTGTTTCCAAAGACGTTGTGGTTATTAAAGACCTCTTTGCATGGTAATTAAATTTTGTTCAACCTAATTGATAGCTGGCCTCAAAGGCAGCTTCACTTGGCAGTGAATGTTACATACAGCTGCGCTCGAAACTGCCGAATCTCCGAGGATTACGTGGTTGCTGATTTTGTGTCCTCTAAAAACGAACTACATATGAGGCTTTCAGCAGTTTACCACGCACAATAGTTGTTGCTCATGCCTTATTATAATAAATTCTTTGTAATCTGACATTTAGAAAAAACAACATGACTTGACCTCTGGCTTGACTACATGAAAAGCGTAATCTTCAACTGCAACACGCAGGCTTTTATGCAAAATTTTTACCAACGTTTGCAAACAGCAATGAGTCTGTAAGATTTCAGTTAAATCTCCCAAAAAATCTGAAACATTTTTTGTGAGTCAGTGCTTGTTGTGATGTCACAAAGGACATGGATGCTTCTCTCCAGCTGCAGGTGTTTCTGTCTGCACTCTCAGGCCGCTGCATAGGGCACCTATGCTAGGCTTTTTTCGATTGGATGTGGCGACGTGGCTAAGCTAAGAAAAAAAAACGTCGACGATTTGACGCTTGATGAATAAACGTTCATTGACGTTTACCACAACACGGCTTGGATGTTTTCTTATTGTGCTCTCTAACCCTAACCCTCTTTAGATCAGGGTAAAAGTGTTTTTTTTTTTTATCACCCTGCTTTTTTCCTGCTGTGTTTTGCCCGCTGTAAAGCGAGTTATTCGATGACGGAAAAGCAAATCAAGTTCCTTTCATTTGCCTTTAAATGTTAGCCAGGCACTTCTCCGCTGTGCTGTGTCCAAACTGACAGTTTACCTAAGAATTAACGTGAGTCTGCACTTTGTGTGTGTGTGTGTAAGTGTGTTTCCTTTACATCATCAAAGACCCTTTTACAGAATTTGGGCAATGTGTTTAAAAAATAAAAGACCCAGGTGTTTTTTTTTTATCCTGTTGAAATAACGTGTCAGGAATTAGGAACTGAGAACAGCTGTTTTTATTCTCCCACGCCGCCTTAAAGCTGTTTAAATTCAATGAACTTCAGCACTGACGTTATCACACTCTAGCGCACATTTCAATTTAATTGAGCCGCTATAAAATAACATTTAGCTAACGGGACAAATGTCGCGCTCCTGTATGCTACAGCTCTGTTGCAAGTACCTAATGTCTCTTTGATAAACACTCATTTGCAAAACTGAATTTAAAACATTTCTACATCCACGCATCTACAAACACACGCACACACATGCACACAAGGCTTTTCATAGAGGGCCACACAGAGCCCGCAGTGTGTTCTGCTGAATGGACACAGGGCCAGCAGTCAAGATTTAGCCTTGGAAGTTCCTCCATGGCTGCGTGACTGTATGTCTTTCTGACTGTCTAGGTATAAACGATGAGGTCAGGAGCTGTGTTATAGGCGTCCATCCTCTAATGTATAATTTCTGTTGATCTAAAGCGAGGCTTATTTACCCAGTGTTGAACAGCACAAAGCTCTTCTCTCTCTGTCTACGGGCCGCATGCATCGCTGACTCAACCAGCTGCTGGCTCTAGTTCCCTCTCCAGCTCAAACTCTTGTGAAAAAAATCTGTTTTTAAAAATGAATAGCTATATTTTGCCATGTAGAGAACCAGTTCACCACCACCATCGTGTGTCTCTAGCCTGATAGTGAACTCCCCAGAAATGAGAAATGAATGTGTTCTAGTTCTAGAAATCGCTCTTGTGATGTCACAAAGGGTAGCATCACCTCTCAGGTGTTAGTGACATTGTCCCAGCTCAGGTGTCCTCTGCGACCGCCTGGTTTGCTGACTTGCTGGCGAGCCATTTTGCCAAAGCCGGCAACAGTGGGCTAAATTTTCACTTTTCTTCTAATCAATAGAGGTTTTTTTTTTTCATTTATATAAATTGATTTTGTGAGATTACTCCAAGAGAGTCCAGGGTTAAAAAGAAAAAAATGTGTGTAATACCACATCTTTAAGATTGAACCAAGCCAGGGGGGACCGCAGCACGTACTTCTTCTCCCTGGCTGCCTGTTTGATGTTTTAATTGGTCAAAGGTCAAACACGAAATGAGCCAAGTTCAGCCTCCTACTTTTCCCCTATTGACTTGTCACTTGAAGTTTTCTTTCTCTAACCCTATAGCACACACACACAAGCGCGCATGCATAATCGCAGGCATCAAGATCGCTTTTGTCTAATTTGCTTCTTGCAGTTGCGCAATTGAACCTTATTGCTTGCAGCTCAGCAGCCACAATTGCCTCCTGTGATTCACGACGTTCTGGAGAGGAGAGGGGGGTGGGGGGGAGGCTTCCTCTGTAGAACTGCATCACCAGAGCGCTTGTGTGTGTGTGTGTGTGTGTGTGTGTGTGTGTGTGTGTGTGTGTGTGTGTGTGTGTGTGTGTGTGTGTGTGTGTGTGTGTGTGTGTGTGTGTGTGTGTGTGTGTGTGTGTGTGTGTGTCGAAGCGGCCCCCTTTTAAAAACCACACTCTTGAATAGGGCCACTCGTCTTTGTACGAGTGTTTTTTTTTTTTTTAACGGCCTTGTGCCTGTCAATGCAGGCATGTGTCTTACTGGGCCGCACGCGTGTGTGTGTGTGTGTGTGTATTTGTGAAGTGCACATGTACATATGTTTTACATTCTGCCGTTTGTGCGCACCGGCATATGCGCCCTGTCCTGAGCGCATAAAGGTGGGAGTGTGTTGCCTGCCGGAGGTGTTAAGGCGCCCTGTGTTCCCGCTCTGAACGCGCCTCTGTTAGTTCGGAGGTTTTACTCATTTCCCCTGGCAGCTTTTCTGACGCGCGCGCGCACTCACAGTCACGCACGCACGCACACACACACACACTTGCAGCGGGGTCTATAAACAAGCTGTAGCATTGAAGAGAGAGTAGGGACAAGCCGTGGTGGAGAGAGATCCAACCGCTGGCACGCTGTGGAGGCTCGGGTGCTTACATAGACGCTCTGATTGTACCGAACTTCCCATCAGACAGAGGCAGAAAAAAAAGCAAAAAAAACCCCAGATGAGCCACAACCCAAACACGCGACAGATCCACAGACACACACGGCTGACTCTCATTCATCATCCTGGACACATCACGCACCGCTCATTAATGTATTGCCTGACCGAGTAAGCCTTATCATGTCTTTTTGGATCTTTTTTTATGTGAATTGTTATGTTGCAAACGTGCAGAGATTGTTTATGTACATGAGGTGGATTTGACCCCTTTTTAGTAAACACAGGGTTGTTTTTTGTCTTTAATGCGAAGCCTAATGTGCACAATAAATGTGTTTTTTCTTTTTTAGACTATTTTATTTTCAGTTACATTTATACATATATATATACATATGCAAAATTTACACAAAAAGCAGCCAGTATATTGTCTTTTTATGGTGAAGAGCTCAATAAATCTTTCTCACTGATTCAGATTTCCATGACACATTTCTTGGCTACACGCAGAGCAATTTCTATGAATTTGAGTTGCGTTTTGTTTAGCTAGCCACCAACACTTGCTATGTTCCCCAGTAGGCACAAATCAGAGTCCACTGGAACTTTAACTCCAGTGATCTTGGTTAAAGTGAATATGTTTTTTCTTGCCTATTTTGTTAATCCACCTTTTTGTTGCAGTCATAATATCCGCAAAATGTCAGGCAGGTTGTAACTAAAAAATACTCCTAAATCAGATTTTAAATTGATTGTCTGTCTGGCTCTGAACTACTCACTACTTTCTTATCTGCTCCAGCTCCAAAACATTCACTCCTATAAAAGAAGCCCTTTGTGATGTCACGGATACCTCTCCAGAGTTGGCGACAATAGTGTTCGTTCTGCTCTTTTAGACAGCTACCCTCTTTATATCCCCTCGCAAGCATATGGAAAGTCCAACTAATCATTAGGTTTAGCAAGAAGCGAAAAGAAAGTAGCTGTTAAAATAACCAATCCGGCAAAATGCTAATATACAGTTTGGTTTGACTCGAGTGGCGCAGTCTGGCCATCCTGTCGAACTCCTCACTTTTTCAGACAAAAACAGTTCACAGAAACAGCAGACGGATTAACCCGCCTGTGAAAATAATTGCTTGACCTTCTGAACATTACGTACCGCTATGCTACAAGAGCGCTTTAAAATTTAAAGCAGCCCGCTGAGCTGAAGTGTGCCCCCTTTTTTGCTTTTGGTGCAGTTGTTAGTTGTTGATGTGTTTTTGTCAAGTTAGGATGGTTAGGAAGTTTTATTTTGGAATCCCACTGACACATGGCAGGCTGGCAATTATGAGCGGGAAGGAGGAGTGGGGGATGAACTGAATGGCGAGCGGGCCGTGACACAATGATTTCTCCTCAAGGCCACTGTTTATTTTCCTGCGTGTCGTCCACCAGGTCTGCTCACAAGAAGCCCTTTCATTGCAACAAAACAGACCTGTGTGTGTATGTGTGCGCGCGCGTTTGTGCTAACGTGTGCGTATGCATGTGCAGAGCTCACAGAGCGAGTGAGTCACTGAGGGATCACCTGTTTGCGCACAGTCGGAGGCTTTCAGGGCCGGTGGCGTGCGTCTCACACGCAGTCGGAGGACGTAAAAGTCAGAGTCGGTGTTAATGCAAAGCATGTTGCAGGCCCGCGGCTTCGCAGTCGCAGTCGGCACCAAGCGTGTAGTCACACGTTCCGTACGCCAGCAAGGCTGCACACACACGCACACACACAGATTCACCAGAAAAGACTACACAGTTCACACAGTTCATACAAGGATGAATGTTCTCAATTAAGCCACCAGCTCCAGCTTCAGCTCCAACGCACACACGTTTCAGCCGTACATGGATTTGATTATTTCTTCCATTTTTTTCATGAACACGTTGAAACCTAAATCTTGCTATAAGGGACTGTCTGCTGGCCCAGTCCGGGGGCCTCATTTGTAACACTCAGCCAGTGGGGGACGTTCCAATCCATATCGTCTCTTCTTCTTTTTTCCCTTTTTTCTCAGACGTAACACTTCCCTCTTAGCTCCAAACACAGCAGAATAGCTGCAACATTTGCAAAGAAAAGTTTTTTTTTTTTAGCCTACAGCATTCTGCTGATTTTATTGTGGGCATCACACATGTAAATTTAGTTTTGTTTAGTTGCGGTTTGGCTTCATCTTCTGTATCCTCACACCGATTGTGTTCCGTCTGTTTGCAGAGATGCTGCAGTCTGACAGGCCCAATTTGAGGAGGACGCAGAGTGAGGAGACCCCCAGTACAGCGGTGTCTCGCAACAGGTACACACACACTTAGTTCAATAGTTCACTACCCATCATATAGATGATCCGTGCTTATGCTATTCCAAGCACCACTATTGCACATCAAAGGGAGACAAGAACTATTTATACACTGGGGGAGGGGGACACAGGTGAGAGCAATCAAGGACAGGGATGACAAGAGGACACAGGTGAAAGACATCAAGAAATAAACACAGGAAGTAAAATTAAGAATGCTGACAACAGAATAAACAGATTTCAAAATAAAACAGGAAATACACAGAACCAGACAACTACACAGTTGCAGGTTCAGTTACAAATGGAAGAATAACAAAGAACAGTTGCATAGTCATGAATATTTAGCAATCAATCTACCACTGGACCCTCCTCCCCATTGGTGACGCCCGAACAAGCCCCCCGCCAACCAGCTGCACACACTCTTATATAACCAAGTTATAAGCATCTCCGCAACCATCAATTGTCTTTAGGCTGGAGCCATGCATTGGAGCCATCCTAAAGAATGTCGTAACGACTGGACGATAAAACTCTTGCATTGAAACACTGTCCGCAAAGATCCCACGCGGGATCCGTGAGCTGGCGGCGCAATTTGCAATCGAAAACAAACAGAGGGACGGCGTTGCAGGCGGCTCCGCGCCAGGACGGTCGGCTGAGGGCCCCCCGTCAGCGGAGCGCCAGCATGTAATTCCCCCCGCCGAGTGCGGTCTGAGACGCCGCTCTCGACCGCCTCGAACAGTGCTGCAATAATAAATGATGGCGCGGAGTGCATTTGTTTCAAAGCTCTTGTGGTGGGACGCGCATTGGGGTCAGATGGTATTTCCCTCCAAACATTGTGGGGGGGCATCGCACACAAGTTCAGCCAGGAGGCCAAACCGCCGCCGCCGCCGCCGCTGTCATGGAGAAGCAGAAGTCAACATCATCATCATCATCATCATCATCCAGCTCTGTGAGACCAGAGCAGGAGGAAGAAGCAGAGAGGAGAGCAGAACGCCGTCTCCAGGAGCTTGGAAACACACACACACACAAACACTCCAGACAACACAATCGCACTGGACAGCATCAAATCAATGCTTCCTTCCTCCGCCGCTGTTCTCCTTATTGTATTGTATCCGTCTTTTTGTGTCGACGGCTGCCCAGGCCGGGTCTCCGCATTCCTCAGACCTGCATTAAAGGCAAAGTTCGATTTAATCTCAGGAAACTATCAGAGTTTTCAGCAGAAAAGTCACCTGCACAACACGTTTGTTCGTCTTTTGCGCGTGGACCCGTGCACGTTCCGCCTGGATTACTCTCCACTTGGTCTTAAATCATAAGACCTTACATATGTATGTCAGACATACAGTGCAAAGCTGATCAGAATCAGCTTTATTGGCCAGGTTTGTACATGCCAAACAAGGAATTTGACTCTGTTTTTTTCTCTATTCTACTACTTGTCTACTAAAACAACCTACAGAATAAGTAAAAAGTAAGGGTAAACAAGTAAACAATGTGCAACTGGAAGTATAAATAAGCTATTAACAGTGTGCAACTCGGTGGAGATGCCCGAGAAGCAGTTAAGGACCATTAATGACACACTTCTACCTGCACATTAAAGAAAAAATGGTCACATTCCCACTCTTAACTCCCTTTCATTCAACAGGAGTAACCGTCACTCGGTCGGGGGTTCCCAGGGTGGCTCCCCAGGGTGCTCCAGAGTGGACTCGCTGACCAACGGGGAGCTGAGCGAGGAGCAGAGCCCGGCGTCGGCGCCCTCGGCCCGCAGTCGCTCCTCCAAGACTCACGGCAGCCCAGGAAACAGTGCAGGTATCAGTCAAGACCAAGTCATAGCACATTTGGGTGCTTTAATAGTGGAAACGGAGCGAAACACAGCGAAAACGTTTCATCTTTGTTGCAGACAAGGTCGAGCTCACGTCCAACGGGGAGGAGAACAGTCGCTGGGCCGTCGCCCGTCACCCGCCTGCCCCGTCCTCCCCGTCGGGCCGATCCCCGGCTGCCAGCAGCAGCGGCAGCAGTCCCTCCCCAGGTCAGGATGCCCTGGGCCTGGCTGCGCCCGCCGAGCCCGGCTCCACCGCCACCGCCACCGCCGGTGCAGAACAGACCAGCGGCGGCAACAACAGCAGCAGCAGCAGCGCCACCACCACCGAGTCCGGCACCGAGTCGCTTCCAGCTGGGTAAGAGGCGGCGCGTCGCCCTGTTGCAATCTGAAAAGATACTTTGTTTTCTACAAAACCACCCACATTTGATAATGAGATGTTTTGCTAATGAGGCAAAGTATTAATACAGTGTGATATGGTGAATTTTCAGCGTTTTCTGTCAAATAAAAAGTCAGACGGCTCTGAAACTGATTGAATACGAAAATACAGATTTTAATCTGAAGTTCAGGAGAACTTTGGTCATTTAATGCCATTAAATTTCAAGGTTCAAGGTTCAAAGGAGTCTTTATTATCTCCAAGGGGCAAATCGTTTTACAGCCAGTCGTCACATAAAACAATCACAATCACAAAGTCACAAAGTAATAACATTGTACAGCACAGAAGACAACACTAAAAACACTAAATCCTTCAGCACCTCGTCGCTGGTCGTCAATCTCCATTGTTTGGAGGGACCGTCAACCTTGAGGAGAATGATGTATGGAGACACGATTTTTCATCATCACAGCAGAGATGATAACGACAGATCGATAACGATGCGGTTATTTTTAGATGGACGCAGCTGCTAATGGTCAATTCATCTGAGCTCCATCAGTAGAAAGAGAGTCATCAATTATGGTAAAAGAGGCTGGATAGGCTCCGTGTGCTGCAATAGTTGAGGGAAATCAGTTTTAATGAATGATCATCAAGCTGAAATGTCACATGACTGCATGGCGTGAACAGTGACGGGTGTGAGCGTTCAAAGTTGACCTGACTTCTTTCTGACAAGCCAGCCGCATGTTTCTCCCTGAGTGAAATGCAGAGAAATTTCTATTCAGAAGTAAAAAAAAAAACTTCATCATCTCAAGGCTGTTAATCGCACTAAAAACTTTTGTTCCTTCGCGTCAGCTTTACTGCTCCCCTTCAAGATCACTGAGCGCGACGCACTTTATCCTCCAGAAGAACAAATATCGCATTTTCGTGACTGCCTGCAAATCCATTGCTTCTCTTTCTCTCTGGCTGTGCAGCTGGGAGCAGAGGGTGTTGCCTCATGGGAGAGTGTACTATGTGGACCACAACACCAAAACCACAACCTGGGAGAGACCACTGCCACCGGGGTACGCCTAAAGCATTTTGGGTTCTGCATGTGTGTGTGTCTGTGTGTTTTCTGCATAAATAAATTGTGTCATTTTGCCTCACATTACCGTTTCCAAAGAAAATGAACGTTAACTGCTGGAAGTAATTCAATTTTTCCATATTAAAATGGAATTGCTATTAAGTGTTTAGCTTCAACCTCAAAGGGCATTTTTCACAGAGCTCTATTGGCCAGGCTCTTCACAATGATGTGGAAAAGACTCAGTTTTCCCCGAGCTGCGTTCATATCTTTTAGATTTAACTGACTTGAGTGGGCCGCTGCTTGGAAGCTGCACACAAATACCACTTTGAACACACGCGGCCACGTTAAAGCTGCATGTTTTTCTGCTCTCGTCCCTTGTGACGCATCGATTCTGCGCGTATGCCCTCTCGCAAAGTCCAGCTATTGCACAACGGCGCCTTCGGAAGCTGAAACGCGGAGGCACGACGCGTGTTTTTACACAGTCGACGGCCCGATTTTGAGTTTGCGTGCGCCGCATTTCAACGCGTCAAGTTTTGGAACTCTCGGCCAGATAAACAAGGCGCCAAATCCAGCCAATCCGACTCCAAAACGTCTCCGTCTAGTTTTGCGCGTAAACTTCCCGAGTGTTCAGCGCGGGACGGGGCTGCCAGACCCGGGCTGCTTGTTTCTTGCGTTTGTTTGTTTGAAGGAGTCGGTTCTCGGATGTAACTCGAGGCTCTGCCAGTGGTCCCAAATCACCCTGTTTGTGCCTTCACAATCAGGATCTGGTTTCCTCCCCCCCTCGCCTTGTGTAAAGTTCCTATGAAGGCTGATCCAGGGTCCCGCCCCCCCATCTCACTCCCCCTTTCCGATTTTTTTTTTTCACCAAATTTTTTTTCTTTCTCTCGTTTCTTTGGGTGTGTGTGTGACTAGGTGACAGAGAGAAAGGAGCGGTTGCTTTTTAAAGAAAAGGTCAACCCCCCCCAATGTCAGTTTTTCCATGCGGCGGGGGCTCGCAGAACAAAAGTCCTTTCTTTAGCGCCACATGTACTTCCATCCACCGCCGGGGTTGGCAGCCCGCCGGTGTGGCCCTTCAGAGGATCAATTAGCCAACTAATACCAGCTCGCTGTTCCAGATGCAGATCTCGGGCCAGAGCAGCGGCGGGGGGGACTCTTGGCGAGGGCGCTGCCGCTGCCGCCGCCACTAAGTCTTTATCGCGTCGAAGAAGACCCTCGCTCGGAAAACCGATGCGTCCCCTCCTTGACTTCCTGCGAGGTCGCCCCGACAAAGTTACAGTAAAATAAACCAGAGGCAATTTTTGTGTTTATTCCTCCAGAATGGGAACAGCTGCAGCAAACCTCAGCGCCGCCAAGAGCCTCCTTGCAGAAAACATTTTCTGCGGCCAGACTCTCGGTCTGAAGCGAAGAGCCCTTAATACTGTCACAGCTCAGTTAGGAGGACTCGGCTCCGTGTTTTCTAGTCGTGGACTCTGTTACACGGCGGCTCTTTTGTCGTTTGTCGACGCCGACACTGGGACGGCGGAACGATAGAAAATGATGGAGCTTGAAATGCTGCCATTACCTGCAATTGCGGTGGGCATGGACCGAAGCATCATGTTGCTCATTTGAACGTCCTCCCAGTCCTCTTCCATCCCCGGGAAGTAAATCTCTTCATACAGACAGCACCATTGGTTTCAGTCCGATCATGATTTGCAAAACAGCTTTCTGGCAAAATAAAAAATTTAAAAAAATCTCCAGAGGAGCCAAACACAGGCGAGGTCGCGACTTTGTCTGCAACTTCATTCTGTTCAGACAAAATCAGCTTTAATGATGAAGTGAAAAAACACACCGAGCGCGACTTTGTGTTTGCGGTGAGGTTTGAAAAAGTTTCTTCCGAGCGTTCAAAGTGCAGTGTGGCGTTCAAGGACAACTGTAAATTTTGCACACTTGAATCAGACAAACGCTCTGTGACGACTGTAAACATCGATGTTGAGGACGAGTTCCACTTTGTGTTTTATTGCCCTTTGTACCGCGAGTTGCACCAGAAGTCGTTTGATACAGTAGGTGTAAAACTGTGGATTTGATGTGGCTGAATGATGCAGACAGACTGAAACAAGCAGTCAAATCTTCAGCAAGGTATTCGCCCTTGCTGAAGATTTAGAGGAAGCTTGGGCCAAGAGAACCAAAAGTACATTTAGATCAGACATTAAGTCTGTTGTTCTTTTATTTTATTTCCTCCTTTATTTATTTCTTAACCTACGGTGAATTGTGCCGTCATCTACAGGAAGTGAATGTTCTAATTTATTACAGTTTTTATGAACTTAGAATCCTGAAAGGGATGGGTCCTATTTTCATTCATTCATTCATTCATTCATTCATTCTTGCTCTACACAGGTACATTGCATTGCAGTGAACCGAAACATGTTTTTCGTGTGTTGCCGTCCTCCCCCCCAGTTGCCTCATACGATTTGGGCTGAATGTTCAGTCTTTCTGTGCGGCTCGGGACAAATTTGCATCCTCGCTGCAGGAGGAACCACAGAGGCCCAAACCAGCTCCGTATGTGGTCCGTAGTAATCGGATCCTCGCGGCGACCCCACTGTGTCTTTGGGGTGCGTTCACATCTGCCGCCGGGAGCTGTTGACGGCAAACGGATAGTAACCCGGGTCTCTTTGGATCTTCGGCGTATTGGCGGCGGCTGACGGCCCCGTGATGAATGACGTGCAGGGAGACGTGTTCCGTCATCTTCGCCAACCCCCCGACGGCTCGATCCCGCTGAGCCCCGGACGTTTGCAGCGGCAGAAAATAGACGCAGCAGACAGATAATGACACAACCTGTTTTCGAAGAGTTAAAGCCGGATAGCAGAACTAAGTAGAGGCTCAGGAGCCGGGGCGCTGTGGGCTCTGGGGATTTTCCCCGGCTCCAGTAAATAACTAGCTAGTGCTAATATCAGAGAGGGGAGCAGTGTTTTTCCTGCCCTTTTAAAGGATGCCCGCAGGCTTAGCGGTCGCAGGGACTAGCCCTCAACCAAATAACTGCCAGTGTTTGCAGTCATCTTCACTACCAGTGTGTCCTGGAGCCAGGCAGGAACTCAAAGCGAACGTGAACTCCGGCCGCAGAGGGTCAGAGAGAACTTTTTTTATCAGTCAGTTTTCGGGGCCTCTCTTTGAATTCAGATCGTTTTGAGTTGATCGTGCGCGGACTGTTATCAGAGATCTGGTCCCCGCAGAGTCGCTGAATGTTTCGGCAGAAAGCTAAAAGAAAAAAAAAAAATCCAGGCATGTTGTTTGTAGAACAAACAAATACGTACCAGAATAGTTTTGGATCCATCAGGTTATTTCTTAGTGGAAGACAAAAATGTTTTCTATGTGGGTTTCTACTGTACTTTACAATAAACTTTACACAAGTTCGGAGAATCACTTTTGACACTTCAAAAAAGGTTTTCAACGCTAAAATTTGAGACAAACCCACTTAAGTAGCAAAGGTTAAAGGTTACACGAGCAGGGTGTGGATTTCCAAAGTTCCTCAGCGTCGGTCTCGGCGTGTTTGCGTTAGCACACGGAAGCCGCCGTTGTTTTCTCTCCCCAAATTCTGCAGCGCTGAAGTCAGAGATATGAGAATAGCAGCGGCGTGAGCTCAGGGGAACGGCTCTTTGTCGCGGCCGAGCGACTGTATCTCGCTCCGCGTCCAGAGCCCCTCATCTCACGGGAAGAACAGGATGTGCGCGGGGCCCTGAGTAATGCCGCTGGAAATCACCGACACAGGCAGACTCCCGCACACGCGCGCACACACACGCACACGCACGCACGCACGCACGCACGCACGCACGCACGCACGCACGCACGCACGCACGCACGCACGCACGCGCACACACCACAAGTCATGGCTACTGTCAGTCAGAAACATGACGTTCATGCCGCCGCAGCCGCCTTTAAAGCTGAATGAGTGGTGGGAGCTGAAGCCAAACCGTCGATGACTCCGCCCCCCAAAAATCCTTCTGGCTTTTTCTGCCACTGAATGCTGCTTTTTAGTTGTTTTTTTTCATCATTTAGACTCAGAGATTTATTGAAATCCTAGTTGACTCTGGTTTGTGATCATGTCAGGAATAGTTTGGTGTAACCATCACTTCCTCCTTTTCTTCTTCTTCTTCTTCTGATATTCCGAGAGATTAAATGTTCTTTCTTCTTGCCCGCTTCTTTTTCCGTCCCTTCGATCCCTCTGTTTTGTCTCTCCTCCTCCTCCCACTGTTTTCTTTCCTTTTCTCGTCTTTGTTTCTTTTGCCTTATCTCTATAAAACGAGCGCTCCGACTACCAGCCGCGACCGTTTTTTTATACCTCCGCCCACTCGTGGTGCTCACAAAAGATGTTGCTTTAAGTCTCAACCCCTCTCTTTCTCTCCCTCCCTCCCTCTGCGGCCCCCCCGACCCTCCAGCTGGGAGAAGAGGGTGGACCAGCGGGGCAGGTACTACTACGTGGACCACAACACCAGGACCACCACGTGGCAGCGGCCCACGGCCGAGTCCGTGCGCAACTACCAGCAGTGGCAGAGCCAGCGGAACCAGCTGCAGGGCGCCATGCACCAGTTCAGCCAGCGCTTCCTCTACCAGGTACCTTCTCGCGCTACCAACCTGACACGCAGCGTGTTCAGTTCACGTGCCCATCTGCAAAAGAGAAGGTCCTTGTAAAAAAAAAAAAAAAAAAACGCAACAGCATCACTTGAAAGGTGACTCGATCAGTGGTTCTCAACTGGTGGAGTCTCAGGAGCCACATAACGTGAATTTATTCCACAAAAATGAAATAAATCGCTCGCCCACTTTCCATCACGTCTAGTAAATAAATTATTGAATCGAAATGTGTCTTCTGCAAAATAAATGGCCAACATTTTCTATCAGTCAAAAGTTTGGACGCATACTTCTGATTTAATGGTTTTTTTCTTTCATGTTCATGACTATTAACGTTGTAGATTGTCACTCAAGGCATCAACACTATGAATGAACACATATGGAATATGTATTGAACAAAAAAGTGTGAAATAACTCAGAACAAGTTTTATATTTTAGATGGTCTAGAATAGCCACCCTTCATATAAAATATATATAACATAACATATTAATCCACATACCTTGGTTATATATTTGATGTCTGCAGTTGTAAAGATAAAGAAGAAACAGGTGCGTCCAAACTTTTGATTGGTAGCGTACATTTTTAAAAATAAATAAATAAATAATAAAGGAAATTGCCCACGAAACCACAACTCCACTCAAAACAGCTCTGGGCCGTGACCCACCAGTTGAGAAACACTGGACTAGATGAAGCTTGTGTCTATCCGATGGCAGATTTGAGCGATTTGACTCACGTCGTGGCCTCATAGTGAGCTGCAGCCTGCTGTGGCCTTTAACTTGACAGTTTACCAACACTAGAAGAAACAAGAGTGGCTCTTCTAAATAAAGAGTTACTGTCCAGTTCTGATTCAACTCCCCTGCACTGCTGTCGCTAACTAGCACGCAGGAACTTCCTGTAAACCTACACCGCGCTTCGAGCGCCGGCCTGTTTCTGGTGGAAGGACACTGATTGGTCGCCGGTTGGTCCCTCGAGTGGCTGCACACGATATGCCGGTTAGCAGCAGTGGTGAAATATCACCATTGTCACAATGGCCCAGACTAGAGTATTCTGGAGGTCTGAGGTTTCTGCTTATTGCAGCCAAGGAGAGTGAGTCAAAACTCACAGGCTGAATCCTGAGTCACACACTCTGTGTTTCCTCCCTGCAGTTCCACACATGGACGTGATGACTCTGACTCCTGCGGGGGCTGTTTAGCGTAGAAGACGCCTTTTCTGCCACCGTTCTCAATGTTCTCAGAGCGCAGGTTTTTATGTCGGTTAACTGGCAGTCGGCTCGAGCCAAATGTTGTCGCGTAAAGGGCAAATCCTCCATCGCAGTGTAGTGAATATTTACATCTGCTGCACTTAATTACACTCCAGTGTCCAAAATTATTGCAGCTGAAAAAAAAACAGAATCCAAATGCAATGATTTACTAGCAGCGGTTTGATGCAGCCCTTCCGCTGTGGTCTAGAATTAATGGAGGCTGGTGAACGTCGGCCGTTTTTCCAATGTTTTCAGTCGACTGCCAGTGAAAGAGTTCTTTTGACCAGTGTGTGTCGCGATTAACAGCGAAACACACTGAATTTTTGTATGAATCTTCCAACATGTGCATCCAAAATTGCGGCACCCAACCCGTTTAGTCGTACGGAATAATAATTATTACGCCGAATGTGACCCAGTAAATTTCATCAGGCGGTCATATGTTGACAAGTGTGGGGTAAATCTCTCATCTATTTGTCGTTTTATTTTCCAAGTCAAGGTTCAGCTCCGTCACTTGCTGTCCCCCCCTCGCACACCTCCTCCCTGAAAACCAGCCAAGGTCAGAGCGTAACCAGACAGTAAACTCGGGGGACCCAAACAGCCGCGCTCTATCAATAGGCCATTATAAAAAACCAACCCCCTAAAATTCTTACAGGCTTCCGTTAAAAATTCCCCACCCAGCGCTGTGCGACTGTTTGCAAGTTCCGCTGTTAGAATACCTCCAGAAAGGTTTTGTGCGTTTGCTCTGAGCCACCGGCCCATTTGCGACTTCCTGTGTGCATCTGCAAGGTTTGAAGACAAACCTTCAAATCAAATGCACGCAGCTTTGTTAAAGAACTCAATCGTAAGAAGGTAAGTGCACCTACTGACTTTTTGCGGCTCTTCTTTAAATAAAGTACACACGCCTCTGCATTATCTACGCTTATCTTCTTTATTAAGGCCCAAATGTAACTTGAAAAATTCAATTGAATTACTTGGACGAGCTGGGATCTATGGTTTGTGTGGTGAACACAACAAACAAACAAAACAAAAAAAAACGCACCCGGAAGTTGGTGTACTAATAAATAGCTTGTTTCCAGGGACATGAATGACCAGGTTTCTCTTCCTGCATTTAAACAGCATTATCTTCCATGCGATCCAGACTGGGGTGAGGCTCATTAACACGATAATCAGAGTCCTGAGAAGTTTCGCTTTGCAACAATCCCAAAACTTTTCTCCACTGCAGCCACTAATTTTAACACGCAAGCCATCTTTACACAGAACAATAAAAGCGGAGAAACAACTTTATGAAGTAAAATAGCATCTCCTCCACTAACTGACGCCTGCCTTCGCACCGTCGCACTCCTGGCCCTCTTGTTTTTGGCCATCATGTGTGAGAAAAGCCAATAGGCAGGTCTCCCCGTTCCATGTTGATAGTATACTTCTGCGTCTTGGAATGCCCACAATGCTGATAGGAGCAACTATTTATGGCCTCAGTGTGTGTGAACAAGGAGGCACACACACACACACACACACACACACACACACACACACACACACACACACACACACACAAAAGTGCTCATAGTTTAGTTAACCCCTAAGCACAGCCACATGTTCCGGCCGCTCTGTGTTTGACGCCCTCTCTTACAAAAACTCAACCTATAGGATCTTCTTCTCCGCCGGCTCCGTCGCTTCTCCTCAACGTGTAAAAGACGGGTCACACTTGTTAAGTGCGACTTTCAAAATTTCCGCATGCGTTGCGAGCAGAAGGTGTGTGCAGGCCGCGATCTTGAGGTCCGGTGCCACATTTCTTTGTAGTCGCACATGACAACCAAAAGAGGGTCAAGAGGCCCGAACGTCCTTCAAATGAACCATGACGCTGTAACCAGCGCCTGCTCTTGGCTGCGCGCACACACACTTACAAGTTGTGTGTCTGTAAACTCGTTTTCTGGGTCTTTATTCCTTATTCTGCATTCTTGAATTATGAAATATCTGCTTCCAGTCAACATTTCTAGGTTTATTTGCAAACATACAATAATAAATACTGTTAAATTTATTATAGAATGGTGCGTGTGTGTGTGTTTGCTTGCAGAGTAATTGCGGCTCGTTAGAAAGCCCAGCGAGGGCTCCCTCCGAATCATTAACTTCAGTTTCCGGCTCTCCCTTCTTTCTGCCCCGACCCCTTCTTTTTTTCTGTTTCTGCTTCTTTTCCTGCCCTCTTCCTCGATCTTTCCTTAAACCCCACCCACACACACACACACACACACACACACACACACCCCCTCCTCCACCTTTCTATTTCCTCTCCAAAAATCCCCCTATTCTCAGTTTATCTCTATAATCGCCCCCTTTTTTAATCCTTTTTGTTTAATCTCAGCTGATGTCAGGCACCCGCTTTTTTTTGTCCTCGCCTCCATTTACCCCTCTCACCTCTTTAAACCGTCTCAACCCCCCCAACATCCCACCCCCATCTTCCTCCCAGCTCCTTCTGTCCATTCTCGCTGGAACAAGGACCCTTAACAGCAGCAGCAGCAAGAGCAGCACCTGAATCGGCCCTGTGTTTTATCAGCGGCGCGGCCCGGACAGAAAGCTCACACACGTCAACGCGGCCGAACGTCACCATCACTCATGTTTACACACACGCACACAGGCCATTACAGCTCGTGTTTCCATAGGGCACATTTGTGAGCAGTTATCCCATGAAAGGACAATGCACAGAAGTGGCTTAAACTGCGTTAATGCTCCACGTGCTCGTGCATTTTCAGTTTAAAAAGCCCCAGGTGTGCAGATCATTTACCGCCGTTTTCATTCATATTGTCATTAGTCATTTTATTTAATATTAGGGCTGTCAAACGATTCATATTTTTAATTGTGATTAATCGTAGAATATTCATAGTTAACTATGATTAATCGCGGTTGGAATAGCATGTGTAAAATTCTGTTATTTTGCATTTCAAGGCAGTTTTAACCCCATAATGTAAAGTATTTCTTACCAGAAATAGCCTGAGGGGCCAACTACGGGACAAAAAGACTTACGCCAGGTTCACACCGGAAACGGAAGCGCTGAAGCTAGCCCACTCTGTTGCTCTCTTTCGTGCGTGTATGCATGTATTTGTGTTTGTTTGCTTGTTTTCATCTCTCTCGTGTCTGTTTAGATACTGACAAATATAACGTACACAAATATGATCGGATTTTTCAATCGCGGTATTTTATTTTGAAAATGCTTTAGTTTCGAAACCTTTTTTATTGAACGTTTTTCATCACCCCCCCGGGTCATTATGTCTTAAATTTGGATACACACACATAGACATGTATTTTTGCGGGTTCAAATCAAGTGCGCTGGACGTGCTGGACTAGTATGCGGTCGTGTAAAACTACACGACGTGCGGCGACAGGGTTTGCCGACGAAACAAATCATTTCAAAATTCTCTTTGGGGAAATATTAAAAATAAACGAAACAAATTGAAACGCCTGCTTTCCCCCCCTCAGTACGAACAAGCTCCGGCTTGTCATAAATGAGAAGCGGTCCCGAATATAAGGCACGACCTGTGTTTGCGCGAGACAACTTGTTTCCAGCGGCCCGAACTGGCCGCTGAACTCGTTGACTCGAAACCTACAGAACCGCTCTTTGTCCCATTTTTCTCTGGTTTGCAGCGCACATTTTCTCTCCGCGTATGTTCAAATCAATGCGTTTTTTTTATTTGCTGCTACTTCTCTCCTTCCCCTTGCTCTTTTTCCGCACGTTCCCACAGCTGTACGGTCGTAACGACTTACAAATCTGCTTTAAAAATCTCAAACTTGTGTTTTCACCTGCGCTGGCCTGCCTGACCTTGAAAGTGGCCTTCGCGCCGTCGTCCTCCTCATCCATAACACACAGCCTTTATTTCACACGTTAGTGTCGACATTCTCCTCTCCCGCTCTCTCTCTCTCTCTGTCCCCCTCTCCTTCCCTCCCTCCTTCCCTTGTTTGCTCAGTGGCTCTTTCTTTTCCTCCCCTCCTGCCTCTCGCTCTGTCTGCAAGCTGCCGACGAGCTGAATGGCCAGAGCCAGGATGAAGTCATCATGTCTTTATATCATTATATTCTCCTTTTACCTTTTTTAGTCACAGAAAAACCCATAAGGGTGGGGCCGCGGGGCATAGATTGGCTGTCGATGGAGTCCCACGCGCGCACACACACACACACACACACACACACACACACACACACACACACACCCTTTAACCCTGCTATGTGCCCACTCTCTCTCTCTCTCCCCCTGCAGTTCCCTCAGAATTTCCATGACACTGTTGTTTTAAATGGTCACAGTCACATTTCCTTGACGGACGCACCGCCTTGAGTGACACTCAGTGGACGATACTCATCAGACACAATGTGTCAGCGCCGCTTTCTGAAAAAGCACGTTAATATGTTGCAGCTGCTGCAGTGGTTTCGCCCAAGAGCTGCATCTTCCACCGAGAACTTTGTCACATCTTGTTGCGCAGCAAACCTTTCGGAACGACTCTCGAAAGAAAAAGAAAGATAACTGTGAAATGAATTATTTATATTTATTTTTTAGAAGTTTATTTAGATGGGACAGCGCATATTAATGAACACTGAGTACATGAGTACTCACTGTAAATACGCCGGACTCAGCACTGCTGCTAAATTTCATCCATTGTCCCCAAAACAGTACAATTGACATAAGGAGTATAACATTATAATACAACAATTGACGTAAAAACAATTGACTTAAAAAGTCCATAAATATTCATGCATAATAACTGTACCAATATTATTGCACACATATTGGCCATAAACATTTGCACGTAATGATTACATAGCTACACTATTACACTACATACAACTGCAATTAAAATATCATTGACAGTCAACTAGTGTTAATTGCATTGCAAAAATAGTCCTTGTTATTTCACCCCACCAACTAACATCCCCCCGAGTCAATTTTCCGGATCTTCTCATCAGGTTGTTTGCGCATCGGAATCTTTTCGAGGACGTTTTGCTATCCGCCGTGTTATTTGCGGCTGCCTCCAGTCGCTGCGGGGGGGTGGGGACGGAACACGTCGCTGTTAGCAGGGTCTTGATCTTGCGCCGCATTACACTTAATGGCTTTCGGGCTTGTTTGTGACACACCTCGAACCCGGGCCCGCTTGATAAACACCCATACATGGCGGAGGCTACAGAACAAGTGGCCTTTCAGCTGATTTTTCCACTCCGATCGTGTGTGTGTGTGTGTGTGTGTGAAAGTTTGTACATGGCAAGGAGTCAATGGGTAGCTTCTTAGGTTGGAAGACACACGCGCAAGTACACACATTTACTCACTTTTCTCAGTGTGTGTGTGTGTGTGTGTGTGTGTGTGTGTGTGTGTGTGATTGCAGGCTGAGTAAACCCGACAGAGGTTTCCAGGCCCCGCGGTGAATAAAGGTGCCCTTTGTCAGGCCCCGGGGGTGGGTTTGGATGGCTGGAGAGGAGGCGTGGTCAGTCGTGGGGGTGGGTGTGTGTCCAGTCTGGAACCGGCTATGAATGTTCCCTCAGTTCCCTCAGACATTGCACCTCCCTGCCTACTTTCGCAGGAGCCCTAGAAAAAAAACGAGTGAGAGGAGGGAGAGAGCGAGAGAGGGCAGGCGGGAGGAGGTGGACCTCAGGGTGGGGCTCGCAGGGTGCCAGGCTGGTGGAGGAAGAGGGGGGGGGGGCTCATTCGGACGAGGTGAGCGGGAAACTGAAAGGGAGGGAGGGAGGTTGGGGAGGGGGGCGGGGCTTGAGCCCGAGGCCCAGTGAGCTCATTGGAACAGCCGTGTTGTTTTATCCTCCTACCGAGCGTGTCGTTTTTGGAAGGCATACGAGCCGCCGGCCGGCCAGCGAGCTCAGTCGCCCCGTACCGCCGCGGCAGAGAGGAGCCGGCCTGCCACCTCCACCACTTCCACCACCACCACCCCTGCTGCCCCCCCGACCACCACCACCACCACCTCTGCTGCTGCACACACACACACACACACTTGGGACACTCACGCCTCAGACACCCCGACTGACCCTGAACCCTCCCAGGTTTCGCCAGTCTTCCACCTGGTATTCACTCTGCTGAGTGAGTTTCTTTCATCTGCTTTTCTCTCGTGTCTTTTTTTTTCCCCCTCGCTGGTGAAAGGATGATTTTTATTTTTTTATTTTTTTTTCCACTTTTTTTCCTTCGCTATTGAGCCAGGACGGAGCGTTGGTTTCGCACCCCGAGGGCCGAGGAGGGACGAGCGAGGCCAAAGGTGTCCTAACCGGATTTGTTTTGTCTCTGTCTCTTTCTCCCGCAGCCATCCGGCGCTCCGGTGGAAAATGATCCTCTGGGCCCGCTGCCTCCTGGATGGGGTAAGTTCGCCTGATGCTCACTACTTTCTTTTCGCTTGAAGATGCTCCCAGCCTGTGGTTGGTCTCTCTCTCTCTCTCTCTCTCTCTCTCTCTCTCTCTCTACCTGCCAGTCACGTGGCCCAGAACTGTCGCACACACTCGCACTTCTGCTCGCGTAGCGAAAAAGTATTTTCAGGAATTCTCGCCCAGTAGTTGTTAGCCTATCAACTCTGGGTTCTGGACCTGGTGGCTTTGGGTCATTCAGCAATGTCCTTTTGGCTTCGGCGAGCAGCCGCGGGTGAAATTGAGGTGGAATGTTGTGAAACTTTTGCATCACAAGAGCGTTTTTTTTCCTCCTCCTCTCGCAGAGCCCCAAGGCTTCCCTGTAGCCTCTTCTGCTCTTTACCATGTGGCAGAAAATCAGTTTTTCACAGTTTGATTAATTCCTCTGCTTCAACTTTTGAATTATCATCCCGTTGTTTCCGGGAGGATGAAACCATCCCTGGCTTGAATTGGGCCCCCTCATGTTATATCAATTCGCGGCCGCACGCGCTGGATTCCGCCCTAGAAATCCTGCAAATAACAGAGGCCCGCCGCGCGTTATTGACGGGACACTTCATCAGCCGGCATTTCTCCCCAGGCGACTCATGTAACCGGATCCGCGCAGGACCGGCGTCTCGCGCACGTACTCATTCATTCGCAAACGAGCGTCGGCTGGCAGCGGCCGAGCCGCCGGCAGTCGCGCCGGCTTCGTCCCCGAGAGAAAGAAAGTCCTCCGCCGCTGCCCGTGATGCCTTTTCAACATGTTGCCGCACCGCAGAACGAAAAACCTCAATTATATCACTGGCTCAGATTTACTTCTCTGGCGGGCTTTTTTTCCCCCCGTCCTTCTTCTTCTTCTTTCAACTTGCGGTTGTTTCCCTCGCTTCACTTTTAGGCTCAGATTCAAACAGATAAAGATGGAGGGAAGAGATCTGTGGCCAGTGGAAGAAATTGGATGGGGGTTGAGGGGGGGGGGTTGGTTCAGAGCGAATCATAAAGCGGGGGGGAGGAGGAGAAACTAGTAAGAGTTGCAATGTGAGCACTACTGTTTGTGGGCCCTCCGCACACTCCTGTTAATGAGAAAAAGATGTCAGAGCTGGAGGGAGGAGGAGGAAGGAGGGAGGAGGAGGAGGATGGGGCACCAGCTCCTGGCTAAGGAGACTAGCGGCCCAACGCCACACACACACACATGCGCATTGTTATGCATTTTGTCCCCCGCTATCCTGTTTTCATTTTTGTTGCGTCTTTAAAAATATCACTTTGTCTGCGGTGTTTGATTTGCGAGTGGTTGTGGTCGCCGCGACTTTGAGGCATCGTCGCAGTTGTGCAGGCGAACCCGCACACACGCACACACATACAGACACACGCTTGGTTTACCCCTGGTGAGGTATTCCGAACAGCCCGCAGCGAAATATCACACAAGCTCACTCAATTTCTGTCGCGCGGGTGCAACGTTTTTTTTCTCCTCTCGGTTGAGTTGCCAAAAGCGACCGCTTGGGGTTTTTTTTCTCTCTCTCCGCGGGAGGTCGCGTTGGAATTAATAACTTTAACATTTCCCAACCCCGTCACGATAAACCGCAAAAAAAACATCACTGCTCTCGCAAAAATATTTCCTTTGATTTTTCGCTGTCTGCTCCGTTCCACAGAGAAGCGTCAGGACAATGGCAGAGTTTACTTTGTCAACCACAACACGCGCACCACTCAGTGGGACGACCCTCGGACCCAAGGGTAAGACTGCCAGTGTGTGTGTGTGTCTGTGTGTGTGTGTGTGTGTGTGCATGAGTTTGACCCCCTCCCCGCTGCTTTCCCCACCGTCTCCCCCGATTGTGATGCTACGAGTGACTTTTGGTGTCACCTGCACAGTTTATCATGCCGCTCTGGCGTAATTCGTCTCACAGACCGTCTGCAAGCAGCTTCGGCCTCCGTCAGCGCCTCACTCTTCCCCTGACACTCAACATTCACTCAGTCTTGGGAAGGGAGCCCAGTAGTTCTATTTGCAGTGTTTTATTTATTTATTTATTTATTTTTGGCATCACCTCCTCCATTTTCTTTGACTTCGATACCTCAAATTGTTTTGCTCTCACCTCACTCACTCATGTCAGAATGAAGCAGCTAATCGACGCGATCTTCATTCTTGGCTCTTCCCCCCCCCCTCTCACTCTTATTTTGAAGGGCATCTAAATAGCATCATAGCCAAAGATACAAGCTCAGTTTTTGTGCTTTTGGTCTTTTTCTTTTTCTGACCACACAGGCCAGAACTCGCAACCAAACTTTGACACATTGGCACGACGCTGCGAGTCGCCTGGCCTCAAGATTTTTTCCTGAAGTCGTTAAATGGTCTTCAAACAAAGATGGAAGTCGCATCAATGTAAAACTTCATTCAAGTTAAAGAAACTCATGTGAAAGAGGGTTCGTTTCGAAGGAATAAATCTTTCCAGGTTCAAACCGAAAAGTTTTTTTTTTTCCTTCCGCTTGTGTCGTAACAACAACCCATGACAGCGGCAGCTCCTCAAGTTCCAAATGACATTCAATCAACATTTAAAGAGGTTGTAAATAACATTTCAGCCATCAGCCTCCCTTCCAAACGTTCTCTCCATCTCTGAGATCGGAGACGGTGACCTCCTTGACTTTTTTTTTTTGCGCCCAGCAAGCCCCAAAAAGTTTCCAAATCCTCCAGATCCACTCGGTATATTTTTCCAGGAGGTGTGTCCCGCTGGTCCCCCCCCAGCACAGGGCTCCCTCCTCCGGCTGGGACCGTGCTCACTGCCCCCCTCTCCCTGTTGCAGGATGATCAAGGAGCACCCCCTGCCCCCGGGCTGGGAGATGAAGTACACCGCAGAGGGAGTCCGATATTTTGTGGACCACAACTCGCGCACCACCACCTTTAAAGACCCCCGGCCCGGGTTTGAGTCAGGGTAAATATTCTCTCAACCCTTATTCCAAAACTCTACCAAACCTCCTCTTTTTTTTTTTTTACTCCCACTTTTAGCCGTATGTGCTCACCTCTGTCTCGGTTTGCAAGAACTAAATCCACCCCTCCTCCTCCTCCTCCTCCTCCCCTTGGATTAAAAGAAAAAAATCTAAAAATTTCCCTAAACTATCATCATTTTACATTTTTTTTTTAATCCACTCATATTTTATTCATTGCCTTTAATTTTGGGGGGATTATATATGAGAAGTGTTTCTTAGGGCCACACAGTCAATTTCGGTGCTGCATATATTTTAACAGAAAGGAAAACAACACACTCACACACACACACACACACACACCTCTTCCCCTCAGCCTCTGGATGTTTGTCTTGCCTTGAAGCAGCCTCCAATCTTACCGCAGCAGGCATGAGAATGTGCAGACGTGCGACAACAGATCCACTGCGGACCGCGCCGGCATGTGCGTGTGTACGTGCGTGTGTGCGCGCGCACCGCTTGCTCCAGTGTGTCTGTGTCTCCCCCGAGTGTGCTGCGAGTGTCTCTTGCAGGCTGCTTTTCTTGCTGATATTCCAAAATAATTTTAGCTCTGGCAGCCACGTAGCTTTTCTAAAAAAAAAAAAAAGAAAAAAAAAAAGAAGAAAAAGAGCCTTCACCATTTTAAAACTGGCGTGCACCCGGACCACGTCTTCTGCCAGGGCGGTCTTCGTTTCCTGACCCCCGAACCGGCATGGTACCTCGCAGGCAGCAACAGCGCTTCACCGGAGGCTTCTTCCTCCCTCTCGCTCTCCCTCAGTCCTCTTCCCAGTGCTGACGAGGCATTCTAGCAGCATGTGTGAGCATTAGCCCGGTGGAGCTTATACCAACACAGCTGCGGGCCGGCGCTCACCTCTCGCGGCTCTGAGACTCTCAGACGCGAGCGAGTCGCCGCCGGGAGCGGAGCCGCCGCTGTGAATTGTAATATTCATCTGGAGCGTCTGGCCTCGGGCCCGCACTGCCGGGGCTTCCTAAAAGGAGCCCCTCGTGATCCTCCTGGTCAGCTGACCAGTCCCGGGGCCGATCATATAAGACCCCATATTGCTCAGGTTGTTTTTTTTAACATTAGCTGTGGAAATATTGAAACGGGAATCCGTGTGGAATTTGCTTCAACGGAGAAAAGTTAACCAAGTTGTTCTCCTCTCTTTTTCTCCGTGTGTGTGTGTGTGTGTGTGTGTGTGTGTGTGTGTGTGTGTGTGTGTGTGTGTGTGTGTGTGTGTGTGTGTGTGTGTGTGTGTGTGTGTGTGTGTGTGTGTGTGTGCGCAGGTCAAGGCAGGGCGGCTCGCCCGGCGCTTACGACCGCAGCTTCAGGTGGAAATACCACCAGTTCCGTTTCCTGTGCCATGTAAGTCTGAGCGGCCGAAGCTCCTCGTGTGAACATCTTCCCCGTGTGGAGATTCTCACATTTAAAAAAAACGAAACAATCTCAACAATCATAAGAACAAATAAACTCGACTTTTACTTCTTGTCAGTAAAACCTGGAAGGGATTTCCCGCCGTAATTCAGACTTCTTCTTCTCTTATTACTTCCTGTCCAGTCCAATGCCTTGCCGAGCCACGTCAAGATCTCCGTGTCCAGGCAGACGCTGTTCGAGGACTCGTTTCAGCAGGTCAGACCGAAATACCACACATCTGGTGCCGGCTTCGACAGAAAGTACACATGATTGTATTAAAGGGTGACGTGTTTTTAGGAGAATGTAACCACGAATTTCTCACTTATTTCTACTGCTCAGAGTTCAGCGTGTTCTGTTTTGACTGAGCCCAATGCAGTAACCAAAACAATTGCATTTATTTTTAGAGTGCTGCTCATTGCTATGAGTTATTGGAATTTTTTTTAATTCAAGATCTTTTTATTGAAGCTTTTTCAATATAAAAATCTACATCTCTACTTTTTTTTTACTGTATTTAATTGTGTTGATCTGCATGTTCGTTTCTGTTTCGCCTTGTGCTCTCGCCTGCACTGTAAATGAGGCTTGCCTCGGTGTATTGACGAGATAAAATAAAGGTAGCAAACCAACACGTGCACGTCATTGTACAGTATTGCAGAAGCATAGAATGAATGTGGATATCAGTGTGCAAAAGTACAAATGACACGTTAAAGAGTCCAAAGAGCGAAGAGAACAAACAGAGTTATTTGAATTTGAATTCATTTCCAAATGAAGTCAATTTCCAGTCATGAATTTTCCTCCCCTCTGCTGCTGTCTCGTCGTTTAGATCATGAATGTGAAGCCATACGACCTCCGCCGCCGACTTTACATCATCATGAGGGGAGAGGAGGGGCTGGACTACGGCGGCATCGCAAGGTGAGGCGAAAACTCACTAGCGCTTCTTGTCCTCGTCTCACTGGGTGGAACCGAGTGGAACCGAGTCTCCAGGCTGTGTCATTAATGTGATGTGTCATAACCTCGCACTACCTCCTCCTCCTCCTCCTCCTCCTGCAGTGGATGCACTTTCTACTGCTTCAGGCAGACTGACGAGGAGAAAGCAGCTCAAACTGAATGCAGGGGTTTAAACTTGTTTTTCTGTACATCCTTATTGTGAGGTGATGGGTTGTCACATCTTTTCTGTCTAACACTTTTTTCGCTTCTCAGTGTCGCTTCTTTGACCCAACTCCACCCCCCCACAGCTGCAACACCCCTGTCATCCCTCCCTCCCACCGCTCACAGTGTCCTCATCCTCCATCCTGCGTTTCACTGTCTTCCAAGGTCGTCCGTCCTGTACACGTTGCCTTTTTTTTAATTTTATTTCCCCCCACGTCGGCATTCTTCTCATTTTTACATGTTCCCTTTTTTTTTGGTTTATTCGCATTGTGTGTCTGTCTCCGGTGTCACGTCAGTGGTTTTACCCTATGGTAGGTGACATCATGCTGTTCTACCACAGGGTAGAACCACGGACGGGATGCTAGAGGGTGTCTGCGTCCGTCCGTACGTCCGTCAGTCCATACCCTCCTCCTCCTCCCATAAACCCCCTTGGTGATGGGGGTCTGCAGGGGTCCTGGGGAGCGCTTGGTTGCGGTGCTGCACCTGCTGGTGCTGATGCTGGTGCTGGTGGTGGTGCTGATGGGAAATGATTCTGTCTAACGTGCATCAGTTTGTCGCAGTCGTACTTTAATCCTCATCATGTGTTTTCACCCCTCACTGTCACTTACATTTTTATTGTGAATATGTCATTTGTCTGTAAATGTTTGATTCTGAATTCAGGTTTAATGTGCATTAAGTGAGCATCAGTACTATTGTGTTTTAAAAGCTAATCATTTTTTTCTTTTTGTTTACAAACAGTTGAATGTTAAATCTGTTTTTCTGATAGAGGCTGTTTTTTGGTTGTTGTTTTTTTTTAAATTAACTTTGCTTAACAGCTTAGCAAGAAGACTCAGTGACCATGTCAAACTACTGTGTGTTGTGCTCAGAGTTGCAATATTTGAAATTTGTTTGTTAGTAGCATTTCTCTTTTTCCTGATTTTCCTCACCGAAATTTTGGTATAAAAAAAAAAAAAGACCTGGATGACGACGGAATCGCAGCAAATTAGACACATCGTGTCACATCAGACTGTTTTCTTTCTCACTGCTTCGCTGTGACTCATTGCCCTAAAGAAAATTATTCTTTCAAGATTCTTCCAAACAGCAAGAAAAGTGTTTTAGTGGAACCAGACCGATAGCTAGCTAGCTAGATAGATAGATAGCTAGATAGTTGCAACACATCTCTAAAGTCAATTTTCTGTGTTCCGTTGTGATTTTTGTTCTTTTGGTTTTTTATATGCTTTTTATAAAGGGAGATTTCAGTTCTGTTGTTAAAACTGATGATTGTGTATCTGTTTTTGTTATTACTTTGTTATTACCTTGTTCTTACATCATATTTCTTCCAAGCCATCATCGGCGTGACGCAGGCTGCTCTTGAGTTCCTCCTTGAATTGCAATCGCAGCCTCTCGGACTGGAGGACGCCTCCTCCTGCTCCTCCTCCCTCCTCCCTCTGCCGCATCCAACCTTGACGTCTCCTCTCCCCTCCGCAGGGAATGGTTCTTCCTGCTGTCCCACGAGGTGCTCAACCCCATGTACTGTCTCTTCGAGTACGCCGGCAAAAACAACTACTGTCTGCAGATCAACCCGGCGTCCTCCATCAACCCCGACCACCTCACGTACTTCCGCTTCATCGGCCGCTTCATCGCCATGGTGAGCGCCGCTTTTTTTGTCTGAGGGCCGTTGCACTGCTATCAGGTTCTGGGATCAGTGTTTTCCATTTTTATTGTACCATGTTTTTTGTGTTCTGCCCATAGACATTTTTCAATTTGTCAATGTCGACAACTTTTTTTTATATATATATATATTTATAGCGAAGGTAAATTACTTCAAATATGGCTTTTTTTAGTCTCCTGAACCACTTACAATTATATCATTATCCTCTCTAAGAGGAATAAATCTATAGCCTGCGCGTGCTGACACTTTAATAGGTTAATTTATCGTGCGGTCGAAGCAGTCAGCCCTCACTGAGCAGCCCCAGTTTTGTTTTTGTGGTTATTTTCAAGGCGTTTTCATGTCGTTTGAAAAAGTGCCACTGGTGATTTAGATCCACGGCAAAAGTCTCCAGCTGCACCTCAGTGAAATGGAAGTGGAGGATGCACGCCGGGGCCACGGAAACGGCAGAATGAGACATTTAATAAAAGGGTTTTAGAGGTGATCCGTGCCTGAGATCAGTGTGTTGCCTGAGGTGTGACTCTACATGGTTTACAACACACACACACACACACACACACACACACACACACACACACACACACACAGACACGCTATGAAGACTCTTCCTCTCTGAAGACGCCCTCATCACTCCTCCGGCTACCCCGCCCCTCACCCACGCCATGACCTCACTGCCGCACCCAGCCCACACCCGTCTATATTTAGCCCAAGAACGCACTTCGCCGACTGACTTGGTGAAGATGCGAGACTGTTCCAGTTCTCGCCTACCAAACCCGTTTTTTCCGCTTCCTCTGCTCCCGTCTCTTCTCTTAACCCCCAAATTTCCACACGAAATTCAGTCTCCTCTGTCCATCTATCTTCCTCCATGTGTCTGTCTGTCTGTCTGGCCGGCCGTGAGACACATGGTGAGTCAGGATTCAGTAGAACCGAGCAGACCGAGACTGACTGTGTCAGTCAGTGGGCGCCCGTGTTGCTCTTGGCTCGTCGCTGCTCACGTTTCTTGTTTTTTTTTCCCCCCTCAGCATTAACATCTGGCTGCTTCCCTTCGCTGCTGTGATCACACATGCTGGAGAGATGATCGCTTGATCTAATGCTGTTGGTACTTATTCACTTAGGCCCGTGCCGTGGGATTTCGAAATGAGACTTTTTTCAGTTTTTCCAACAACGAGTGAAGTGATAAAGTACCAGAAGGTTATTTTCAAAGCCAGAGATTCAGTGTAGTTTCCACCTGGTGGACGCAGGTTCAGCATCAGCTTCAGAGATGTTTCTTTGCTGGTTGTTTTCTCTGGGTAAGAGTCAAAAATCGAGGTGCGATGAGTTTAAAAAAACATACACGATGATTCAAGTTTCCTGTAAAACTGACTGGCATTTAAAAGGTTTCTTACACTCAGAAAGGACATTAAAAAAAAACTTTCCCCGAGTGGCTCGTTGGCATAAATACCGAGCCACTATATCCACAAATTTAAACCATATGGCCATACAGCAAATGACGGCAGCAGCTAAAATGCCCCCAGCAAGATCCAGAGACTCCAACCAAACCACATCATCAGGTTCAGTGAAGGCCGATTGATGTTTTTTTCTTCTTAGTTTTTAATGAAAAAAAAATTCTCCCTTGCAGGCTCTGTACCATGGAAAATTCATCGACACAGGCTTCACGTTGCCCTTCTACAAGCGAATGCTGGACAAGAAGCCCACACTGAAAGACCTGGAGTCCATAGACCCTGAGTTTTATAACTCCATCATGTGGGTCAAGTAAGTGGAACAGGACGGCTGATCTCTCAATGCGAAGAAGTCTCATTCAATGCCAACAAAAGTGCAGCAAAATATTTTTCCAGAAAAAAGAGCCGGCATAATTGCTTGTTAGCTACAACACCTTTTCAAAAGTTGTGTTTTTTTTAGTTGTATGTCAGAATTTTTTCTGTTTGTTAAAGAATTTTGTGTGTGTGTGCAGAGAAAACGACCTGGAGGAGTGCGGCGTGGAGCTTTATTTTGCTCAGGACATGGAGATCCTTGGGAAGGTTTCCACTCACCAGCTGAAGGACGACGGCGAGAACGAGCTGGTCACTAAAGAAAACAAGGAGGAGTACATCAGGTAGGTGGAGCTCATGCTGCCGCTGACATGACGTTTTTTGTTTTGAAGAGCGAAGACGGTCATTGATATACTCTCTGCCTGGCCTCCTCAGCCTGCTGACAGACTGGCGGTTCACCCGCGGGGTGGAGGAGCAGACCAAAGCCTTCCTGGACGGCTTCAACGAGGTGGTTCCTTTGGAGTGGCTGCGCTACTTCGATGAAAAGGAGCTGGAGGTGAGCAAGAGGGGGGAGGGCGAGACCGAACAGTAGACGGGTCTGTTTGAGCTAGAAAGTCGGAACTGGAAGCAAAGAATGCGCTGTTTTTTTAAGTTCTGACCAAGGTCGTGCAGTCTCAGTGACCAATGACCATCAGTTTTATTTCACAGTTGAACAATACCATCTATCTTAGAATGTAAGAAAAAACGTAAAAACACAAGGTGCATTTTTGTAAGTTAGAATTAAAAATTTTTTAATTTTTTTAATCGCAATTAATCACAGAATCGTCATAGTTAACTGTGATTAATCGCGGTTTAAATTTCATGTGTAAAATTCTGTTATTTTGCATTTCAAGGCAGTTTTAACCCCATAATGTGAAGTATTTCTTACCAGAAATCGGCCTGAGGGGCCAACTACGGGTTAGCAAAAGGGACAAAAAGGCTTACGCCGGGTTCACACCAGACACGGAAGCGCTGTAGCTAGCCCACTCTGTTGCTCTCTTTTGTGTGTGTGTGTGTGTGTGTGTGTGCATGTTTGTTTTCATCTCCCTTGCTCTTTTTAGATACTGAAAAATATAACATACACAAATATGATCACGTTTGTTAATTGCGGTATTTTATTTTGAAAATTGCTTTTATTTTGAAAATTTACAGGATTTTCTCACGTTTCTTTGAGTTACTTCCTGTCCAACTTGATGCGGATTGCTCGCACACAAAATAGACTAGTCGTTAGAATATATTTAGATTTCAAAATAAGATTTTCAGTGGATAAGATTAGGGTTGTCTTTATTGGCTCTCTCTGTAATTTAGACTGGTATGGAAAAGTTTCAATATGTTACTGCTCTGCTGTCCTGCTGCACTGAGTCATGCCTGGACTTTTTGTGAATGGCTGCTGATTGATGAACTGTTTCTCCTTGGACTGTGCCGCTGCTCAGCTTTCATCTAAATGAGTCGACGTCCCAGCAGTCGAGCACAGACAGTGAATCTAATCAGTCCGGAGCCAAGAGGGGACACACTCTGAGTTAGCACTGCCCTGTCTCGCTGTCCCGCTGTCCCGCTTCGTCCTCCGTCTCCCGATGAGTCATGCAGACTTACAGGATTTAGGACGTCGGATTGAACTGTGAATGTCGTTTTTGTCTTGCTGCAGTTGATGCTGTGTGGGATGCAGGAGATCGATTTGGCCGACTGGCAGAAGAACACCATCTACAGGCATTACACCAAGAACAGCAAGCAGATCCACTGGTTCTGGCAGGTACGGAGACGGTAGAGGCACCTGGAGACACATGCCCCCTGTGGAGTGAATTGTTTAGCTGTGAATTGACATGAGCCCCCCCTTCCCCCACCCCTGACTGCAGGTGGTTAAAGAAATGGACAACGAAAAAAGAATCCGCCTGCTTCAGTTTGTGACAGGAACCTGTCGGCTGCCGGTGGGAGGCTTCAATGAGCTCATAGGTACAAAGACGGTTGTCGTTTAGGAGGAATTGCCATTGCACAAATATTGGTGTTTTCAGATAACGCGAGAACTCATCTCTTGTTTTCACCCACTCAGGAAGTAACGGTCCCCAGAAGTTCTGCATTGACAAGGTGGGGAAGGAAACTTGGCTTCCAAGAAGCCACACATGGTGAGTTTCCATTGTGTCGAAAGGTTCAGTAAAGCAGTCAATGAGGAGAGAATGCGTTCCATATTGTCAAGCGGTATTGCAATATTTTCCGCCGTAACTCAAATTCACTCAGACTTGACTTCACCCATGTAGACAATCATCAATGAAACAATACCTCTGTTACATATCAATAAACATGACAATTTTTGGTGAAAGCGAGCCGTCTGTCTGTCTGTCTGTCTTCCCAGCTTCAATCGTTTGGACCTGCCGCCCTACAGAAGCCTGGAGCAGCTCAGAGAGAAACTCCTGTTTGCCATCGAGGAGACGGAGGGATTTGGGCAGGAGTGACACAGACACAGAACCACGACACTTAATTCAATTTTATTAATATTCAATTATTTTGCGAGATCACACGTCATCTATAGGCCCTCACATGTTGGGGGTGATACTGTTTGTGATTTTAATTGTGAGATAAAGTTGGAACTGGGCAACGAAGACACAAGTGTGTGTGTGCTAACTCTTGTGATTGTGGTTGCTCACAGGTATGCCATTGTGTATATGCATTATAATTAGTGTGTATGTCTATGTGGGCTAACAGGACGGCGCACACACAGAGGAGTTATTATTGACCTGGGCCTCGCCCCATACATACACACACCTAAACTTTACTCACTGCTTAGTAATGCACAAAAACCAAACGACAAGATGATCTTAACTTCAGCAGCAACTCACAATTTCAGCACAGCTACCCGCAAAATGCAGTATGACATATCTACCAGGGAGAAAATACATTTTTTTTAATTGTTAGAGTGACCAGAGAGAAAGTGGAAGAGAACGTGGGGGATAGAAAAGCAGGGTGCGAGTGCATGTGTGCGTCTGTATGACACAAAGAGATGAACTAGTCCACCTCTGTTACAGAGGCTAGACAGATGAGATGTGATTTTATTTTATATTTTTCTGTTACTTGTGAAAGCATTTTTCTCCTGTACAAAACTAAAATAAATGAAATTTCAATCTTGATCTGTGTGCTTTTTTGTGGGTGATTTTACATAAACCACATTCAATCTAAAACAAGTTAGTTGTTTAAGTCAGTTTGATCTTTTCTCCATTTAGCAAAGGTTGGCTCAGGGATTGTCATATAAATAAAGAGATCTCCTCTTCAAAACAAAACATTATAAAGCACCACAGAATTGGGCACTGGGTACTGGAGTGCTTAATCATGATCCAATTCAGTCAGTTGTTTGTTCAGTACAAATGGTAATCAGGCATGGCAAAGAATAAAAGTAGGCAAAGTTATTGGAGTTGTTCAATTAGATGATCATTTTTTTTTTTATTTTATTTTTTTATTATTTTTTAATCTTTAGCCCAGGATTTCAATAGCAGCACAAACTGACTGTCCCTGGGTTACTTTATATAACAGCGGACCCACACTTAGGCCCTCTGACAGTTCAGAGTTGAAATTGTGACAGTTTGATCCAACAGGTTTGAGAGACACTACTACAACAGCAGAAACACTATTATGCGTTAAATAACGGGTTTCTGTTTAACGATGAAGAATTACATTCGGCCCATCCTTCTGTTTGTGTGTGTCTATTTAATCTAAGATTTTTAAATTCACCGCACATTATTCTTAAAATTTAAAGCAAAAGAGCAATTTGTAAGAAGTCTTTCAAACAGAGACTTAAATTATGTTTTTTTCATATATGGGCACCAGCAAATCTGACCTTCACAGATATATGGCTACAAACCAAAGCTTAAAGGATTTTATTATGAAAGTTTAACATTTCCTCGCTAAACCCGGAAGTAACTTCTTCGACATGCTATCTCAAACTAAGGCAGCGGTTGCACGTCGCTTTGTTGGAGTAGAAATAATGTTAAATCGTTCATGTGTTGCTGTTACAGTAAAGCAAATGTTTAATAACATTTAAAAAATTGTTTCAGTACAGTTTACAATCCGTCCCTTGACACGCTAGCATGGTGGACGCGGATGAAATCGCCAGGTTGTGTTACAAACGTTTCAGTGATCTTCCGCGGAGAGGAAAACCTGAGCCGGGCAGAGAGTGGACCCTGCTGGCAGCTGTGGTGAAAGTCACCCGGACCTCTGACAAGGAGAGAGGTTGTATCTCTAACGTGTATCTCTGTGCTGTGAGATTATTGATGTCATACAAGAATTGTTTATTTATTTATTTTAATTACATCACATAAGAATTAATCTAGGTTTATTGCTATTTAATGACGTTGTAAAACCTTCATCACGGGCTTAAAAAAAAAAAACTAACTCCAGGAACTAACAGGACAGTGTTTCTTCAACTGAACATTTTGTAGAACCGAACTTGTATGTTAACAAGACTGTATCAACTTCCATATGCTGTTCCTATCAAGAGATATGCAGTGTTGTTTTTTTTTTTTGTTTTTTTAAAAAACAAACAAAAAAAACCATAAATATGTCCTGAAATCTGTTAAAATCGAATGCAGTTTGTTCACAGGCAGAAGTCCAAAAACATCATAATTTTTCCTATGCAATTGTTTGTTTTTCTTTTCAGTTTTAAAGGAAGTGGTTTCTCTGGGGACTGGGACAAAATGCATTGGACAAACAGCCATGAGTCCCAACGGTGTGTGTCCTTGTCACTGAAACATCGTGTCTTGGTCGTGTGGAGTCGCTGGAAGTCGACTCTGAGTTTATTTAGTAGCAAGCTCACGGCCCTAATTACCAAAAGCATATTTGTGTAAGCTGAGCATTGGACTCTTTCATATCAGGAAACGTAGCTGATAACAAAAAAAATCCCTTTGTTGACTTTTCTCCGTGGATGCAAAATCAAGAACAACATTAATCTGGAAAGCAGAAACAGAAACTTCAAACTGTGCCATGGTGTTTTCTCAAAAGACAACTGTCATGTACAGAGATCCATTAACTGAAAGCTGAACCCTTCCATATAAGTGTTGCTAAATCACAGCAAGCTTGTGCAAACACTGCCCGCTATGAATGACCTTTAACAATATTTGTCTTCACACATGAAAAAGCGTGATCCAACAACTCTCATGTCTCCATTATCTGTGTTTGATTTATGGATTTAGGTGACGTTCTCAACGACAGCCATGCAGAAGTCATCGCAAGAAGAGGCTGCGTCAGGTCCGTGACTGTCTCGAGTGTGTGTCCCCCAGGTCACTCGTTTGAACCTGGATGTTCACGCTAAGAGGGGAGATGTAGCTGGTGGTGTGTTCACTCGCAGGTACCTGATCCAGGAGCTGCATCAGGCCGTGACTGGTGGCAACAGCACCGTGTTCTGTCCCGCCGAGGAGCAGGGCAAGTGGAAGCTTCGGCCAAGCGTGTCCTTCCTGTTCTTCACCAGTCACACTCCCTGTAAGTCCAAAAACGCACTTGGTGTACTTTACTGGCAAGCAGTTTCATTAAACGTGTGTAATATGACCACTATAAACTGGGAGCAGCTCTCTCATGTGAAAACATTTAGTTGTAAAAGCAAATGGTTGGTTAGTGAATTGGCTGAAATGGAAATGAAAACTCAGGACAACATCAGAAAATAAAGATATTCTTTGGAAGTAAGCAGCTTATCTTAGAATTCAGTAGGGCTGCGCAATTAATCGATTTTAAATCGAAATCTGATTTATTAGTCAAGACGATGTTAAAAAAAAAAGAAGGAAAAACTTGAAATGAACTTGAAAAAAAAATTGATTTTCCTCTAGTATGCGTCCGTGCTGTGCAGCTCTTATTTTGCAAAATGTGAAAGTTTTGCACTTTATTCATTCACCACTGTTCAAGATGATAGAAAAACCTTTTATTTTTAAAATGTTTGGTGAAAGACAGTTAAGCTTATCGCTTTATCCACAGGGGGATTCATTGGCGTTTGGTTCTCAAATTTTCACTTTATTTCCAAGGAGGATTTGCAATGTCTTTCAGTTGCACTTCATCCCCAATAGGGAAATGTGTTTGCTGTTTTTCTTTAAAAATAAAGATAAAATATTTGAAATAATTTATTTCATTGTCTTTTGCAGTTTGAGTAATAAAATTGAAATCAAAATAGAATTTTCAGAGAAAAAAATTGGGATTTTATTTTTGTCCAAAATCGCTGAGCCTTAGAATTTAGTCATATGCTTCACATCATACTACTCAGGGAAATGTTCTTAATTTTTTACAGACAAACCTAACATAGTCTTGGCTGTGGTGAGAATATAAACGGGTGTATTTTTAAAAACAAGTTACTTTTTTTTATCATATCATTTCATATAATTTTTGTAAATCTTCTTTCGCCTGTCAATGTTTGCTTATTGTATTTGCTTCACAGGTGACTTTGACTGTCTCACACACAGTAAATGGACTCACCCTCTCGCCTTGCTCTGCGCTTTTGCATTTCTTCCAGGTGGCGACGCTTCCATCGTTCCCATGTGTGACACTCAGTCGCAGCCGTGCCCTCCGGTCTCGTCTGCAGTTGGCTGTGCGCAGACTGCAGGAGAAGGAAACCAGAAAAGAAAAGCCGAGGAACCGAGTGCGCGGAAACATTCTAAAATGCCCCGCATGGAGGAAGAGGAGGCAAAAAAACGTTGTAATTCATCCGGCAGCGTCGCTGCCGTCGCAAACGCATCCAGAAACTGGCATCCCAGAGGATGCAGCTCTCCTCCCCGTCTCCTCGGACAGCGCGGCACTGCCTCCACAGGTCGCTGACGTCCACAGAACGGGGGCCAAGTGCGTCACAGGCGGCCTCGGCGACCCCCTGCACCCGGGGGTGGGTTACCACAGGACGGGGGTCCTCCGGGTGAAGCCTGGCCGAGGCGAGCCCACCCTGTCGCTCTCCTGCAGCGACAAGCTGGCGCGCTGGGGGGTGCTGGGCTTCCAGGGCGCGCTGCTCTCACACTACCTGCAGGAGGCGCTCTGCTTCAGCGCCGTGGTGGTGGGCAAGTGTCCGTACAGCCAGGAAGTCATGCACAGAGCTTTGGTGGCAAGGTGAGCGCCGCCGTCATTCTGTGTTCTTTGTCTCGCAAACTGCTGCGAAGAGAAATCCAGCACTTTAAAAAGTACATTCAGCACTTTCTTCAGTATTCAGACAAATGCTTAATTAGCAGACCTGAGGAATTATTCACATAACACATAGTTCCTGGTCTTGATTTTTTTTTTTTATGGCGCTTTCACTTCCACCAGGTGGCAGTAAGAAGGCAGTAAAGGTTGAGTCAACACCTTTTTTTTTTTTTTTTTTTTTTTTTTTAGGAAATAGCAAAAAGAATTGCACTTGCATTGTTTCAGTTTTATTATTCCCTGATTATTTATTTTCTCTCAGCTTTAAAATGATACAATTTTTCTGTGTAAAACTTTAATAACGACATTCACATTATCAGTTGCACGTGTTTTTGTCTCCTAGAGTTGTATTTTAGAGCTGCTATCTTTCTTCGGAATCAGAAGACTTAATGTGACCAATGTGTCTCTCCCTTTGCTGCGCAGGTGTGCGAGTGTGTCCGACCTCCCCGCCGGCTTCTCTGTTTGTCCGCCTGTGTTGCTCCAGTCCAGCCTCGAGTTCCCCTTCAGCCTGGCCCAAACTGAGCTCCAGCACCAGGCTGGACAGGGCCGTATCTCCCCCTGTGGGGCAGGTGAGGTCGTCTCCTGCGCGCAATCGGGTCAGATCAGAGGCAGCGCCTCGTGAATCAAAGATCAAATTGCACCGATCAGAAAGATTAAATAAATGACCTTTATTTTGGCTACAGGACCATATTCAACAAAAAACATAGTTTTTCAGCGTTTATCTCTCCAGACAAAGCAAACCCCTGTTTCCAATCAGTCATTCAAAAGTTTTTTAATGACCGTATTTTTTTTTTCAGGGTGAATTCGTGCAATTCAGACAGGTCCCACTGAAAAAGCTCTGTAACTCAGATGAACTATTTGATTGTGGAGAACGATTGTGGAGAACGTCACCTACAGACGCGTTAGGACGCAGCCAATCAGAACAAGCTGAGACACAGCAGCATGTACCACACGGTGACGTCACGCTGGGAATAAACTCTTTTCTGCTGGTTATTTTGGCCTTTATCAATCTTTTTTTTTTTAAAGACTAAAAGACCTCAAGTGAAAAATCTACAATAGAAAGATTTGCTATGAATCGCGTTTCAAGTCACAGTCGTCCTGTCAGCCGTTTTAAAGGGGGAGAATACTTTTTGGGCCTATGGGATTTTTTGCTGCAGTACCTCGAGTGGCCACTGGGGAAAATTGGCGCACCGTCATATCGCCAGTCCGATATCTAGCTCATATAATGCATCCGTGTCCGCCTCTCGGTAGTTTTCAAACAAGCTGACTTTGCAATGTTTCTGTTCGCCTCGCGATGGCAGCACTTCCGCGCAGCGAGACAGCGAGATGAAACCGAGATCTGAGCGTGATCCCCGCCATCTCCACCCACTCCCGCGGGTCTTTTCACATGATCTAATCTGGCCCCCATTGAAAAAAAAGTTTATGTAATTGATCGTCTTTTCACGGTTCAGCCATTAGCTGGTGTAGCGTGACAGAGCAGCCATTAGATGTCACTGCCAACGGCTACAAACATGGAGTCACCAAGAAGGTCCTGGGCACAGCCAAAGCCAGGTGAAGCTCCGGTCCTGCCCATACACTCTATTCTGCTTTATAATTGCATGATGATTCGCTGCCAAACATCGTGTTTGCTCTGCAGGCTGGTGACATCAAGATCTGTTTCGATGCATTTCAGGTCTTTGCTGTGCAAACTGGAGCTTTTCCACTCCTTCCTGTCTCTGGTATCGGCCACTGACCAGTCAGCACTCCCCGACTCACTCAGGTAACCTCTTTGGCGAACTGGCATCGAAACTGAGCGAATTCAAAGTGGAAAAAAAAAATAGGAAACGCGCACAAGAATATTTTCTTTTTTCCTTTGTAATCTGAGCTGCGCAGCTTTTCTGTGAGAGCGCGTCTGTCAAGGGAAAACAGTGTCTTTTTTGTTAACTGTCATATTGGCAGATAACCTGATCCTTGGCCTAGATGGCCAAGCCCGAAACAAAACGTACATACACGCACACACACATACACACACACACACACGCACTTCCCCCTCCTCCTGCTCCCAGCCCAGGGGTACAATGACAACATTATCCAACCCAACAATGGTGTGTCAGGGGAGACACACAGCTGAAGTATCACAGTGTTGTCTACCCAACGGTTACTAATGTGCAAAGTCGGAACGCAGCTAATTTTGACTATTGAATTAAATTCTCAACTTAGCTGGTTCAAGTTTTACATTTTCTTTTCGGAGAATATGGACGGCATTCCATCATATTGCCAAATCATATTTACGTACACGAGTCCATTTGTGCACAGTGCCAGTTGTTCCAAACAGGGAAGCAAAACCTTTAGCGTTGCAAAGCTCGAATGTACTTCCTTGTTCAGGAGACTGTCCTTGCACATTTTGGTGTGAAATTGGCTGTTTGTAAACAGCAGAAGACAATAATGATAGTCATTAGCTTTAATTTATCAGACTGGGCTGTTGAACAAGGCTAATTAGGTATATTTTTAAGATTGTGTTGCTGCAACTTCACCATATCAAATTTCCCTACACCCAGCACGCTACATTATGTATTGTTTAAATGTATTTTAATATTTAATATTAATATTAATATTTAATATTTATTTATTTAAGCAATAAATACATAAACAATGAACAATGCTAGAAGCAGATCAGGCCGTTCACAGAACCTGATCTTGGGTGAGGGAATCTCGGCACAAATTATCATCAGCCTTTGGAAGCGAAGGACGTCGCTCTCATGCACGGCTCGGCTAGACCCCGGACTTAGCCCAAACAAACTGTAGAATATTTCATGTAAAATTTCCACATTTAAATTCATCTGAAAATACTCACTACTGCTATTCCATGAGAATCAAAACTAACTAATTGGCAAATCAAACAATTTGCTGAAAAATGATGAAAAAGTAAAATCTGTTGCATGACTCGAGGTGTTTGTCTACTGTAGAGAAATGTGGTGAGGCTCCCAATGTGAATGGATCCTAAAAGCTTGATGGAATTTTTGACACCCTGCTGCAGCAAAGTCTAATCTAATATTTGTTCGGCCCTCACATTTACACCTCGTGTTCAATCTCAGGGCTAAAAATCTCAACACTGTTTGTTTCCTGCAGCGTGACTTACCAAGGGAAGCCAAGCAGGCGTGTGACGGTTTGGAGTTCAGACAAGTGCTAAAACCATAGGTGTCAAACTCTGGCCCGTGGGCCAAATTTGGCCCCGCAGTGTAAATATATTTGGCCTGCGAGGCCGATACAAGGCCTGCCACTATTTTACAGCACACTTACTGCTAATACTACAAATCCCAGAATGCTGGGTGTGACTGAACCCCTCTGGTTCTCCGCCTCCCCCACCCTCCCCAGGAGTGGAGACCTGCGGACGTACTGGGACTACAAGCGGGCGTCGCAGTCGTACCAGCGAGCTTGGCAGCAGCTGCGCGGACGGGCCTTCCCCCTGTGGCCGCGCAGCGACCGGGACCTCCTGCTGTTCCTCCCAGCGTCCCCCCTGGCGTAGCCGCGACGCCAAAACCACGAAACGTTGCGTCGTCGCCGAGCAAGCGAATCCGAATCCCACAATTTGTGGACTGGTGCGAGCAGAACCACCTGCTGCTCAACACGAACAAGACCAAGGAACATCTTGGTTTTTTCCTTTTATGACCTACAAATACTTTATTTTTATTTATTTTTTTATTGCCTCATTTTTATTAGTTAATATAATTTTCCATCTTTTTTGCACTGTACAGTTGCTGTAATTCTGCAAATTTCCACACTGTGGGATTAATAAAGATGTTCTGTGTTCTGTTCTATCCCGCAACTCCCCCTGCCAGTGGTGTACTCTACATGATATGCAGATATAAGCCGAGTAACTACTACAAAAAGTCCGGAATTACCGAACAGCCACTGAAAAAAAATGTGCAAAGATACGTATAATTTGTCTTGTTACTGACTGCTGTTTGTCGGTTAATTAAAAGGCCAGCTCTCGATGACTGTTATATATCTTGTGTTGCTTACAATACTTTCACATTTAGACAATACATCATCAACAGTCGTGGGTGTAACGCGAGCTCGAAAGTAATGCGTTACTGTAATCACATTACTTTTCAGTAAGTAAGAGTAGTGTAAGGCGTTACTCTTATGGAAATATTAATGCGTGACTGTAATCAGATTACTTTTTCCAGTAACGAATAGTGTAAGGCATTACTCTTATGGAAAGAGTAATCACAGTACAGTTTTCCACGCTCATTACTTGCCTTACATTTTCATGAGCTCGCTTGTATGTGGATGCTGGATACTTGATGCATTACTGCCCTGTTTTGAGGCAGCTGCTGCCGGACAGATGTGTACAGATGTGTAAATCAGAGTGTATACCCACTAGAATAATCTAGACTACACCACTGCCCCTCCCCCCGGCCCATCCAGCTGGCCCAGCCTCAGAAGAGTGTTTGTTTGGCCGCGATCAGAGCAGCACGGCGCCCGGCCTCCGCGGTGCTGTCCACCAGATTTGTTTGCGCAAAAGAGTGACACATTGCGACCGCAGCTGTCCGGTGTTGACGCTCGGAAAATAAAATAATAATAAAAAAAAACGCATTGTGTTTTAACCGAGTCCCACAAACATTGAGCAACACGACTGCGAGAACCCGATCCAGGGTGTTGCCACAGGATACCGGGTTTCCCACCGGGACAAAGCATCGGTTGTACGTTTTTGTGCGCCGGATCCGTTACGTTTCGCTCAGCTGGGGACAGAGAATCGCTTGTGCTGCACCTTTCATTCAGCAGATTCCACAGGTTGAACAAGCCGGTTCGCCTCTGCTGATCCTCAGCAGCGTGTTCGAGATGTGAAGCGGATTCGGATTCGGATTTTCTGGAATCCCCCCACTAACTATCGGACTTCTCTTTCGTTTCTTCTACTGTTGAAATATCACATTTTTTATTTATTTTTTCCTTCTGGATGGTAGTTTGTCCGCCCTGAGATAAACTGTCCAGGGTGTGCTCAAACGTGTTGTTTGATGCACAATCGAATGTAGCTCAAGTTAATATCAACATTTTAAACTTCACACTTCAAGCTTGATTACACGTATTGAGGTTACACAGTTGGAACATTGAACATTTTGGGACAATAACTGGAAATGTTTTCTCACCTGATGTTCATGGTATTGCTTTTGTTCAACACAATGTCAATGTCAAACAAATCAAATTCAATAAGCTTTATTTGTATAGCAGCCAATCATAGCAAAGTTTCTGACAGGGCACCAGAGCGTCGCTAACAGTAACACTGTGTAGACATTTTTATGATACCGTAATAACTCATCACCCTCTGATCTTTGCTACTGGAGGGACCATCGCAAATGGACTTTATTTTTATTTTATTCTACTTTTAGTGTGTTTTCTTTTTTTTATTGAGCTGTCATTACAGCATAATGTTTTGCTGATACAGCAATCACTATAATATCACAACTAACAACTCTGTTTTTATGGCAGGGATGAAATCTGTGATGTGATTATTTTGAACTGGTCCCAAACTCAAATGATCAAACAACCAAGATAAATGTCAGTTATATTTAAATATTTAATGATTTGTTATCCATCCCTAATTCTATTTCGTGTACTGAAAAGAGACGAGTTATCAGCAAACAACAATTCCCTTGAAACAATAACTTGCAATAATAACTGCATGGTAATAATAACCGCAATGCTCTGCTCTTTATGAGTGTCTGCAAGTCTCTTTCATATTGCTGCCGTGATATATATGATTTATAACCTCAATTTTCAATGAGACATGAAACACCTCACACTTGGTTTTACAATTTATTTGATTGGTCAGGTCTTCCAGCTACCTTTCCCCTTTCGGATATCTAAAATCCTATATCCTCAAGATATATTTAATTGTACAACACGGACAAAATAAAACAATACTGAGTTTCATAGCAGTCCATCCATATGTTATACATCAACATACATCCTTTAAAAAAAAAGGAAAAAAAAGCCTGCGGTGTTGTGGTGTGCAAATCTGAATACTGTATAATGTGGAATCTTGTTGATTTAGCACCAGATATTAGATATTACGTAAACTGTAGCTCAGGTTAAGACAGATAGAACCAGTTGAATCAGAAACACTTTACTTGAAGTGGCATCGTCGACTGTTTCAGCCGGACATCAAGTTCTCGGCACAATCAACCGGCTGAACGTCACAGCGGCCACCGTGTCTCACAGAAGCGGATCTTGACAATACCGACACTCAGCCAATCGCAGGCCCCTGAGAGTGTGTTAGGGCTGGGTAAAGCAAATAGTTTTAAGATAAAACCATGAAAAATATTTGCAGAGAATAACAAACATAAAACCTTTGGACCAAAAAAAATCTTTTGAAAACTCATTTAGCACAGGTGAAGCTTGAGCTGGATTTTCCCTCTCAGCCTGCTGTTTTGTTTATTAAGAATTGAATGATGTCATTAAAGCACATGCCAAGACACTGGACTTCATGTGTGAAAAGCCAATGATTCTATTGCACCAGGAAGTGAGAGTGAATTTCGAGTTTGTATTTTTTTTTTTAAGACAGAAAATTCTCTACAAAACACAACTTAAGTAAACCTAATTAATAGGGCTGTCAAACGAATAATTTTTTTTACTCGCAGAATCTTCACAGTTAACTGCAATTAATCGCGGTTTGAATTGCATGTGTAAAATTCTGTTATTTTGCATTTTAAGTCCATAATGTAAAGTATTTCTTACCAGAAATCGTCCAGAGGGGGCGGCTACGGGTTCGTAAATGGGAATAAAAAGGTTTACGTTTGAAATGCGTTTAAAAAAAAAAAAATAACGATCACGATTAATGCGTTAACACTGACAGTCCTACTAACTAAGCAACATAACTAAAAGAAAAAAGTGCAACAACAAACAAAAAGCAGCCGAGAACCCAAACTGTTTGGATTTGGTCTCCGCCATGTGCACAGAGGTCACTGTTAATTCTAATTTATAGACGAGCTGGATTAACGTTTGAGTGAACAAATGTTAATTGTGGGTCTAAAGATGATAAACCCAGTTTTCTCCAGAAACTGACATCAGAGTTAACACTTAGGATGTCATCAAGTAGGCTAAAATTACCCTTAATATGGAGATTAACGAGGGGACTGTGCTACATTTAGAAACTTCCTCATCCTGAATGACAACCTGAAACCGAGCGAAGGAACACGGCTCGCCAGTCATAAATCTCTTAAAATTGGAGAGCATTTTATTCAGCAAAGCAAAAAAAAAAAAAAAAAACTCATAACATCACAGAGATACAACTGAACAGAGGTGCAGTTTACCTTCATATTTATTTTATAGCGAACAATGATTATTTTAGGAATAAATAATGTTAAATAGTTATAAAAGCTCACTTTCATTTGATTGATTCTGGGTCTTATCGTTTGGAAAACCTAGAATTGGACAGGTGGTTAGAGTGCAGCTCATATTTATAATATCAAATGAGTGCAAAATAAAACAAAAATAATGAGGGTTGTTTGGAACCACCTACTCTTAATCACTGAGTAATTAAAAAGAGAAAACTGACAACGTAAGACAAGGAGCCATACAATTTTCCACCTTGCGTACCTTTTCAGACGCCGATGACAACACAAAGGATGTCACGTGACTTCCACGACGACACACACTTCAAGTAAAGTGTTTGTTTTTAGCGGATGGCGCCAGTCAGCCCCGTTGGGGCAAAAAAGGAAAACAAAAGGAGGACAGGGGCCGGACAGGAAGCGCTCGGTAGCATCCCCAGGGCTCTACTTCCTGCTTCTGAACACCATCGGTCGCTGTCGCAAAAAGCTCATTTTAAATAGCTTCCTTCGTGTCCCCCTAGTGCTCTTGTGTGCGACTGCAGTCGCGCACTGGAGGTCCTTGACTTGTTCTGACCCGTACAAACACGCACATAACGTGGTTAATAGTTGTACTAACATGGTTATGCTTTCACAAATTTCCGTGACGACAAATCTGGACTGAAAAGAAGCTGAATTGGTGACGTGTGATTATTATTACGTGGGTATTTTGCGCGTCAAGACGTTGACTGGGATTTTCGCTTCTCAATAGCTAAAAGAACAACAAAAAAAACGGATCAATAACTGTCATGCCTACTGTGTGTGGTGATTGTTGCTCTGGTTTGACGGCAGTGGTAAAGATATTTTCCTCCACATAGAAGCTGAAACAATCCCGGGACCAACTATTCAAGTCAAGCCTGCCTCAATCGTGCGAGGCTGTAAAACAGAATCGTGTCAATTACCGAAGCAGTTTGATTGATTTTTACCCTAAATGTATTTTTGTTTTCCATATCAAAAGTTGACCATGAATGGCTGTGCCAAGTGTAAGAGCCAGTGTCTGACGTATTACCAGGGTTTTTCCTCGGTCTAATCGCACCTGTGAAGACCACCACCAACTAGAACGCTTTCCTCAGAAGGCCGAATTCCAATCACTGCAAAAAACGAACCTCAAAATTTTCAAACTGAAGTAAATTTTTGTGGATGTTTTTTTTTCTCTATTCTCAAAGTAGATGTCATATACATGTCCTACAACATTAACATGCTGTGTTTTTCAGCATTTCTTTAAATAGTTAAATGTCCTTTATTTGTTACACAAACTGTGTGTAAAAGCCACTATTCTTGTCTACCCTTCCTATTTGGAGAAGAACTTCTACAGATCAGACTGGGGTTGGAATTTAGGCTGAGTAAATGTTTTCAGACCACTGAAGGTTCTGTCGGTTCAATGTTTGGGGCCATGAATTGTTTTCTAACACTGATATGGACATGGCTGATAGGTTTCTTCCATGGCCACCAAAGAAAAACCCTGATAACACACCAGAATATATCTGGCCTTGCCTCGTGTGTGTGTGTGTGTGTGTGTGTCTATTTGTGTGCGTGTGTGTGTGTGAGTGTTATTCATTGAGGCTTTATCCCCGTGTTGTGGAACCAAAGGTGTTTTCTCCGCTGTAGGCCACGTACAGGAAGCCGTCCTCGTCCTTCTCCTTGTCGTACAGCTGGCCCATCGTCAGACTGCAACACAGCAAAAACACACAGTGACCTGGCACGCCAAAGCAAAAAGCCCAGTGTATTTGGCTCTTTATTGAAATGACTCTTAAAACAAAGAAAAAAATGATGAAAGGCAGCTATTTTTTATTTATGACTTACTATTTATATAATTTCTTCAAGTTCGGCGGGCCGGATTAAAAAGCTTAACGGGCCGCATATGGCCCCCGGGCCGTAGTTTGCCCATGCCTGAGTTAGGATCATACCGAGAAATGATCCTTGGAATTAAAGACAACGCTCAATATTTATATATAAGGCCAATATTTTTGGAGTCTTTGTCACCTCTTGCTTTGATCTATTGGAAGTCAAAAGGCCTCCAGAAAGGTTTGCCTTGCTGGACTGCTGAAAGACTGGCCCTCTGTCACCCCACTCAACGTCATAGAGGCTGGGCTGAGTAACAGCACTGACTTGGTATTTGGGTGTGGCAATGACCATCACGTCCTTGCAGCTGCAAATTGCAGCTTATTACAAATACTTGTATTCAGTCAAGCAGCCCAGAAAGGAAAAACCTACGTCGGCCCCAAACTGGCCAACACCCTCGGAGCAGATTCTCATCGCCGTTCTCTGACCTGCTCTGCTCCTTTTCTTCATATTTAGGCTTTTGCTAGTTGAAAGAAATGATACAATTTGCAAGCAATCTGTAGAAAAGTGACTCTGTGACCTGATGCGTCTGTTAAAAGTAGAAAAGGGCTCCTTCGAAGGAGCAGACAGAAGAAAGTTCTTAGTTGGCCCACGTTTTTTCTTTTTCTTTTTCTTTTAAAAAGTTAATTCCCTGAGTGGCTCCAATGATATCTCAGTATAAATGCGTCTTAGCCTGTTAGCATCCAGACCTTAAACTCTGGCAGTCAGTCCAGGCCTCGGCTCCTGGAGCCCATCTCACAGCTCACTCACTGCTAGCCAGAATCTCCATCTGCTGCAGCAGATGCACCAGTTCCTGAGGTGCAACTCAGGGTAGCTTGGCCCTGCTAGTTTGTAATCAGTTTCCCTCCTCCTGCCAGCCATTTCCTAACCTCCTTGCATCTGATAGCCTGTTTAGTCACCTAATGACTCCACTTAACGACCTGATAGCACTACTACTACTTCACTCCAGTCATTGAGCCAGCCAAGTGTTTGGTCTCTCACACTCAAGTTGGTATTGACTTTGCAGTTTTTAGCATGAGGTGCAGCGTTTTTTCTGTTTCTGTAATTTGGAAATATTCCAAAAAAAATGTACTTCCTCTGATCAAAACTCCTCGTGTTACCGGTATTACACGGACAAAAAGCCCTGGATCAAATTGCTCGCATCCACGCACTGTGTTTTCGCCACGCTGGCATCATGACATCGATGAGTGTAAAATGAGAGGAACAATAGGAAAGAGTGTAAATGGAGAGCCACTCTCATTCCCGCTGGGCGTTGACTCACTCGCAGAGTAAGGTTTTGTTTTCCTCTGCAGTCACGCAAATTGGCTAAAGCGCTGCGCTCAGCACAAACTGCTTGAGCCTTAAACTGCTTTTCTTACGATGCGTTTTCACCTCGCGGGATGGAGAGCCGGGATACTTCACCCTGACCTTTTAGTTATTCATTTTAGTTGAAGATAAGAAGCTCTCCAAATGCTAGGCCAGCCTCTGGGAAATGATATAGATACAAAGACTGACATAGCTTTAAGTATTGGGATTTTTGTTTCATATCCATAAATAGTATCTTTCAGTAGTCTAGCGGAAAATAGAATTACAGGGAAGAAAGGTTACACTTAAGTGTACTTATGAGCACCAAAGTCATTAAAAACTAATCCAAATGGCAGAAAGGTCATCGTCAAATTTGGTGGCGTCCACTTGTTAACCACGTTCTGGCACTTATCTAAGGCGCCAACCAGAACTGTCTCTGCTGTTTCTTTTGACGTTGGAAAACTCAAAAGTCCCTGGACAGAGGAGGAAAGTCGTTGCCTCATCAGTCTGTGGGGAGATACTGTAGCTCCATTCAAGCCAAGCTCCAGGGCACGTATCGCAACAAGCCCATTTAGTTTTTGCCACTGTCGCAATTATATGACATCATACACTGCACTCGCTGGACGACGCCTCCGCTGCGACGTCGTTGCTACAGCAGCTTGTCAGATGGGTCAATAATGTGGCCCAGCCTGAACAGAGCCACATCCCATTTGGACACGTGCTAAAAAAAAACAGCCCTAAAAATGGACAATCAGCCCTTAAATTGGATTTGATAAGGTGCGTTTGATGCTCTCACCTGGACTGCGGGACGGTTTTGTCCACGAAGAGGAAGATGGCTTTCTCTGAAGGCAGCTGGATGCGTTTCCTGATGATCCACATGAACTGGGCCACCGTGATGTCCGAAGGCACCAGGTACTTCCTCTTATCGATGTCCACGATCTGAGAGCCCGAAACCTTCTCCACTATCACCTGCGGCGCGCACACACCAACAGACAATCTGGCTTTTAGATGCGAAACCAAACAAGCTTGCATTTGAACAGCTCCAGGTCAGTGGCGCGACGGAACCTCTCTGATCGCTGGTGGGCAAAGCGGCATTGAGTTACTTCACTCTCTGGTGTTTTAAAGCTGTGGAGGTGGGCCATAAAAGCCTTTTTCCTCAAAAACTAAGGTGCTGTTTCAGAGTTCATAAGGCCGCTGTGACCCAATCAAGTTCAGTTGTGGGCTGTCAAATACACAAAACTGAAACATGGCCTAAAATCAACATGAGGGTGATGAGAAATCACACTTTGCCTTTTCAAAGACGGGTTGCCGCTCTTGAGCAGCCCCTTCTCATCAACACACTGTCCTTCAATCCAATTGGCACTCAAATGTCAAACTCAAGATTCTTATATAATGGCAAACAATGACAATGACACCCGGAGCTGACATTTGATTTGCATTCACTGCCTTTGGAGAAATGCAAGAACGAGACAAACGGATCGTGATATCAAGACAAAAAAAGCACTGAAGTCCACTTCCTGGAGGCGTGCAAGTTGAGCACCTAATGTTGTCTGAAATATCACCCCGCGTATTGAGCCGGGGCTTTTGTTTACTGTGTGGCGGCGTGAGAATTTAGCACCTCGAGGCGTCACCGCCCGATCGTGGCTGACGGCCACAAGGTTTTCTGTGATGGATTACACACGGTTTCTGTCATTTTTTTGTTTGCTAGTGCCCCTTTTGTCTCTTGCACAACCCAACAGGAGAATGTAATGTGTGTCATGCGGATGTTAATATTTACAGAATAATACGGAAGAAATAAATTAATAAAGAAATAAAGAAATAAAGCAGTTTTCAGTGCTGTTCTGCTTTACTCCAGTGTTGCTGTACTCCTGCTGTAAAATGTAAAGTCAACAACGGAAGAGGAAAAGGAAGGAAAAGAAAAATCATTTTTGGTAAACTGGACTGAACTATGTTTTTTATATTTTTTTACTGATTCCATTATGTGTTTTTGAGTGTTCATTGCATCTGCAATGATCATTTCAATATACAGGACGTGGTGCTGATGATCTGGGTCCCCCCCACTGTCTACACTTGTGTGTATGAATTTACCTACGCTGTAAAAAATTTTTTTAGGACAAAACATATTAGAGCAACTATGAATTTAATTAAAGTGGGAATTGAATTTAATTCAGTTTAAGTAAAAGCAATGTTTTGGAGTGTTTTTTTAATGGAAGTTAATTGGGAATTCAGTTGCCGGGTGAAAAAGAACTCTGGGGGAAAAATGTATTTATTGAATGTTTCCTTTGCTTCATTGATTGTATTTTGTATCATCACAGATTATTTTTTTTCCAATTCTTTTTTCCTAACTTTAGCACTTGCTCACGAGTCACTCAATTCTAATCTAGTGACTGTGTGTCGCTCAGTGCGTGTCCCCTCCCCCGCCAGCGCCACTCACCGGTACTCGGTCAGGGTACTTGTTGCGTATTTTGGCTGATTCCACACATCGGTGCTCTGAGGAGAGAAGGAAACAACAAACAGAAGGTCAGAGGTCACCGGGATGCCAGAGGCCACCCGGAGGCACCTCTTGAAAAGCTCGCTGCCGTCGAGCAGATAAACCAAGGGCCGAGAAGTGCAAGCCCTGAAACATGGTGTGAGCTTCTTACAATACAGTTTTTCACAAAAAATAAAAGCACAACTTCTAAAATTTCAACAAAATACGTGACCAGTACACTTGACGTGATCTGGTCACGTGACCCCGTATGTCACGTCCGGTGACGTATACATTAAATTATATGTGACACTTTTGCTATGTACCTCTATATCGATACATCTGAAAAGGCACCTCATGAGAGCGTAAAAACCTTCTAGAGGTATTTGAGAGGTTTTTCTAAGTTTAGGTGTTTCCATGACCAGTTTTTTTGTTGCGATATTTAGAATTTGCGCAATTCTCGGGGTAATGGAAACGCAGCTACTGGTAACGCCATTGTTGGCGCAATGGCTGCCCTGCTTTGATTCAGTATTGTGCCCGAACATAATAATAATAATAGTGGTCATGATTATAATCTTTGCATAAAAAGAGCGGATGGCCACATCTATTTCTGGCACAACTTGAGGGCAATGGGAGACACTAAGCAGAGGCCACAGAGACGAGGCTGAGGTGATGGTGATAAGATGTGGTGGATCCATTAGGGCTCCGCACGTTGCCCACTTTCATTAGCCCAGATAAGAGGCCCACTTTTGGAAATACCTCCACAAAGCTATGCTGAACCAACTGTGACTGGCTGGCCACCACTGTCAGACTTTTTTTGGGGGGGGGGCTGTCCCAGTTGAAAGACAACCACGAGACGATGTCTCATCACGGTGTTGAGCGCAGAGTTTAACTCCGGGGTTCCACTAAAAAAGGAAATGACCGCAAACTGGAGGTGGAACTAGAAAATAACACAACTCAGCTCGATGTGCAGTGAATGTTACACCAAACCCCAAGCAAACATGGTTATCCCAAGTTAAAGGTTAGTTGTCTTTAAACTTTCTGACTTATGTTTGGCAAAATTCATACACCAATGTTTTCCAACCGTGATTTGTCTCTAGCCTGTCAGTGATCCCTTCACAAATGACAAATGACAAAAGTCAATCCGTTACATTACGTCTGAGACACTTTAAACTTAAACACACGGTTCCGGAACTCAGTCAATTGTGATGTCACAAAGGGCATTTAAACCTCACCTGTTCCAATCCCCCGTTAGTGGTCACCAGGGGCAGCTGTAAACAGGGGGCTAACTGTGTCACTCTTAATGGGAAATAATAATAATCCAAATGTGCATCCAAATGTTATAAATTCCAGACGCTCTACTTTTCAGTTTGGGGTATTGTTAGTTGTTGTTTTGTTTTTTTTTTTGCCAACCTCACAGTCATAAACAAACCAAACCGGAAGTGTGATACAGCAGTATAGAAGGGGTTCAAGCAGTTAGGACCAGAGTGCATTTGGATTCTTGCCCAATACACCTTCGGTCTGACACGGGTTGCAGATCTGACGCAAGTACTAGGCCAGTGTAAAGCACCAAAGTGACTAACGGAATTTGGTGGTGGTGACATTCATCATATCAAGACAAACACGTTTCAAGGAGAAATCCGAGACGAGACCACCGTTCGGTGTCTTAGGTTAAGCCTTTTGTAGCTGTTTGTACTTAGCAGGTTAGCATGTTTTGCAAAGTCATCCGGCGGCGGTGTCCGCAAAAGGATTGACAACCATAATTTGCTGACGGGCTCTGCCGTTAGAAATACATGAAACGACCACAGGCAGAAGGAAAAAAACAACACTGCGCGGATGAAGGAAAAGAGAGAGGGAGGGAGAGAGGGAGGGCTTCACGGCACGACGATAGAGCCTGATCTGTTGTTTCATAACAACCCGGAGCCCCCTTTTTTTTTTTTTTTTTTACCGAGGGAATGGTCCTCTTTAAACATCCATTTCATCTTTGCTGGATCCCTGCGCTCGGGCGTGACGGACGTGTCGAAGTCGGGGAGAGCGTCCCGGGAAAAAAATCCACAACAAAGGCGATCAAAACAAAAACGTCAACAGAATCTATCCTCCACCCAGAGCTTCCGTCCGTCCGTCGAGCTGGGGGTGACGTCACCGTCTGACAGAGAGTAATGCTGCTGCGTTCAGGTGCTCTCGGGAAAAAAAATCAGTAGATTAAATCTTTACGAATTGAAAATTGCGTGCACTGTGTCGCCGAAGTCTACCTGACCCTTTAACACCCTTCTACCTTTATAGAAGCAAACCTTCATAAAACAGAAGGTCTCGAAGTACAAATGCTTATTTTGTCTTTAATCTCACAACAGCTGACTTTATTCTCTAACTCTTTGAATGTTTCGACATTCCCCCGAGAGTAGCCCTCACATAAGATACATCAATTTATGGCCAAATTTTGATTATTTATTTTAGATAAATTCATAGAAGCATGACCATGTACATTTCAAAGCAAGTTGCCGAATGAAATTCCCGTTCTGGTACGGAGGGAACGCCGTCACCCGCAGCCATGGTAACCGCTCGACGCTAAGCAAGATGGCGCCGTGCACTGACTGAACTCCTTAGCATGCTAACGTAAACGTCACAGGTTTTCGTTGAAACACACACACCAAGAGGGATTTTTTAAAATATATATATATTAGTGTATTGCTCAAGAAAGTCCCTTCTACAGGTGGTCGTAATTTTGTTGACGTCGAACATTAGCTATCACTCTCCGGGATCCGGATTCCACACAGCATCGGCGCTAACTTCGTTATTAACCAACTGCCAAACCGACCGAGTTGCACTCACTATGGCTTTCTATGAAGTTTATTCGCACCCGGCTCTGATTCGATACAAGACGAGCGTTTGCACAAAAGCTACTCTGTTCCTGTTTGTTGTTACGTGTCTTACGTACATCGCTCCATTGCTGGTCGCCTACAGGAGCCAAGGTACTGTTCATCTGTGGTCATATTGTGTAGAACTAGCTATTAATTCAGAGGTTACTTTAATTGGTGTTTTACATTGTGTTATTCCAGGTTTCTGGACCAAGAGAAGCACCTACGAGGAGCAGCCGGTGGTGAGGTTTCAGTACCAGGTTCTGTTGGTCGCTGCCACCAGCACTCGTGGAGACTATGTGGCGTGGAGCACCTTCCCTCATCTCAACAGGATGCTGGGAAGCGACCTTCGGATTCCTAGCCTCTCTGTAAGCGATCAACTGTATTTCTCTCCCAGCTCAGAAGTCTTGAATTTGTCAGCCAAGGGGTGTTAAACTCGTTTTCACTTAACTCTGCACCCTGCAGGTGAGAGAAGAGGACCAGAACCGCGATGGAAAGTTGGACCTTTTGAACCTTCAGCTTCGGCTTCCTCTCAAGGCTGAGGAACAAGTGTACAGTGTCCAGCTGCTGCTCACCTTCAGCTACCAGCTGTTTGTACGTATCTTAACTAGTTCACTCTTCACAGCAACCCCATCACATCCATGACACTGAAAGGCTGTATCTTCTGAGCTCAAGGGGACATGTTGGAGTAGAAAGTAAATGAGGATTCTCTCTCCGGCCAGATATTGTACACCCACAATAAAATAAATAATAATATGAATTTAAGATCTTATTGGGTTATTATTTGGGCGAAGCCCCTTTGGAAAATCTTCAAAGTTGATTGGACAATTGTTCATCAGCTGCACTATTATTAACGCTTCCTATAGTAGCTTCTTGTTTCCATCATAATTAAAAGTGGCCTGTATCTTTGCCTTTAGTCTTGACACGACCTTAATTGTTTACTTGTATTTGGACTTATGAAGACCTATGAAGACATATTAGGGACGAAATCCACAGAATCAGACTCGGAATTTCAGCCAACCATATTTGTCATGCAGAGTAATAAAATGTCATTTTATTATTAGATGATATTATTAGATGAAGAGTATTGACAGGGTTGGATGAACAACCCCTCTGAAGGCCTTTCTGTGTTTTCTTGTGTTTTCTTTTTTTCATGCAGCGGATGTCGACAGTGGTGATGCAGAGTCTGGCCTACGTGCAGCACTCTTCCTCCGTCCCTGGAGCCAAGCTCTTCATTAATGGAGACCTGCGGCTGCAGCAGAGGACACCTTTGCCCCATCGAGGACTGCACAACATTTACAATGTGAGTCAGCACCTGAACTGCCCTTTTTTTTTTTTCTTCTTACCCCTTCATTTTCCTGTCCAACCCCTTTGTGGTTATCAATTTTTATGTAGAACAATCTTTTTGTTAATGCCTTACCAAAGTATTCCGCAAATGTTTGGTTAAAGCTTCAGTAGCCGTTCCCTATATTGTACCAACAGCTGTCATTCTTTGATTGCAGATTGTCAGGAGAATGTTATGTTGTTTTGTGCGTGGCAGGAGAGCAGATTCTTCAGTTATAAAAAATGACATAGTCTTGAAGGAATCCTTGGTTTCCTTGGTTGTGCACACGTACTGACATTTGGCATTGTGCAGCTCAGTGGCTCAGGCAGTCAGTGCATACAGCCAAACAGAGCATCCCAATGCTCTGTTTAATGTATCGTGAAATATGGCACAGCAGATGATTGAAAATGTGCTTTTAATAATCATGTATTATTAAGTCAGTACACGAGTACTTTAAACTGACTTTAAACATCTGATCAGGAGCATCAGTTGTATGGTTCTGCACTTTGTCCACCACTGATCACGATGCGTCTGCACAGACCAAATGATACATTTATCTTGAAGGTGAAGTTGAGTGGTTTTTCTTTGTGTGCCCTCACAGATCCACACTTTCAGCCGTCATGCTTTATCTTTCTCGCCTGTATGTGTTTAATTGGGTAACTCCACCACAGAAATGTTTCAGGTGGAAAAAATATTTTCACGTTTTATTCTTAACATGTATGTTTTAGTAATCATACACCAGTTTTAAGAGTCCGGGTCTATTTCTACACCAGCGTTTCAAGTAGCTGTTTGCCCTTTTTATATTGAAGAAATTCTTTCAAGGGGAACCAACAACGTTTCTCAAACTGGCTTTCTTGTTTTTCCCAATGCGAGCGGTCTCGGTCGATCACAGTTTCGCGCAGCGGAATCCTTGAGGAAAAATTTGTCTTGTGTCTTCAGTTCACAATGCCACTAATGCACATATCGTTCAACAAATGCAACTGAACAGACTTTATCAGAGACATGACTTCTGCGTCTACCCCCTCGACTATTCATATCCATTCCGCAATTAGTAGCACAATTAAGGTGCAAAAAAAAGAAGTGAGAAAAGGGCTCAGTGAGGCCATCAGCCATTATATTGAGTTTTGAAGATTTGTAAACAACATAAAGTCGCAATAAAAGTGTCTTTATGACACTTGTTCAATCTGAATATTTCAACCTGCCAAAAGTTTTGTCTTGACTGGATGAAAAATTAATTATTTACTATCTTTACCATGTAGATTTCTTTAAAACTCAATCATTAGTTACATTACTCATACTTGGTTTATCCATTATCCAAATCATAGATTTATTCGTTAAAGTTTCACAAACTTGTCAGAGTCGCTGTAAGCTAATTAAATAAAAGACATACGCTTGGACCCTATAGTTTTAAGGCACAGAGTTAATGTTACAGCCAAGAAAAACCAACAGATTATGCAGAGCAAGTGGCCAGTTACATTGTGAAGATAAGACCGCAGTATAATAGCTGCTCAACTCACTAACTTAGCGTAATTTTACAGCCCTATTTTGACAGTTGCCAAGCCAGCAGCTGACAACTGTCATCACCTGCATGAATTAATCAGCATTAAGAGGTAATAGATAGCTGATATTTGGACGGAGGACAAACTTTCCACTCAGTATCTAATTGCAGGGATGAGGGCTGGAGGTGAAACAAGCCTGAGCCTGTTGTGCCTCCATGCCAACGGCTGCCACGGCCTCAGGCAGTTCCATCCATCCCTCTCTTTCTCATCATCACAATGGCTCAGCAGGGCTTTGAAAGGATTTCCCCAAATGCAGATGTCCGTTTGGACTTTTGTGGACTGAATGTGTTCCCGCGTTTCAAAGGTCACTGCACTGCGGAATATCCGTGGCCAGGGTTGGAAAGCAGCAGACAGACTGGATAAGCGTCTCAAGATGCTGCCGTCGCTGCTGCTGTTGTGAACAGATTCGTCATGAAAGTTTTTTTGTTTTGTTTTTTTCTGAGAATTCTCACGAGGATTCTTTTGTAATGTAAAAATAAAGTAAAACTGCAAGGTTTATCAAAACTGAATCTGTTTTCAGAAACAGGAACTACGTACGCTGAGTTCTGTCAGGCTGCACAGGTTCATCAGGTGCAGGTTCATTAGGCCTACTTTTCGGGAGGCTTATGGCCAATTAGAACTGCTGCTTTTGTCACCACTTGAATGGTGCTGTTAGGATTTATGCAGTAGGTTTGATTTTTCTCCAGTCGAACTCCCTTGCAAAGTTACAAGCTTTGTGGATATGGAAGTATCATTGGCTAAAAGCGACTCATAAAATGTTTCTGACTTTCTGACATTATTTCCACCAAGGCCTCTATCATCGGGAAACAGGAAACAGGAACTATTAACGCTGAGTTCTGTCAGGCCGCACAAGTTTATCAGGTGCCACCAGCACAGCAAAAAGATTGTTAAGCTTCTGTTTTTGTTTGTTTTTTTGCACAGTGACTAGCACAGAATAACAAAAAACGTCTTACAAATCTGTCAGTCACTCAAATGCCCATATGAAACAATTAGGAGTGGAAATGGCCACATACAAGTGTGTGTGTGTGTGGATATGGAAGAAGTATCATTGACTAAAAGCAACTCTTAAAATGTTGTGCCCATGAGATTGTTTCTGTCTTCCTGACGTTATTTCCACCAAGGCGTCCATCATCGACGGCTCCAGCCTGTTTGCAAGTTCGTACAACCTGGACAGCATAATTGGGAGCTACCAGGACAGAAATTGTAAGTTGACAGCCTGCATTCTGTTCACTAGTTGCATTGTTTGGATAACTTCATTGACATTCTCATACCGTGGCTGAACTGAGCTCTCTGTCCTTTGTTTGTCCCCCAGTGACCACGGTGCTGTCCTGTCCCATGCCAGTGTGGACTGTGGGCCGCGCTGCTGGTTCTCCCTTTGAGATCAACGTCAAGATCCGCTACCCTCTGGAAGTCATCAGATATCCTTTGCTAAAATGTTTAGCATCGTGCAGAGAGATGCCTTTAAAATGTGCAGACGGCTGTAACTGCCGTAATATTTTAAAGTAATGCATTGAACATCTGCTGCAACCTTAAAAACAGCTGCGCTGACTAGATGGAATTTTAGAAAAAACATCTCTCATATGGATTCATAGTCCCGGTTGTGAGGATCTCCTCAGCAGATCCACAAATGGATAGAAATTCTTGTTAACTTTTCACTTTCATTCTCTGGCTGGCTGTGAACATGAACTAGACACACCTGAGACAATTAATAACCTTAGTGCTGCTTAATTTAGTAACCTGTCAAGCATTTTGTTTGGACAAGAAGGCGTCAGTCAACGGCCGGCTTTGTGCAGCATTGTTTATGGACACAAATAAACCAAAAACCAACCAATCTTGATCCCTTAATCCTGTGAACAAAGAAAAGTAAAATTTGGACTTTTCCATGTGAGTTCGTGATCGTCCAGAAGAACCAATAGAAGTACAAAGGCTGGTCCTAATAAAACGCCTTGGGGCCTTGTGTACATTTATCACTCTGATGTTCTGACAGCTCATATCAGTTTGCACGTGGCCAGCTTTTCTCTTTACATGCATGATAGAAAACATGCATGAGACGAACCTGCTGACATCTGCATTCCTGCAGATGTCTGCGTTACGTAAACAGCAGTTAAATGCAGGACGAGCTCAATTCGCACTGCTCTGCCTGCGTACCTCAAAGTTTCATTTGCACAAAACATTTGCCACGCAAAATAAAATTGTAAATATTCAGATTTGAGTTCATTTGTTTGGCTTTTTTGTGACACTTCTTGTGGGTTTCTGCCTTAACTGTCCCTCCCCCGGTCCCACCTACCGCCCCGGCTTCTGGGAAACCATCAAACTTGCCTGGGTACAGTACGTCAGTGTGCTCCTGATTTTTCTCTGGGTGTTTGAGCGTGTTCAGAGATTTGTTTTCCAGAACCAAGTGCTTACTACGGTACCGGTATCTGTGAGGAAGCCACACCTCTCGTGACACGGAGGAACTGTGCTGACTATTCATGAAACTGGGACGTGTCTCCTTACACCAAATCGCCAACAGTTTCTTGAATGGAAATCTTTGGCTTGAGGTTTTATTTGTATTGTCCACTTTTTGACACATTTCTTGATGGGAACTACTTTGGTTCTTGAAGCAGAAAAGTCCTGTTTTTTTTTTTTTTTTAATGATGATTGACTGACAAAAGCATATGAAACAATGTTTTGATCAGATTTTTTCACGGTTAAGTTAAATATTTCGTAGATGTGCCTGTTCTGGATTTTGTACAGCTTTTAATAAATTGACAATAAACTATTTTTACATTTTAACGTTTTGTTTTCCTGAACATTACAGCTTTTGACAACAAATTTAAACGCTCACTTTTGATTAATATAAAGGTTTTTATTGATATAAAAAGCATATGGTCGTCCCATGCTTTGAAGTGCTCAACCAAACATCAAAGAACTGCTTGTGCCCAAGTGGTGGGATTGAGTGAACGAGGAACCTGGCCACTCTAAACTGAGAAAACACGTTACACAACTGCCTCTTCTGGGATCTGCTTTTTGTCTATTGATGGTTTCAAGAGTGGTTTTGCATTGTATGGTCATAATGTGCAATATTTATGAGGTGACACTCAAGGATTTTATTCTCCCTCTGCGTCAGTGACTCAGAGGTGATTGCTGACTTATTTGCATGACATTACGATTTTGTGTGTGTGTGTGTGTGTGTGTGTGTGTGTGTGTTCTGGAGCAGCACCAATGTATTAGGTCATTTAAACCCTCCAGTCTGCCAGGCTGGGGTGGGTAGGGTGTGAAGAGTCACACCATGTTTGCTCAAAAAGGACCAAATATAATTTCATCTGCCCTCAAGATGTTTAGAATTGAGCTATTTCAGAGCCACACTCTTTACGTCTAATGTTGCCCAGGCAAGCTGACAAACGCAAATAATGTTATTATAGGATGGATACGAATCCACTTGAAGATGAAGAAGCCAACCTAACTGAAGACAGCAGTTGCAGGTGGCACCTAAACTGAGACAGAGCAAACCAGTCCGCCAACAATAACTCAATTGGCATGCAGCCTTTTTTAAGCAGATTTGAAGCAACTGGAATTTTGACTTCAAGTACTTCTAACTTTAAAGTTCTATTTGAGATATAGCGGCAATGAACCAGTTAACTCCATGTGTGCACTCCATATAGAAAAACTACTGCCAGAAAATTAAAACACATCTCCGTGTATCTTGTTGCTCACCAGCCACTTCATGTGATAAAATATTCAGTTGCTTGTTAAATATATAAAATATATTTATCAAATATTTATCAAATATATCAGCCAATCAAACAAAATGTGGAATCTGCTCATGAAGATGCCTTGTTGATGGCAGAGGTCATGGGAGAATGGGCAGAATGGCAAGGTGTACCTAATAAAGTGGCCAATTTGAGTTTGGATTACGATGTTGTGCCAATGGCATGAAAACAAAAGACATAAAAAAAGAAAGTCTGCTGCCATGTTGGCCTGCTAGTGCAGCAAACACACTGCAGGCTATTGGTGTTCCTCTGTTGGTTCTGTTGATTTCCCCTAATTGTTTGAACACAATCACAAAACATCCCAGAATTTCATACCATACCTGCATTTACTGCCGGTTGAGTACTTGCAAGTGCAAAGTGCCTTGAACTAGAAGGTGCCAAAACACCCATATTTATATCACAACAAAGTTTGCTATGTAATCACACACGGTACATGGTGCAGTAATGAAGGAGATGGTTTGTAGACATTGGAACCTGTGTATAAGCGATCCTATATTTGATGGTCAGTGAGCAACACCGTGTCCAAAATTGTAACAAATCCAGTCAAGACATTTGAATGTTTTAGCACAGAATTGTTTTGATGTCTCACTTCAGCTGTTTGAAACTGATTCCAAGTCAATACCCCGGGGCTTCTTCACCCTCTCCGTGTTTCTCTCTTCATCCAGCAGGCATTTACTGGTGACCAAAAAACAGATGGCAGGAAATGAGTTTGGCTCATACAGGAACCAGGTGTATCCTATTTTTCCTCTTTTTTTCCTCCATTGTTGCTTTCTTTTGATTTGTCTTCCTATTGCAATCAGCCCTCAATCACCAAGGCCTGGAGGACTTCAACTCAAGGCCCACTGTGTGTTTGATTCCTACAAGAACATTTGCCACACAGTGTCTGTTGCCTGTCCCAGAGTTCCAAGTTAAAGTTCAGTAGCAACAAGTCAGCTGCACACACGCTTATCAAGACAGTCATTTCATTTTATCTTCTTCACCAGATGGCTCAGTCTCCAACCACATTGCCCCACCTTTTCTCTGCTGCACTTTCGCTTGTTGTTGCTGCCTGCTGGACAGCTGTGTGTCTACAATTGTCTACAATCCAATCCAAAATTCATTTCAAACAATACACAATGGTCTCAAAAAATTAAAGTGGCATGATGCAATTTTCACATTCCGACAGATAATTTTGATAAAGGATTAATTTCTATTGGTTGTGGAAGTGAGCCAGATGAACATAGCCTTTTCCCCTCTTGATATGATTTTTTTTTGTCTGTGACAATAATGAAATAAAAAAAAGAAAGAGGAAGAAGAAGAAAAGGCAGCCAGAGTAGAAATTTAAACAGTATGGACTTGTACTGGGGAAGGGAAGTTGCCCAAACCAGTCACGGTCACACTTTCAGCATGAAAACATATGTGGACCTAATGGGATTTTAAGAGGAATAGTTCACTCACCAAGTGAAATTTCACTGACTCTCTGCTTACTCTTTTGAGAGAGGGGTCTTTGGTGACATTTTCAGTTCAATTGTTCTTGAATTTAATGGAGAAAGAGAATTGATTCAACTAATGTCAGATAAAATAGAATATAACATAAGGGGTCTCTCCAAAATAGCTCACAAAATTCGGGATCATGTCCTCTCTTTTGTTCATGTTCGGCTACAATAAATGAATTGCAGTTGCATCTACAATCATTCCTTTGTGTGTGTGAGAACTTCGGAATGTTCGAGTGTTCGAAAGAGCCCAACCACATGCATGTACTCCAAAGGGTTCAAAGACAGTTTCTTCTTTTGTGTGCTGGACAGGTGTTTTTCATTCATTCATTCATCTTCTATACCCGCTTATTCCTATTCAGGGTCACGGGGGTCTGCTGGAGCCTATCCCAGCTGTCTTAGGGCGAAGGCAGGGTACACCCTGGACAAGTCGCCAGTTCAAGGTGTTTTTCCAGGTGTTTTATTTATGATGAGTTTTTGTTTGTTTGTTTGTTTTAAAGGACTAACAAAACCATAGGAATTGACGTCTGACTACTTTAGCATCACTGTCCAAGCAAGTGGTTTGAACTTTTAATTCTACATCCTGTAGTGATCTACATTGTTCTTTGCCTCGGTTGTTCTTTTTTTGTTAACGCTAAGCAAATTGTGTTGCTTTGGTCAAATGATGTCACAATGTCTTGTCAGATATTTCACAAACAACAACCCAGATAGACAAATTAAAGGACCAAAAGTACAAAGGTAGTATCATTTGATGAGCACATTTGATAACAGGTAGAATACAACGTTTATATCAGCTTTATTTAAGTTTGTACATGCCAAACAAGGAATTTGACTCCGTTTTTTCTCTATTCTACTACTTAGGTTAAAAAAAAAAACAAAAACAAACTACAGAATAAGTAAAAAGTAAGGGTAAACAAGTAAACAATGTGCAACCGGAAGTATAAATAAACCATAAACAGTTTGCAACTTGGTGGAGTAAAATAAGGATATGTATATACAAGTCTACATAGTTTATATAAATAAAATATATATAGGGTAGATATATATGTATGCGAGTTTATGTGGTTATTAAGAGATTAGAGCATTAAAGAAAAATGTAACGTAAATTAACTTTGGTAGGAATGATAGATTCAGTCTGTCAGAAACTCCTGCTTACTTAAGAACAAGCCAGAGTAATTTCACGCTGCGGAAACACCCTCCAAAAAAAAACTGGCAATATTTTCAGTGTGTGTGTTCGAAACGCCTCGGGTTGGCGTCAGTGGTCCACTGACCAGCGGGGCTCCATCCCTCCTACAGTAATACCCGCCCCGCCAGAGACTGCTGCGGCTCGGAAGACCTACACCCGCCCCGCCCCGACCAGCGACGCTGAAGCCAGGTAGACCCACCGGGCCGCAGCCTCAGCCCCAGCCGCCACAGCGCCAGTGAGCTCCGCACGCAGACCGGCGCCGCCACGTCCCAGAAGCCTCCTTGTAAGTGCACCACACCGGGAGGAGAGAGTCGGGCGGCTGGCGGTCGAGGAGGACGCCGGCGAGGAGAAGTGGAGGGGCAGGGATAGACAAGAGGCGAGGCGAAACAAGAAGGAAACAGGTAGGATAATAGTGTTTTATCGGCTTTTTCGGGGAAGGGGGGAAAATAGTGCGGCCACCTTCCACAATAGACGAAGTTTGTTTTTCTAGGATGGTAATGCTACATCGGAACCGTTTTCCCCTTCACTTGTCCCCCATGTTTCACCGGAGCCACTTGCTTGTTTGGCAACTGTTTGCTTAAAAAAGTTTTTGTTTTTTTTTTTTTTTTTTAAAAAAAAACAAAAGAAGGAAAAAAAAACAAACTTTCTTCATGTTTTTGTTTCTTTTTTGACCAAACTAGCTGTAAGGGTCCATGGCGACCCACCCCCTACCTTTACCCACTTCCCCTCTCCTCCTCCCCGGCATGTAGACACAGGGAGCCCCTTGACAAAATAAAGCGGTTCTGTATTTGCACTCAGGGACACACGGCAGGAGTGTTGGGACGGCGGAAGTAGAGCCGAGAAATTTGGCTTCACGCTGTGATAATACATTAAAACATTTGGTGGAGAGCCTTGTTGTTTCGGTGTCCCACGGAGCGAGGCTCAGTGACTTGATTTGCAATGGACCCGGCCAGAGGACAGGGTCATGGAGGCTATGATGTGTATTCAGCATGGTTTCCCGTTATGTATGGATTATACAGTATATTGATTTAAATTGAGGGTGGAACTGAACTGTTGCAGGAAAAACATCCAGCGGAATTTAACTACTGCCAAGCCCTTAAATCCTGTTCTTATCAAAGATAGTGAAAGCATATCAATGTTGGTGGGCAAACTCAGTTGATGTGGTTGTTGTTGTTGTTGTGAGCAAATAAAGTAGCAAAAAAAAGTACTAAATTGTAATCCAACTTTGCTATACTTAATTTGTTGACGTAATTATACAGATAAATTGGATCAAGTTGCACCAGTGCACCTGAATATCACTTGAGCCACTAAATTAGATCATTAGCGCAGTTGTTGTATTATTGAATTATCATGCATCCATGTAAGAGGTAGGCAACGTTGCATGATGTTGAGAAGTTGATTATATGCATTTTTTCCCACATCTATTGAAAAGTGACGTGACACCACGCCACAGTTGTTGGGAACTTTTCAAACAGCACTCCATGCAACAGGCCCAGCCCCAGCTAGTGAGTTCACAGGAGAGTTTACTGCGAGGTGTGCTCTCTCTTTCTGCCTAAGGTGTGATTCATTAATAAGACAATCTCAAATTTATGTATCTTATGTTCAAAAGGTACAGATAAAAAATAAAGTTTATAAAGACAGAAAAATGGAGGAAGTGCATTTCTTCATCACTGTCAAATATACTAATATTTTTTTCCAAAGTTGAGATTGAGAATGAAATATTTATGAGGCTTAGAAATTCAATTATGCAATTATATTACATTAATATTTTGCAGTGGTGGGCCGTGCGTTTCACGCTAAGGCCATCAGTGATGTCATATTTAGTCCACCCTAAATTGACAGACCTCATAATATCCTTAATATGACATTACAGCTCAAGAATTCATACACAATCACACTTACACATTACATCACCTTCACACAGGTGACCTAGTCGAGCAAAACGTTGTTTCCAGAGCATTTAAATCACAATTAAAGATGAAAAGGCGATTTTAAGAGATTCCTCAACAAAGTTTTCATTCGTCCCCCAAAACTACACTCTGTGAGCTTAAACTCTTGTCCAAACTGGTGCAATAAATTGCACATTGTCGCCAATTTGTACGAGAGACCAATGAGACGATAACAAAACAAACTATTGAACTATTAAATTAATTGGCGCAGCTGCTGTGCCAATGCACCACCATTTATATTATAAATTGCAGATGATTCCGCTACTACATATTTATATTCTCCTTCAGCCGTCGTGGGTTTGCCGTGGTGGCAACCGGATCTCCGGGCTGAGTTCAGTCTCTTTGGCTTCTTATCTGATTACAGGACGTAAAACCAGCTATCTAGCGTTGGCATTGCAAACCCGATATCTGATTGGCTATGGCAACTGGTGGTGGTCCGTTCATTTACAGCGGACGGGAGCAATGTTGATTCTGCTGGCTTAAGGCAGGTTTTATTGAACCTGATAACTGAAGCTAGCTGAATTACAATTGGACAAAAACTCGAGCGTAATATACAGCGCTGGAAGCATCGCAACCAAGTGGATATTTTACGACGTGAAAAGAACAGACAATTGAGAATAACTTTATTATCATTTGTATTGGAAAATGTCCTTATCTGAGTATGGTTAGGCCAGCAGAGAAGCTTAGCTGGCCCTGATGGCCCGCCACTGATATTTTGTAACATTAAAATTCTAATCCAAACCTTTGAAATGTATTGAGTGCTTAGTCGTGACATGTCACCTGCTTCATACCAGTAGATTTTTACCTGCCGTCAAAGTTAGCAGTTAAAAAAAGACTTCCTACAAGCAGTTCCTCAATTAACAAGATCAATAAACAAGTTTCTTTTATTGTCTTTTATGTTTTTGAGAAGCATTTACGCGTCATACTGTGTCATGGGGCAAAATAAGCACTGGCGAGTAAAATCAAAACACAAATGAATATATACATATATGAAAAGGTAATATGAAGGACAAAAGATCACATTGTAACAACAACAGGTTCTTCTTTAAGGATAGAAAATACTACAAGGCAATGTCACGGGAAAATAGTGACGTGGGCATCTAATTAAAGTTGTGAGAGAGTAAGTAATAAAACCGCATTTAAAATAAACAGTCAGTGTTGACCTCGGTAGCTGTAGAAGAAGACTCCAAATGAAGGGACAGAAAGATATGAAGGCAGAGGAAGGGAAATCTGTCATTATGCCTGCTGTTTATCTTTGTGTCCTGAAGGTGAGATGTACGCGTTGGGGCTTGTTCAGTGAGCACAGCACATTACGGTATGCCTGGATCACCTCCGTCTGCTGATCACCAGTCCTGGTCTGCAACCAGACGTTCGGAAGGACACGACGTCTGTTTCTGTTTTCTGGTGTTGTTCTTGCATAAACGGTCGAGCACAGCGTTGCGACTGTGTTTGGTTCGGTACTCAATTTTACGAGGCTGTTGTGTGATTTGAATTATTTCCTGCCATAAAGTTAATAGAAAACAAAATGTTTTTATTGCAATGCGTGAAGACAACGGAATGTTCTGACAATGAATGATTGCTGAGTGATTGTTGCTCTTTGGGTTTGAGTTGTAAAGCTTGTTTTTCAGTTCTTGAGCTTAGTGTTGTGTATAAACCTAAATACTGCCAAAAAAAAAACCTCACAGGTAGAAAATATCTGTCGGTCTTTACGTGACTCTTCCATCAGACGTGAATAATCCTTGTCCACACAGTTACTATAGAATAGAATACTATAAACTAATTCTTCCAGTTCAGGTGTCGTGACCCAGGGGTCAGGGTCTGTGGCTCTGCCAACAATCCCACACTAGCATAGATGCCCGACTTCTTCATACATAACAATGATGGCAGGACACTGAGTGAGTACACATGCCCGCTGTTAGGCGGGAATACAGTCAAAAATTAGCAGATTACCGGAAACGTCGGTTAGCGTTGTGACTGTCCACTTTCGCACTCCTGTTCACATTGAATATTAACGACTAATAAGCGTAGCTACTGTAGAGCTTTGCAGCCTCTTCATTGCAGAGTTAGTGATGGGCTTGTTGCCGAGTGCCTTTTTTCCCCACCTGGCAGGAGGAGGATTAAGTTGTTGCTGAGCAGAGGTTAGCTGGAAGAAGAAAGTGCTGCAGACCAAAGCCTCTTATGACCAAACAGAAGCCCCTGCCAGTGGTTGTAGTACTAGTGAAGGGTAGTTAAGAACAAGGTTATTCTGTGATGGCTGTAATCAATGAAAGAGGGTCTCGGTCACAGTTGGTTTAGTTTTGCCTCTGTGGTAAGATTCGGTCATCTGGACTCCATCCAGGAGGTGACCACATTGTGGAGAGCCGGAGCACCTCCTTCAGCTCAAGGCTGCTGCACCCTCAGCGCAAGAAGGAGCGGCTACCGCAGGCCATTGCTGCCTGTACAACTGCACACATTAAAAAAATGTATTTAGTCCATCAATCAACTTATATTTGTGTGGCGCTGAACCACAACCAAAGGCATCTGAAGGTGCTTTGTACAATCAGAGGGACAAAACCAACTGCCCTGTATGCTGCTGTAACTGTGCAGCAATGGCTGGGATCACTGGGCAGTAGCGTGGTCCCAGAACGAGGTCACCGCTGGCTATCGCACCTCATTGGCGCCGGACCACCGAGGGTCGCGTTAGCAACGGCCGCAGGAAACCCACGCAAGCCAAAGATCGTCTCGTCTCCCCGCTCGTTCGTCACTCTGTGTATTTTGAGCATTTAGTAGAGTTGCTTAGGGAGCAGCTCACTTAACTGGAAGGGTACAGTGGCACCAGTGCTAAGAGTGCAAATCCCACTTTGTTTTATTGACTGAGACGTGTACACGCAGGAATAATTTGACTCTCAGCAGTGGCAGCACTGGGCTGCCTTTGCCACTCACTTGAAGAAATTCATTTGTACTATTATTCTTGTGAATGAGCAAGAAGGTTGTGGGTTCGATTCCGGGCCTGGGACTCTTATGTGTGGAGTTTGCATGTTCTCCCCGTGTCTGCGGGGGTTTCTCCAGGTTCTGCAGCTTCCTCCCACAGTCCAAAAACATGCATGTGGGGTGAATTATGACCTCTGAATTGTCTGTAGGTGTGAGTGTGAGTGCAAGTGGTTGTTTGTCTCTATGTGGTCCTGCGATGAACTGGCGACTTGTCCAGGGTGTCACCCTGCCTTCGCCCTGTGACAGCTGGGTTAGGCTCCAGCAGACCCCCACAACCCTGAGCTCAGTAATCGCTGGAATTAATTATGCAAATTTCCCTAATGTGGGATTAATAAAGGCATTCTACTCTATTCTATTCCATTCAATCCTGTCTATTTTTCTCTTTCTACGCAGCCTCGGCGCTGGCTTTCCCTGAGACGGAGCCAAGAGACGCTTCGCTCCATCGGCTTTGATCTCCGCTCGTCCTCGCCATCCTCCTGGTCGCGATGATTCGTTGCCGGGCGAACATCGGCACCCTCATCCTCCTGTTCGCCCTCCAGGGGGCGACGGTGGTGTTCCTGAGCGGCTGGTACTTCCAAATCTCGCCGTGCGCCTCGGGCCCCCCGGCAAGCAAGGTCCACGTGCTGCTGCTGTCGTCGTGGCGCTCGGGCTCCTCCTTCCTGGGCCAGGTGTTCAGTCAGCACCCGTCCGTCTTCTACCTGATGGAGCCCGGCTGGCACGTGTGGTCCAAGCTGCACTCGGTGGAGCTGCGGATGCTGCGCGCGCACGTCCGCGACCTGTTCCACGGCCTGTTCCGCTGCGACTTCTCGGGCCTGGAGGCGTACCTGAGCGAGACGCACAACGTCTCCAACGTGTTCATGTGGAGCCACAGCCGGGCGCTGTGCTCGCCGCCGGCGTGCGGCCTGACGCCGCCCGGCCTCCTGAGCAACCAGTCGGAGTGCGACCGGGCGCTGCGACGCCATCGGCCTGCAGGGGCGCGCGAACGCCTCGCGCCCACAGCCACGCGGTGCTGAAGGCGGTGCGCTTCTTGAGCTGGAGTCCCTCTACCCGCTGCTGCGGGACCCGGCGCTGGACGTGCGCGATCGTGCACCTGGTGCGGGACCAGCGCGCCGTCCGCGCGCTCCCGCGAGCAGTCGTCCAACTCGCTGACCGCCGACAGCGAAATCCTGCTGGAGCACCGCAGCGTGCCGGCGGCCGAGGTGCAGGCGCAGGCCATGCAGGAGATCTGCCGCAGCCACGTGCGCATCAATGAGCGGGCCGTGCGCAAGCCGCCGCCCTTCCTGGCCGGCCGCTACAAGATGGTGCGCTTCGAGGACATGGTGCGCGACCCGCTGGGCGAGGTCAACGCCATCTACCGCTTCGCCGGCCTGGAGATGACGACGCGGCTGGCCGACTGGATCTACAGGGTGACCCACGGCAAGGGCACGGGCAGCCGCAAGGAGGCCTTCTACATCACGTCGCGCGATGCCAAGGACGTGTCGCAGGCCTGGCGCACGGCGCTGCCCTTCAGCACCGTCCGCCGCGTGCAGGACGTGTGCAAGGGCGCCATGTCGCTGCTGGGCTACAGGACGGTGAGCAGCGAGGCGGAGCAGAAGAGGCTCGACCTCGACCTGCTGCTGCCGCTGGAGCCGTACAAGTTCACCTGGCTGCCGGCCCAGAAGGACGGCGCGGACCAGAACAAGACCGCACACAACTGACTGACGACTGACGACTGACGACGGCGGTGGTGGTGGAGGTGGAGGTGGAGGACGCACCAGACTGAAAAATGTGAATTTGTTTGTCAATGTCAAGTTCCTTCAGTGACTGGTTTACATTCCTATTTAACATTCATTCTTGTTTTGACAATGGTTGCAGTTGTGCTTTCTCTTTTTGGAGCGTTTTGTTTTATAAAAAGAGACATTGAAAAGGTTTAGGTTTTATCAGTCTGAGTGTTTTGGGTTTTTTTTTTTTTTTGCTCTTAATTGTAACAGATTTGTGATCGGGAGAAATCTTGTTTTGATTGCAGGAAAATTATTCTTGGGGCACGGTACGGCGTTTCAAGTCATTTCACCTTCACCAACGTTTGTTGTTCATCGTCTTTATTTAATTTCTTTCCGCATGTAGTTTTTTTTAATTTTTTTGCTTTAGGTTTCTTCCCATACACTGTTTCTCAGCAGGAAGTTTTGAACTGTGCAAAACTTCCTGCTGCCAATTTCAGACATAACGAGGATACAGGTCACATGTTTTATACAAGTAATAAAAACACTTTTAAGGGTTTTGATGATAACCGTAGGCCTCATCAGACTTCATGTGAGTAAAACATTAAGTTGAGTTCAAAGTAATTTTTTGGGGCAAGATTCGGCGTCAACTTATTTAACCTTCACCAACTTTTAGTAATGCATATCACATTGAAAGGATGAGGAAGAGTGTAATGTTTGCATTATTAAGATTTGTGGATTGTTGTTGTTTTTTAAATTAGATCCTAAATAACCGATAATTTCATTGTCTCATGTTCTGGAATCCTGTATTCATTTGTTAGTGAATATAAGGGCCCACGTAGTTTTTTTTTGTTTAATTTCTTTCCACACATAGTTTTTTTTTTTTTTGCTTTAGGTTTCTTCCCATGCACTGTTTCTCATCCCCCACGAACACTTTGCCCGTCTATAAAAAGAAGTTGACCGCTTTAAAGTTGAAGAAGTCCAAGTCATCGCTCCAGGGTTCGTGCGGATGACGGTTTGAAGTTTTGAACTGTGCAAAACTGGCTGCTGGCAATTTCAGACAGTCGAGGACAAAAGCTGCGTTCACTTTCGCTCAATGTGTAATCCACGGACTCTTTAACATTCTTCTCTAACCACAGGATTGTGTTAAATCTTCTCATGTGCAATGCATCTATACCCAAACTGACTGACGTGCTTGCCTCAGGCTTGTCGACATCATGTTTTTGAGTGTTTACGATAATTCTAACACCCGTCCTGGTCTGGGTGAGATGGATGGATGGATGAATGTTATGGAGATCTGTCATTCCTTTGCCTTAGCAGCCCTCTTCAGCCTGGCAAACTGGTTGACTCCTCTCCTCTGTGTCTAAATAGCAATCACCTTGTGAGATGAAGTGACCTTAAGATAATATTTTAAAACAAGCTCATGTAGAAGGAAGGAAAACTGTTTTGAAACAACACACATCTTATCAAATAGTTGACATGCAGTTTTTGCATTGCACTGTAACATCTTTCATGCTAAACCAGATGGATTATGTCTGAGCCGCGTCTTCCCCTGTCGGAGATTCAGATCCTTCATCTAAGAACAGCTTTCTGTTGTTTAACTTGGTTCTGTTCGTTTTTCTGTTCCTGGTACAGAAATGTGTTGTAATCTGTTTCATTCTTTAACTTAAAAACTCCCTCAATGAAAAGATTGTGAGGCATTTTCAATCTGAGTGTTCTGGGTTTTTTGTTATTCTGATTTGTAACAAATTTGTGATTGGTAGAAATCAAAAGCATAACATTTTGAGTGCAAGAACTTCAGGCTTTTGTGTTTTTGTGGTTCGTTTTGTTTTCTCTTGTCCTGTCTGGCCATAATGACAAGCAGAAATGTATCTGAATGTCTTTGTGGCTGACAGATTTTATTGTTAAAGGTAAAGCTTGTGACCCGAGGGTGTGAATTACACAGGTTGGTTTTATTGTATTATTATAAATAATAAAACCATTTTTATGGGTTTTGTAGACCTCATCAGACTTCATGTGAGTAAAACATTAAGTTGATTTCAAAGTAATTATTCGGGACAAGGTTTGGTGTCAACTTATTTAACCTTCACCAACTTTTAGTAATGCATATCACATTGAAAGGATAAGGAAGAATGTAATGTGGGGCTATTTTTTTTTTTTTTTTTTTTTCAAATTAGATCCTAAATACCTGATAATTTCATTGTTTCATATTCTGGGAATCCTGTATTAATTTGTTAGTAAATAGAAGCTTCATCATTTGGTCAGAAATTACATCCAACCATCAACAAATAAACTCCTCCCTTTACAATGTGTCACGGAAATCTTATCTAATTCATCATCATATTCCCTTTCTAGTTTCAAAGGCGGTACGGTGAATGTTCTGTAATGATACGAGGAGCCTGACAAACATTAACCATGCTCGCGGATGTATCTGTTTTGCAAAGGGTTTATTGAGAGGTTCTCTTGTGGATTTACTCCGAAGATTTTTCACCCAGTGTCAAGCTTGTTAAAGCTGCAAAATTCTTAGGTACAAATTGACATGCTGTTTGTAAACTATTGTCAGTTTCAAGCACTAAATGGGGACACGCTTGAGTATGTGTTGCTTCAATAACCAAGCGCATGATGTATCTTCTATCTTAGACAAATAAAAGGCTGGATGGAGTAGAGTGGGGGATGGTTTTTAAGAATAATAATATTTTATTAATCTTATGTATGTATTTCCAGGCAGTCCCACTCCCATCAAATAGGATGATGTGATGTCCTCACTTACTGTATTATGCAACCCCCCAGAGTGAGCACATCACGTCCAGTAGGGACTTGCACTGTTCCATCATCAACATTATCTCCTTCAAAAAACAAAAAACATCTCTAGTCTCAATTTACGAAGAATTAAACAAAATAAATTCAAATTGTGAAGAGAGAAACTGATTTTTGTCGTCTTAAGTTTCCACAAGTTAACATTAGTATATCTGCCTGAGTACAAATTTGATTTAAACTAGACAGAAAGTTAAATAAATCCCACCACAGTCCTTTGATCGTCACTCCATCAACCACTGATGGTGGTTTGCTACAGATAGTTCCTTAATTTCACTTTTTAAATTTGCAGTGAATTACAGAACTGCTGGTCTCTTTAGTGGCTCCCTGTTACCGTTAGAGATGATTCTAAATTGTTGCTATTGACGTAAAGAATGTTAAATGGCTTGCCCCCTTTGTATCTCAATGATTTCATTGCTGTCTGTGTGCCTATGCAGTCCCTGTGCTCTCAGGGGAGGCTTGATCCTTTTATTTCTTTGACATTTTTATCATTCTGTTGTCTGGTTTCAAGTGTGCGGTTTGTTTGTTTTTTTTCTTTGACTTGTGTATACTTTGTTTTAATCTATGTGTTTCATCTATTTGTACTGGACTTTTGTTTTAAAGCTCTTTTCAAACAAATGGAATTGAGCTGAGAAAACACACAGTTGTACCTTGGTGCAACAAAGAAACTTTGTTTGTGCAACTGGGAAATTTAAAAGACGAATGTGGTCAAGCGCTTTAGGGCTTTTAATGAGGCTGTCTGGATTATGACTACTGTGCACTGGCTGCAGGTCCACCCTCGGACAACAACAGAGTAATTACCTAGTTATGGTTTGTCAAGATCATCCTTGTCTCACAGCTGTTCCTTCGCTGAAAGAACTTTGTGTATCCTTGGGGTGGTGCAGTGGTGAGCGCAAACCTTTTTTTGGGGGAGTTTGCATGCTCCCCCTTTGCCTGTGTGGCTTCCCTCCAGGTTCTCTGGCTTCCCCTCACAGTCCAAAAACATGCACACAGGCACACAGGCACCCTGGCAACTGTAACTCGTCGCTACGTGTGCAGAAAAAAGAAGAAATAGCCTTTATTAATCCCACATTGAGGGAAATTGCATAATTACAGCAAGAAAAGAGATTATATTTATTAATAAGACATAAAGTAAAATAAAGTAGAGATACTTATAGACTAAGAAGGAACAAACACAAAGAAGTACTGGCCACTTGCAAAGTGTCACCCTGCCTTCACTCCTGTGCTAGCTGGGAGAGGCTCCAGCAGGCCCCCGCGTTCCTGGAGGAACCCAGGAGGAAGCGGGTATAGAAGATGGATGGATGGATAAGCATTCAGTTACTAAACATACTTTTTGTAGTTTGTCCTGTGATGTGTTGTTGATTCACATTTGTGACTTTGGATAAACAGCACTGACCCGCCTGTGTCGTTGCTGTGTTTCTGTGGAAGCTGTCTGTGATCTTCAGCGAGGAGCTGATGCTGCCTCACCTGCAGCAGGTCTTGGAAACCCACAAAGTGGGTATAGAAAACGGATGGATGGATAATAATGAATTGGTGTGACGTTGTACTAGGGTTAGAAATTTACCAAATATGCCTAAGTGAATCATGCAAGGGTTGCGTCTACAAGAACAAATAAATTGCTTTATTTAAATATCGACGGTCAACTGTAGTTGTTGATGTAGTTGTGAAGTTTCCCACTTTGGGATCAATAAAGTATATCTATCTATCTATCTATCTATCTATCTATCTATCTATCTATCTATCTATCTCTATCTATCTATCTATCTATCTATCTGTCTATCTATCTATCTATCTATCTATCTATCTATCTATCTATCTATCTATCTATCTATCTATCTATCTATCTATCTATCTATCTATCTATCTATCTATCTATCTATCTATCTATCTATCTATCTATCTGTCTGTCTGTCTATCTATCTATCAATCTGTGCTGCTTTCTGCCGCTGCTCCTGCTCAACTTTGTTGTGAGAGAATGTCACTGACTGAATGTTTACCAGGCAAAAAAGAACAAAAACTTGGCATATGGAGGAGTTTAACTCAGTGAAACCTCCTTCTGGTTTAGAACCAAGAATCTCTTCGTGACAAACTATGTTTACAGAGGTTTAAAGCACTATTCAAGTTAATCCCTCGGACATGCTCACTTTGAAAATGTCATGAATGGATATAAATTACAGGATTTTCCCACTCAGCCCAAACGACATCTGACAACGGTTGGATGCTCTTGACACGACCTCTTGAGGAAACGGGTCATGAGTGCATGGCTACGTCCGTGGTGCTTGGCGGTTATATTCCGTGTTTGGGCGCCCTCTGTTGGCTGTGTCTTGTGACTTCTCCGTAGAATTTAGATAGTTTTTGTCTAATTCGAATAGTTATTTATTTATCTAAAGTGGGAAACAAAATTTTGACCGTCTTGTGAGAAAATGCTAGATTTAATACAATAGCATTAATTACGACTTATTGGCTTCTTGCCTTCAAAATAATGCCATGACAGTCCTAGAAAGGTAAAGGGCCACTTCTATTTTTTTTTTTCACTCATGAAGTGAAAACTCCTAGATCACTTCCTCATCGCTCTTGTAAGAATTCAAACTTATTAATTTAACTATTATTATATTAATCTAATTTAAACATAAATAAGGTAGTTGTGTGTTGTTATTGTATGTTGAAAAGTGTGTTGTCTATTTGGTGGAAAACGAAAGCAAATGTTTTTATCCCACCCCTTCCCTTCCTATGCCCCTTTTTCTTTCCTTCCTCTCCTCTGCAGCAGGTGGATGACCGTCTCACCGAGGGCCATTTTCCTGCTGTTTCATTTGTCTCATATCCCGAATTAACCGGAAAGAAAATCACTGGAGTCGCGATCGCAGTTTCAAAATAAAATAATATATTAGCTGACCGGATCCTGTCAGTGCAGTTTATTGAACGAGCACTTTTCTGAGTGGGGGGAAAATGAACGAAATTGACGCAAAAGGAAAATAAATGACCATCGAAGGAAAGAGAGAAGAAGAAAGAAAAGAGTGAAACAAAAGTAGGAACAGTGTGATAGACATCCTGACTTAAACAGCTGGCAAGTTCAACCAAGAAGATTTGGGCTTATTTTTGAGGGACATTAAAAGGTTGCTAATTAATGCCCGAATAAACATTCAAACACTCTTTTATAATATGGCCGGTGTGCTTATGAGGCCCTTATATTGCAACCATCATCAATGTTGAGAGTAGTAGTAGTATTCACTCTTTGCATTTTTTCATTTACTCTTTGCACTCTTTTTTTTATGTTGATTACATTACATTATCTTCTTCTTCTTCTTCTTCTTCTTCTTCTTCTTCTTCTTCTTCTTCTTCTTCTTCTAGTAGCAGAGTTGTTATGAATCACTCTATCCATCCAAATAAATCAATACGTACTCAACTAAGTTGACTTGTAAATTTTTTAAGGCAGCCTGGCCAATAAATAATCATATAATTAAAAGACACAAGAAGTTGGTGTACTTAAAGTCCAGTCCTAAATGCAAAGAACAGAATTATTAACACAATCAGGAAGCAGTTAGTTCGTAACAAGTCGTAAAATGATATGGAATAACACAGGATATTATTTCAGTAACAATCATTTTGTTGTAATTTTATTATGAAACATTTCAATCTTACTTTAGCGCTAGTCTAAACGAAACGCAATAAATGCACTATGCTTTTATTTTCTAGAGCAAGTGCACCGGAAGTGCTGTTTTTGCCCTCTACCTTGACGCTATCATTGAAATCGGCCGCAGCTGCGCAAGTTGGAGACCGATTGCGCGTCGAAGGAGGACCAGGCAGCAACACACACGCAGACACACAAACACGCAGACACACATGGCCTCGGCGCCGAGTGACGAGTGAACGATGGGCTCCGCGCCGTCGCAGTCATGGCCAGATTCACCAGCAGAGCCGCCGAGGACGGGGACCCGCGGCGGGTAGCCGCCCGCACGGACCGCGGCGAGCCGCGGGACCTGGCCGAGCCCCGGGAACTGTCTCTGGAGGAGGTGCTGAAGTCCTACGAGCAGCCCATCAACGAGGAGCAGGCATGGGCGGTGTGCTACCAGTGCTGCAGCGGGCTGAGGCTGCCCCGCCCGCCGGCGGCCACGGCCGGCCGGGTGAAGGAGCCCTCCTCCATCCTCCTGCACCGGGACGGAACCGTGTCGCTGCGGCAGCAGCACGACGACGGTAGGTCCGCTAACTTCCGCTGTAAACACCCACCACCCCACCATCACCACCCCACCATCACCACCACTCCTCCCCAAAATACGAACCAAAAAAAGTCGAAAAGTATGGTGGCCGAGCTGTCCCTCTTTAAAAATAAAGTTGGCGCTGGCAGTTTGACATTGCCTATGATCGACAGCAGAGAAATGCAAAGTGAAATCGAAGTGAAGGCGGTAAACAAATGCACTTGCATACCTTGTCGTTGACCAGGTGTTTGTTTTTTGTTGTTTAGTCGCGGATTCTTGAGAATGGTTGTTAATTATTTACTTTGAAAGTTACCACTTCACAATGTATTTCCTGGTGAAATAACGCCGCTGGGAGTGACCGCCGCTCTGAACGGAGCGAGGTTCATACCGGAACATGATGCTCCTCTCCTGGATGTCGGGGTGGAGGGAGCAGCAGCAGCAGATGGGACTGTTGCAGACGGAGCCAGGTCGTGCAATAACTTGATGATCCTATGCACAGAGTCATCAGGACGATGTGCAAATCTCGCGCAAATCTACAACTGCGCTCTCTCTTGGGAGATAATAAGTGTGTGTTTTTTTTTTTGTCGCACTCCCGGTGCCAGCCAGGATGACTTGTGTTCTGCCCGTTAATGATTAATTATTCATGGAGCGCAGCTTCACCCGAGCGTTCCCTTCTGCACGGGTTGTTTTGGAGACATCAAAGGCTGGATAGCACCTCCCCACCCCCAACTCCTCCATCCACCCCCACCCCCCTCCCCTCCACCCCCAATACTTCCTCTGCATTCTTCTAGTTGATTCCCTGGGTCTATACCTGCATAATCACATTATAACAGTCAGATACTTTTCTGCTAGCAGGCCTCAAGAAACGTGACCCCAGTGTTACCTCATAGTTAAACAAATCCAGATTAACGTGGATTGCAAATCCCTGTGCAAATGATCTACTTTTATACCTGCTTTGACAAACTTGTATCACCTCTTATCTAGCATCTCGTAATGCGAGCTGACATCATATTTTGAATTTTGGCAGAACTTTCCTCACCCTCCCATAGTCTCAATCATTGATTGACACGCTGCCCAGACATTGACCGACCATGTAGTGTTGGCGAGTAACCTATTACTAAGTAATCCACTACTGGAATTAAACTACTTTTTAAAATATTGTAATGTAATGGGATTACTGTGGCAAAACCGGTAATTATGTCATAATAACTTAGTAATTACTAAGTAATGTGTCCGTTACTTTTCCAAAATACTTTGCAAGCTAAAAATGTCTTATTATCCGTAAAATGCGGCTGTGCAAAAGGCACCAGTGGTGTACATGAGAATGTTCTGTGTAATGTGCAGTAAGAAATTGATTACAGTTAACAAAGTAATTAGATTACTTTTAAGTAGTACTTAGTAATCAGTAGTTGGATTACTAATCCCAACAACACTGGTAGTGATTGCTGATAAATGTGCTTCCAATGGCAGGAAACCTGTGAGATGTCTGAGATAAAATAGTTATTATCTATAAGGACTTAATAGACAATGAAAATAGAATTAATAGACAATGAATCAGTTTATTACCTTGTCTGACTGTAGTAAACAGTAATGGTGTTGTGCACAGCATTCACATCCCTCTGTTTTCCAGAATTCTAATAATTTTAAAATTAAACACATTGACATTTGCATGCATGTTTAAAAAGAAAATTGAGGTTGTTTTTTTTGTTTGTTTTTTTCCAAAAGTCAAACTTGCCTCAGAAAGTCACAATAATGACCTCTGGAGGTACATTTTATGGCAATAGCATTGCCGCCTCACTTGCTCGGTATATATTTTTGCTCCTCCCAGTTGGTGGTCACTGCAGACCTTGAAGATCAGCACGACTGCATGGTCAATTGAAAGGATAGGCAGGGCTGTGAAGTGTCCTGGCTCTTGTTAACTCAGTTCCTGCTCTTTAGCGCTGCTGGTTTTGTCTCTGTAACAGCTTTTGTTTTGGGAACTTGGCGGTAAAGTTTACAGGTTGTCTCCAGCTGACGTTCGATGCCTGCTGCCTGGCAACGAGGTGACACGTTCCTTAGTTTCTGTTGATATGCGGGAAGGTTTTCATCCTCGTCAGTCGTGACGCTCGGATTTCACCCTCTGAATTTCCCTCCGTGACCGACTCGCCGAGCGTCCGCAGAGATTTCAGCACATTTAAATAATCCACGCGCTGCACAAGAGCTGTTTATGATAATTCTCCCAGTGAAGATCGCTGTAAAGTGTTTTTTTTTTCCGAGTACTGAAATTATTTTTTTTTTGTAATTTAAAAAATGTGTAATTTTTAAGGAACATAGAAAAGGAACCGAAAAAGTGCAGGTTCATGATACATAAGTTGTTTTGTTTTTTGTGTGTACGTCCATGACACGTACGACGTGTCATAAAAATGAGATTATACCGTGCAAACAAACAAAATAACTTTATTTTATTATTTTGAAAAATGAATCAGCATCAGTTATTCTCCTATTCCAAAAAAATAAAATAAATCAATGTCACAACTTTTTATTTAGAATCGGCCTTGAAAAGTTTCACTCTTAATTACTTTCTGATGATGATGATGATTGGATTGGGTCTTATGTGGAGAAGGAGGTGGTGGTTCTTGTTAAATCACTGGCGCCACTGGGAGTGAAACTATCTGATAGGACCGTATTGAATGTGCTTGACACTGGGTTTAGTTTGACAATCTTTAAATGTATTTTTTTTTTTTTTTAAGTTTTTCCTCCCTTGGCTCATCAGTCCCCTCGTTATTGTCCTTTTTGCATGGGAGCAAGCAGCTGTAATGTAGTTGCGTGATTCTACTGCTCGCTGTGAATTGCGTAGTGTGATTGCTGTAGCGAAGACCCTGAGCTTTTTTTTTTGATAACTGATGTCACTCGTGGCCCATACATGGTTTGTCTGTCTTGACCCGATGGTTTGTGCTCTACTCATCCGCAGGTTAACAAAAAAAAAACTATCATGCTATTTTGTTGAGTATATTTACAAACAGCAAACAGCATTTGCATCAGGTAGTCTGGGATTTGCGTCCCAGAAACCCTGATGTTTGAAGCAGTTGTTGTTGTTGTTGTTGTGGATTGAGCACTGCTGTGTTGTGCAGCTCGTTGGTGCAATCACACACAGGATTCTCTGCATACAGCTGCATCGCCGGGCGAGTCTGTGGCAGAGGGCAACTTCTCCGCCGTCAACCTGTGGAAGAACTGTGGGGCAAATTATTTTCTCCGTGCTGTGTCTCCACAATGATGGACTCGTGAGTGTTTTGCTGCTTTTCGAGACAGAATGTCAGTGTTTGTAAGGTTTGTGCGTGTGTGTGTGTTTGTGTTTATTGACGTCACTGACATCAGCTGTTTGAGTATTGAAACCTGCTCCCACTTCAGAGCTCCAGCCCTCCAACGCAACAGTCACAATCCTGATTGAATCACGCACTGTACTCCAAATGGTTCAGGACCAAATGTTAAAAAAAAAAGATCCTCAAATAATTCCATGAATCACAAGGGAAAAATACACAATTGCACTGATATATTGATAATGTTTTGTGGCGAAACAGCTGCTGCAATGTGAATCCACTCATCAAGAAGCAGAGGAGGCAAAAGACGTAACGTTTGGACTTTTCTTTATCTAGTTTTTCTGCTACCCATATGTTTTCTACCAGCCTTCCTCCGAGCCTTAAAAAAAAGCCCCAAAACCATTGACTTGCCCAACTGCAGTGGTTTTGGCGCGGCAGATGGAATGACTGCTTCACGTAGGAAAAATAAAAGACGGCCGACTGTCTAGACAGTCGCCATCCTTCAGTTTGAGTTAAGAAAGGAGCAGAAAGGAGGAGACAGCTGACTGTGTTTGGTAGCTGCAGGGATCAGAATCAAGTTGAATCAAACAAACACACAAACAAACATCGCTTGCTACTTTGTGATTCAGGGACACCGCAACACAGGGTGCGAGCGTTGTATTTATAACTCGGCGTGTCCCATGCTACTCATATTGCGTCCCACTAAAAAGCTGATTGTCGTCGTTCCTGCGGTGTGCTGTCGTCCCCGAGTGCTCAGCTCAGGACTCGTCTGCGTTGCAAAGCAGGATAAAAAGGAAGCGCAAGACAACTGAGGAGATGAAGCAGGAGTGTTGAGCACCTTCCTCAGTTTGGACTTGGAGATTTCTTTTTACACATCGACGGAGCAACAGTGCAGGGCTGAAGGACAAGGCCAGCAGGGAGTCAAAAGTCCGCACCTGAATCGCTCCATCCAGAAGATCCAAAACACCACCTTTGAAAAGTAGCTGTTGCTCCTCAGCAGACTGATGTTACGATGCTCCTGTTGGTCTGATCCAGACTGCAAGACTCTGCCCGACTTCCTCCTTGCAGATGAAAAGATGCACCGTTAATACATGTACCAAATAGAGGAGTGCACATTTTATAAAGACGAGACTCATTACAATATATTTTATTGTGTGTGTATTTATCGTTATTCGTATTATTATCATTCTCATTGTAGTTTGTGATGATGTTTCCTCACCTGGTTCTTCCTGCTCTCTTTCTCTCTCTCTCTACCATTTGCTAGTGGTGGGGTTTTTTATTTTAATTATATAAATATATTATGTTTAAACTACAAGGTTGCCTTATTCTTGAACATTATTTGAGCTTGTCAAAGACAAATTAAAAGTGTAAAACAATACCTTTTCAACACAACTTTTGTGGGTGCTCAACGGTCTGAACGACTCAACTTAAAAACTTTGTTTTGTCGCGACTGCGGCCCTGCCGCTGCACACACACACACCGGCGATCTTGAAGAAGACGTGCCAAGGTCACCTGTGATTTCTCCAACTGGGTGAAGGTTTAGTTGCCGCTCCAGGCCGGTGTGTCGTCACTCTCCAGGAGGAGCTTCTCCTCCACATCTCTTTCTTCCCTCCCCGCCCACCGACCGTCTTCTGTTTCCGGCTCTCGGCTGCCTCGCTGTCACTTTGTGCCTTCTTTAAATTTGGTCTCGCAGACCTCATTACCATGGCAACACATCGGATGGCAAAGTGTGTGCGCGTCTGCTGTACCTTGCTTCTTTGTGTGTGTACTTCCCCTCACACTGGATGGATTTTCCTGACGTGAACAAAAGTGACTTGTGTGGATTCTTCATCTTCTGAGCGAGAGGAGCCATCGGGTCGAACTCATTGCCTGCAGCGTCAAACAGGCTCTGCTCATCATTCTGCTCTCACTGTCCTCTGCTTTTTTTTTTTTTTTTTTTTTTAGCTGTGATGGGTTTTTTTGTCCATTCTTTTCACGTTTCAGCAAAAAGTTACGAGAAGTTTCTTTACCATGACCAGCGTCTTGGTTCATAATGGTTATTTTCAAAAACTGAGGTGGAAGTTGAAGAAATAACCAGAGAGAGTTTACCGTAAAATATTCCACATCAGATGCTTCATGGTCTCTTTCTCGCCGGTGATGTTGTGATGGAACCAGGTCAACTGTATTTTCAGCTTGAAGAACTACTTGTGCATTAAAGATCAGTTTAACTTCAGGCATTTTAGCACATTGTTCCTATTAGATAGTAATTACAAAGTAATGACACATTTTGTTTAAAATACAGCACTTTCCTCCCATTGACATGACCAAAGGTTGCCTCACATTTGCCTTTGATTTAATGGAAAGACACTTATCATTCATTTCTAACTGAACTGTCCCTGAAAATGTAATTGTTGACAGAAGCCTAAAAGTTTGGCCTCCATACAAGCAGACGCTACCGCACCACTGCTCCCTGCACTGTCTTTAAGTGGGTTACTTTGTCGTCTCTGTGCTCTTGAGCCTTTTGTCGTTTACTCTTTTGTCGTCTGCCGACCCTCAACGGTGGGAACCGGGTGGAGATATCGCAGCTCTTCTTACCCCAGGCCACAGGCGTGCATTTATTCCGACCTGCGCGGCAGGTTTTGCAGGCCGCTCTCATTTCATCGCTGCGTCGGCTCCGGCCTTTTGTTGCAGGCTCGACTGACCGGTGTCATGTTCTGGGCGAACGTGTTGATGCAGCGTCGGTCCGAGTCCCGAGTGTTGCTCTCAGCACTTTGTAGTTGACAGGTGAGGGGCCTGCGAGGGGCTGACACAGCCTCCATCACTGACTCTTCCTCTCCTCTCCTCTGCCTCCTCCTTTCATCTGCTTCTCTCCTCCCTGATCTGTGTGTGTCCGTGTGTGACTGTCAGTGTGTATGTGTGTGTTTGTGAATGTCAGTGTGTGTGACTTTGTGTGTCAGTGTGCATCAGTGTGTATGTCTGTGTGTGTCAGCGTGTGTGTATGTGTCTGTTGGTGTGTGTCAGTGAGTGTGTCTGTGTCTGTCAGTGTGTGTGTCTATGCGTGTGTGCCTGTGTGTCTGTTTGTGTGTGTGTGTGTCTGTGTCTGTCAGTGTCAGTGTGTCTGTATGTCTGTGTCAGTGTGTGTCTGTGTGTTCCCATGTGTGTCTGTCTGTGTCGCTCTGCGTCTGTGTGTGTCAGTGTGTGTCTGTGCGTGTGTCAGTGTCTGTGTTTGTCTGTCTGTGTCTGTGTCTGTCAGTGTTTGTCTGTGTGTGTCAGTGTATGTCTGTGTCTCCGCTGCGGCCCCTCCCCCTGTTTCTCCACAGCGAGACCTGCTGATGGAGGGGGTTTCGGGCCCCTCGGGTCTCGTCACCGACATCTGAGCAGGGAGCAAAAAGCCTTTTAACCTTTTCAGACCTGCCGCAGCTGGTCAGTGCTTTTAGCTCCTGTGACGCGATGCCGCATCTGAGTGTTTCTCCCTTTTAGCGGCGACTGCTTGCAACCTGAGAGTCTGTTTAGGTGACGTCACTCTCATATTGGCTCTCAATGATGCCGCCGTTGTGTGGACAAACATTTGCTAGTCGTTGTAGAAAATGTTGTTTTTTTTAGAGCTGCGCGCACACACACACACACACACACACACACACACACACACACACACACACTGCTAATCTGTGCTACATGGCCAGGACTTGATTTTTAAACATATGTTCATTATTATATTGCAAAGAAGTTCTCTGATTTGCTATTAACACAAAATAGTGTTTGAATTTTACAAGAAAAATCCACCATAACATTTCTGAGGAAAATCTGCCAAAAACAAAACAAATAAATGAATAAAGAATAAACTTCTTCTCACAATCTTACTTTCATATTTCTAATTGTGCCTATTCTAAAGTATTTGCATTTAAGAAGCGGTGCTGCAAGTCCTCGTTGCAAGGTCTCTGTGCAGTGCATGCTATAGTTCCAATATGATAAATAAAAAGCTAAACTTATTCCAATTAAAACAGGGATTTGAGTTTTAAGTGTCAAACGACTAACTTTTCAGAGGGTTACCGAATCTGAAGCCTAGTAATTAAAGAGTGGGAAAATAGGACAGCAATTCCCAGAAGAAAACACTTTGCATTCTGAGAAACAAATCACCCAAACTGTCCAAAGCTGAATTACAGAGAGGAGTTGGAACTAACAACCCCTTTGCAGCAAATACAGCAGCAAGAAGACCGTCTGATGCCATTTGATATTGTTCTGCATTCATGGGACAACAATCTCAACACAAAGAACATTTGATCAGTGGGAGGGAGGGAAAAAGAATCAGCCACCTTTGATCAGCAGAGCATTCAGAAGTTCGACTGTTCCCACATTTGACTGAAAGTAAGAAGGTAGAAAAAAACTCCACTGGCATAAATTATAAATGAATAATTCTTTATTAAAAAGAACATAATAAAACTTTGAAGGAAGTTTCCTTCAACGGAATTGAAACTTGAAATGCGATGGAGTTTAGATCCTGAAAACGTAACTTGATCTTAACAAAAATTGCTTTTCTTCCATCACGTGTCAACTCACCAGCACCTGCTCCACAATTTACAGGTTCAACTGTCTTTTAAATCTTTTAAAAAATACAGGAAAAAGGGAACAAATTCCATGAGTTCAGCAGGTTGTTTGAACCAAACAAAACGCTGCCTTTTAACCAAACTCCTGTGTGTCTCAGGTCCTGATGGTTTGTGTGACACCTCGGTCGTATCTTCAGGTGACGAGCTTCCGCTTCCGCATGCCAGTGAACGTCAGGTGGGACTTTTTTTCCCTGTTTTTCAGTAGTCATTACATACGATTTGTTAGCAAAAAAATACATCTTTCAAACAGTAGAACATTAGTTTTGGATGTAGTGGAAAGTATGGTGCCGATAACAGCATCCGGTATCTGTGCCGATACCAGTATCAGGTATCGGTACCGATACTGGGGTTGAGTACTAAGAACAGCATCCTTAGCAAATAAATGTTATTACAATAAGGGATGCACCGATACCGAGGTTGAGTACTGTACTCGTAAAACATTTGCCGATACCACCTCACTGATAACAGTTGCATATGTATGCATATGACTTGTGACAGTCCCCCCATGTTCTGGAATAACAGGAATGAAATAACAGAACATCTGTGAAAAAAAACATCAAAGTAATTCTGTAATGTGTCATGGCCATATTAAGTTTACTTAGATTACTCTGCATGTTCTGTAAAAAGTGGTATTTGTGCATCCCTACACCTGAGCATGGAATCAAATGGTTAAATCCTGTTTCTAGACCTACTTTTTTAAACTGTTTTACCAAATTGGATTATTTTGATAACTTGTGCGCCCTCCCCCAGCTGGTCCAGTCTCTGGGCGTGGCCATCTACCGGGCCCTGGACTGGGGGCTGGATGACAGCGAGGAGCGTGAGCTCAGCCCGCAGCTGGAGCACCTCATCGAGCGCATGGTGGGCAGCGACCTGGGCGGCGGCGCTGGGAACGCCACGACAGATGAGGGCTACAGTGGCCAGGAGGAAGAGGAGGAGGAGGAGGAGGAGGAGGAGTGGGGGAGCAGGACGACCAGGAGGTGGCAGCGGTAAAGCCAGTGTGCACTTTCCGCCAGGTGATGGCGCTGTGCGCTTCCCGTCTGGCCAACCCCAGCCTGGCTCCGGAGCACTACCAGGCGGTGTGTCGGGCCCTGCTGGTGGAGACCCTGGAGCTGCAGACCTTCCTCACCAAAATCAGGGACGCCAAGGAGGTTCGTTCAGCCGCAGCTAAAAACATTTGGTGGGTGGGCGAGGGTCATATTTAGTGATGTCACAAGTCCACCCTAAATTGATAGACCTCATAAGATCCTCAATATGACACTATGGCTCGAGAATCCATAAAGAATCACACTTAGAGTAACTAAGGCCATTGATACTCTCCAAACATACAAATGAAATTTAAATTTAGGAGATTTCTCAACAAAGTTTTACTAAGTCCACCATTAGCACTCTGTGAGCTTTAACTCTTGTCCAAACTTGTCCAATAACTGCACATTGTCGTCGAATCGCATGAGAGACCAACGAGACGACAACAAAACAAACTTTTGAACTATCAAGCTGCGCCACGTTATTTACATTTTCTCTTTCGACAACCAGATCTCTGGGTTGAGTTATGTCTTTAAGGTTCTCAGGGCTTATCCAATCACAAGATGCATTCGTCTGATTGGCTATCGCAACTAGCTGTGTTCCGTTCACTACCAGCAGAAAGAAGCCCTCTATGTCGGTTCTACTAGCCTCAGGCAGATTTTGTAGAACCTACAGCACAAGCTAGCTGAAATATGATTGGATAAAAATTAAACCGTCATACACAACAATGCAACAACGCAACCAAGTGGATATTATGTAATGTGAACAAAACAAACCATGGAGAATAACTTTGATAGATTGATAGGGGAGGGAGTGGAGGGGAAGTGATGTTTCTAACGCTCATATTTACGGGAAAGCGTACTTTTCTCAGCAGAGAAGGCCTAGCTGGCCCTGACGGCCCGCCACTGACGAAATATATGCGTGACCTGCTTTCATTTTTGTCAGTGGGCTCTTCTCCCGCCTCCCGTGGCCTGCACCTCACTGCGTGCGCACCCTCTGAATTTGAATTTCCTGCATCAATATTCCTGTTTACACACAGCGAGCAGGGAGCATTAAAAGAGTGAAGCCGCCGCCGCTGCCGCCTCCGTGGCTTCCCTCGGCGCGACGTCAGAAGACTTGTGTTTATCCAAATATATCTCTTGTCGTCTGACCGAGCAGCAGCAGCAGAACCACTGAGGTGTAGCTCAGGTGGGAGCCCCAGTGGACGGTTTCACATATGCAGCTCAAAAAAGTCCCACAGAAAGTCAAAGGACGCTGCAGTAAAACCGCCACAAAATTACTGTAACTTTAAGTGGTCGAGCCTGAAGCTTAAATACGGTTGAATGACTCAGGCTGATGAACTAATTGGCTGCAGTTGAAGGTTGGTTTGGCACCACATGCTCAAGGTATTGCCACTATTTATAAATCCAATCGGCAAAATGTCCTTCCTGTGTCTTCAACTGCTATTACGGAGGCATGAAAGCCATTATAAAGCCAACCAAAATCTTTAAAAAATGATAAATATGAGAAAATAATTTGAACAAACATAGAACAACAAACTGAGCTGATGATGACACAGAGTTTCAAGCCTGCTGCCGCGATGATTGGTGACTCACTGTGGGAGCGCGCCACCATTAAAACCAAGAGGTGTGTGTGTGTGGGAGGAGGTGGAGGGAGTCACTTTTTTTGTTGTTGCTGGAGACGAACTTTTCATTGTAGACAGTCGGCACAGACTGAAGCCAGAGCTGCATTGCTTAATGATTTGGCTGGGCCATTGCAGGATGCTCCTGTTGTTTGTTCGTTATTTATTTTCAGATGAAGCGAGACTGTCTAAGCACCACGGCTGCTAGTTATGTCACGCAGCCGTGAAACACAGCCGCAGGGTCAGACAGAGTAAATATAAAAGGGAAATTGTATATCAGAATGACTTGTATCCAGGAAGTATCCTCACCTCAGTTGGGTTGATTTTCTTTTCCTCTTTCCTTAATTGAAGAATATTTGTTTGGGGTTCAGGTTTTAGCTACTGTTAGCCAAAAGAATATTTTTTGATGCCTGAAAAACACTTCCATGGGTGTTTAGATTGCGTGATGCATTTAAAGACCACGAAAGGAAGGAGACTCTAAACCAGGCTTGGCAAACTACGACCTGGGGGCCATACACAGCCCGTTAAGCTTTTTAATCTGGCCCACCGAACTAGAAGAAATTATATTAATAGTCAGTAAGTCATAAAATAGCTGTATGTCATCCATTTTTTCATTTTTTTTTAAGAGTCATTGAAATAAAGAGCTAAATACCGTGGGTATTTAACACACATTTTGTTGTAATTTGGCTTGGGTTCATTTTCAATTGACATTAAAGCTACATGATATGTTTTCTACATATCACTCATACATATTTATTGGCCTCTCTGTCAGATTTTAGAACCCACTGCGGCCCGCCAGTCAAAAAGTTTGCCCACCCCTGCTCTAAACTGTAAATCGCAGATTGCAGTCCCACTCATGAGAACACCCAAATTGTTTTCATGGCCAGATGCTGAAGAAGATCTCCACCGAGGAGTCCCTGGAGGACAGGTCCACGTCTGAGCTGGACGCCCTGAAACACAAAGACTGGGTGAGTCTGGACGACACCGACTGTGTGTGTTCCCCCCCCCCTCCTTCAGGGGAGGAGGTGCAACAGCGCTGCTGTGTTTGTGACGTGCGCAGCCTCGGCCGTTGTCTGTTTGCAGGCGCGGCTGTGGGTGCAGCTGATGAAGGAGCTGAGGCAGGGCGTGAAGCTGAAGAAGGTGCAGGAGCAGCCCTTCGACCCGCTGCCCACCGAGTTCAGCCTCACGCCCTTCGAGATGCTGATGCAGGACATACGCGCTCGCAAGTTCCAGCTGCGCAAAGTCATGGTGAGAGACCAGAGACCAGATCACGACGGGTTTTGAAGGACATTTTTCACACATTTCAATAGACATCCGAGCACAGTTTATACACATCCTATTATATATTTTTTCCTCCTATGAGGTGGCTCACCAAAACGCTCCATTCATTTGCTCACCAGTCAGACAGCACTGGGTTTGCCCACCCCAGTGCTAGAACATCTGAATTTAAGGCATACTTGACTTGAAGCCTTTCAGAACAGGTGAATTGTTGTCACCCAGTATAAAAATTTCCACTGAGGTGCCGCAGTCTAAAAGGCTTTCAAATAAAACGTGCAACAAGAAATTTCCGAAATCTCAAACCTCCCTCTTCCAAACATGCAGTATTAAGCATTTTCCCTCGATTACTACAAAACCTGTCAACTTTCACGTTTTATGTCTCTGGATAAATAGGATCCAAGAAATACTGGGATTTTCGACTTCCCCTAATATTTGCGTAGAAGTAGTTGAGTCATTTGAGTATTTGCATTTGAAACGCTGACCCTCTGAGAAAAAAAATAACCTGGACTGTGCAGCCTTTGTCACGATAGGGAAAATGCTGCGAGGCAGGCACGCACGCGGCAGCCACCTCCAGGCTTTTCTCCACAGGCAGATGCATAATTCAGCCTCGGAGCACAAATATTAATGAAGGCTTCTTTCAGCCTTCTGCTGTTCTGGCAGCAGTTGAAATCAGCACCCAACTCTGCTGTTCCTCGCCGGCTCTGGGGGAACCGCCGCTCCACTCTGAAGATACACCCGGCTCACACACTGATTTCTTTTGTGCTTTCCACAAAGTCGACACAAGAAAGGTGGCAAATGGTTGCAAAAATAATCATGACGGAACAACAATTTAGTGCCTTTTTTTAGCTGTTCCTTTGCTTTTACTGATTTCAAATCCGCTTTTTAACTAAGAACGCTGATTGCCAGCTTCACACAATGTACACATCACACAACCAGAAGGGGACAATTTTGAAAACTGGCTGGTCAGAGATGTCAAGCAAAATACAATTTTATCATTAAAAAATATAATTGTGTCTTTGTGAGGGTTTTTTTTGTTATTTCCTATTTTTTAGCGAATGATTTTTACTAGGGATGCTAATTATTGATTCATTCATTAATCGTTAGTTGATTGACCTTATTGATCGATTGATGATTAATTGATAAGAGGTGACTTTTCCTGATAACCTAAATTTTACAATGAAAAATAAGGAACACATTATTTAACCCTTAAATAATGTTGAAGGTCCAATGTGACCCATTTCTACATTAGAGAACAGTAAAAACACACTTAACATTTATCCTCTGACTTTAAGTTGACTTCTAATGGGTCACATTTCAACTTTATTTTTCATGAAAGCTGTTTAAAAGTAACTTGTTCTAGGTATATTATGACCATCACAGTGTCTACAGGTGAATTGCTCTTTCCTGCCACGACACTGTTACAATGATATTAACTACCCGTGTAAAAAATGTCCAATTAATTGCGACTAATTTAATTTAATCGATGAAATTCTTGATGGACAATTAATCGATAATTGATTAATTGTGAACATCCCTAGTTTGTACATGATGGTGAGTTTACAAAAAAGGAAAAAAATACTGATTTGTGATTAGCGAAAACATATACACAATATCAATATGTGTTTTAACAGAGTTACTATAGCGTTTTTGTTTGAGTTGCAGTTCATTCACTTGCACATTACTGGTGTTAAATGCCCCAAAGTCAGTCTGCGATCTCCAGACGGCTGCACGGCTACACTAAATATAATGTCTCCCCTCTAACTCAGGTGGGTGGCGACATTCCGACCAGAGTGAAGAGGAACGCTCACGAACTGATTCTGGACTTCATCAGGTCAAGGCCTCCACTTAAACCTGTGAGTCGCTTTAGCTTTAGCGAGAGAATTCCGCTGTATGAGATGTGTGAGCAGAATTACACACAGTAGCTACAGAAACCCTGGGAAGAGTCTGTTCTCACGGCAAATGTTGAGATGCAGGCGGATCCGGATTCATTTCAGGCTTATGGTTCTGCCGTCACTCATTCAGAGGGTACATTCTGTTCGTTAGGTTTCAGAGCGCAGCCTCCCGCCTCCTCCTCCCCAGCAGCCGTGCCTCCACGACCGGGTCCTGGCTGAGATCAAGCAGGAGAGGAAGCTGCGGCCGGTGGCTCTGCCCTCCGCCAGGCGTAAGAAAACTCTCACTGACACCTCCTGCTTTTGTTCATTTGTATTTATTTTCAGACGCTGTTCTGATGAAAACCTGAAAATTTAATTATTTCTTGATTATTATTTGTTCATTTATTTCGTTATTCGCTGTGTTTTTTGTTCACTTAATATTTTTTGTCATTCATCTCCTGACCTGCATTGCCCTGTGGAGTCAAAAGCTCCAGCAGGCGGTTGGTTTTTGTGGTGATGCATTATGTTGTCTGTGAATGAAAGTAATGATCTGTTGGCTGCTCCCAGTTGCATAATGGATGTATATTTGTTTCTATAGTGAATGAATGACCTTCTCCGTCTTTTGTTTTTCTCTTGCTGAATTGAGGGGGGAAAAAAAACGTTCTACTGAAGGTGACGTCCAACTACTGCAGGACTGTCAGTGTCACAGCGCAGTAGTTTGCAACAAAGAGCGTTTTTTTCCCCTCCTCAGAGCTACCGTACATGTGAGGGAGGCATCACATTTCATTCAGTATTGACCAGCTATTTACAGAACAAGGTTATTCGGCGCCTCGGCCACTGATAACCATGTTACTGAGTCGTCTCCGGCTGTTTGTTTTTTTTCTTTGTGTCATTTTGTGTGCACACAAGGAGAACTAAAATCATAGATTGTAGGTTTGTTAAGCTACTGTTGTAAGGTTCTTTTAAACCAGAGCCACTCTTGCTGAAAGACAAAATACATATGAAAACGTCTTTTGATAATTTAATTGCTGCCTTGCACATTACACCACTCTGTGTTGTATAAGACCACTGAAACATACCTCTAATAACTTTATTGCTGGTTTCATTTTAAAACTGACTTCTCCGTTCACTCTGTTCCTCTCTGATGTTTGTTACGCAACATTAAAGTAAATTTTGCTTCGTGTTTGACTCACTGAAAGCACCAAAAAGTGCTAGAAGAAGCTGCAGAGCAAGTACAGCTTGTTCTAAACCAATCTGTCCTTTTTTTTTTCTTTTTTTCTTTTTTTTTTACTAATTAATGTGTCAGAATATTGTGACATTTCTTAATGGCCACCGAAATGCTGGCCAGAATTTCTGTGGGTAGTTCCGCTCCTGACTGTTTTTCTTGCTCCCTTCCCCTCCGCCCAGCCTTTGGATCTCTGCCCTGCCTGGCTGAAACTTGTCCTTGCAACGTCAAATCTACTTCCTGCATTGACCTGTCCGTGTCGGAGCCCGGGCCCCGCCTGTCTTCCCGCCCGCGCGTCCTGCTCAAGGCTCCCACTCTGGCCGAAATGGAGGAGATGAATATATTTGAGGTGAGTGGCGCAGGAGTCTGAGCACTGAGGTCATGGGCCGGTGGTCAGTGGGAGCATTGTTGCTGCTGCTGCTGCTTATCTGCACATGTTTTTGTTTCCAGGCTGAATTAGGTTAAGGTTGCTCCTGTGCATGAGACAATGCAGAAGAAATTCTCCTCTGCACAAAGACTTGGTGGGGGGAAACCAGGCCTCTTCTTCTCCCCCCGCCTTTGCGTCAGCTTGTGAAACTTGACAAGCTGTTTTCCCTGTGCACTTCATTAGTGGTCTGTACTTGGGAGCCGGCTGAAGGACAAAACACACCCGTTCGACTTTGCAAGGGAATGGCAATGGCAATTGTTAGACATACAAATTCTCGCAACTCGACTTTTCCTTTATACCCAAATACAGGAGAGTGTGTAATCCCACAGATCATGGGTGGGCAAACTGTTTCACTGGTGGTGCCACGGTGGGTTCTAAAATTTGACAGAGGGGCCGGAGCAGCAGCAGATGGATGGAGTGTTTTGGTGACCCGCCTCATAGGAGAAAAAAATGTATCATGGGATGTGTAGAGTAGCCCCACGGTATTTAGCTCTTTATTGAAACGCTTAAACCTAGGGAAGTCCGAGATTATCAGCCGATAAAGGCATTAAAAATTAATATCGTAAAGTATTGGTATTGGGAAAAAATATTATGAAAATATGACTTTTTTAAAAATTTCTCCTGAATTTAGTAGTCATGCCAAAGAATTTATTCCTCGAATTTCCTGGTATTACAATATGAACCGATTTCTTGCTATCGGTTGATATCGGTATCGGAAATTAGGAGTTGGACAATATCGGGATATCAGATATCGGTAAAAAAAAGTCAATATCGGACATCACCACTTAAAACACTGAAAAAAATGAAATGCATAATCTTTTCAACAATTATTTTATTAAATAATTAATTACATTTATATTATATTAGTGATATTATGAATAATTAATTGTGACAATTATTTCATTATATTTTCTAATATGAATCATTATATAATTAAATATATTTTATAACAATATTATGAAAACATTTAGATTTTATTACTGACTTACTATTGATGTTATTTCTTCAAGTTCGGCGGGCTGGATTAAACACCTTTACGGGCCGCATATGGACCACGGGCCATAGTTTGCCCACGCCTGCCTCAGATCCATCTTAAAAAGCTCTGATCTACCTTGTTTTAGGCCAGTCAGAGTACGACCCCACTAATTGGCATCATTTTAAGAGGAACAAGACGCAACCAGGACTCAGTGTTGGTATAACAGCAGCAGCAGCCTGGATAAATTAATTCTTCCACCTTCTTGGTAACCAAATTTCCCTCTCCACTTTGCTCTCTTCTCCCTCTTCTTCCTCTGCGCTGCTTGAACGTCTCCTCACCCTCCACGTCCTCTTCACCGGCTTCCCTCACTCGCCCACTCGCAGGAAGAGGAGTCTCCTGAAGGCGGCGAGCTGAGGAGGGCAGAGAGCTCCCCCACGCCTCTGAAAAGAGACCGTTCCTTCTCGGAGCACGACCTGGCTCTGCTGCGAGGGGAGATGCTTCCCTCCTTCTCCGAGTCGGCCCAGCTGGACGGAGTTGCCAGGCTGCGGGGCGAGAGGCCTCGATCCAGGACCCTGTCTGGGGCCCGGCCACCACCGCATTACAGAGGTCGGTAGTCTGAGGCTCTTCTTCATTTTTTTTTTTGTGTGGGTGCGATGTGATCCAGTCATTTCAATGTTGAAAAGAGTCAAATCCATTTTGAGAAAAGCATCCGTCCAAAGATCATGTGCCCAAAGAAATCTGATTGTGGATTTATTTTTGTTTTGTTTTTTTTAATTATTAGTACTTAATTATTTGAATATCTATATAATTGTCATATTTGTCAAATTATACAGTGATAAAATTTCAATCAAACCTTTATTCAACAACATGACAACCAGTCACTCACAGTCAGTGTGTGTGTGATCTGGCCACAACATGAATTGCATGAATAGATAAACTTACACATAGAAAATATGGTGGAAGGTTGTGATTGTATGTATTTGCCTGCATATATTAGAATAGGTCAAATTTGTTAAGTGTTAAAAAATATCTCATAAAATTTCAATATTCTTGAACTCTTATTTTTTTTATTCCTTTTAAATCTATTTTTGGTTCCGTTCTTCAGTTCAGCACTGATACCACAAACCCACTTGAAGGGAAATCAGTATCACCAGTCTAGTCATTTCTAGGCAGACAGTTATTCATCTATATAACAAGACAAGACTTTTCATCCTGAACATCTTATTGCGCTGTTAAACAAAACCACATATTAGCCGATTCACTGTCTCCTCACAAAACGTCAGTCACACGAAACCAGCTTGTTCTTGTGCTCAGAACCCGGTGTTAGCGCCGTTAGCCGCTACCGCACGGATCCCAGCCAAACACCGCAGTAGCCCGAGTTGTTTACGCCTGGCGGGACGATAATTGATGATCTCAACTGCTGTAGAGTTTGTTTGCCACGAAAACCTACACGCTCCTGTCCCTCCGCGCCCAGATTACTGTTGCACTCTTCACTCTCCTCCCACAGGGGGAGACAGCGTGCCAGTTAGGCAAATAGCACCGTCTATTCTCGGCCTCATTTTCAAACTTCTTGGCTGGAAGGCCCCTCCCTTCCAGCCTGAGGCATGAAGTGAAAGTGGTGATGAAGTACAAAGTCGAGCCTCACATCTATTGCAATTCAAGCACCATCTCTTCACAGAGTGCATTTTAGAACAATGAGTTGAATGTAAAAATGATTTTCAAGGGTTTTTGTTCCCATCTTAGAGCAACATTAAAAACACAGGCAATGTTTTACTACATTTTCTCCTCTTTTGTGATCCAACCTGAGACACATGAAAGTTGTGCAGTTGTGTAGCCTCGCTCTGAGTGCCGAGCCGGCCCTGCATGGGCAGTCGGCAGGCTCACAACAGTCTGCACACAGAGGAGCTGCTGATGGATCGTAATCAAATACAAAGATGCGCCGATAGCGCCAGTCAGAGTACAGGAGGCCAGAGGCTAATGGCTTTGAATCGTGTGCCGCGTGCAAGCGAGCCTGAGGACGTCATCTGAATGACTCGTGCATTAAGCGGCACTACCGTCCATATTTAGAGTCGATTGTCTGGAAAAAAAAAAAAAAAAAAAGATTGCCTCCACTCCAATCCCTTCAGCAGGGTCGAGGTGGCTGCAAGCTGATCCACTCTGCTGCCACCAGCAGCCTCAGACGGGGATAAACCTCCAAATTCTGATTTATTGGGACTTATGATGCAGTTACGCAGCTTTGCCAACAGGGGGGATCTGGCAGCTCCACACAGATATGAGGAGCGTAAAGCCGTCTGTAAGCCCCCCCGGCTGTCATCGACAGCTTATCCAAATTGTATGTACTGATGATGTTTACCAGCCTGTTTGTTTTCCATTAGCGCCAAATTGACACCTACCCTTTTGTTTGTGTGTGTGCGTGAATGTGGGGTCTTTTTTTTTTTTTTTTTACTGCCTCCCACCTTCTGATTGACTGTGGACACCACAGGAGGCTTTTCACTGGGACCTCGGCCGAGCAGACGTGCCAGCAGGGTTGAATCACTCCGCTGATATCTGATGAATAATACATGAGCTTGTCGAGGCGGTCGGGCTGCACCCGGAGGTGTTGAGATCTGAGGTGGAACTGAATTAGAGAGAGGGCATAAAAGCTCAAATTTTATTCACAAACTTGTTTAACTAATTTTGCCACTTCTTATTCACCCGTCCTGTTAGGTTAGGTTTCTGATAAAAAAAATTAAAAAATCTAATTTTTCCTCTCTCTGACTCGACACCAGCGTCCTTCCCGGCTCACGGCTGGGCACCTTCCTCTCCGGCCTGCCTGTCTCTCAGCTCGGTCGACGAGGCCACTGAGGGAGCCTTCTCTTGGTCCAGGAGCGGGGACCATCACCAGTGGATGGTCAGTGACTCAACCGACTTGACCAGAGTGGAAGAAACTTGCACGTGCTGATAGAGATCGAGTGGTTAACCGACTCATGTCATGGCAAAGTTGCTGCTCCTGAATGCATTTATGTTACATTGCTTTAATTTAATAAAAACCCTGCAATCGTGAGTGCTGTAGGAAGATAGTATAGAACAGGGGTCACCAATGTGGTGCCCGTTGGCACCAGGTAGTCCACAAGGACCACATGAGTCGCCCGCAGGCCTGTTTGAGTAATAGCACAACTCGTTAGGCTGTGTCTAAAATTCAATTTTATCCAACCTTGTTCAGGCATTATTGTCAATTATTGAGAACTCATTAACTTAATAAGTGTCTTTACATTGATGACTGTCGCCAATAATGATATATAACTGAGAGAGTTTGTTATTTCAGGAGAGTGTAGCAAACTGGTAGCCTGTGATAGGACCCATGAAGTAGCTGTCAGTGCCAAAAAGGTTGGTGACTCCTGGTATAGAAGAACAAACTTTGAGAAAAAGAGAGAGAGAAAATCTGCTGTTGCTCTGGTGAGAGTTCATGTTGTGACAGTTTAACTTCAAGACCTCAGATTAGACGTCAACAGGAACAATTAGAGGAGAATCTATCTCAGCCGATCACTCACCGGGGTTTTAGCTCTGTCTTTACAATTGCATTTTGTAGCGTCACAGAGAAATCAGGGTTTTGCATCAGAGTGAAAGACGATTCAGCGTTCCGTCCAGCCCGCCATGTTTTCCTCTGCAGTGTGATAACCATCAGTTCACCTTAAAAGGACTGGAAGAGGAACGACGACTGCACATGAAACCACGCATTGTTTCATTTGTTTCAAGGCTTTGCTTTGATCAAAGTTATTACCCGATGTAAAATGTCTCCGTAACCTGGATGTTTAAAATGCACAAGCACAGCTGCATTTTGAAGCCCTGAATCAGCCCGATGATGATGCAACGATGAGAATTCTCTCCTGGGGCTCTTCTGGCTGTGTTCAGGAGGAGTTCAGCCACCCGGTGGAGAGCCTCGCCCTGACGGTGGACGAGGTCATCAACGTGCGCCGGGTGTTGGTCAAGGCAGAGATGGAGAAGTTCCTTCAGAGCAAGGAGCTCTACAGTAACCTGAAGAAGGGCAAAGTATAAACGCATGATCAAGTTTTCCAGAGGAATCGAACCTCTGCGCTGTTTGTGTGCGTTTAGTCCAAGAATTGAGTGTGCGTTTGTTTCAGATTTGCTGCTGCTGCAGGGTGAGGTTTCCTCTCTTCTCGTGGCCCGCCACCTGTCTCCTGTGCAAAAGGTGAGGAGAAGTTCCTCAACTCACCCGAAATATTTAATTTGTGTCATTCGGTTTTAGCTAGGGATGCAAATTATTGATTAACTCATTAATCGTTCGTTGATTGACCTCATTAATCGATTAACGATTAATTGATAAGCGCCGATTTTTCCTGGGAACCTAAATTTCACAATGAAAAATGTGAAAGGAACACATTATTTATTTTGAATTATTCTTTCCTACCATTACACTGTTATAATGATGTTAACTATCCGTGTCAAAAAAAAGTTCAATTAATTGTGACTAATTTAATTTAATCGATTAAATTCTTAATCGACAATTAATCGATTAATTGTTAACATCCCTAATTTCAGCACAAGTTGGACAGTAAATTGAAAAAAAAGAAGTGCAAGTCTCCTAGTTTCATCCTTTGACCTTTGCTCAAATGTGTCTCGAGTCTAGACACATTTAGTCTTCTGCATGTATACATGTATGGCATGCCCACTTTATGATAAACAATCTCTTGATTTTTTTTTTCAGATCTGTCTGCAGTTCATGCAGCGCAAAGGTAAAAAAAATATATATTAAAACGCAAAGCATCACATGCCTTTAATTTTATCCTAATATTGATTTGTGCACAATCTTATTTTAGACTTCTGTGCTTCTTTATCTCATACAAATCGCTCTGTTTGATCAGTCGTCCGCTGACGTGTCTGCTATCTCTGTTGACGTCGATCTTCTGTTGTTCCTTTGTTGGTTCTGATCCGTTGCCTCAGTCCCGTCCCGTCTCGGATGTGTGTTCTGCGCTCTTTAGGTTTGACATCCAGGCTGTTTTGTGTGTTTTGTCTGTGTGTTTTGTGATTTATTTTTTTTTATTTCAATTTTGAAACGTGTGTGTATTTTTTTGGTGTCGTCTTGTGTAACATTGCTGTGGTTTATCGCCGAGCGCCTGTGTGTTTGTGTGTGAGCTCGTGACAGCTTCTTGATTTGTACGAGTTTCGTGGCAGTGTGTGTGTTTGTGTCGTGCTTGGCGGATGGTCGTCCTAGCAGATTGTGAAAAGGAAAGTCTTCAGAACCTGCTGTGTTTTCTCACCTTCCAGGAGCTGCTGCTCCTCCACTTTTGTGTCTCACTGTTTCCCTGTTGTTGTCTCTCTCTCTCTCTCTCTCTCTCTCTCTCTCTCTCTCTCTCTCTCCCCCTCTCTGATTGTGTGTGTGCCGCAGATGAAGATTCCCTCCAAGAAGATGGCTCACATTCCTGTGTACACTGTGGGCTTCCACAGCACTCCAAAGAGCCAGGGACACAAAAGCCAAGTCTATAAGTGAGTCTGCTTGTCCACAGAGCCAACCATGAGTTCATAATGGCCGGCTTCACAACGGGGCTCTGGAACACGGGTGTCCTCAGCCACCTCGTATGACGGAAAACTTTTGGGATTTTATTATTATCATCTCTTGTTTTGGTATTTAACAGGAGGAAAACACTAGAAAATTGGCAGATCGTGGATGATAAATGTCCTGTCACACAGGACAGACATGGCCAAGGAGTTGAGACTTAAGAAAAAAAAATTCTCATAATCGTTTCAAACCAGCATCTACGTCTACCAGCGTTATTCAAGGACCAAAAGGGTCAATTTTTGTTGTTGTTGTTGTTGTTTTTTTTCTCAAAACTAAATTATAATCAATAGTATCAACCATCAAATAAGTAAACAGACTGATAAAATTGTAATTAGGGATACACTGATAGTAGAGTCCAGGTACTTAAAATTTCAGGACTCATTGATATCGATACTGAGTACTTTATACTACGGATGTTCTGTTTTTTGAACAACATTCCTCAGCATGTCTTCCTAGAATAGGTTTCACTGCAGTGCAAATCTGACAAAATACTGTCATATACATACATATACAACTGGTATCCGTGTCGCGATACCAGTACGTATTTAACGAGTCGAGTACTCAACCCGGATATTGGTGCATCTCTAATCGTAATAGCAAATTTTTACTTGCTCGGGATGCTGTTCTTCCCCTGTATCTTCCCTCCCTTGATTTGAGTTGCCGTTAGCAAAGTGCAGTGCCGACGTTGATGGTGGGATATTTTCATTTCACCTCTATGTTGTGACACGGTTACCTCTCAGCCAGCCAGTCGCACTGCTTCAATCCAATAACACACACACACGCACACACATGCTCTCTCTAAGAACACATGGCAAAGAAAGAACATGTTAAGTCTTCTTAAGTACCTCTGCCCTCCCGTCCCCCGTCGCCCCCAGCTTCACATCCCTGCCCTCTTTAACACACTGACTGCTAACCTCCTCCCACCTGAGCAGGTGCAGGCCCTCTGCTGCAATCCAATCACCGCCGCTGACCCCCTCATCCACCCTCCTTTTGTTATATAATCAGCTGAGTGCCTCCTTTGAGCGCCTCTAAGCAGCCATTATGTAATAATTACTCAGCCGTCATTAATATCCTGGCTTATTGTGCATGCGTGAAGACGGACACGACGAGTGAGAGCGAGGACTGAGGTTGAGGGAGGCCGAGAGAGAGAGCGCGAGAGAGGGGGGCGGGTGTTGATGAGGCAACGCTGTGCTGATGAGTTTTCTGGCAGCCAGAAAAGCAGCAGCAGGAGTCAATCAATCATATTTTCAGCCACTGGTTTCTGCTGGTTCCTTTCTTCTTTTCATACCTCAGATGTATCGCGAGGTAATCTGCCCTCTTAAACATAACATCTTTTATCTACAATCTATCATCATCTATCGTCATCACTACCAAATGTTAAGTGTGGACGCACAAAGTTAATATGTGGAAGTAATCTTTGCGGGGGAGGGGGAAGCTTTGGTCCAAATCCTCACTTTGTGTGGCTTCTTTAACCACTGCTGACTGTATATAACCAACCCCACAGAGCTCCCTGTTCTCGTGTGATACTTTTCTGTTTCACTGCCCGATGTGCACTTTGCTTAATCAGGTTTGCGATGGAAATGCCAGAGTGTAAAACATAAAAAACAAAGGCTTGCGTTCAGACTGCAGGCAAATCTGATTCAAATCAGATTCCTTCTCAAATCCGATTTTTGACTGTCCACACTGGTTTTTAGCAAGTGTCCAAATGGGATCTGGCTCTGTTCAGACTACCTCCCGAAGGTGGTTTCCATCCGTTTTTGCAAAAATGGGATTTCGTGTGATTTTTGACTGTTCAGACGACAAAAGAGCCACCCGGTTTCAATCTGGATGGGCTGGAAATCGGATTTTGGCTGGCAGTCTGAACGCGGCTAAAAAGGCTAAACTGAATGGCCGCTTCTTGCTTAGTTCATTTTGTTTCTCAAACTTTTCAAAGGTTTGCAGCAATTTAAACTGGGTTAATGTTAATTCACAGCCTGAGGCAGAAGACTATCGAGTTTTCCTTTTTTCTCTGCTTCATGAATTGTGTAAAGCTGCTCTACTAGAATGTGAGATGAAAAATAAGAATGTGAAAGTGGGCATCAGAGGGCGCTTTAAAGGGTGAAAAGGGAACTCTTTCTGTCAATTGGATTCTTCTTTGTAACCTCTAATCTCATCTAAATGCTGACAACGGTTTTCCAGCAGCGCTCGGCTCGGGTCTGCACTTCAAATCCCAACCACAACGAGTGATGGAAGGGACTTAGATATGGTGATTTTTATATTATAGCCTCGAACCTGCGGCGCCTGCTGTCCTGTCCTCAAACTTTCCTGTAGTTTATGAAATTCTCCAAAGCAGAAGAGAGGAGATTTTTTTTTTTACCAACACAAGCTCAGAGAACAGCAGCTCATCACTCACAGAGAGACACAAACCAGAAGTGATGCAATCAATCTTGCACTCCTTAAAACTGTTATCTATATATTTTTGACATAGTAGATTTTGGAGAACTTAAAGTAAAACCACGAACAAACCAAAAGCAAACAATTTTTTGTGATAAGCTCCATGTGTTCCAGTTGGCCTGTCATATAAATGTGCTGGTGCAGAAACCAGTGGTTAGTATTCGGGGAGGTCCCTGATTGTTACACAAAGGACCGGTTTGGTCCACTTGGCAAAAAAAATTGTGAATAATATTTTTGTGCACATACATATGTATTTCTCACACTGGCAGAGACCATAAGAAATCCCGACTAAATGAAAGTGTATTCAAGTTAAATTAGCTGTTGAAGACGTTATTGTACAACAATAAACAAACAAACAAACAATTCCTGACGCTGTGCCCCGCTGCAGGTCGCTGCGCAGCTTGTCCCGCCGCTCGGTGGAGGAGGAGTTCCCCCACCTGTACGCGCACGGCTGCACGCTGCGCGACATCTGCGCCGACTGCACCAAGTTCATCGCCGACGTCATCTCCTCAAGCCGCCGCAGCCTGGACATCCTCAACAACACTCCCAAAAGAACGGCCGGAGCTGCTGCTGCCGCTGCTGCTGCCGCTGCCGCTGCGGTGGCTGAATCTGCTTCTTCCGCTGAACGACCACACTCGCCTCGTCACTCCCGCCGGGAGGCCCGTCCTCACCCTCCGCTCCCTCCTCAGCACCTCCAGCCGCAGCAGGGGCCTCAGACGTCGCCCTCTCCTTCCCAGCTGCGGCGCTACGCCAACGCCGAGACCATCAACCGTGTGAACCAATGAGCAGACTGATTGACTGACTGATTGACTGACTGACTGACTGACACTTTTTTATTTTTGGCAGCGCTCCGCAACGAGCCGGTCCACAGCACTACACTTGCACACAGACCAACACCGAGGAACAGGTCTCTTACTTTTACGGAGTCTTGTTAGTTTTATGCGTTAGTACTGACGTCATTGATAGCTCTTAATAAATGATGATACATAACCCAGCAAAGATTGTTTTATTCAGTGTGACTGGATAGCAGGCAGTTGCACCATGACATACACTACCGCTCAAAAGCCTGCGGTCACCGACTTATTTCTGCATTGAGCACCATTATAATCAGTTTCATTGGTGAATCTACTGGAATTCTCTAAGAACATTACCAGTGCTGTGATAATCAGTCAGGACGTGCTGAACACACATGGGATGGCTTTGACCAATGTTTTGATTTCCGTGTGCTCGTCGTGATCGCAGAGCATTTCACGATCGTTACTTCACAAAACTGGTTGTCATGGAGTTCGATGCAGGATTGAATCGGTGACCCCTAAACTTTGGAACGGTGGCATATAAAGCTAAAAAAAACAACAAAAAAACAACCCAGGTGTGCTCATGATGACCTGACGGTCCCTTCCACTGGCTCAGAGAATGAGGAGCAGATCTGTCCGCGTCCGCCTTATCCACAGCGCCGCAGCTACAGGGAGGCCGAGAGCTGAGGGGCGGGCGAGCAGCGTGTGTGTGTGTGTGTGTGTGTGTGTGTGTGTGTGTGTGTGTGTGTGTGTGTGTGTGTGTGTGTGTGTGAGAGAGAGAGAGAGGGAGAGTGTGTGTGCGTGTGTGTGTGTGTGGCGTCTGGGTGGCGGTTTTGTTTGAGGAGGATAAAAGCTATGCAGTGTCGAGTCAACATGTAAGCCCTAGCCATTTTAGCTCGCTGCGGTTGCCTTGTTTTTGCCATGAATGTAACTTAGAGACGCAAAAAGCAGAGTTGTTAAATTATAAGCTCACACACACACACACTCACGGCATAATTACATTTACGCTCATCCTCCATCCTTTAAAAAAAAGGGGGGATTTGTAGCAAGTCGCTGCTGCCGCCGCTGCTGCTATTGCTTATGGGAGGGCCTGTTTTGCATTTACAGCTTGTAAAGTGTCCCGAACAGACGGACGAAGGCAGTGACACTGTGAATGTGAAACTGCAGACTGCACAATCATCGACGCAGCACGCCGCCGCCGCTGCCACTGTAGAGCAAACAGATGAAAGTCCTGCTGCTCTCACCGCCCCCCCTCCCCATGGACGCTTTGCAATCAGCTCTGGTTTTGTAAACACTAGGCAAATCTCAACTGCAATAAAAGCTAATGACAAACACGAGAAGCTCTGGATTTTTGTGAGTTTTTACAGTTGGCTGTTGGGCTCGGCTCTTCCTTGATGTTTCTTCTTAAACCTGACTCTGAATGTGTTGCTTTTTCACTGTTAAAATACTACTTCAGTACAAAGTATAAATTAAAACAATATTTTAACAGATTATTTAAAGTCATTGCTGCTTCGGTAAGGAAACAGTATTGGGTATGTTTTATTCAGTGTGAAGTAATTTGTGTGCAGTTTCTGATTTGCATCTAACCTGTTCCTCTTTGGGTTTCCCAGGAAGAGAAAAAAACAAAACCAAACAAATACCTCCCACATCATAACAGTCGTTTTTCAAATGGGTGGAGAAGTATCAATCACCATATACAGGAAACGCACTGCAGCATAGTAAAAGAAAGCTGGCACGAGTGGCAAAATGACAGGAAATGAGGTGTGAAGCAACCCATATTTCAAAGAAGGTGCCCAATTTTTTTTTTTTTCTGTGCAATTTTTGCTGTGGCAGTAACATTCTGCAAGTCATTTGCAGCACTTTCTGAATGAAGGTGAAGCAGGTTGCAGCGCTTCAGAATCTGTCATAGAAATTATGAATTGGAGGTTCAGTTATGAAACCACCATCAAAGTCATTATCACAACCTTAACTGACCGTAATTTCCTTAAAACTGGTGAAGTGGTACAGGTAGAAGGTTCAGTATTAAACATAGTGAGTGAGGTGATGGTGGTGACCTTATGTGTGCATCTATATATATTGGCTCTATTGACGCTCCGCCCATGTCATCATGAATAAATAATCTGCAGTTCAACATGTCTATTGGCTGTCTCTGTCATCCGGCTCACGCTCGACACACACACACACACACACACACACACAGCCCGAGTTAAGACATCATAAATTGCATAGGACAAAACAGGAAGTTAGCCTATTTGACTGTAAAAGTAAAAGCATAAAAGGTTAATTTAACCTTTTGACCAAACTTTCACGACTCTATTTTAATATTTCTCCACACTTTTTTTTTCAAAGTCTTAATTATTCATTCACTCATCTTCCATACCCGCTTACTCCCGAGCTCACGGTCACGGGTCTGCTGGAGCCTATCCCAGCTGTCTTAGGGCGAAAGCAGGGTGAGTTCAGTGATACAGTGGCTAGCACAATCCCTTCACTTCAAGGACTCTGTGGGTTCAATCCTGTGTTGAGTTTGCATGTTTGCCCTGTGTCTGGGTTCTCTCCAAGTGCTAAAGCTTCCCACTGCAGTCCAAACACATGCACATCACATTGACTTGCAACTTTAAATTGTTTGTAGTTGTGAAATGTGGGTGCGAGTGTTTGTCTCTCTGTGCTGGCCCTGACCTGGTGGCTCGTCCAGGCTATACCCTGTCTTTGGGATAGGCTACAGCACCAAACTGAGGACACGATAGACAGCTGTTGAAAAAGAATTTCATTGTATGGGAGCATTATTGGTTCAGTGGTGAAAATGAAACATTTGTATTATTCTATTAATCACTGTGAAGATAGGTTGGAAGTAGGTTTATCCAGCTCCGACTCAACATAATCACCTCTATATGTATTAATGTCTTCCCTGGGTAACTAATCAAATGCATTGTATGATTTAGTTAGTTCATTTAGTCTATTCTGAACATGTCAAAAAATAAAATAAATAAGATTCCTTGTTCAAAAGGGAGCAGTAAGAAAAAAACTTTATCAGTCCTACCCCCTTTTTCCGTTATTTAATATTGTACCATAAATGATATATAATGTTATAACATAAATGTCTGTCTGTGTGTCCAAGACATAAGAATACATATATGGACACATACATGCATGCAAAATTATAATTAAAAAGTCGATATAAAGTATATATTTAAATGTATGTAGAAAAAACAGCAAAAAAAGAAAGAAAAGAAAAGAAAAGAAAAAGATTTGCATCTCCTTCCCATCTCACGGTCTCATTATTTATTTTCGGTTCTATCCATTTTATCTTGAAAGGTTAAAGCGGAAATGCCTCTGTTACACCATCGCTGCCTTTGCAAGTGGAAGTCGAGCAGCTTTAGGGCTTGAAGTCGACAACAAGCCCTCTGAGGCTGCCTGGCCCATCGCAGCCAGTTGTTCTTTTCTCTCTCCCTCCCTCTTTTTGGGAGTCCTTCAGGGTTTCCTTTTTTCTTTTTTCCCCCTCCCAACTCCCCAGTCCTCATTCAGCTTCACTGGGAGGAGTGGGAGTGTCGATGCGGGCCAGTGTGCTGCTGTAGTAGTGCAGTCGCCGCCGCTGCTTGTGCGCACTCTGTGTAAAAAGAGGGGGGGAAAAGTTGAGGATGAGTTCAGTGTGAACGCGACCCGCCTCGGACCAGGCGAACTACCACCGCCCGGGCATGGCAGTTTGGACCCGCGCCGACAAGAACGGCCAGCTGGACCTTCTGCTCCGCGACCGCTGGATCCGAGTGGCCGCCGAACTCACCCGGGAAACGCTCACTTTGACGGCCGAGGCGGAGGTTAGCGGACACGGGGGCAATTACTGGGACTACGGCAACTCTCCGGCGGGCCTCCGGAATGGCATGTCGAACGGAAACGAGCCGGGAGCGGCTCTGGGGGGCTCCGGCCGCGGACAAGACCAAGTTCAGAACCAGAACCACGGGGTGCGGGGACGCAGCGGCGGAAGCAGCCCGGGCCGCGGGGGTGGCAGTCGGGGCCAGTACGACGGCAACTACGGCCCCGTGAGCAGTCCCGGAAAGTACCCGAATAACGGCACAAACTCTGACTTCGGAAGCCCGGGTTCCAGTTACGGGAGTCCGGGCTCCAGCTTCGGGTCGAGGCAGGGCGACTACCCCGTCAGCCTGGACGGCTCCTCGGAGGCGGTGAGGAAAGTCCGGGTTGTCAAGCAGGAGTCTGGCGGGCTGGGGATCAGTATCAAAGGGGGGCGGGAGAACCGGATGCCCATCCTCATCTCCAAGATCTTCCCGGGGCTCGCCGCCGACCAGAGCCGGGCTCTGCGGGTGGGAGACGCGATCCTGTCGGTGAACGGCAACGACCTCCGGGAGGCGACTCACGACCTGGCGGTGCAGGCGCTGAAGAAGGCGGGCAAAGAAGTGACGCTGGAGGGTAAGTTGGCCAACGCCAGAGCGCGGACTCGGAAAGGCCGAGATTAGGCTTCTGTGGTGCGGCCACACACACCCCCGGACACCGGTGACTTCTCGCTCTAGTCTGTCTGGTGATTTGTCATACATAAACAACCATCGTTGTGTGTTTAAACTGAACAGTATTGCATTTAATTAAAGGGGAAAAGATGCAGACTGAGGAAATAAATCATGCCAAAACAAAAGCAAAAGCAAAACAATCAACAACAGTTGGTCTTCTGCTGAAAAGTTAGTGATTACATTAGGTTCAAAAATAGTTCCACAGTAGTTATATATATATATATATATATATATATATATATATATATATATATATATATATATATATATATATATATATATATATATATATATATATATATATATATATATATATATATATATATACATATATATATATTATATATATATATATACATATATATATATATATACACTAAAAACTTAGTCTAAAAGTATCATCAATTTAACCAGTTAGGTCCTTTCCTATAACACCCCGTGGCCTGATTTATTATTCATATATTTATTATTTAAAACACATTTTGATACAAGGAGCAGGTATTCCCACACTCAGCGCTGATGTGGGACCAGAGCTGATGTGGGACCAGTGAGGAGGAGGAGGAGGAGGCGGACACACAGAGCTGAAGTAACGTCAGCGGAGCAGAAACTCTTTGATTTGTGTAAACAGGAAAGTAACCACAGTTGTGTAGTCACAGATACATTAAACTACTCTGTATCTGAGTGGCTGTGATGAGCTGAAGATAAGCAGTCACTCTAAACATCAGCAGAGGAGATTCGGCTCACACGAGCGTATAGCTCCAGCGTGCTGTTCCGCTGCATCCCACTATCTGTCATCACAGAGTGTATATAGCTGAATGTGTTAAAAACATGACTTCGAGTCACGCACGACGTCTGGTCAATGGGATTTTCCATTTATGAATTAAAAGATGAGTTGATCAACAAGTTGCTCTGAAGAAACTGCAACTTGCAGCTGTAAAAGTAAAAAAATAAGTGAATGGCATCATTATGACATTGTTATTATGTATTCATTGCTGGCAAGATTTATTTTACAGTTAGCACAACACCCTCTAATTTCCTTCACATAGTTTTTGTGCTCAGTGTCACTAACATGGAGCTGTTTTAATTCTGTCCTTGTGGTAATTGTAGTAGCTTTAAACAGGGGCAAAAATTGGCGGTAATAACTATCATGCCACATTATGACATAAGACACTACAAAAAGCTTTGTTCGAAAGGCTTCAAGCTTTTTTCATTATTGTATTTCATTTCTACTCAAGAGAAACAATATGCATAAATAATAATGCAACTTTTCAGCAGCCAATCCGTGAATCCTACACTGTAGGTTTTGGCCGAACATCCTCATTCCCTAGGAACATGTTTCCTGCTTCGTAGCCAGTTGTACCTTTAAAAAGGGCAGAAACCTCAATACATGACAACAATAGCTTCAGGTACCCCAGTGAATGCAGGAAAAGAGTTTGTCAGGAGATCGGTGTTGGGTCAGAATGGAGCTCCATGGAGATGACTTTGCTTCCTCAACGGCGCTGATGCAGAACGGTTCTTTTTTTCCACCAGAAAAGCGGAAAAAGGATGAATTGTGGGCCATGGAGCCTCCCCCCCGGGGGGGTTGGAAAAGTTAGGGGCCTGAGCGGCTAAATGCAGTGTTTAATGGTTTGGAATGAACGCCGGATGAATACTGACGAGCGGGAGTTGGAGGAAGTAATCGATGTGTGACACATTTGCTGCAGCCCAAACGAGGCCTCCCAAAATAAACGCAGGTAAAACTGTTTCCGGGTGCCCGGCGGCGGTCAGTCACTTCAGTCAAACGGTCACGTATTTTAATCTGTTGATCGTGCCCGGATTTATCGCAGAAGGGGTCGAGGTCTTGCGTGATTCCGTATCCACTGCGTCAGAAGTCAGGAACAGTCGGCCGGGGATGAGGTCGCGCGCCGTCCGTGACGGCCGGACCTCGCTTTTCTGAGGAATGTGTCAGCTGTCTGTCACTGTTTGTCCGTCGGACAGCCAGCGAGGCGTCTTGGTTTGCGGACTCGCTTCTTCTTCCTTCCCATCTCATCCCAGCCCTGCCAGACAGAACGAGGGCCCGAGGCTCCGGAGCACCGGGCCTGGTAAACAATGCACAGAACCCCCAGATATTCCCTCAATTAGCCAAGGTAGACCCACATTCCTGAGCCCTCCGCTCGCATGTGCGTATTTAGGGCAAAGGTCAACAGCGGTGGCTCCAGCTGGAATGTTTCACGGTGCTCCGACACTTTCAATGCGTTTAATGGCTGTTTCTTTTATGAAGTGGGCCAGGAGCGTATCAGGGGAGGTGGTTTTCACTGCGGCGCTGAATATTTTTCACACCGTTGTGCATATTGAAGGACAGTTTACCCAAAATGTCACTCCCAGATGTTTCTCATTGGTTCCTGTGATCTTTTATTTTGTCCATCACAACTCTTTTTCCAAGGAATTCCAACAAATGGAGCCCAGTTGAAATCCAAAAGAATAAAAAAAATAGCAACAAAAAGAAAAATGTGAAAGCTCTCCAAGCTGCTCATGTCATTCCAGTGTCCCGAAGACGTGGCAGTCCAGTCCATTTCCACCAGTGACATAATAAACTGTGTTTTTCGCCAAAATATCCGCCGCAGCCTCCACCTCACCGATGTGGCTCCCACAAGTAGAGCAGCGCTCTGGCAGCGTGTAAATTCTCATTCTGACTGGAGTACTTCCCCTCAAGCACGTACACTGCCAGCCGCAAAATATGCATTTTCACACTTGCGCCTCAGGTCACGTATTCAGGTCATTTCAACCTTTTTCTTTCATTGGTGTGTGTGGTTGTTTTTTTTTGTGTGGTTTCTTCAAAACAAGCTTCTCTAAAAACAAGATGCTTATAAAGAGAGAGCCACTTTCTGACTAAAGTGATAATGGATTTGATGATGATGATGACAATGTCCAATTAGGGGGATGCATGATTCGGGATGCAAATTATTGATTCATTAATCAATCGTTAGTTTATTGACCGATCGATCAATGATTAATTGATCATCTGCGATTTTTCCTGAGAAGCTAAATTTCACAATGCAAAATGTGTAAGGAACACATTATTTAACCCTTAAATAATTTTGAGGTTCCAATGTGACCCATTTCTACATTAGAGAAAAGTAAAAACACACTAAACATTTATCCTCTGACTTTAAGTTGACTTCTAATGGGTCACATTTCAACTTTATTTTTCATGAAAGCTGTTTAAAAGTAACTTGTTGTAGGTATATTATGACCATCACAGTGTCTACAGGTGAATTGCTCTTTCCTGCCACTACACTGTTATAATGATATTAACTACCCGTGTAAAAAATGTTCAATTAATCGCGACTAATTTCATTTAATCTATTAAATTCTTAATCGGCAATTAATCAATGTTAACATCCCTAATAGAGATATTTTTTTTAATAACACATGCTGCACGGTATGTTTGGGCCTGCTGTTCACATGCTTTGCTTACTAGTGTCCTGACGTTCTTTCTGCCTCTCCATCTCTTGTTTTCTGACTCGTCTCTCGTTCCCACATGTGAAAACAAATTCACTTCCGACGCGCCATGTGCAGAGCGACCTCTCTGACCTGTGCGGCGTGGTTTATCGCTCCCTGATCCTCCACTTGGACTTGTTCTAGTGTTTCCTGGACGGACATATTTTGTCAGATACTCAGAAGCAGTGAGGGGGAACCTCTGAGTGGAGAACGCAACATACATAACCCAGACATGACACAGCCCTGGGTAATCCTTCACTCTCCCCCTCCCCGACCGGCCAAATCCGACACACAGCATCCCCATATCTCCCCCGCTACCGTGATTGGTCGAAGCCTTCCGCCGTCTCTGGTTGCGCTGGAGGTTGGTGGGAGAAGATGCGGGACGGAGCCTTTGTCTGGTTCATTAGAGGGATAAAAACCGGTGCATACCAGACGCACAGGCCATTGATGAAACCGGGACAGCCGCGATGAGGAACAGCGCCTTCCTATTGTTCCCAGGATGAAACTGGCCAAGCACCCTGTCACCGCGCAAGGGTTCGAGGTGCGCCGGGCGGCGTGAGTTTGCCGTCTCGTGATGAACTCGGCGGCCCCTTTTTTGATATTCATGCGCAGATGTGTTTCTGGCGTCCGGCTGTCACATGGTTTGTAAGTGACCCTCTGGAATGTGACGGCAGAGGGGAATTCTGAACGATCCCTGATTGCATCAGTCGGCCTGATGGCAAAAAACATGTTGCTTCACACTTTGGTCCAATAAGCAAAAAGACTCCGTCCTAAGAGATGGAATAGCTTAAACAGGCAAATAGTTTGCCTTTAGAAACACACGGGATGAATTTGTCACTTGTATAACGGTCAATAAAAGTGCAGATTCTCAGAAGAAGTCACATGACCATGTTGTTGAAATGAGGCCACTGCAGTTCCCTTCCTCATTACATGCCTTTCAGTAAATTATCTGGGTTTGTTTGTTATCTTCCCACTTTTCCCTTCAGTATTTATACTGCAGATTCAGCAGGAAGGTTTTCTAGTATCTTTTGTGGAACTAACTTCAAACATTAGTTCTGCATAAATCCCAAAAGAGGGTTCTTAACAACTTCAGATGACAGCCAGATTTTTTTGTTTGAGATTGTTTTTGCTCTGGTGCCTCTGCAGGTTACCTAGGGGAAAATCTGGACGCTGCGGAGAAATGTCACTAACTCGCCGATTTAGCCCGCGATGTTGCCCCCCTCTTCTGCATTATTGAACCCTAAGTGCTCCGTCCATTTGTAGCAGTTATGTAACGTGCTTCTAGAGGAGCTGATGAGCACCGTTTAGCACAGGAGCTTAGCTAACATCGAAACAAATGTAAATGAAATGTTTGGCCTCTCAGCGGGACGAGATGCTTCAGGCTCACTACAGCCAGGTTTCACATCACATCTCACTCTTAACAGTTAAAAAACCCAGTAGGTCTATCAGTCCAAAATCCGACTCTGCTGTGAAATGAAAAAAAAAAAAAAAAAAATTCTGCACCTTTGATTCATTTGGCTAGATACAGGAAAGAGTCACTGAGACCGAGGGATTTTTTTGGTCTCTGCTCTGCTCGCACTGCGGCTGCAGCGTCGCCACAGCGCGGCCTCTCCGCCAACACGCCGGGCGAGCACTCGTAATCTTTTGCAGTCACAACAGTATACAGAATGACGACTGTGATTATTTTTGTCCGTAATCTGCTTTATCCTTTGTCGAAAGTTGGCACACATATTCGGACACGTTTTTGGCCCGAGTGCGCTGCTCTTTAGAGAAAAAGTCACTCAGAGCCGCCCTCGCGTAAATATCGCGGGGTTGTTTTTTTTTTTTTGCACACGCACACAGACACACACACACACACACACGCGTGTTTACACATCGGCAGCTTGATTTCCCAGGGGTCCCCCACTTCCCCTCGCCCAACCTCACCTCTGCTCCCCCGAGCCCAGTCTTGCCAGATGAGGGGTTCAGGTGTGACGGCGGGAACAAGGAAGCGCTTGATGTTGTTGCGATTGTTGCACTGCAGTTGTGTACATGCGACTCCTTGAATTATTTAGTGTGACACCCCCTCCGACCCCATACACTCCTTTAAAATATTAAAGGGCAGTCAGTCCAGACTGTTGGCCTGACCTGCATGGGAATGACGAAAAATAACTAAATAGAAAATTTAAATTTCTATTTTAAAAAAAATGTTCAAATCCCTTTGAATAACATTTAAAATTTAAAAAAAAACCAAAGCAATATGAAAAAAAAAATTGAACGTCCCACAAAAATTTGCGGCTTTAGTAGAATCTTAATGACGTTTTAACGGAATATAAATGGAAAAACCATTCAGCAGTCAAGTAATCAAATGGAATGTTTCTCCAATCTGGTGTATTGCACTCAATAAGTGAGTGACTTCATCATATTGATGCTAAAATCCAGTAAATCCAATGATGCCAAAAAACAAACATACTCACTGGCGTGGGGGCTTGGCATGCGAGGGATTAGCGGCACTGCGGACCTTCCAAAATGTCTTCCAAAATGTTGTAAATGTTGGAAAGCTGAGTTAAATTTAGCGCCGCAGAAATGGAAGTGGGGGGGCAAAGCCAAAAAATCCATGTGTTTAAAATCCCCTCAATGCTCTGCAGTGCATCTGATGGTATACTTTTGCACAATCACACATCTGACCCGCAGTCTCTTGGGTTAGACATTAGAATAAACTCCAAGGTCAGGCTTCAGGAAAAGCAGCAGTTTTCTTTTGAGCTCCACAATATTTCCGGAACTCTTGTCCCAACATGTTGGAAGCACGTCGCTGATGCAGAATAAGCATGTGACCTCAGGTTGACCGTTACAAAATTTCATTTCCTTTTTTAGTGCTGTGTTTGTCAAGTCTGATTTAAAGGTCTACTGGCAGATCAATGCAGCCCCTCAGCCTCTCGGAAAACTCTGTCAGAAGCGGCCGCCGCTGTCATCTAGGAGTGCCAAATCTCCACCGAAACATAATGTTCTGGAAAATTTTGACGACTTACGGTAGGGATGAGTCAGAGCGGAGAGTTTCAACAGCTTCCTTTCATGCCAGCGTGTAAACACATTACTATACAGTCGGACAGCTCCGCAGAATTCAGAACTCTTGTCCGTTCGTGCGCAAGTAGGTTCCCTGCAGTGCTGAAAAAACACTCAACGTCAGCTTTGGCGGGTTTTTTTTCCTTCTGCTTTTATTATGATACCGAGCCATATGAAACTAACGTGGTTGTAGATCTTAAGCCTTACTACCGTTCAACATGTTGTGCAACAATTATTTCCTTTTTTACAAAGGAAACCCTGACCAGGAAATGTTCAGCGTTAACAGATAATTGGGATTTTCTGACTTTGCTCTGAAGAAAAAGAGACTCAGCAATTTGTACTGCGTTCCCCGTAATCGAGAAAAATAATTACAGGCCTGAACGTCCTTGAACAGTCATGGACCCGGTTCTGTTTTTCCACAGGACCCAATTCGGCCCGGCTTTGGTCTTTCGCTCTTCACCTGGCTTCAGTTTAACCATTTGGGCTGGAACCCATTTTTTTTTTTTTTTTTTTTTTTACCTCATCAGTCGTCCGTGTCGACCTCGCCGTAATTCCCAGAAAGGGCTCTACCTGCGTTCGGCCCTCGTGGTAAATAATCAGCCCCAGATGATTGCAAACACCTGTCGGGGTGTGCGAAGCTTTCCGCATCCGCAAGAACCGTCCCGTTGTCTGCTTAGCAACAGCAGCAGCAGCTGCAGCAGCAACCTGAAGGTGGGCTTCTCTTAGAGCGTCAGGATAAAGAGTTGAAAAGCTTCCTGACCCAAATGGGTGTGAATCCTGTTCCCCACTCTGAGGTCAGGAAAGTGTGTGTGCGTGCGTCCGTGCGTGTGTGTGTGTGTGTGTTCTCTACAAGCAATTCAACCATCTGGAAAGCACTTCTGACAGAGTCGGGGCCCCTTTCGGCACAGTGCTATTGTTAATGCTGGCTCTCTCGCGCTCTATCTCTCTCTCTCGCTCTCTCTGTCACACTGCAATGACTTACTGGGGCATTTGGAACAATACAAAACAGATCCATCTGCTAGTGCCAGGATTTAATCAGGTATCAAAGTAGTTTTGGGTTTTTTTGCTCTTTTTTTGTTGCTCAGCTCTTGGAAGTCGGGAGCGATAGGTTGTACTAACTGAGATTAGTCGAAGGCTAAATGTTTTCCTCCGATGTGTAAAACAGAAATTCCACCGAAAGTGCTGGCAAATTTGAAGTGTGGCTTTAAAATCTGAGATGCTGAATGTTAGGATTGTTTTGTATCTGCAGACACACACACACAAATCCATTTTGGGGTTTCGTCATAACACACTGGTCTCATTAGGTTTCTGGCAGAAACAAGGTTTTTCGGGAGAAGGGGTCAGGAAGCGGGGGACGGGGAGGGGCGGGCAGGATTAAGAAGTGAAAGACGGCTGGCGATGGGCAACTTTATGATATGTGTGGGAACGGAGAGGTGGAGGGCAGCAGCAGAAACTGAAAACTGAAGTTGGAGGATGCAGCGAGAAGAAAGACTGAAGGGGAGGTAGAGAGAGAGAGAGAGAGAGAGAGAGAGAGAGAGAGAGAAGCCAGCGAGCAGCGAGTTGAAGGCCAAACCACAGGGGAATTTCTGGGCAGCTCCGGGTCTGACAGTCTGACTTTGGCTGCTCTGCGAGCTATTATTTCATTATTCTTGGCCACTCGGTAATATGATTATTTTCAGTGTGTGTGCAGGCCGCGGAATACAACAGGAAGGTGGTCTCGGAGCAAGAGGGGTTCGGGTTTCACACATTTTGTCTCTTCCTTGCAAGCACGCTGTAGATTCACAGATGCAAACATGCCTGAGCACATCCATACACACATGCACCCGATGAGTCCCCTGGGCATAGACCTAATTAGCTAAAAGTAGAGCTCAGCGACGGACCTGACACAGCTAATGAGTTCATTTAACTGCACCAAAGGCCAGGCAGGCGGATGTGATGCGGGGGAAAGTACTATAGCTGTGTCTATTTGGTTGTATTGGTATTGTTTGTTCTGTCTGGATGCACTTTAAATCCATTTGGAACGGAACAGCAGGGGAGCTTGAATTTAGGTCTGTCAAGCTCTCCGACATGCTAACAAGAACCAAAAAATATTGCTCAGATGGTTTTAACCATCGGTTAGCCCCCCCCCCCACTGGGGATCTGACGTTCAAGTCCAATTACTCGCAGTTCTTTCATTTTGGAAAATCAAAAACCATGTCAGTAAATGGAGACAGATGCATGGCGGTTCTCACTGCCGATTAAATTAAACAACAAAGGGTTCAGTGCGGAAATGCAAACGGGAACTTTTGGTTTTCAAATCAATCTAAAAGACACGTCAGTGTGTCATTGTGTAGAGGACAAAGGAAGGTCTAAAAAAAGGGAATTTACCCTGAAGCTCTCCAACCTGTAGGGGTTTGTATTGATGGATCGGATTCTGGCCCTGCGATGAACTGGCGACTTGTCCAGGTGTCACCCTGCCTTCGCCCTGTGACAGCCGGGAGAGGCTCCAGCAGACAGACCCCCACCAGCCTAAGCTCAGGAAGAAGCGGGTATTGAAAATGGATGGATGGATGGATTGGATTTTGTTACACTTCAAAGGAGGTGAACTGTTCCTTTAGCTGTAAGAAACAGAAGGGAATCAATCGCAAGCAAGCATTTGGTTTGGGCAGCAAAAGAGTATTTAGAAATCTCACACACACACACACACACACAAACACATACACAGGCAACAGTAATCACTGAAAAAACCTGTGGCAGCGCCGGGAAATGAATTGTTTCCATATCCTCTTTTCTCTTCCTGCTGATTAAAAGGCTCAGTCTGCAGCACATCGACCAATTGTCTGACTCTATTTTTCTTCCAGCGGTCCGATTCAGGGTTGCCAAAGATTGAGTGAATAATGAACAGAACTTTCAGGAATCTGCAAAAGCAGGTGATGTATGACCACTTCTCTGGTTGCGGCGTCCCTCAGGGCCCCCCACCGCTCCTCCTCCGGATCCTCAAAGTTCTTCGTGAGCGCTTTCTTGCTGAATCATCAGTCTCCTCATGCAAATGATTTCTTGAACACGTCACCGTTGGCAATTTATTATTCTGATTCCGGTTCAGGCACGCCTGAGCGCCAAACTCACGTCTCGAAATTTGGATGCGTGCCCAGCTTCGCTCTGCCACGGAAAAGAACAGGCGAGTCTGGAAGGGGCCCCGCCGAACCCTGACAACCGCAGCCACACCGCGCTCACTAATCTGCACATGTATTACTTTAAAGATCCAAAAACAACGCGCTTCCGCCCAGAGCCAAGGTTTTTTTTGTTTTTTTTGCGGGCGGAAAACATCTCTGCCGCGCGTCCGACTCACCAAATCTGATTATTAGGTTGAAAGTTGAGCCTTGCAGCAGCAGCAGCAGCAGCAGAGGAGAGATCATCATGCGCTAAATGACCCGCAGACATGAACGCGGACGTTTAGAAATGCTTTCACTCTCGCTCGCTTATTCGTAAAACCACTTACGCTCGCAGAAAGGCTCCCGGGCTTTGTTAATGTGGCTGCTGGTGTGGTTTGCGAAGGCTGGCCGAACGGAGCTGCCAATTTTGTTTTCCTTTTTTTTTTTTTTTTGCCTTCAGCATTAATAGCGGCCCCGCCCCGCCCCACCTCCGTTGACTCATTCTGAGCGCAGCATAATGTACACAAAAGCGTGCAAGAACCCATCTCCCTCAGTGTGCTTATTTTAGACCCACGCATGCATTACTGCAGACTCCTGCCTTTTAGTTCTCAACCTCTCTCTCTCTCTCTCACTCACACACACACACACACACACACACACACACACTGTCACAAACCTAATTTCACAGCCTACATCCAAGAATGACCTCACCTCTCAAGAGTCCGTGTCAAGTTTCATAAAAAGCAGACGTACGGCAGTCCGGCACATACTTCTGGTGCAGACGGTCACATACAATCTTTCAAACCGGCTTCGGCGCACGTTGCTTGTGAGCGTCAGAAAATGCTAAAGTGCGCGGGAGGGACCTGGCGAGGATAAGAGAGGGACCAGGGCGAGTGAAAGCACGTGGCGAGGCGCAGATAGAGGTGTTCGAACCAAATTTGGGAAGCAAACGACGCCGGCGGACGAGCTCGCAGCTGCACGGCCGGGTCGCCTCTTGTTATTTCCACGCGGCGGTGGGGGGTGGGGACGTTGGGGTCCTGAAAAAGGCACGCTGGAAGTCGGCGGGACCTGTTTACATAAGTCGCTCTGGTTGGGGAGAACGATTGGCGTCCCGTCTGCTCAAAGAACACGGCCAGACCGGAGGTGGGCAAACTTTTTGACTGGGGACCACAATGGGTTGTAAAATTCGACAGGAGGGGCCAGAGCAGCAGCAGATGGATGGAAGCCCACCTCATTGGAGAAAAAAAATATATCATGGGGTGTGTAGAAAACATGTGCGACAAGGGCCGTAGTTTGCCCATGCCTGGGTTAGACCTCGCCGAACCTGAGGAGGCCGATTCTGTTTTTTCCATCCAGAACGAGCGGCCGGGACGACGGGACCGCAGCAGCAGCAGCAGCAGCAGCAGCTCTCTGCTGCAGAGTTAAAATGTCCGACCCTGACTGGGCCCAGAAGAGCATTTAAAGCAGATTAAATACTGCCCTTCTCACAGAGAAAAAAACATCCCAGAGTGTTTCCTGACGGCCTGTTTAATGGCCGCCTGCGCCATATATCCTGAGTGACTGGCTGTTATTGGCTGAAATCCCACAGACGTCCAGACTCTCGGCGCAGCGGAGGGTCGCCGAGTGTCGATGCACCGCAGCCTTCAAACGGAGCCGCGCAGCAAAGAGGTTTATTGTTTTACCGAGGCAGCCGTTAGCAGGAGTGGATGGATGTGAATTCTAGTGCAAAGGTGGGCAAACTGCGGCCCGTTAAGCCTTTTAATCTGGCACGCCGAAATTGAGGAATAGTCACTAAGTCATATAACAGCTGTATTTCATCCATTTTTTTTTTCAGTGTTTTCAGAGTCATTTCAATAAAGAGCTAAATATTGTGGGGCTTCAAAGACAGATATTTTGTTTCAAGACTTTTGTTTATTTTCAGTAGACATCAAAGCACATTTGTACTCCTTAAATATATATATATAAATATCATATTTATTTTGTGTTGAAAAGATACAAATTCTATTTAAAGCAATTCACCTATTATTTCCTATTAGTTGTTGTTACTTGTAGTGGAGCTACTTGGCCTCTGCTGATGTCCAGTTCAATATAAAAGCAGATGATATTTTATTTTAGAGCTTTGGGGTCACTGTTCAGTAAGTTTTATCGTTATTAAAAGTGTAAACATCCAATAATGGCTCACTGGTCACAAGTATTATATTATACTATATTTAGAGTACTAAATCTGTTTTTTCATTTTGCAAAATTATCAAGTAATGAATTGTTTCATAAATGGCAAAAAAAATACTTTTTAACTTAAGTACATTTCAGAACCTGCACTTTCTTACTTTTACCAGTATTTTTTCACACAAATATCCATACTTTTACTCAATATGAATACTTCTGCCACCTCTGTGCCAGTTCCGCTGACTCAGCAGCGGGTGTCTTGGTCTCTCCGCAGTGAAGTACATCCGTGAGGTGTCGCCGCTCTTCAAGAAGCCTTCACTGGTGGCCGACCTGCCGTGGGACGGCGTCCGCCCGCAGTCGCCCAGCTACAGCGGCAGCGACGACTCCGGCTCGCCCAAACACGGCGGCTCCTCGTCCTTGAAAGACAGGAAGGTCATCAGCCTGAAGATGTGCTTCATCAGCAGGAACCTCACTATGCCCGACCTGGAGAACAGGTACCGCTGCTCCCTGTGTTTTCCTTTTTTTCCCCCTCCGTCCAACCTCTGTTGGTGCGGAATATATGTTCTGCAGAAGATAACGGCCTTGGCAAAGTACTCTTTCCTGTTTTCAATGTGTTCTTACCAAAAAAAAAAGTAAAAGACAACAAGGTGAGGCGATTATCAGGGGGATAAGAAGGATGGAAGCAACTCACAGCAGCACCACAAACAGTCAGTGTGACACGAGTACTCTCAGGTTGCAGAGCTGACAGCCGGTTGTCGTCCTTGACACACGGCCCTTTAATGCTTTCACTTCGAGTTCAAGTCAATCCTGAAGAGAGCAGAACTGATCTGCTTATTTGGCATCTCGTGATGTCCTTTAATGTAGCTTTTTCTCGGTCGATTATCGTCCGTCCTCGCTCTCTCTCACGGAACTCGGTGATGGCCGGCGCCAAGGAATTCATCGTTGCTCTCCGCAGCAACACAGATTTACCAAAATGTAAACACAAATGACTTTGCCAAGTCGAAAACTAGAGAAAGAACGATGAGGTCACGAGCCTGTTGTTTTGCGTCTCCGTGGCAGCGTGGTAAACACAGCGTCTTCAGATATGAATTTAAAAGCACTGTGTACACTCTTGTTTAAAGGCTCATCGTGATGTGCAGTGACGGCTTCCTGTCGAGTTTATTGCACAGAATTTTGTGTGGCATAAGTGAAGGCGTTAACTTTAATTCATCCCCTCAAAAATGACAGCGCTTAAAGGTTCCAATGTGTGATATTTGTCTTGATTCAGAATGTTTATATTGGTTAATATAAAATTTACATTGGTAAAAACTTAACTTATCAATACATTAATAAGTGTCCCATCGCAGTACAATAAAAGTAATTTACTTTTCGTTCCCAACATTTCTCATCTATATATACAAATCTCCTAGTTACCATGTTGCACCACCATATTTCTAAGGAAGCCTAGTGGGGACAATACAGCCCGACTGACAGCGCATTTCGTTTAAAATTTAGGGTGAACACTTGCATCTTCAATTAAACCAACAAAGAAGAAAGTGGATGAGGTATCCAGGTTTGAATGCACAGGCCACTGTAGTTCACTGGCAAAAATAGTTGAAGTTAAATGTGTATTTTCCAATAATAACCAATAATTAGCCTTTACCTGTCAATGAGATTTCCTATTGACATATTTAACTTTATTATATTTATTATATTTATTTTTTTTTTTTTTTTTTTTAAATAATATATATTTAACCCTGCGTCCCTGTCGTCCCCTGCAGGCTGCTGGAGCTCCACTCCCCAGACGGCCAGCACACGGTGGTGCTGCGCTGCAAAGACGGCGCCACCGCCAACTCCTGGTTCACCGCCGTCCACACCAACGTGGCCGCCCTGCTGCCGCACACCCTGGCCCACATCAACGCCTACCTGGGTGCCTCGTCCACCACCTCCACGCACCCCCACCTCAAGCACATCGGCTGGCTGGCTGAGCAGGTGCCCACAGTCTGACTGCGTGGTCGACAAGTAGAAAACAAGACGATATTTAACTTCTTTGTAAAGTGATTCCTTCATCCATCAATTGATCACTTGTATATTATTCAATAGGGATGCCCCAATACCACTTTTTCACTGAACGAGTAGAGTATGATTACTTGAATTTCTGTACTCACTGATACAGATACCTCTTGATAAGGCTAACATGTAGTATTATAGAATTACTTTGATATTGACTTTGTTATTTGAACAACATTCCTCAGCATGTTTTTCTAGAACCTGAGGCGACTGTCACAAGTTTCACTGCAGTACCAACACAACTTTAACAAAATTATCACACACATACATTTCACAACTGGTATCGGTGTCACGATACCGGCTCGTATTTTACGAGTATAGCACTCAACCCCGATATCAGTGCATCCCTAATTGTAATAACAAACATTTATTTGCTAGGATGCTATTCGTCCCCTCAGTACTCAACCTCAGTATCGGTACCAATACCCAATACTGGTATCGGTATCGGTGCATCCCTGTTATCAAAAAACAAAAATCTGCCCATTTAAAGTGCTAACTTCGTGTGTCAAGCAGCATTATGGGTCATTAGAAAAACATTGCCGTCAGATGTTAATTTGCCTTTCAGCAAAACCAACAGTGTGTTGGTTCCTTTTTGGTGAATAAGGGGTAAAAGGTGTTTTTCAGTATGTTAAGGATGCTTGTAAACCTCTCAGCCTCTCTAGGGATTGCATTCACGAGATGAAATAGATTAGAAGTCATTTATAGGTCACACAAATAGACAGCAAACACCTGCCACATTCACACGTGGCTCTCTAAAGGAAATTGCATCAGTGGCTTTTTGAGACCTTGTTTTTCTGTGTCGCCGCTCCTGCGTCACCTCACGTCCCCGCGGTTCAGCCTCCAGACACACCGGCCTCTCTGCCCCGACGTAATCACCTCTGCCGCACACAGGAAGAGCGTGTTTTCTTCAATTAGCCTCCCACCTAAATTTAAACTCTTCCGCCGAAAAGTGAACCAGGCCTCGTCTCAGTTCGCCCACCGGCCCTCCCTGGAATGATGAAGTGCTCATTCACCATCCCGATGCCCGCCTCTGTTTATCTGCGGCGGCTGCAGACAGGAAGCACTGATACAAGTTTCCGTTGCGTTGCGCTATTTCCTGCAGAGCCCACCTCCTTCTGGCCCTCCGAAGGCAAAGGCACCCTGTTTAATGTTGCTGCTTTTCATCTTCGCTCCCTCCCTCAGTCACTCAGACAGACAAAACACACTCCCTGGTTTTACTGCTGTCAGCAACGAGGCCAGACTTTGAGGAGCTTCTTAAAACAACTGCAGTTGAACACTTGCCCACGAATTACATCCCAATACTCTCAGAAATACTAAACCAACCTGACTTAGATTTAACAGTTCTTTTATTGGGATAAACAACGTGTCTGGCTCAGGGGAGGGCAAACTTTTTGACTGGTGGAGCCACAATGGGTTCTAAAATTTAACAGAGGGGACTGAGCAGGAGCAGACGGATGGAGTGTTTTGGTGAGCCACCTCATAGGAGTAAACAATATATTATGGGATGTGTAGAAAACATGCTTTAAGGTCAATTGAAAATTAACCAAAGCAAAGTTAGAACAGAAAATGTGTCTTTGAAGCCCCAAAGTAGTCAAAGTAGCTCTTTATTGAAATGACTCTTCAAACACTGGAAAATGGATGAAATACAGCTATATTATGACTAACTGACTATAATTACTACTATATTACTACTACATTACTAATATATAATGTTTTCAAGTTCGGCAGGCCAGATTAAAAAGCTTAACAGGCCGCATGTGGCCCACGGGCCATAGTTTGCCCATGCCCGGTCTAGCTTCAGCCATATAGTCATTTTTTCCTTTTTTTTTTTTCTAAGTTGCAGTAGAACCCTGAAGAGAGAGCTGATGTTTTCCTCCACCTCAGGTCCAGCTGGAGGGAGGGCGCCAGCAGTACCGGCCGATGGTCATGGCCCTGACGGAGAAAGACATCCTGCTGTTCGAGTCGGTGCCGTGGAGCCGCGAGTCCTGGTCCATGCCTCTGCTCACACACCCACTGCTAGCCACGAGGTACCGGCTGCAGACAGCGTGGGGGGGGGCGAGGGCTCTAACCGTAGACTACTCACACTGTTCACACGACGCAGACCGCACGCGGAGGAGGAAGGGTGTGTTTGAGCAGCTCTTGAGGGGGGGAGGCATGTTTCTGTCTCGCTTCAGACGCCTCACAAGCCTTTTTTCATCTTGGCAGGTCATGTTTTCATTCAGTCAGTACTCAACACGTACGAGGTTCAAAATGAAAGTCGTGTCAGGTCCTGAAAGTTGAAAACGTAAAAGTGAAAGCAGTCTTGATCGTTTCTTTTTTTAACTTCTGCCAGTAACTCCTACCTTTGTGGAAACTGTTGCTTAAAACAAAGCAAATGAGAAACAACACGCAGGACTTAAGCAGATGTCAGATTGCACTATAATGAGCAGAGCATGTCATGCTGGGTTCCTCCTGGTAAGGCGTCTTGGATAAGGCTGCGTTCAGACTGCAGTCGAATCTGATTCGAATCAGATTCCTTCTCAAATCCGATTTATAGGGCTGAGTGTCCACACTGGTTTTAGCAAGTGTCCAAATGGAATGTGGCTCTGTTTAGACTGGGCCACATTATTGACCCATTTGACAGGTTGCTGTAGCAGCGACGTCGGAGCGGAGGCGTCGCCCAGCGTAGCGTGTAGTGTGTGACGTCATAGAATTGCGACAGCGGCAACAACTAAATGGACTTGTTGCAATACATGACCTGGAGCTTGGCTTGAACGGAGCTATCTCCCCACAGGCAGGCCGCGTAGAGTGACGTCACGGACAGTCAAAACCCATCAGTGTGTTTGGAGCTGTTCAGACTGAGGCGCATCTGTCCAAATGCCATTTGAAATGACCTCCCGAAGGTGGTTTCAATGCCTTTTGCAAAAATGGGATTTCATGTGATCTGTGACTGTTTAGACTACAAAAGAGCCATCCGGGTTCAATCCGGATGGGCTAAAAATCGGATTTTGGCTGGCAGTCTGAATGCGGCTTTTGTAAAACTCTCGACAGACTGCGCAACCACTCGCTGAAAACTTACCAAAAAAGGTCTTGCTAGCGCACGCTATCTTTACGAGTTATCTCTCACATTGTTCCATGCCTCTGGCTGCCTGCCTGTGTGTTTCTCTCGTCTCTCCCTCCAGACTGGTCCACTCTGGCAGTGCCCGAGGTTCCCCCGCCCAGGGCTCGGACCTGGCCTTTGCCACTCGGACGGGCACTGGGCGGGGCATCGAGTCCCACATCTTCCGGGTGGAGACCCACTGGGACCTGTCGTCGTGGACCCGGGCCCTGGTGCAGGGAGCCCACGCTGCCGCCGAGCTCATCAAAGAAGTCTCCATCGGTGAGTGAGGGCCCAAGAGCCGGACGCACAGCACCGACACTGAGGTCTGAAACAAACGACAAACATTAGTGAAATAGCTGTTGAGAGTTGGACAAAAAGCAGGTTGTTTTCACGTGGCGTCACATGGCTGAAGACGGAGGGCAGGAAGTGAACAGTAGGTCAGTTGTTGAGAAAAATGTCAATGTTTTGGGCAGTTGCTAAATACGGTTGCCGATCTAACTCCCTTTCTACTTTCTGCCCTTCATCTGAGTATGCGCCACCTTCGTGCATCATCATAACCACGTGACTGATACCCAGCTATAGACTGGCATTCCAGATGGAACGTTATCTAAATCAGTGGTTCTCAACTGTTAGAGTCTCAGGACCCATATTTATTCCACAGTGCTCAGATTCTTTCTTCAAAAATAAAAATTCTCGCCCACTTTCTATCATGTCTAGTAAATAAATTATTGAAATTATTGAAATGAATCGTGTGCCAGGCAAAATAAATGCCCAACATTTTCTCTATAAATACATACACATATACTGTATATACATTTTAAAATCTCTTTTAAAAAAAACAAAGCCACGACCAAATATAAAACAGCCCCGTGGCCCACTTTCAGGTCGCGACCCACCAGTTGGGAAACACAGATCTAAATTCTTTTGATTTATCTCACATATTGGAAAAGGCTCCCACTGAAATTTTAGCCGATTGGATGAACTTTCTGTCAGTTACAGTAGCATCTGATTCCACTGTGTGCTACTAGACACAGAGGATCTTGGAAGTGAACACAGCTCTGCCTTCAGCAGTCAGATTACCAGATATCCCCCACAGGAGTTGGCGAAACAAAGTAAATGAATGCATTTAATTGATCAAAGCTAAAAAGGAGAAGGAGACATTTGGCTGAAATGGGAAGCTTTTTCAAGTTCGGCTTGCAAGATTCTGATGAAAGTCGTGGTGGAAACAGTTTCAGTAGTTTTGAGTGCGACAGGAAGCTCCTGGCTGCCACTGCCGGCTGGTCACAGTGTGTCGCAGTTCTGTGGAGGGAAAGCAGAAGTGGGAGCTAGCAGAGGGGAATGTGTTCCTTCTCTCAGAACAATAGTTGGCTGCTGCTTTGGCAGCGTTGAACAGCGTCCAGCTCTCTTCTTCTTCTCCTTCTTCCTCTTCGCTGTAACAAACGGACGCTTGTGTCGGAACATTCGGGGCCGGTCAGAGTTCGGCAGCAAATGTGGAAGCGCACTCGGATCGAGTGACCTTGTAGTTTTGAATAAAAGATCCATTTGTTTTGAGAGACATCCCAGCTAATGCGACACTTGGAACCGAGTTTTTCCTGACTAGATTGATGGTGTTTACAGCTGTGGGACTTGCGGCAATATTGAAAAAACAGGAGGGAAATCAGATTGCCTTAAAAATGCAGTCAGATGCATTTTACCCTGGAATATTGATTGTTTTTTTTTAATGGCATTAACTATCAAAGTTAAGGAAGAGAATGTAGTAGTTTCCTTTGTGGTGCTTTCTCATCATTTCACCAGGTTCTGTCCAAATATATTCAGTAATTTCCTGATCCTGGCTACAACCAACAATCAGGCAGAAAAATAGCAAACGTGCTTCAGATCTGATCCAAGAACTCTTTTGGGAATTTTCAAGCTTGTACAACCAGAATGTTGCTGTATGTCTTTCTAAAGTACTTAAAATATCTGATTAAAGTGCCTTCCGAAAGAAATAATATCAGACAAAAACAGTTGGTGGAATCCTCAGAGAGTAATCAAAAAACAACAAAATCAGAATTGGAATCAATGCTTTAGAAGGTGTGCACCTTTCAGTCAGTTTTTAAAGGCAAAGTCAAGAGTAAAAGTGACTTTTACAAACAGGCAGGACTGGAAGGAACCCTGGTTCTTTTTCACCTCCAACAAGAAGGTGGTTATCCGTTAGGGGCTTTCAACAAAATGTTTAAGTCTCGTCTGTGGGCGAGGAAGTACGTCCTGACTAATAACAAGACACGGTGACACAGTTAGCTGCGACGCCCCCGACCAGAGGAAGAGGCTGCGACCGCTGCGCCCCCTTCAGGCCGCTCTTTAGACTGCCTCTCATTGGGCAGGAGCAACCTGAGGAGAAAATCACAGGACAGACACACACACACACACAAGGTCTCAGTTGGACACTTCTGGATACACAATACTCAGCCGTGACTCACCGCCAACCGCCCCCCGGGTCCCGGTCCTGGTCTTCTCTCTCCACCCTCCTCCTCAGGTTGCACCTTGAACAGACAGGACGTCCGCCTGACGCTGCACTACGAGAAGGGCTTCACCGTGACGAGGGAGCCAGCCGATCCAGCGGGGGGCGCCGTCCTCTACAGATACCCCTACGAGAAGCTGAAGATGTCGGCCGACGACGGAATACGAAACCTGTACCTGGACTTCGGGGGTCCCGAGGGGGAAATGGTGAGACTCGCCCTTTGAGTTGGAGCCAAAAGACGAATGAATGAGAATGAATGAGCTCACGGCTCCGTCGCTCGCAGCTCTTTCTCATCACGGCAGTAGTGATCAGAGGAAGGCAAGCGGTCGAATTCCTTCCAGCATCTGCTTCCTGTTTAATCTCTTGTCTCTGTCAACCGAGACATTTATTGCATCAGAGCATTTCATTCAGGGCAAAACGACTTGGAAGCAGAAGAAAAAGTGCGTTGAAAAATGAAACAGACACAAGCCATTTATTTTTATGATGCGCTTTACTTTTATCTATGATGTCAACGCTAGTTGCAACTACACCGACGGGCATAACGCTGAAACAAAACACCAGTAACAAAACACAGTCGTCCCACATATGATGTCATACGCAAAGCATCATAAGTTCCTGGTTTTCACGAGACCCACATTTACAACAGAGGAGAAATGAAACATTCCTCAGTTCCAACAGGTTTTATTTCCAGTGGGCCCTCTCAAAACCTGCCCCATATAATAATAGTAAATTATCAGTATTAAAACTTTATTTATATAGGAGTACTTTTTAAGACAAAGTTACAAACAGGCAAACAAAAAGTAGGACATATTTACAAACAACTAAATGAATAAAACAAACAGAAAAAGATAAAAGCTGATCTGCTAAACAAGGTGAGGTAAAACAGTTTTTAAAAAATAAAGCTTACAATATCAGGGAAATATTTCAAATATTAGAATATTAGAGGTTGACTCCCCCTAGTGGTGGTGAAAATATTGATAGGTAAGAGGTTTCAAACGTCTCATTCTCATCCATCTGGATAATTCCTCCTAATATCGGATTGATGGTGTTGGTAGAAAACAAAGATTTAAGGAGGGTTTATCAGCAAACATTCAACCTTTTCTGGAATCAGAAAAAATATTGGAAAATAAAGGATTATTATTGTTTTCCTTTAATCCTTTATTATCATTTAAGTTGTTGTTGAACTTGCCCCTGTCCACCCTCTGCAGGTGTTTGACCTCCACTCGGGTCCCAAGCCGGTCGTGTTCGTCCTCCACTCCTTCCTGTCTGCCAAGCTCACCCGCATGGGGCTGCTGACGTGAAACTGCAAAACGTCGAACCAGGCACCACTAATGGCGGGTCAGACCCAGGAACAGCCAGGCTTTGACAGAGATGCTCCCAAAAAAGCTGAAGCCGGCAATTAACTCTTTCCTTTGTTTGCCCCCCCCTAAATGTTCCCAAATCACAGCTGATGTTGTGCCTGCAAGGTGGTGCTCCGGGGTTGACAAATGTCTCAACATGTGCCTTCTCCCAAAAAAAAAGAAGAAAAAAAATCCCTTGCTATCACTCGTACTGCAAGGCCAATGTTTAAAAAAAAAAAAGAAGAAGAAAAGGAAGTGACACTTTCCTGAAAGTCAGATGTGTCGCGACTGTTGACAACGCGCCAAAAAAAAAAAAAAAAAAAAAATAGCTGTTAGCCATTCTAGAACATTCCGCGTGGTTATCTGTCGCAATTTGTTTGCGATTGTCTCGCGCCACGGAAAAGGTGCGACGTCGCTGTAATACGAGTAGAGTAGCCGAAGGATTCCTTAGCCAGTTAAAGCAGCTGAGCGCAGGCTAACAGACGCTGCCCTGTTTTCACTCTCTGCCTATCATTCCATGACAGCCTTTGAACTCGGACAGTTTTGAACATCTGGGCGACGGACGCTGTTGTTAAGAGTCACTATGCAGTACGTTGACCGGGAGGACGCCCCGCCCCTCCCCGCGCGCGCGCGCCCTTTCTCGCTTCTCTCGGCTTACTAGTGTGCCTGCTGTCTGACGGACTCGCCCTTTACTTTTAGCTCAGTCCCTCGCTATAGCGTCGTCATCAGGATCGCCGACTGTGCCTTCTCTCTTTCACACACACACACGCACGCACCCGTCTCTCTCGTCTTGTCTTGTTTTGTATAATCTCGCATTATAAGAGACTTTTGGTGCTTTTGGCAAAAGCACCACATGCAATAGTATTACTCTGACAGTGTAAAACCATGTTATTTTGAATCTATTTTTTGACTCTTTTTTTTTTTTATAAGTCTCTTTTAGCAGGACTCAGCAGACCAAGTGTTACCTCTCCTCCTCGTCGACCAACACTACCACGTCGTCGCCGTCTCATTGTCGCAGTTTCTGATTTGCTGGAGACGCCCTTCGTGTTACACTCAATCTACCATTTCTCAATTTGGCAGAAGACTGTTAAATAAACTTGTTTAAAGGCAGGCTGACACGTGACGTAGGCGTCGTCGTATTTTGAAAATCTCGTAAAACAAAGGACGCGTTGCACTTCAAGCACAGAGATGACTTAACTTTAATTTTTTTCTTTTTCGCTTATCTCAGAATATATTTTTCAATAGACAGTGCAAGCAATACAATCTGCTCTCCATGTCCACTAATTCTTTTTCTCTTCACTTCGGTTATGTTTTTTTCATTTGATGAATCTCCTCTGACCGTCCACTGACGCCAAGCAATCACAATAGAGCTGAAAGGACGTTGATGGTTCCAGAGTGAATCAAGCTGTCACTGCAAAGGTCACAGATACACTCCCAAGCAGAGCTGCGTCCCCCTTTACGGTGTAAATTCTCAACACAGGTCTTTTGATCATCGTCAGAACTGAAAACAAAGGGAAGTGCTTATAGTAAGACTATATATATATATACATATACATATATAAAAGTCATGGTACAGTGCCTGTGGGGACACATGCCCATTTAATGATTTCAGCATTTTTATAACCTTCAGTTAGTCCACAGCAGGTTTCTGAAGTGAACCTGCATCATTGGAAAACACAAGCTAACCCCTCCACCCTTCACACGACAAACGCAATCATCGGACCTCAGTTCTATTTTCGACTCTCGTGTCGCTGTGGCGGGAATGTTTTTTTAGGATCGCTCCAAAAACTGTACAACGACTCAACTACTGCAGCTGCACGGCTCATTTTTAAGCTGTAGTTAATGAGTACGAGCATGCTTTGCCTTCCCCGAATGGTTGTGTACTTGCCGGAGGCCTGAGTTATACTTAGCTTCATCCTCTGCCTCCCCACTTTATTTCCCCCCCTGCAACACTTGGTGTGATAATGACTGGGCTCTCATCACCAGCCCCGCATCTACAGCACAATAAATGTTCATTCATCATGTTTCACAGCCCCATTGCACAGACGTGATCGTTCCAAGTCGGTCACCCTTTCAAAGCTTTAGGCCGTCCGCTGGATAAACTTGCCATTTCCACTCAGTTAAACCCGTGAATGTACAACTCAACTGTCTTTTTGTCCTTATTTGTTTATCATTTTTCTTCCAATGCTCTCACATCGTTGCTATCCTGTCTATGCAAAGCTTCAACAGTGGAGGGATCTTTTTTTTAACCAAAGGTAAATACTGTCCGTGGCAGCTTGCGTCCAACACAATCAAACTAAAAAAAAAAGTCAAAAGAATTTTGAAAAGTGCTGCTGCAGTACCTGTCGTATGCAAAAGTATTTTAGACTTCCTTCCAAGATACAGTATATGATGTATAATAGCAGTGTAATAATCCCAAATGTAAATACCAACCAATAAAACAGTTACAAATATGATACAGCTTGATGTGTGTGCATGTGTTTTTTTCTGGTTCAGTGTAAACCTAATTACTTGTAGAAAAAATTTGTATTCCCATTTACAAGTTCGACGCGTTGGACTGCCAGACCGAATGAGACCACCAGGGGGCGGTAGGTATACTGCTGTGCATATCCCACAGCCGCTGTTGTTGCTAATTGTTTGACGTTGTTTATTAAGCCAAACGTGGGAAAAATCAGAGAGAAAAAATAACATCAGTCTGCATTAGTTTCTGTGGCAAAACATCTTGATGAAAAAGAAACCTGCGTGACACTTGGAGATATGTGGGTGCTGTAAACCAGCATGACAGGACTGCACAAGTGATGTTTTGTTTCTGAGGCTCAATTCTGACACAACCACATACTATGTGTGAACACAACTGAAGAGACTACTTTGCTCTCATGTTCTCTTCTCTGCAACTGTGTTCTCTGCCTTCCTATCCAGATATTAACAATCAGGATTCCAAAAACAACTCCTTTAAACTTAACCTTGAATTTGTTTATTTGCTGCGTCAAAGTCAAAGATTTTTTTTTTTTCATGATCAAAGTCCAGAAGCTTAAAGACACTCTTGGATCAAAGTTAAACTCCTTTTTTCATCAAAGGAAAAACTTTGACTTCAAAGTGTGCTTTTTGCTATATAAGTATGATTTTGCCTCTGCTCTGTCACAGGTGTCCCCCTAAATCTTTTTGTTGGTTAAAAAAAAGAAGAAAAAAAAAGAAACAACAGACAAGTATAAACGGTTAAAAACAGTGTGTATAGACCTCATCTCTCAGTTCACTCATAAAGAACGAAAGGAGCCATAACTTCATCACTCTATCCAGACTAAATCAGGCAAAATGGTGAGTAGGAGTCAAAATATTTCTTTTTATGAAAATTAGTTCTAGCATTACGATAATAAAGGCTTGCTTTCTCATGAAACTTTCTCTTTTGCTAACTAAATTGGTAGTTACATTTTAGATTTTGATTTCTAAACAGTTCACTTGGCAGATAACTGGTTGGATCATTTGGAGCATTACATTTCAACATAACAGGATAAACCCTCCACTTCCCTCCACAGCGTGAGTGTATCTCGATCCACATTGGCCAGGCTGGCGTTCAGATTGGCAATGCCTGCTGGGAGCTGTATTGCCTGGAGCATGGGATCCAGCCAGACGGACAGATGCCCTGCGACAAGACCATTGGAGGAGGAGACGATTCCTTCAACACCTTCTTCAGTGAGACTGGAGCAGGGAAACACGTCCCCAGAGCTGTCTTTGTTGACCTGGAACCCTCCGTAATAGGTGAGTCCCGAATAACGACTGGAGTACATTAAATCAAGTCTTATTTCTCCTGCTGTGCACGTCGAGCCCTGGTATGACCTGTGACTTCCTCACAGATGAGGTGCGCACTGGGACCTACCGGCAGCTGTTCCACCCTGAACAGCTGATCACAGGCAAGGAGGATGCTGCCAACAACTACGCGCGTGGACACTACACAGTCGGCAAAGAACTTATTGACATGGTGCTGGACAGGATCCGAAAACTGGTGGGCAAGATTTCCTGATTAGGCTTCAGATCTTTAAATGTTTCCTGAGTTTCTAATTATTGTGTCATTTCTACCCCCACCTCCAGACTGACCAGTGCACTGGCCTCCAGGGTTTCTTGGTGTTCCACAGCTTTGGAGGTGGAACTGGCTCCGGTTTCACATCCCTGCTGATGGAACGTTTGTCTGTTGACTACGGCAAGAAATCCAAGCTGGAGTTCTCAATCTACCCAGCGCCACAGGTGTCCACAGCTGTGGTGGAGCCCTACAATTCAATCCTGACCACACACACCACCCTAGAGCACTCTGACTGCGCCATCATGGTGGACAATGAGGCCATCTACGACATCTGCCGCAGGAACCTGGACATTGAGCGTCCCACCTACAGCAATCTGAACAGGTTGATCGGGCAGATCGTCTCCTCCATCACCGCCTCCCTTCGTTTTGATGGTGCCCTGAATGTTGACCTGACAGAGTTCCAAACCAACTTGGTGCCATACCCCCGTATCCACTTCCCTCTGGCCACCTACGCCCCCGTCATCTCGGCGGAGAAGGCCTACCACGAGCAGCTGTCCGTGGCGGAAATCACAAACGCCTGCTTCGAACCGGCCAACCAGCTGGTGAAATGCGACCCTCGCCACGGCAAGTACATGGCCTGCTGCATGCTGTACCGCGGCGACGTGGTGCCCAAAGACGTGAACGCTGCCATTGCCACCATCAAGACGAAGCGCACCATCCAGTTTGTGGACTGGTGCCCCACCGGCTTCAAGGTGGGCATCAACTACCAGCCCCCGACTGTGGTCCCCGGTGGAGACCTGGCCAAGGTCCAGAGGGCCGTGTGCATGTTGAGCAACACCACTGCCATCGCGGAGGCCTGGGCTCGCCTGGACCACAAGTTTGACTTGATGTACGCCAAACGAGCTTTTGTGCATTGGTATGTGGGTGAGGGTATGGAGGAGGGGGAGTTCAGCGAGGCCAGGGAGGACATGGCTGCTCTGGAGAAGGACTACGAGGAGGTGGGAACAGACAGCCTGGGTGACGGAGCTGAGGAGGGAGAAGAGAACTAGAACATGGATCCCATCAGAACTTCCCAACTATCTTTTATCTAGTATCCAGTCTTGTTACCACATTGCTAATACAAATTTTCCTTCAATCTAATACTTGGTAAGTACTTCTCTCATAGCCAGTCGCTTTGACATATTTAGCCATGCACCCTGAACCTTTGAATCAAGTTAAGAGACATGTATTGCTCATTCTATCTTTATTGTACCACTGTCAAAATAAAGGTATATGCTTTCCTGCTCTTGTTTTTCATTTGTTTTTGTGAGATTTCTAAGGACCCATACAGCAAAATGTTTTCTGCCAAATGACCCCAAGAACACAGGGGCTTCGCCAGTGCAAGATGTTTTGCACTATGCAAAGATATGGAATACAATGTTGGATTTAACGTTGTCCTCAATGTATTCATTGAGATGGCTTTGAAGATGTTTTTCTCACTGTGTTTCAGCATGGTCATAACTTGCTTTGAAGATGTATTTCTCAATATGTTTCAGCAGGGTCATAACTTGCTTTGAAGTTTTTTTTATCATGTATTTGAGCATAAAACCATTTGGATTTTCTCACTTCACCTCTCGCAAAACATGGATACTGACGATGAAAAATAACCGTGAGTGTGGCACTAAAGCAATGGTTTGTATGCCAGCTGCCTCAGTTATGAAAAACTGTATTTTAAGATTTATATTTCAAAACACCCAAGATACTGTGTCCAAATAGTGTTTCCCTTCGGTGCATAAAATTAAAATAAAAATTTTAAGTTTAAAAAAAATATTTAAAAAATATTTGAACACAGGAAAAATAACAATCTCTGTCAAGACAGTATGCGTAACAGTCATATTTTGACAGTCTGCACCGGAAACCGTGAACCAAGTTCCTGTGGTTTTGTTCGGCCGAGGCGGAGCTGCTGCTGACATATTCGCGAGCTAACGGGTTAGCCTTGTTTTTGCCATGTCAAGAGCACAGCGTCCCCGCGCAACATAGGCCAGTGACGATTCTGTTTCATCACACGTTCACCCTTGGGTCGCGACAGAAGATAGAAATCTGGACAGAGCACACAAGAAGTGAAATGAAATGACAACGTCAACTTTACAGGTAAGCTACCGTTAGCCAACTTGGCTTTATCCTTCTGCAGCATCTCGAACGCATGCTAGCACTGGCTAGTAGAACAGCTGACGACAAAAGCTGCCAACGCTGTTTTGCCAACCGGTTCAGACTGCTTTCGTTGCCAAGTTAATGACATCGACTCGCATTTCAACACTGCTTTGCTGTGTACAGCACAAGCCCGGGGAAATTGGCTATGTTTTTGTGGGTCCTTCGTGCGTGTTTAACACAACCTCTTCATTCGGCTGCTGATGGCAGCAGCCTTGAATCCCGTTAGCTGGGCTGTGGCGGCTCCTGCTCTAGGAACTTGTGATAAATAACTACTTAAAAAAATAGTCACGGGACATTATAATCCGCCATTCGATTTACCTGACCACTCCGCACACTTGGAACAAATCATAGGTCTTATTGTGGGGCGGAACTGTCGCACTGCACTTTGTTTATTTTGAAGTTCCACTGTTGACATGTGAACGGGTGCAATACACCTACACATGTCCCATGTATATACCTCGAATACAGTTTAAATGAAGGTATTCGAAGAGTGATGATCGTGAACACCCTCAAATCAATCACCTTCAGCCCCTGATTCTATGGCCGCACATTTTTTTTACAGAAAGCAATTGATCTTGTGACGAAAGCCACAGAGGAAGACAAGGCAAAGAATTATGAGGAGGCCTTCCGCCTGTACCAGCATGGCGTGGAGTATTTCCTACATGCTATCAAATGTGAGTAACATTTGGGAATCTCATGGATCATTTCTCCGCTGTTGGCGTCACCGTGAGTGGTTTGCATTTACAACTGTTCCATCCTCCCATCTTCATCCTTCAGACGAGGCCCATGGCGACAGGGCGAAGGAGAGAATACGGGCCAAGTGTGTGCAGTACCTGGACAGAGCTGAGGAGATCAAGGACTTTCTCAAGAATAAAGAAAAACAGGGGAAGAAACCTGTCAAAGAGTCACAGGGAAATGACAAGTATGTGGTCTGGTCTTTGCCATTGACTCAGAAAACGTTGTCATACCCTAGAGATTAAATATGTCTGATGTGTGTCTGTTTGTGTGCGTCAAGGAGTGACAGTGATAGCGAAGGTGAAAATCCAGAGAAAAAGAAACTGCAAGAGCAGCTTATGGGTAAGGAACTGAAAGCTTGTGTCAGTCCCTCACTGATTGTGTGATGGTAACTTGTGTTCTTGTTGATAATTGTTTTTGTGTTGCTGACTGTTCACTAAAAAAAAAAAAAAAAAGCAATTTTTTTTTTTTTTTTTAACTTCTACAAAATGCAGAACTATGCTTTGTCTTTGTGTCAAGGTGCCATTGTGATGGAGAAGCCTAATGTCCGGTGGAATGATGTTGCTGGGTTAGAGGGTGCAAAGGAGGCTCTGAAGGAAGCAGTGATCCTACCCATCAAATTCCCTCACCTGTTTACAGGTAACTGTGGAATTTTGTCAGGCTCTGTGTCCGCCCATTTGTTTTCATTTTCTTACATTTTTCCCCATTACAATTGAATCAACAATGTCTCATTTTGAAGTTGTAGAGATATTATTATTGTGCAATTCATCCGAAAGGTTCGTTAATTACTGTTGTAAATAGAGCAAACACTTCAAACATTAACAGCACCGGCAGGTCAAGTGAGTCACAGAGATCTCATTCTTTAATGTTCATCCATCAAGGTACATGGCTCAAGGTTCATCATGTATCACCGTATGTTGTATCTTGAGGTAATGAGATATTATTCTGTCCCCCACTCCGCAGGAAATATAGAGCAATAGTTTATTATCCAAGAAACCATTTTATTAATCAAAGGCTGAAAACATTCTGTGATTCAGATGTCTGAAATATTATATTTAGCCAATTTTTCTTTTGCATGTGTGTAATTAATAAACACTACAGAGAAGAATCGCACAGTTCCTCCCCTTGTACATTGCTGTACGAAACTGGCTGGTGCACAGCGTTACAGCTGCTCTGTGTCCTCAGGCAAGCGCACCCCCTGGAGAGGAATTCTGCTGTTCGGTCCCCCAGGGACGGGGAAGTCGTACCTGGCGAAGGCGGTAGCCACCGAGGCCAACAACTCCACCTTCTTCTCTCGTCTCCTCCTCAGACCTCATGTCTAAGTGGCTGGGAGAGAGTGAGAAGTATGTACACACTTTGAATATTTTGCCTGGAAGAAAATGTTCTAATCTGTTTCGCATGGTGATCAGGAATTTAATATTTAAACAGTATTATTCAAATACCTTTCTTTCATCTATAAGTGTACTTTTCCCCATTTTTCCCACTTGTGCAGGTTGGTGAAGAACCTGTTTGACTTGGCCCGCCAGCACAAACCCTCCATCATCTTCATAGACGAGGTGGACTCGCTGTGCGGCTCCAGGAATGAGAATGAGAGTGAAGCTGCCCGCCGCATTAAGACAGAGTTTTTGGTTCAGATGCAAGGTGAGGAGCAAATAAGTGCAGAGCAAACGGCATAACGGTGAAGAGCAGCCTTGCGCCTGGATTCATATTACCTAACGCTATCAAACACACAAACACTGGAGCAACAAGCAAGAAGTTCGGTGCCCAACACGCAGTCGACTGAAGCTCTACTTGCATCTTGCAGGTGTGGGAAACAACAACGACGGCATCTTGGTGCTGGGAGCCACAAACATCCCCTGGGTGCTCGATGCTGCCATCCGCAGGAGGTCAGACATCCGTTCAATACTTAGACTAATTAAAGGTGAAGTGTGTTACATTTGGAGATTGGTAAGAAGAAACGGCGCCATCAAGTGGTTACATTTTAGATTGCACCGCTCTTTCGCTCAAGCCCACATCGGGAATCTGTACCCTACCTCTCCCGAGTTTGCCAGTGAACTACGGTGGCATGTGAGCACAAACCTGGATTCCTCATCCACCTTCTTCCTCGTTGGTTTGTTTGAAACATGCTGTCAGGTTGGCTGGATTGTCCACATCGGGCTTCCGTAGAGATATGGCAGTGCAAGATGGCAGCTAACTGGGAGCAAGACCCTTGCTCTGTATATATATATATTCTTATGTACATACAAGAACTGTTCTATGGGTAGGAAAAGCAAATTACTCTTAATGTACTGTGATTATACACTTTAAATCTACCGTGGGCTTACCAATATAAAAATCCTAAATTAAGCCAAATCTTTACACACTGGACCTTTGAGCGTGATCCACATTTCTCTGATGCGTCATGACACTTCTTGGATATGCGCTGGTCTCAAAGGTTAAGGAAGTCTTGCTCTCTCGCCCTCTGTCAGATTTGAGAAGCGTATCTACATCCCGCTGCCCGAGGAGCCGGCGCGAGCTCAGATGTTCCGCCTCCACCTGGGCAACACGCCGCACAGCCTGAGCGAGGCCGACCTGCGGCAGCTCGCCCACAAAACGGACGGCTACTCCGGCGCCGACATCAGCATCATCGTGCGCGACGCCCTCATGCAGCCCGTCAGGAAGGTCCAGTCGGCCACACACTTCAAGAAGGTGACTTTGTCAGGAGCAACAAAAACAGAATAATCCCAGGTTGGTTGACCTCCCGAGTGGCCCGTTAACGAATCGGTGACTCCCTCCAGGTTTGCGGGCCGTCCCGCAGCAACAACCAGGTGGTGGTGGACGACCTCTTGACCCCTTGTTCCCCCGGTGACCCCGCAGCCATAGAAATGACCTGGATGGATGTGCCTAGTGACAAGCTACTGGAACCCATAGTCTGCATGGTGAGAGACACTCTGATAAAGAGTTGGGTTCAGTTTGAGTTTTGAGATTTTGCTAAACGTGTTAAAAACAAACAGAATGAAGGCAGAATCAGGATTTACTCCCACACATACCAAACATCAGCAGAAATGAACAAGAAATAATACTTCCGCCTGAAGTCACTGTAATTAAACCTCATGTTCAAAAGGAGCTGCGTTTCCATTACCCCTAGAATTGCACAAAACCTAAATACTGCAATAAAAAACTGGTAGTGGAAACGCCGAGACTTAGAAAAACCACTCAAATATGGCTAAACGTTTTTTACGCTCTCATATCGATGCAGAGGTAGATCACAAACGTGTCGTGGAATCACTTTTTTTCACATGTACACATCACCGCGCGTGACGTTAGGGGGGGGGATTCCATCATGATCCACAGTAGCAGAATTTCAAGGGTGAAATCAGACAGCAGGGGATCCAGGTGACACATCAGTGACTGACGGGTAAACCTCTGCTCCCCTCCCGCAGTCGGACATGCTGCGCTCTCTGTCCACCACCCGTCCCACAGTCAACACCGAAGACCTGCTGAAGGTGAAGAAGTTCACAGAGGACTTTGGGATGGAGGGCTGAGGCCTCACGCCGCCCCGCCGCCTCTCCTCTCTCTCCTCAGCCCCATCAGAAGCGTCAAGGCTGCTCAACACTCCTCCAGCCACCCCTACCCCACCCGAGCCCAACTGCTGTCCCATTCTGTAGGCTTCAGTCTCTGCCGAGCGCTTTGGTTCACCGCCTCTCATGAATTTTTAAAACGACTGGTCCTTTTTCCAACCAACGTTGGGGAAAGTAAACCTGTATCTTAGTCTCCCCCGCCCAGAGTTTTGGAATCCTTGGAGGAAGTTGACCAAACGCTACAACGGGAATTGAAAAAAAAAAAAAAAAAAAAAACTTGTGAATTTAGTGGTCGGACAGTTAGAGCCCATGTCCCGTTCCGAAGCAGCAGCCGCCGCCGGGGCGTCCGACCGCGTCGGCGTGAGGGAAGCTGCATCCGAATCTCGACGGTAGATTCTGACTGAAGGACTGTACGTCTTTGTCGCCGTCGTGCACTTTTGCTTTCGATGGCGTTGAAGGACACGCGAGGATCAAGAGAACGTAGTTCTGGCAAGCATGCAGTCGCGTGAATGCATCCAAGTATTTTTATTCATTAACTTGTGTGTTTTAAATGTGTTTGTCTGTACGCCTCCATTCATCACCCCCTCCGCAGCTTGTGTGTGCGCGCGCGCGTGTGTGTACTTTGGCGTGCGCAGCAGACTGAGCGGAGCTCCAATATTCTCAAGAGATGTGCTCGATTGGAACGCGAACCGTCGCATTTTTGAAAAACTTGAATTAAGACTTTTTGTTCGAAGGCCGTTTTCTTGTTAGGCAGTTTCTTCCTTTCAGCAGGCAGGAGTTGGTGGTGTGTCATTGTTCAGAGTTCTCTTTTTAAAAGCTCCGCGTCTCGCCCACACTGGCTTGAGTTTTAACCTACGCAGGTTTGGATAGGTTTCTGAAAAAAAAAAAAAAAGGGTAATACAAGCTGTTCAACTGCGAACAAATGGCTCAAAGTCGGGGCAGGAACTGAGGAAAGTTGAGAGGTTGATTTCTCTGTGCTGTGACTTGTGTTTTTCTGTTGTTCTTTTTTTTTAATCTGTGCTGAATGTAAATACTCAATCTCCTCCTGTCAAACAGAATCAGTCAAGCACATCTCTTTCAATCTGGACGCATTTATTTGGGTCATTTGCTACAACGGCAATGTTTTTCCAAGTGTCCCAGGTCCACTTATATCATCAAACCGCCGCGTCAAACTTCACCAACTGTCCCTGAGACAAATTCTGTTTACACTTGAATTTTTTTTTTTTCTTTAGCAGTTTCATGAAGAAGTTTCCGGTGCGTGCCGGAAAACAGCGCACTTCCAAGTTCTGGCCATGAGTCAAAAACACTACTAAGTTGCTTCTTTATTGCCTGCTCAGTATTGTACAATAAAGAAATCTACCCTGAATCCAACGAGAAGTAGGATAAAGCGAAAAGGACGTGAAAAACTAAAGAGTCTGACTGACATTGCGGTTGACCGGTACCAACCAATAGACTTTACAGGAGGAAAAAAAATGGTACCAATATGTTAGAACTATCTTCAATCTTTACATTGCTTATCTCCTGCAATGCTAATCCAGGCCTACTATTTATTTAATTTTTTTTTTAAAAACATGGTTCATATAGGTTACTGTCATGATAAGCTAGTTTTTAGGTGCAGCCGTCAGTCAGATTGGTCCGTTTCTTGATTTCCAGCTGCGGCTGAAGACAAGAAACGGTGGCTATTTGTCGACGTCATCGCTCGATCTCGACTTCTATCTTCCTCCCGTCGGACTCTGAACCACTTCAGGGCCTGTGATGGTCGGGATTCCTCCCAAAGCTCAGCGCTGTCTGTTTGTGACGGTGCGCACCCAGGCGATGGGGGTGTCGGGGGTGGTCATTTTTATTAACGTCCCTGTCAGGGAGGTGAACCCCCTGCTGGCCTTGTAAAGCATCACTACTAATTTAATCCTGCATTAATAAAGACGGACATTTCAACAGACAAAAGTTCCAGGCGTTTGGTTGTGACGTGTTTACTTTGTTTTTCCAAAAAGCTGCAGGCTACAACAGTACATGGCTCCACGCTAACATGTTCAGCATCTACACCACTTGGTAAACCCCAGTCGGTGTTCTCTTATTGGCTGCTGCCGCCGATGAGGTCACTCGTCATTTTACAGTACGGTTCAGGCGTTCGAGCTGAAGCTTTGACACTTTACTCAAGCTTATTTATCAGAGTGGATTGGTACTACCGGCGCTATCTGCGTTTGATGTCCTTTTTTTTTTTTTCCTCCTCGCGAAGTGAGCAATAGCTTGTTCATCAGCAATACGTGAGGAGGAAGCAGGATTGTTTCGCCTCAAGGACACTTTTGACAGGACGCAGCGACGACCAACTTCAAGTCTTCCATCCCTCGCCGAGGCAGCCGCTCCAGTCTGCTCGTATTTTCGCTGTCTTTTACTTTGTACTTTTGCAGGTACAGCAAACACTAGTCCAGCTTGCTGACCATGACCAGGAATCTTTTTCAGCCAGTTCACATTGCTGGGAAAGTCAGATCCACCAGGCCAGCACGCAGCAGGGTGCTGACGTCTCATCGTCTTCTTCACCGCGTTTGTCACACTTTGCTGCGCTTGGAGGTGCTTTCTGCTGCAGGAGCGGCTCGTTTGTTGCGATGGTGAGGGAAGGTTGGCATCAGCTCCGGTTCACAGGCTGCAGGGGAGCGGACAGGAAATGGTTAATGACTTTCTTGGACAGCCAACAGGTGAAGGTGGCTCACTGCTGTGTGTGTGTGTGTGTGTGTGTGTGTGTGTGTGTGTGTGTGTGTGTGTGTGTGTGTGTGTGTGTGTGTATGTGTATATATGTATATATATATATATATATATAAACTCACGCAGCGGTTTCTCTTTGAAGTAGGAACTCTCCAAACAGTCTTTGGCTGTTGCCCTGGGTTTGAGAATCAGAAAGGGAATCAGCTGCTGAACAAATTGATTACATTATACAGTGACCCCAACGCTCTATAAAAAATAATTCAGAATACATTTTAAATTCACAGGAAAACAAAACTCTGTAGAAGAGGGACGTCCTCTCACTTGCAGTATTAAGTTACATATGTGACGGCGTGTGCACCTGCGCTGTGGGTTGTACATGAAGAGCAGGTTGAGCAGTCTGTGCCCAGCGTCAGACAGCCAGATGAATTTGTTCTTCAGATTGTTGTACGGCTGCTTCTTCAGACTGTACTGACCGACGAGAGGCAGCTTGGAGAAACCCTGAGGCGCGCACACACAAATACGAGACATCAGCAACATCGAGTAGGCCGCGTTCAGACTGCGGGCGAATCTGATTCAAATCACATCCCTTCTCAGATCCGATTTTTAGATTTCGTCTTGCATCGCTGCTTTAGTTTTGTCTCTCAGCATGCTCACCGGCCAGATGTTTTCATTGGGCGTCCCCAGCAGCTGCACGATCAGGTCCACCTGCTGGATCTCAGAGGTTCCTGGCAGCAGAGGTTTGTGAGCCAGCAGCTCTGCCAGAATGCAGCCCACGGCCCTGCGAGGGAAACATTGCAGTTCCCTCCGTTAAAGGATCTTGCTGACCTCCGCTTTTCCTGATTTTGTTAGAACGTTTGCGTCACAGCCTCACCACATGTCCAGAGCTGTAGTCTGAGACTTGGTCCCTAGGAGGAGCTCCGGCGCTCTGTACCTGTGGCAGAGAAGGTGCCGTGACAGACCAGGCCAGGTAACGCAACTCATTAGCGGGGAGGATTAGTGGGCGGGATTAAAGCCGGCAGTTTCCACTGAGGCTGCAGGAGCGTGTGTGTCAGCAACACAAAGGTTGGGTTATCTGCGATGAGGCAGGCGTGACCTGCTATGGCCCGAACCATGGCGGCTTTCTGAGACTTTATGAATGGCTGTCATTAGGTGTCACTGGTTCAATGATGTCAACTCTAATGTGAAGTAGGTGAGGTTTAATACAGGAACAAGTTAAAGTAAACTGATAGACATTAAAGTTGTGTAAACGCACTGAAATATATATATATATGTGTATATATATATATACACACACACATACATATATACAGTATATATATACACACACACACACACACATATATATATATATATATACACACACACACACACACATATATATATATATACACCCACTTCACTCATGCTAGCTTGATTTAGCCACTTTCTCTCAGCACTCTCTTCGTTAACGGAGCTCAGGGTAACAGCAGACACTCACCACAGGGTGACCACTCGGGGGGTCATCGGCTTCTGAGGGATGCCATACATCCGGGCCAGCCCAAAATCAGCTGCAGACAGCAGGATGGGGAAAAACTGGTGAGTGAAAATGAAAAATGCAGCAGAGACACTCGGGTTGCATTGAACAAATGATTCAATATGAAGTCAATGTCTAATCTTTTAATTTTAATAACCAGTTAACAATGTGAATGGTAAGATTTTGCTGATATTACAGATAGATATGGATGTTGGTCTAAGAGCGCGTTGGTCGGAGACGGTGAGAGTTCAAAGGCCAGCGCTGGTGTTTAGGGTGAACGGCGGTGCACTTATAATGGAATTAGAGAGTTGGGAGTGTGAGCTGCAGCAGTGGTTGGGTTGTGGCAGTGAGGAGGACTTACCAATCTTAACGCAGCCTTTGTCTGTCATCAGCAGATTAGACACCTTAAGGTCCCTAATGAGATTAGAATGGAGAATGAGCCAGCTGCCACAAGATGACTCCGAACGCTCCGTCTTGCTTTTTATACCAATATACCGCTTTTCTCTTTTCACTCGTCTACCTGTTAATGACTCTTAGCTGTGTTCCAGCTGAGCTGCGACATCAGCGAGCTCAAACATTTAAGACGTGTCAGTTTAGGGTAATGTCTGAAACTGACCTGTGAATTATAAAGTTGTGGTGCAGATACTCCAGACCTCTGAGCAACTGCATGCAAATACATTTCACCTGAAAAGGAGGAAATCATATATATATATATATATATATATATATATATATATATATATATTTTTATTCATTGAGAGATGCAGATATGTATTTGTACGTAAATAAATAGCTTCTTCATGATTGGCTCACAGTCCTACCTGAGCCTCAGAGAAGGGTGTTTGCATGTTCTCCAATAGACTGGCCAGGTCCTGTTCACAGTAACTCATCACCAGAAATAAACTGAGACACACACACACACACACACACACACACACACACACACACACACACACACACACACACACACACACACACACACACAAAGATTGAAATTTTTTTTTAAAGAGGAATAGATGGAATAAAATGTGTTTTCCCAACAGCAACCGCATAGCCAGCCAAGGTTGCAAAGGTGTGCATGTGTGAGTGAGACAGCATGTCTTACCTCTCGAGCTGGCTGCCAACCACCACCTCTTTCAGCTCCACAATGTTGGAATGCCTCAACCTCAGCAGCAGGTTAATCTCTCTGAGGCTGCTGATGGGGATTCCTGTCAGAGAAAAGGGCAAAGCACCAGCAGCACATTCACCAGCGTTGCAACTACATGCAAGTCAGTGTAAGAAATCACCGCTGCTTATTTCTGTTCTTGTCACTTTTAAGCATCGATCTCTATCGATCCAGCTGCAATGTAAAGTTTTTAAGTGTCTAGACTACAGAATGAGCAACAAAAAAGAAAGTTTAGGTATTTTGACACTATAAACCAACAGCCAAAGCTCTTACCATCTTTTTCTTTGTCCATTCGGACCTTCTTCAAAGCTACAATCTCATCAGACTTGGTGTCTCTGGCTCGGTCTACAGAGACAACACCTCATTACATCTTGAGACACATAGAATAATAACAAAACAAACAACAAAACAAGGGTTCATCACCCATGATATTTGTAACTTACACACAATGCCGTAGGTTCCTTCTCCTATACGGTTGAGCTTCTCAAACTCTCTGACACTTCTGCAGCTCCCAAACTGCAAAAGAAAAGACGTGTTTTTATTTTGTCGATTTTTTTGTATTCATCCATGTGCTGTACTTCCCACCACATGTGAGTAAATGGAATTTGAAATGTGTTCAATGGAGAGAACCGGCAACATTCCATTCTGAATGTCTCACTGTAACGGCGAACAGCTCTGTGTGACCAGACATAAGTGCAAGAGACGTAGTAAACGGTCAAAGTGCGTCAAATACACCATGAGTTCACGGTGATGTGGGGACGCGCTCACGAATTAGGCTTCATCAAGGAATCACAAGATGACGTAGACCGCTAATGAGATTGGCCGCTAACGGCGATGAAACTAAAGTGGAACGTATATTTTCAGAGGCATCACTGGCCTGTATTCCAAGTGAGACATTGCAAAAGGCGGTAGCGTTACATTTTTTTTATTATTTAAATTAGTATTTAGTATTTAAATAGGCGTGTAAGGGAGAACTTTGCAAGCCTTCTTGAAACCAGCAGCTAGCTGCCTCTGACGTCAGTTTTCTTTTTCCTACCCTGTCGTTCTGAGGCACCGTGAATACTCTGTTGTTCTTCAGGGACTTGAGCTTTATAGGCTCTGGTTCCTCTTCCCCAACGGTGTCCATGTTATTATTACTACTACTATTATTATTATTCTCAGTTGTTAGACACAGCAGAATCACTGGGCTAGTCTGCCTCGCAGGGCGCCGCCATGTTGTTTTCATCCGGGTCTTTGGACAACGAGGAAATAGCGCCAAATTTGCAGTTTTCCTGTGGACACAGAAATCAAAAGTTATAAACTGTCATTTTAAACACTTCTTCTCACATGATGGTGCACTATTTCTCTAGAATCCCCCGCCCCCCTTTGTTTTTTGTCATCGTTAAAGACAAATGGAAAAAACATGACAAAATAATAAAAAAAGACTAAAAGGAAAACTAAATACAAAATGTACCTTTATATTTCTTTTGCTTAGTTTTTTTTTATATAACTCATTGTATTTACACATTTATTTCCTTATTTTTAACTGATTTGTTTAATTTTGCACTCCTGTGATTCCATACAAAACAGCTCCACTTGATTGCCCCTAAATAATATGTCAATTGCAGCCAAGCAGATCACATTGATAATCCAACATTCAGCTGGAAGAAGAAGAAGAAGAAGAAGAAGAAGAAGAAGAAGAAGAAGAAGAAGAAGAAGAAGAAGAAGAAGAAGAAGAAGAAGAAGAAGAAGAAGAAGAACTTGTTCACAACTTGGGAGCGGTTTACCTTGTGTGTAGAGTCACTTTTTGGCCGCAAGTTTCCTCCCCACTACTATAGGTGTAGATGAAGGTCTCCGCTCTTTTACAGCATTGGCTATAGTCATGTTGGATTTTGAAGCATAAATGTCTTCTCTTGATGGGGCTGTGACGAGGATGACCGGGGTACCTGAGGACGTTTCTGCTGAATTCGGCTCCTCGTTTGGGTCTGAGGAGGCTGTAATTTGGTGGGGGGCACATGTGCAAAAGTTTCAGGTGAATAATGGTTCCAAATGCCAAGGATTTTGAAGCATAAATGTCTTCTCTACGTGGGGCTGTGACGAGGATGACCGGGGTACCTGAGGACGTTTTTGCTGAATTCGGCTCCGCGTTTGGGTCTGAGGAGGCTGTAATTTGGTGGGGGGCACATGTGCAAAAGTTTCGGGTGAATTATGGTTCCAAATGTCAAGCAGATGTATTCTGAGCCACTGAAAGGCAGATTAATGAAGTGTCCAATGAAAAAGCTTCTATGTCCTGCTGTTATTTTAGCCCCTGATAATTATACTCATCATAACTGTTAAAGTATTCAGTGTGCTTTCACTGGTCCAAGTTCATGGCAGATTAGCATAGATTTATAGATTTTCTGACCAAAGAATCTCATACATGTGTGTGTTTCTGTGTGTGTGTGTGTGTGTGTTTTTCTGTCTGCTTGAGCGCAACAGCACCTTTCAAATTGGATTGTACTAATTTCTTAAGAGTGTTATGGTGTGCCTATCTCCAGGAGTACTACCTCAAGGAACTCGAATGGCCGTTGTTTACAATATTATAAACCACATTGTTTTGTTTAATAAAGCGTTATTTCAGAAGATATATATATATTGCCAAAGACAGCACTTTATGCTGATGAAGACATTGACATGGTAGTGTATATGGATGGTAGCATTCACATAAATACGATCATACAGATAGCTTTTTGTGGAGATTACTATTGTAGATTTGCTTTGTTGGTATTAGACATACTAATACTGATTAGCATAAACCAGAATTATGATAGAGGTTAACAGTGTTCCCACCTCGCTGTCGTCCTTAGACTTGTACAACTGAAATTACAGAACAATTAGTGCTTTTTTTGGCTAAAAGCTAAAATAAATAAAAATAAGTTTTTTTAGCTAGTTATTTAATCAGCATCCACAGCTGCTGTGTGGTTAGATCACCTGTCCAGACTAGGTTATCTACTGAGGTCACTTGAGGTTCCCAATCCTACAGCCATACCTGGATCTTCCCTCTGGCTCACTCCAGACCCCATCAGGCTTCAGTCGGCTCCGGCACAGGCACTACATGTAAATGTACATAGTGCTAACATTTTGCTTGGCTTTGGCTACAGACTGTACAGTCTGCAGTACAAAGGCTGCCCTTTGTTTGACAGTGCTGTCGCTGCTGCTGCTACTGCTCCTTACCTCTCTGTCTCGTTCCCCCTCCCATCCCTCATTGTGTCTGGTTAAATACATTAATCCTTTGCAGTTAATCACAACAGTAGGAGAGAAAGTGGACTGAAAGGACATTTAGAGAAAAGTACCAATTTGGTTATTTTACACATTTGCTCCATTATGATGTTACTAATAGCTCGAGGTTGGTCAGTATGAGAAAGAAATGTCAACTAAAACAAATTGTGAAAAAAAAATACTATAGCATTTAGTCAAATATAGGCAGAAATAGACAGAATGGATAATTCTATAAAAGAAAATAATCCCACAAAATGAAATAATGACAATAGGATAGTGCTAAATGATTTTAAAATTAATATTGTAGATTGCTTTAAAAACAACAAAAAAAAAACAACAAAACATTTCCTTCGTGGAAACACTAAACTCATAGTAAACTCTACCTCATCATAATCCTCACTGACAAGCAAACATGTGATGTGATTTTCATCTTGACACTCAAGTTCTGAGAAATGTGTTAATTTGAACATACAAAGTGGTCATTTGCTCACTGTACAGTTATTTTGTGTGTCTTTGTTTTATTTGTTATATATATGTATATGTATATGTGTATCTTTATATATATAATAGACCTACTATAATGTATTTTACTTGAACTGCCAGTGTATGTTTGCAGAACTTATTTTTTTTGTAAAGATAAAAAAATCGAAGTCCTGTCTAACCACAACTCTCATGTCTGGGTGGAGCTACCGCCCTCTAGCGGAACGTTAGAGGCAGTATTATACAGCTGTACTTGAAAACATGCGGGGAAACTCAGTAGTTCAACACGACTTTGCGTCATGGGGAGAAATTAGTATTTAGAACGTTCTTTTTTAGAATTCTAACTTGAAAGCAGGAATGGTTACTTTTTAACATCAGTCGTCTCATGGCTCCGTTCAAAGCGCCTGTGTTCAGTTGTATTGGCGATATTAAATTCAAAAAGCGACTAACACTGCTGCAGTACCATATTTTCCACACCAGTTAATTGATGGCAGTAATGCGTCACAGCACTGTTTGCCGACCCTCGAGAGAACTGTGAAGAAAATGGGTGGGCGGACGAGTTTTGTCACGTGACCACTCTTCCGCACTGCCCAGCGTTATAACAACTGTCCATAACAAAACAAGACTAGCCTTTTGGGGGAAGAGCCAGATTCATCTTCAGCGATTTCCACACATCTATTTCATCTCGACATGGATGGTATGTCGAACTCCGATGTCTCCACGGTCATTTTAGAAGGGTGTTGTCACTGTTGGGTGGTTTGACAGCTGGCTAGTGTTAGCCTGCTAGCTCGTGTTGACGTTTAAGCCAGCCGAGCTGTCAGACTTGTTAAGGTTGTCAGTCTATTCGTCACTTGCGGTAAAAGGTATCGCACAGCTCATTGTTGCCTGGCATGCGAGCTTTACGTAGCCAGAGACTGTTACAACAGGAATATCACTCCATTCAAAATTCTCATTGTCGCCCCGGCATGGCGCTTGTAAATTACTAATTTCTTCCGTATGTGAAAATGTAAGTTTTTGCCCAAAACCACTGTGGCCAAGGCAGAGACGTGATTTTCTTCTTATTGTTCCTCTTGAAATATTAATGAGTATGATCTAATTTAACGTGTCTTTTATTTTGATACCTTCTTTTGAATTGAAAGGTAGTTTTAGGTAAAGGAAAGACTTGCTACAGAGCTGTTGTCATTTGGGGCTTGTTTTAAAGTATTTTTGTTATTATTATTAGTAGTAGTAGTAGTAGTTTGTCTTCATTTAAATTGCTGGGAGTGTATTGATATATCTAATGAGTGCATCTCTGGGCCTCTCACCCTCCACAGACACACTTTTCCAGCTTAAGGTATGTATCTAGTTTGAATCCATGTCGGCGTTTCATATGCCATATTATTCAATGCCGTGTCAGCGGATTATTATTAAAATGCAGAAAAAATGTTTATTTTTCTCTGAAGTTCACATCCAAGCACCTGGAGAAGCTGTCTAGAAAGGCGGAGAAGGATGCAGAAAAGGAGAAAGCCAAGGTCCAGAAGGTGAGCAGTCCAGGGGGTTGTTCCAGGTTTGAGGTTCATCAAACCGAGTCTAATCCCTAACTCTGAGTTTATTGACTCTGAGCTGGTAAACTCTTCGTACCCGCTTCCATAACGGCTACTTTGAACTAGTTCAATCAACTCACTTTTCAAATTAAGTTGAACACCTGCACCAAGACGGCACAAAGCCCACATTAATGGTGCAGTGATACTACGAGTTACCATGGCAACCGTCCACTAGTGGAAGTCAACGTACCTCAGCCCGCAGCCTGGAACAAAACATTTTCATCAACTCATATGGTGAATTTGAACATATTGTTTGATGAGGGAAAAAAACACTGCTGAAGTAGCAAAAGAGAAAAATGTCATGGCAGAAAATTTCTGAAATTAATTTGATCGGTGTTATTTAATTAAACATGTACTTTGGTGAAAATGATTGGAATTGTAAAGAACATAAAACTCAGTTTTTATATAGGCACAACTCCACATGCAAAAATAGTTTTTGGAAACGGTAAGACATGGCAGGTCCGCCACAATCAAATCAGCATTCATTTATTCTGACAGAGGGGGACACTTTGAGTATTTCAGGGAAGAGACAGAAGGAAACTCTGAGTTTGTAGAATAAAACCTGCTGTGGACTCAGGTTAGTTTCAGAGCAACAGGACGGAGTCAAAGTTAACACTCTTTGTGAAACAGTCTAGAACTGAAAACCCAGTGTTTGTTACTGGGGAACAAGTAACAATATGTTACAATATGTTACAATATGTCCACTCTCCCTCTGCCCAGCAGTTTCCTTCCAACAGTCCCTCCTCATTTACCATTTCAGCCAACAGAGGGCACTAAAACCCAAGAAATCAGGGCATTTCTTGCTGGTACACTGAAACAATTCATACCTCACAGCTGAGTCACTTCTTGGAAGATGCATACTTGTTTCACAAGATAAATGCCTCTCCCATGAGGTCATTGATTAACTCAGACAATGTTTTAAGAGACCGTCCTCGAATAATTCCCTTTAACACACAGCATATACTTGGTCAGTATATGCTTATTTTATTTAAAAAAACAAAAAAAAAAAAACAAGATATTTCCAAATAATGTTCAGCTCAAAGAAGATGATCTACTTGGTTTTGTTACTAATGGAATCAATGAATCTGTATATTTTGAAAGAATTTTCATCCCTCTGTGTGGTGTGAAAGAAACCTAATCCAGTACATAAAAATACAACACTGCTTTACTTTGGAATGTCTTGCTTATGCATGTGTTTGTTTGGAAACACACTATGTTTGTCTTTTGACCAGGCCTTGCACCAGAAAAATACGGAATGTGCCAGGGTTTACGCTGAGAACGCTATCCGCAAAAAAAACGAAGCTGTAAATTTGCTACGCCTGTCATCTCGGGTCGATGCCGTGGCTTCTAAAGTGCAGACTGCTCTCACCATGAAGTCCGTAAGTTGCTTTTTGACCGTCAACTCACCGTCCATCATTGAATGATATAAAACGCGTGGAATGAACTGCAGTTCTCAGGTTGAGTTTGCAGAACTACAACATTAATTTCCCCCCCATCAGCTCACCAAAAGTATGAGCCAGGTCACCAAGGCCATGGAGAAGGCTATGAGCTCCATGGATCTACAGAAGCTGTCATTAGAGATGGAAAAATTTGAGACCCAGTTCCAGAATATGGACGTCCACACCTCAGTGAGTGCTCGCAGACTTTGTGCAATTTATTTTCTCTTCGTGTGTCTCCGCTCCTGCAACTCATCATTCTCACCCGCTAAACAAGGTGTTGGAGGACACCATGGGTGCAGCGACGACTCTCACCACGCCGCAGAATCAAGTGGATGATCTGATCCAACAAATAGCAGAGGAGAACGGCCTGGAGGTGATGGACAAGCTCAACGAGCTGCCTGCAGGCGCCACCTCGTTGGGAGGCGAGAGCTCGAGATCTCAGGAAAAGGAAGACCAGTTGTCCAAGCGGTGAGGACCAGCATTTGCATTTGACTCTGTGTGAACTACTGGGGTTGTGGTCAGCAACAACATTCTTTTTTGTTTGTGAGGCTGAATGATGCCTATCTCACGCTGGCTATTGTGCCTCTAGATTAACCGGTTACACAAGCTCAACATAATATCAATGATTAGATTGAAGGAGCAGCTATGGTTCCCACACAGGAACTCTGCACTCAAGTGAATAGATGCGCATTAGGCGTAATGACTTAGGCATGACCCAACACTGCCTCTCTCTCTCTCTCTCTCTCTCTCTCTCTCTCTCTCTCTCTCTCTCTCTCTCTCTCTCTCTCTCTCTCTCTCTCTCTCTCTGTCTCTCTCTCTCTCTATGTCTATGTATCTATATATATATGTATATATATATATATATATATATATATATATATATATATATATATATATATATATATATATATATATATATATATATATATATATATATATATATATATATATATATATATATATATATATATATATATATATATATATATATATATATATATAGATATATATATATATATATATATATATATAGATATATATATATATATATATATATATATATATATAGGTATATATATATATATATATAGATATATATATATATATATATATATATATATATATATATATATATATATATATATATATATATATATATATATATATATATATATATATATATATATATATATATATATATAGATATATATATATATATATATATATATATATATATATATATATATATATATATATATATATATATATATATATATGTATATATATATATATATATATATATATATATATATATTCAATGTCCATATTTCTGGAAGGTTTATATATAAATATAGTTTATTTGGAAGAACAGTCTTATTTCTGGAAGGTTTTGCCAAAACAGTTTATTTGGAAGAACAGTCTTCGTATTCGTATGAACCCGAGAAGGAAGCAAGTCAAGTTCTCTCCTGCCTGACGAGCCGTCGTGGGGGTCTTTCCATCTGATCACTGAGCTATTTTTAGACGTCGGTAATTGGGACACAACGCAGGGACCCGCTCGCACATTCCCGACCTGTGAACTGCTCGTTAGGCACGTGTTTGTCTCATTATTGACAGCTTTCTGGCAGGAAATTGTGTCAGGAGGGTTAAAAAAAAAACGTCATTCTTGCTGGTTATTGAAGAAGGTTGATGGCTGAGAGCTGTAAAGATGGAAAGATGCCCTGTTATCGCAAAAATCTGCTGTTCCAATCATCATAGGAGATTTTACTGCCGAGTATTAAAATTTTTATGTAAAGAAATATACATAAAGCCTTTGGCAATATGTTGTGCTCTGACGGAAAAAATATATATAAATATTCAATATCAATATCAATGTTTTTGAATAGCATTTTGCACTAATTCCAAAGCATCCTTCCGGCTTGTTGATCTACTTTTTTCAGTTTTTAACTTTCCACTGAACTTTCAAGCCATTCAAGCGTTTGCCTCTCTTTCACATGTTGCAGCTTGGCGGGCCTGCGGAACTGAAGCATCCTCCAGCTCAGGTTGAGCTTCCGTCTGGGTCAAAGCAAACCAGCTCTGTGATGGAAACAGGAGCTGCGGGTGTTTCTGTCGAACTGTTCCTGCCAGGAGGACTTAATGAGCATATTGATTACTATCCCTGCGCTCTATAAATACACACACACACACACACACACACACACGCCCGCTTACTGGGTTGAAATACCACCAGAAAAGGCATGAATCTCTCTGTGGTTCACCTTCCCCTTTCGATCCACCTAATCCTGTTTTTGTCCCAATAATTCCCCCTCCAGCTCTCAGATTACCTTTTTTCTTTTTTTTCCTTCCTCCTTTTGGCTGCATTGTGGTTCTAAAATCAGACGCCCTTGGATGTATCCTCCATATAAATATTGGGTTTTACGATCTGTAATGTAAATTATGAACATAGCTTAAGTTTTAATAAATAGTGGTAGTAAGTTGGACAGCCCTGCGTATATGAAGTGGGGGAGGGGGCTGCAGGGGTTTAAAATGTATATCTACATGGGTTTGTTCTTTTCATGAAGGGAGGAGATACATAGTTACCTGCAAAGCATTGAATTACATGCACACGGCACAAAGTTAGTGGGTTTAGTTTCAACAGACACTATTATTATTATTTTATGGTATAAGATGTGTTTTATCACATCAAATCATGATCGTAAGGTCAAACTAAACAATTTCTGTTATTTAATGTTTTTCCGTTTACCTCGACGTCTGTGTTGGTACATGATTATAATGCCTTTTTGATCATTCTTGCATGGGTGCCGCCAGTGCCTGAACAATTGTATTTTAGAAATGAAAAATAGAGAGATACACACAGCTTTGGAAAAGCAAACATCTCATTCCTCTTACTGCTAGTAAATCCTGGTTGTTTTTTTAGTTCATTTAAGCTGACATAGCATTCAACTCTTGAGCATTTAACATGAGCTCTGGTTGCCCGGTTAAAAACTACTGAACTCACTGCGACCCTCAGAACTCTGAACTGAAATCTTTTGAAAGCATCTCAGTTTCCAGTAAACATGGCATTTGTTTGAGGCTGAACAAAACTTCAGTTCTGTTTCCATCCGGTTGTCCATGTTAATTAAAGGCGGGGGTTTATTTACACTCGGATATCTGCTGCCTTTGCAATGCTTTTGTTTTGTATGCGGAACTTCAGAAAATAAAAGTTGCTCCCTGATGCAGTGTCTCGTCGGATCTCTGGTTTGTGTTTTTAGTGCAAACAGAAGCTTTTGCAGATCCAAATCCAAGTTTACAAAGGCTAATTTTCAAGGTTTCCATGAGTCTTTGCTGAGCCAATTTTGTATTAATACACATTTTCAAAAGCTGATTTTTGCACAAGAATCAAACACTAAGAGACAATTAAGAGATACGACAGCTTCCGATTGTACTACCTCCGATATCTGTGTCTTCAGTCAATGTTGATGTGTATTTTTGTAGAATCAGTCAACCCTGTTCTCTTTAGTATTTATGACGTTCTGGCCCTGCCGTTGTTTAAAAAAATTCCAAAGCCTTTTGACAGAGAATACCCTCGTGTGACCCGGTGCTAAACCGGCATTTCAGGTCAATAATTTAGGATTAGTCTGCACGAATGCTTTGATGTCATTTGGGACACGAGGTTGATCATGACTGCAGCTGCAACAAGGCTCATGAATATTCACGCAGACGCTGTCTGTGCTGAACCAGGCCTAATACAGGCGTGTCTCTCCTTTCTCTCTCACGCACAATTCAGAGGGAAGCACACGGCAAAAATATTCTAGTTTCTAACTTAACAAATGATGCAGGGTTTTAATACTAGGCTCTTTTTTTTTATTGCTTCTGTGTCGCCGTCATGCTTTGGTGTTTGTGTCCTCCTTTCACCGCTAGTCACGAGGTAAATTTTCAGAGCACGAGTAAATAATTGGAGAGCCCAGGGACAGGAGCAGCATTAATGCCAGGATGGAAATATGCATGCCTGGCAGCCCCATAACAACTGGCTGTCGCTCCATGAAATGTCAAAGAGGAGGCCAAAGCGATCACCACAGCAGGTTGTCTTGGCGTGCGCTGAGTGTTTCCACTGTGGCTACCCCCACCGAACCCTTTCCTTTTCTGGAAGGCCTGACTTAGCCGTGGTGACAGAAGGAGGACACACAAGTCATCAGAAACAGTAGCGATGATGAACAAGCTGTCCTGGGACTGACTTAAACGCGGGGACCAGTGGCAGATAATCAGTGTTGGCGAGTAATCTATTACTGAGTAATCCACTACTGTAATTAAACTACTTTTGTAAATAACGGAGTAATGTAACGCGATTACTGTGGCAAAACTGCTAATTATATCATAATTACTTTATCAAGTTATGATTCCATTACTTTTTTTAAAAAAATATTTTGCAAGCTAAAATGTCTTGATATTTAGAAAAACAACCAAAAACAACGATGTTGCAGATTATTTTAACAATTTCGGCTGTGCAAAAGGCACCAGTGCTGTACATGAGTATGTTCTGTGAAATGTGCAGTTTGTGTTCAGAGAGCAAACATTCATTCATGTTCAGGCAATATTTGGGGGTGGGGGGTAGGTTCTTCACTTAAAAAAAAAAACCCAAAACAAAACAAAATAGTGATCCCACAGACCCTCGGGAAAGAAAAAAACGGAGCTCGTCACTAGAAAATGCCTTCAAAATACGACTGTGCGTCCCAGCAGGAGTTGTTACAATTAAAACAGGCACTCACCAGGTAATGCTGACTAAATGGAGTTTCCCCTGCGTGTCACATCTCTGGGATGAACAGTGATATCAGGTTGCCTGGCGGTGTCTGCTGTTTGTGTACGACAAATAGGCAATAGTCTGCGAGCTTGGCAACGGCCTTGAAACTGGAAACTGAATATGGTGTGTTACTGTGTTGATTTCCCTCCGAGGGGATAATGGATCTGTGTCACTAAATTGGCTGGGGTCAAAGGTCAAGCCGTGGAAAAATTATAGTATGAACCAGCAACAAGAGAGTGGAAGGAGAAAGACTGCAAGGTTGTGAAAATAGGCCACCCTTCCAATTCCGCGTTTTATTTCAGCCATGGAAACCGAGCGCAGGTCAGTGTCTGTAAGTGAAGGGTAATCCCTAAACCCCTCGACCCCACCACCACACACGCACACAGATGCCGAGAGAGGGTGGGGGAGGGTGGGGAGGGGTGGGGGGGGGAGGGGGGGGCAAATCATGGTATTCCCTCTCCCATGTGACCTCCCCTGCTCATTGGCTGAGGGGAGAGAGGTGACGATTTGGGCCTCTCTGATTGGATTACTGAAGGCTTGCGTCAAGGCAGACTCAGCTACCTAGAGAAGAACCGGAAGTGATGGGATGTTCCGAATTAACTAAAAGGGGGAAAATATATTTCAATAATTCAAGTACACATAATATATACTTGGAATCCCGTTTGCGCCTGTAAAAAATAAAAATAGATGAAAACTTAGCCTCGAAAAACATGGTAAATCGAAATAATGATATTTTAAAGTCAGAATTATGAGACAGAGTAAAATTATGAGAGAAAAAGTTATAATACAAGGTAAAAATCACGAAATAAATGTGTTACCATATGGATATGTATTAATGTATATAAAACGAGGATAAAATTCAAAACAAGAATGAGAAAGGCTGAATTATGGCATGCAGGACGTGCTGCTATGCTTAAACATGATTTAGCCTGATGGTGGCTACAGTCGTACTCCGGATCCTCACCTCTCAGTACAATAAAGGTTACCTTTAATTCAAGTCAAAAAATATAAATCTAGTCTGTCCAGAATGTGGTAATCGGGCTGTATGACAAAAAACAACCAAACAAGAGAAAAAAATATATTTTTCTTCTCAGTTTGTCTTAGACGTAAAAGAAGAATCTAACTGTCTCTGCGAAACTCTTTTATAAGTGTGAAAGACCTTTCACACCTAAAACTTGGTGAATATAATTCAAATTTTATTCAAAAATAATGCAACTTATTTAGCCATACTGTAACCGGAAGTGCTCCTATTACAGCAGCTAGCTTTCCTAAAATAGCTCGGAGCAGTGAGGAGCGGGGGCTGAGAAAACGATGCTCCTAATTTCCAATAACTGGAGGAGGACAACCAAAGCAGAAAACAAAGCTAGGCTTCGCCTTGAAGGGACGGACATCTTGACAGCGAGCAGACAAAGCGGAAGCCTCGGCAGACCGGCGGTGTGAGCAGCGTTTCCTGTGTTGCCGCCCGGCCGGGGGAGTTGCCGTTGCTGCTGTTGTTGGTGCTGCCTCGATAGCGACAGGACAGGGCGGGGTGATGTTGCTGTTCCGGTATAAAGGCGGCGGCGAGAAAATGGGAACCAGACGAGATGCGGAGCCGGCCGCTCAAAGTGTCACCGTCTCCCGGAGAATAGTATGAGGAGTTCACCGTCCTGCTGTCACGGGGAGGCGGTGTTAAACGCGTGAGGGCCGTCGGCGGCGCCGCCAACCGCCCATGACTGTCGGGAAGATGAGGACGCTATTTACATTCTGTTGTCTCTTCCTTGTGACGCGAGGAGCAAAACGGGCGTGGGCCACCGGGAACCTCACATCCGACCTGACGACCGCCAGCAGCGGCAGCGGCACCAGGTACATCAGGATCGGCGACGGCTCGTCGCAGGAATTCGAGTTTCCCGAAAACACCAACGGCGTGATCGTCATCTCCAGCCTGTACCGGAGCGCCGCGGCAGACGTGAAGGGCCGCCCGAGCTGGAAGCAGACGGTGCGGGTCCGCTCCATGGACCCGGAGGTACTGTCCATACTGAACGTATCCGACAGCGGCGTCGCCGGAGCCGCCACCAGCTACGTTATCAGCATCCGCTCGGGGTTTCAGGGCACAGCTCAACTGCAGATCCAGTTGCTGAACATGGAGCAGGACTCGGATCCGGTTCTGATCGAGGAGAGGAGCGACTATGCCATCAGGGTGGCGCCCAGTGAGGATGACCCGGCCACCCAGTTTTTCCACTCGGGCAGCCTGTCCCATTTCTCCGAGAACCCAGTGCTGTTCGCCTTGCTGCCTCTCATCTTTGTCAACAAGTGTGCCTTTGGGTGCAAGGTGGAGGTGGAGGTGCTGCGGCGTCTCCTCCGCAGCCCCATGCCGCTCGTCCTGGGCGTGCTGGGCCAGTTCTTAGTGATGCCGTTCTATGCCTACTGTGTCTCCCGGGTGGTTTCGTTGCCCAAGGCGCTCTCCCTGGGCCTGGTGATCACCTGCTCCGCCCCGGGGGGCGGCGGCGGCTACCTGTACAGCCTGCTCCTCGGGGGAGACGTCACCCTGGCCATCTCCATGACTCTGGTCTCCACAGTGGTGGCGGCGGCGGCCATGCCCATGTCGTCCACGCTGTACGGCCGCCTGCTGGGGGTGCACGCCGCCCTGCACGTGCCGTTTGTGAAGATCCTGGGCACCCTCCTCTTCATCGCCATTCCCATCTCCCTGGGCATGCTGGTCAGACTCCGGTTGCCCGCCCTCACGCGTGTCCTGATGAGTCTCATCAGGCCGTTCAGCTTCGTGCTGATCGTGGGCGGCATCTTCATGGCCTACCAAATGGGCGCGTCCATCCTGGCTAATGTCAGACCGCAGATTGTGGCTGTCGGCGTGACGGTGCCTTTGCTGGGGCTGCTGGTCGGGGCCATACTGGGCAAACTTGTGGGTTTGGCCCCACCGCAGAAGAAGACGGTCAGCATCGAGGTGGGCGTCCAGAACAGCTTGCTGGCTCTGGCCGTCATGCAGCTGTCGTTCCGCCGAGAAGAAGCGGACTTTGCGTCCCAGGCGCCCTTCATCGTGGCGCTGAGCAGCACCTCGGAGATGCTGCTCATTGTGCTGGGCTACTACTTTGCCCAGCGGAGGTTGTGTAGTTCTCCCGCTCCGGAGAGTGACGCCTGATTGTAGCGACAGATTTTCAACAATTTTGTTACGTCTTTGGAATTTCGGAAGAATTAACCTTTTCAAACAAACCTGTGGAGCTTTGGATTCCCACCGTTTTGGCTAAAAGTTACTCAACAATCACCCTTCACCATTGTGGTACACAGGACACTGAATGAACCTTTTGTGTTGTCTCTGGATTATTTTTTTTTTTGTATTTTTCATGAAAACCAAAGGCCTTTTACCCCCCTGAGATCCCTTTGTGTTTATATTGCGGTATGTACTTTTTAAAAACAGATAATACTGTGAGCTCTCTGATGTAAATATTCTTAACATGAGAAATATCTATAAAAAGAAAGATATTTTTTTTACCAGATTACTTTTTGTAATCAAAGAGCAAAGATTAATTTGCATCATGTTTACAAAGAGGTCCATGTGTCTTAGCCATTGAGAATTTCGGGGGGGTTAAGTCCAATCGTTTCACAACAGGAAGGTGATGATGATGTTTTGAAAGTATTTTCTATTGATTGTGTCTCCTGGATTTGTGAATCCACATACTTGAACATTGGAGAGAAGAAATCAAATAAAAATAATATTTTCATCGTGAAAGCAGTTGTCGGTTTGTGGAGACTTTTTTTTTTTTTTGCTTTGAGTGAAACCAGTCTTGTTGGCTACCGCTAAAGCCAACAGTTGGTTTACTTTGTCAACATGATATTCTTTCAGGACATGGCCACCTTCTGGCTATTTGCACTTGGAGACTGTTTGAGTTCATTTGTACACACAAGTGGTAACTGTAACATGAATGACACACAAAAGCTGCTAACATGCATAACTGAATTGAATAAAATGTGTTGTCCTTAAGTTGACTTTAAGGTGAAGTTTAAATGTAGAGCCTAGTTGTTGGTTATACATCTGTGATAGACATTTAATGGTAGAAAAAAGGAGGAAGGAAAATTGAATCCTCATTGTCGTGCAGATTGTCTTCCTGACTGTCATGACAGCATTGTTTGTGGGAAAACATGTTGCTGTGGAGTTAGCTCTGTTTGGATTAGGGACAGAGTGCCTGGAAGAAAATCGAAGCCTGAAAACAGAACCTTGCGCTTCTCCCACGAGGCACATTCTAATTGTGTAGAGAGAGGAAGTTGTGTTTATACAACTTCACATGACCACAGAAAAGAATTGGTGTCATTATATAAGTCAAGATAATGGAAGGAAGTGAAGTGCATTGGCTGGTCAGTCATATAAATCTGTGCCCCAGCAAATCTATCTGGAGCTTGTAAACATTTGCACCAAAGGTACAAGGTCCAGTTTTTATCTTTTGCCTTTTGATCAGTAGGTCATGGTAGGACTTGAGCAGTTTCATGGATTTATTTTCTTAACTAACAGCCTCACCACTATTTCCTTTCCACTTGCGAATAAATGGTTGTTGTTTCCACTAAAAAGGAAGCCTTTTTTTTTTTTATGTGAAGTCTGTACTTCCTGTTTACGCTCGCAGGGCTGCGCAGCTTTCATTTAGGCCCCACGCTCACTGTGAAAGTTTTGTAATGGAAAACAAGAGAGTTTAGGCCTGCTGAAGTTTTGACTGGGCTCTCAGGAATGTAGCACAGCTGTAAAGCCTTCAGGGCTGAGCTGAGGTTCTTGGGTACATTGCAGTCGGTCAGCCGGCTCTGTTGTGTTTTCACTCCTGCGGGTGTCTTTCGCAAGTCCTGACTTTCCTATCAGGAAGTTGTCTGAGGAGACAGTGTCCACTTCCGTGTATGTTTTAACAAAAATGTCAGACATAAGACTGCAGCAAGGGTATATGTCATGGAGATTATGTTGAGTAAATGAATATACAAAATATTATAGGTCTACTTTTTTTTACAGTTTGGACAAAAAAAAATCAGCTTTCAGCTCTGACACTTTCACTATTAAATGCAGCACTGAGGAGCAGACCACTGGCCGCCCACACTAATAAAGCCTAATAAGGTATTTCCTGGTCCACAAATGGCCTTGAGAAAGTGACTATACACAACAGTGAACAACATGATCAAAGATCATGGACTGAGATGGATAATTAAAGCCAGAGGTGAAGAATAATCACACAGAATGTTCAAATTGTATCTGTGATCCACAGTTGTTTGATAGTCATTCTGAAATGCATGATGGGTGATTTTTTTTTTTTTTTTTTTTACATCCTGTGGGCCGGCTAAAGCCTCTTTGAAGGACTGCCGGAGAGCTGTGTGTTCAGAGAAACCTGGCACAGTAATCTCGGTTGTTTTTTTGTTTTTTTCAGTTGTACCATCTGCTCAGCTTGACTAAATTGAAATGAATTTCATGGCTTAAATTTCGCTCACTCATGTCAGAGTCAAAGTCAGATTAGGGTTTCCAAATTGCTTTGGATTTTTTTTTGGCGGTATAACAAAAAAAATATACCAGCACATCGCAGTTTTCTAAAGGTTCAGTCAGAGTCAGACAGTTTGATTTTCTGCACTTTTTGATTTTACCTCACCAAAAGATGTTCAAACTAAATTTGAGCTAACTTTTCTATAATTTGTTATTTATTCTGATGCTGAAGCTTTAAATTTGGTCTCGATTCCTCTGTCAGGAAACTTGAAACTTATTTTTGATTGATCAAACTATTAGTAATCATTGTGTAAGTATACAATAAGTAAGTAAGTTAAAATGCTGTGAACCAGTAACACATTGTTGAAATCACATTTCTTCTGTGAGAAACCAACCACTGACTCAATGTTGGAATCATATTTTCACTCAGCTCCAGGTTCCTTTCCTGCCAGTGACTGATACCATTGTAGGTGAACATGTACTCACGTGTCACTGTGAGTTGTTCTTCATAGTGCTGACAGGTGACAACACGCTGCCTTGCTGGCAGGTTTGGCACTCAGCTCAGTACATCAGCACTCCTGTTTATATTTCTATCACACGCATTAGGGACACAATAGGAGGAGTGGGCTCTTAAAAATTCATGAGGACACATTGCATTAAGTTTTCATGAGTTCCTTTCACTGGCTCCCGCGAGATGAGTTTCCTGCTGCAGCTGGGAAGTCCAGAAAAGACATGGCTGAGGAAAGAAGAGCAGGCCGTACACAGATGGTCTTCATTTCACCTCACAAAAGGCGAGTTTGAGCTTGCTGCTGTACAGCGGTGGCCATTTCTGTTGCGCAGCGCTTCCTTTCAAACCCTTGTTTAATCAACTGTAAACAATCTTGTAGTGATTTTCCACTGGAAAACTTGACTCACTTGTGATTGTCCTTCTGTTCTGAGAAACCACAGTGACCCACTTCTTACAATGGAACGAGGGCTTTTCACATTTTGAAAGCTTAGATTATAGCCACACCTATCATTTATATTTTTATACACCTCTACCTTTTCCTTTGACAACACTGGAAACATAACACTAGAGAGGATGCAGAAAAATGCGTTGCAACTGAATAGCTAAATTACTTAACCGTTTTTATTGTAATAAAAAAAACATTGTAATGGTGAAAATAGAGATCAGGGAGATCATACACAACACAATACATAACATAGAAAAGGCACAACGTATATGGTAAAATATAAAAGAACACTATGCAAGATAAAGTATTATATAAACAACAACGCACAATAAAGGTGTTAAGAAACTGCGGAATGGCAAAAAAGATCTTTTGCACACAAGAGTCAAAACCCCACTGGTATCGCGGAAGCCAATCTTCTATTGGCGCTCAGTGGTCACCACGTGACTGGAAGGAAGCATACTCGGCTGTGATTGGCTGAGTGATAGGCCAATAGAAAACTAGAGCGCGAGGGCCAACATGGAGGAGAGCTCTTACCAAAACAGTTTTGTCGCAGGGAGAAAAGACATGAAGGACTCGTTTGCTCGTATTTTTCTCAATTAAGCGGTCCCACTATCTCCTACCGCGGTCTATACAGACGTCAAAAATATTAAATATATCTTGCTAAAATGTCTCTGAGTGCGTCGTGTGAGTCGGTGTCTCAGAAGAGGACTCTGTCGACCCTCCTCGGTGAGTTGACAGCTGGATGGAGGCGACAATATTCACTCATTATTAGACCAGACGATGCGTGATGTACTCTGAAAATGTGCCCCGTTTCTCCCGTCGCTGCTAAACCAGCTGGCCGTGTGGCAAAGAAGCCGAAGCAGGAGGACTGCGGGCGTCTCCACGAGGCGACCATCCAGCTGTTGGAGCAGCAGCAGAACCTGCGCAGCCTCTTCCGGGAAGTCGGGGTGAGCAAGAAGACACCCACAGCCACAAAATAACAACCAAAAAGAAAAAACAAAACAAAACAGCTCACTGTCAACAATGAAAGAGACATTTCTGATCAACTCTATATATATATCAACATATATTTGAATTGCTGTTTATTTTGTTTGTTTTTCTTCCCTCCTGATTTTTTGTAGAATCGATCATTGAAGAATATTTTTCCTCAGAAAAGAGAGCAGAAGCCACCAGAGTCTGAGGACATCTCATGTGCTTTTACAGGTTCACTGCTGAGTGAGTCTTTGTTGCAAATTTTGTAAAAATAATCTATTTGTTGTGCCACATTCTGGTCTGGTGTTCGGTCGAAACAGATGCCGCCGCGTAACCTGAGCCGAAGATTGTTTTTCGTTTCGTAAATGTGCTTTATGAAGCATGTCTAGTGTTGTTTCTCTCCCTTGATTAATCTCTATGACATGATGACCCGTTGACAGTGTGCGAGCTGAGGCGCCAGGCGTCTAAGTTGGGCGTCCCTGTGGCAGCTCAGGGAGTGAAGATGGTGCTGGAGACGCTGGCAGAGATCACTGGAGCCGAGACGGCGAGGGAGGTCGAGAGCATCAGAACAGGGCTGCTTACATCCTCGCAGCGAGTTAGTCTCTGATTCTTATCTTATTTTGATCCAAACCTTCCTACCAGTCTGTAGACATAAATTCAATGTCAGTGTCAATGGCCTAAGTGGGTTTGTTCACTCTTAAGCCGCAATGTGCCGCAACATCTCAGATAAATGCTTATCTAAGTATTTCTTCTTTTTTTTTTAAGTGCAACCTCCATTACTCTGTAATAATTATGATGCATTGGTCTATTGCCATACACGGGTTCTGGTCTTTCACTCTCATCTTAATACACATAATAGCACTTTGTGATGGTTTGTTCTCGATTGAGCTGATCCAGCAGGCCTACACTGTTCATCTATAATTCAATTTGCACAGGAAATGAAGGAGTCACTATTTACTGGAACAAAATGTTGCTCGTAGTCAGATGGCTGCAGACGGATGATGCAGGAAGAAATCAGTATTGAATTTGAAAAGGGCATTTTGCATTATCACAGAGAGATTGTTCGAGATGAAATGCCAACTTCCCTTTCTGTTTCCTGTCCAGGCGCAGCTCTGCGTCCTGCTCCAATCCACCAAAGACCTGCTATCACACGGAGCCTTCTGCCCTAAACTGCTTTGGCAGGAGTACAGACGGGACAAGGTGTGTGTTTTTAAAGTGTGCCAGTGTAAGAAAACAGGGTACAGTCGGTCAGAGCAAAGCCGTTTGCTTGTGTGATTTTTTCCAAGGTTTATAATACTCAAGTTGTAGTTCCTTATTCACGCTTGTATTACTTTGATATATCTGCAATTTGTAATTTACAGCTAATGACTGATAAGTCAAAATAAAAAGTTCAAAGTTTCTTTATCTGTATATAATGGGAGAAATTTGTCTTTGGTAAATGACAGCGCTGCAGTATGGAAAATTGTACACTGAAGAAACACATGACACTCAAAGATATTTGATAAACACAATTAAAACAATGTTTCCGATGTACAAAACCAGCATAAATTAAAAACATATTCAACGTGCACAACATGCACACAAATGAACTCTGCTTCATTTGCCTCTTTTTTCATCCTCCTTCAGCTTCTCATTCACCAGTTTGGTGTAGAGAGGATGAAATTCTCTGTAAGCAAATGTGCCAAAGAAGGAAAGAAAGGAAACATTGTTGATTGTTGTGGCTGCTTCACACAATCAAGCAGGTGTAGTTTTAAAACGTGATGCTTTGCAGAGTCTGCCTGACCTGGAGGTGGTTTACCATCTTCACTGCTACAACATCCTCCCTCTGAAGTATGTCTTAGAGAGGTGAGATATGCATTTATCCTATTATTTAACCTTACATCACCTTTTTCCTCCTTGTTGACCTTTAAACTGCTTTAATGCCATGGCTCCACTGTCTTGACTTGTGCAAACAAAATAATACATAGCTATTAAAATGCGCGGCTGACACTAACACCTACATCTTTGCGCCGCATTATATTTAACCTATGACTCAGTGCTGTGCTTCTGCTCCCTTTACTTTGCTCAGTGAGAAAGATGTTCAGCTGTGGTTGGTGACTCAGCTGAGGACTCTGAGCGGTTGGACGCCCCTGGAAGGTGAAGAAGAGACAGTACAAGTTCAGCAGAGCATGCTGTCAAGTAAGATGCATGTGCACTTTGGATTCAGTTGAAAATCAATAGAGTCTAAAGTGACATTAATGATGACTTAAACCAAAAGATATCACCAGTTTAGTTTAACTGCATTTTCAGTGAGATCAGGACACAAGAGTACTTCCTTTGTCTTTGGAGATATGACAAATTAACCCTAAATAAGCTCTCACACTGGAAAATTAACAGTATTACAAATAAAAAATGATTTTGTTAAATCAGTTAGAAATTTCTTGCTAGGTAATAATTTTAAGTTCTCATCTTCTCATCTAATTCATTTAAAAGTTTTTTTTTTTTCACACCCATTAAAATGATCAAGCATTTCTAGAATGGGACAGAGTAGGAAATCTTATGTATCCATAAAGATATCCTTACAGTCACACTTTAGGTCATGCTCATCATATGACACGTGGCATGACTGAGAGTTTTGGCTGTCCTGTGTTAAAGCTGTGGTTGGTGTTTTGGTGGCGACGGCCTTCGAGCCGAGCTCCGAGTCGACCGCAGCGCCCGGGAGGACGCCCCGACTCTGCTGCTCAGTGCTGGACGACGTGCTCTCCTGTGAGTCCCAAGTCACTGTCACGCCGATCTGCTCCACCACGTTGATGAAATATTGAGTACCCATTTTGGTTCACACCTCCAGCATGAAAGCTGCTCCCTTAACTGCTAAAACCTCAGAGTATCGTTTGCTCTCCTTTTCTCTTCCTCTCTCTCACTCGCTCCCGCTTTTTTATTTATTTATTTATTTATTTTTTAAATATTTCAGTGTTTGTCTGCTTGCTGTCTTCAGGCCTTCTAGACACCGTGGAGGAGAATCAGACTCTGCAGACAGTTGGTGCAGGAGCTGAGAAATGGTACTGTCTCTTATATATATATTTAAATATATATATTTTACTTTCAAAAAGGAGTAGTATGTCGACAGAGAAAATCTAAGGACAATAAGTGGTTTTTAATATTGAATGGCACTTGTAGACCTGATGGAATATTTCCTATACCTTCATCCAGCTTCCTGAGAAGAAGTGCATAAAGGGCGCAGCTGTTATTTATTCATTTTATTTGCACCGTAAAACAGAGACAATACATAGATAAAAAAAAACTAAACAAACAACTATACAGAAAGTGCTGGAGAGGTAAAAAACCCAAAATGGGCTTATTCAAGGAAACCTCCCCAAAAATCAAAATAAAATAACAAATAAAATAGAATACTCAAACAATCAAACAATAATACAAATACCATATTATAAGACAAAAAACAGTATAAAATTAAAAGTAATAAAGTGAAAGTGAAATAATTTAGTAGAAGCTATAGAGTCTTGATGTACTTAAAACTAACCTAAATGTAGATGTTTGTGCTAAATGAAAATGTGAATTCCAAAGTAATGAACCCCTGTAAATAGAAGAAAGTTGACTTTGTGTCATAAGGCAAAGGGGAGTACGATTAGCAAGCAAATGTGGAGAATAAATGCATTTGTAAATAAATATGCAGGATTGAAGGGCATTAATGCCAAAAATTGACAAAATGTTAAGTTGGAGTTGTTTCAGTATTTGCACAATATGTGTGCTGATCTACATCTGCCGTGTCACCGCGTGAATTAGACGATGATATAAAATTTGTCTTTTTGGCAAAACCACGTGCGGTGTCGGCCAGAATTGTCTCCATGTGAAAACGTTTGGATTCAGAGCGGCGGCGGCGGCGGGGCGGCTGTCTAGGCGAACCCCCCTGCTCTCGCTAAACTCCTGGCACCGGAGTGTGAACATACCTGCCGCTTTACCGCTCGCGAAATGCCAGAGCAGAGCACCTGGCACCTGCGATCAGTCTATTTAAATCTCGGTGAGATTAAGTGCAACCGACTGTCTCTGCCTCGCGCGGTGACTCACAGCTGCATCATGGCGGGAGTCTCGGAAAGATGTGGCACACAAAACCAAACTGCATGCGCGCGTCTCCGCAGCCTCAAAGTTGCGGCTGTTGAGTGCTGTTTCGTCACACTTAAAGGTCATCGGAGCCTTTAGTGGCAGTTGCCTCACGTTTAATCTTGCAAATACTATCACGTCTTTCAGGCCTTTTTGTTCTTCCCTGTGTTTTTTTTTTTTTTTTTTTTTGCAGGACCCACATGTTTGATGCTTCGCTCTGTGGAGCTTCAGTGTCTGCAGAGGCTCTCCGTCGCTTCTTCACACACTCCCTCACGCACACCCTGACCTACAAGCCCCGGCTAACAGGTGCAGAGTCAAGTTGTCCGCCGTTTTAACATCTGGATCCTGCATTTGCGTCACTTTTTGCAATTTGGAGGACGTCAAACAGTGTTTTTCTTTTGTTTGACTTCATTTTAAAATCACAAGTCATCAGATGAACAGTGAGCGTCTGTGCTCCCTAACAAATATCGGCATGACTTGTCCTCAGTGTCGGATGCCATCGCTCAGCAGGACAAGTGGACCTTTGCCAAAAGCAGCCCATTGCTGACGTGCATCTTCAGAAAGGTGAATGATTCCTGTCGTCCCTTCAGTCTGCTTTTGGTACCTTCACACGCAGTGAAATTTGTCAAACAGGTTCCAACTTGTAAGAGCATATTTGCGTGTGCGCGCGCGTGCGTGTGTGCCTGCTTAAAATGTCACTGCCTCAGCTTCCCAGCTTGACTGCATGCTGCTCTTCCTTTACTTCTAAAATTATTTTAATACAATTATTACGATTTAAACCAATCAGAGTTTTTTGCAGTTTTTCCTGAACAGCACTGACCCGCCTGTGTCCTTGTTGTGTTCCTGTGCTAGTTGTCTGTGATCTTCAGCGTGGAGCTGCTGCTGGCTCACCTGCAGCAGGTCTTGGAGACCCACGAGGTGAACTGGAAACACGTCCTGAACTTCCTCTCCACTTTGCTGGTTTACAACCCGCAGGCTCAGCGCAGCCTGAAAGGTACATTGAAAGATGTCTGGTTCAGGATCATCATTTGGATCAGTGTTTCTCAACTGGTGGAGCCACAGGACCCGCATTTGTTTCCTTATCATGAAGTCGTGACCCAAATTCCTTCCATAGCACTCAAATGTATTCCACAAAAATAAAAATGCGAGATTAAAATGAATTTTTTAATTCAGTTTTAACAATAGAAATATTCCTTCTGTAGTTTTCTGCATCTGTAAGCAAATAGTAAATACAACGAAAAGCTTCTCCTTCATATCAAGACCATCTGTTGTTGTCAGATCTGCTGTCCCGCCTGCTGACCTCTGCGTTTGAAGGCTACGACCTGGAGAACATGATCACTGCCTTCCTACTGGCTCGACAGGGTGGACTGGAGGGACCTGCCATCTTCCCCTCCTACAGTGACTGGTTCAAGGTCACATATTGGATTTTTCAAAACCACAAAATGCCGTATTGATCTGTTGGATGTGCAGTGCTGCTGTTAAGAGGCCGTGTATTACGTTCTGGCTGTGGTCAAAACCACGTCAGTTTTTAATTGTAAAGTGTATGAAATCTTGCAGCTTGGTTGTCTTCAGTTGAAGAGGCCAATTTTTGGTTTTTGGGCTGTTTCAGATGTCTTTCAGCGGAGGCAGCAGCCACCATGCCAACAGTAAGAAATCCCTGGTGTTTCTGCTGAAGTTCCTCTCCGACCTGGTGCCCTTTGAACCTCCACAGTACCTCAAGGTGGATATTTCCTGTATATTTAAACAACACTGATATTACACCAGAATACATGTATTAAAATATTTTAATCACCTGCTAATGGAGCATTTAAAAATGTCTAGATATTCTACTTCAGTAAAACGTATTAATGCCACACTGCTGATTCCAAACCGGCATCTTGTCCTCGATTGGAGTTAGACATACAGTGTGAAGCTGCAGGAGAGAATACTGGGAACACAGACTAGAAGTCTTCCTGTGATTTGTAACACATCTCTGTCATTTTCCCCGGACAGATTCATATTCTTCACCCACCGTATGTACCTATGAAACACCGCAGCCTGCTGATGGAGTACGTCTCCCTGGCCAAGACCAGACTGGCTGACCTCAAGGTGAGTGGAGAGGCCTACAATAAGTGGTTTGATTTTTTATCATTTTCAGATTTTCACTTTTTCGGTTAGTGTCCCTTTAAATTCATGCACTTGGCTACCCGTGTTTCTGCTTGTGTGTGTTTTCACATTCAGGAGTCAGTGGAGGAGATGGGTCTGTATGAGGACGTTTTAAGTGCAAGAGGAGCATCTGTAGAGGTAACAGTGACACCTGCTGTCAGCGGCAGCAAACACTTTCTCCTGCAAAAAAAGAAATAACACAATGTATTTCCTCCAACTCAGTTCACATAAGATGTGAATTTCTTTTCAATATTTTCCATGTCTGGATGACACATACATACATAATGTACAATTGACGTTGTCATAACATTCTCATAATGTTTTGTGTTGTATTTAAAAGATGCTCTATTAATGTATCTAATACAAAATACAAATACAAAATTTATTTTAGTCTTTCAGAAACTACACAGCTGCATGGACATGTCAGTGCACAACATGCATTTTACTGAACTACATAAATACCACTCTTAATAATTCAAGTTAATATGTAGCATTTTCTTTACGTCAAACAGTATTTTTTCCTGTTTAACGAGTGAGGTTCAGGTGTGTGTGTGTGTGTGTGTGTGCTGCAGTGCCAGGCAGTCCAGGATGTGGCGAAGGCAGTGTCGCTGTTTGAGAGCACAGGAAGGATCCCAGCCACAGTGATGGAAGCAAGGTATTCACATCTCAGCAGTAGTTCAGTTTGTGGTTCACGTCAAGAAAACAGCTGATCCTGTCTGCGCTCACAGTATTTTCAGGAAGCCCTACTTTTTGACACGATTCCTCCCGGCTCTAATGGCTCCAAGAGTGGTGAGAACATTCGCCGTCTATCAGTAATTTTGTTTGATCAACTTCTGATGTGAAGAAGAATGAAGTCTCGCGCATTAACCCGCGCCGCTTTCATTTTAGCTTCCTTTGAAAGCCGACGCTCGGATGACTTTTATCGAAGCTCTGAAAAAGTAAGTGCTGTTGAGGTGCAGATAAAATGTTTTGGCCTTCCTTCCCCAAAATGATGATCATCATTATTGTTTCCAAATACCTTTTTTTTGTTTGTTTTCAGAGCGGATAAAATCCCTTCAGCGCAGTTTTCATCCTATGTTGAGTCTTGCCAGAAAGAGAGGCGGAGGGATGGTGCGTATTCTTTATTGCGTTCATTTGGTTCACGCAAAAAAATTCTCTTTCTTCGTGCAAACAGTCGCATTTAAAATTACAACCTCAGACAGATGTTTTATGGTACAAAGGTGTGCAGCATCTTTTCTCTGCCGTGCTTCCAGGCGCTAAACAGAGTTCGAGCTCCTGCGACGATCCCGTGGACATGCTGAAGGCTCAGCTGCAGGACTTCACCCAGCGGCTCGCTGACGGGAAGGAGGGAGGTGGGGGGCTGGGAGGAAAACATCTTGATGATGCGACGAGTAACCGCCCTTTGAATCGATTCCGCCTCACGTTTCCAACTGTCGTCTGCAGAGATGTCGGCGCAGCTGTCCAGGATCTCTCACACGCTGAGAGTCATTTTTCCCGGCGGCCCTGATGAGCTGATCGGACAGCCGGTCGTCAAACTCCACACGAACGATCCGTCAACCTCTGAGCTTCACCTCAAAGTATTCGCTCGGAATTACACAGGGGGTCCCAAAGAATTTGACATAATTTCACAGGCCAATAATTTGGGCAATTGCTGTTGAAATAACCTCAATTTTTCACAGAATGTATGGAAACAGATCCAAGATTTTATGTTTAATGTTTTATTTTGGTTCTGTTTTCAGGACACACAGCGATCCAAGACTGCAGCGTGCTTTCAATGCAAAATTTGGAAAAACTTCACCAACTGGCAAACAAATCTGGACTTGGTACCAAAAATTTAAGGAGGAAGGCTGCTTATGCAGGTCTAAAGGATCTGGTAGACCATCATCAACATCAGAAGAGAAGGTCGAGCAAGTTCATGAAAAACTCTTGCAAAGCTGTTCCTCTTATGGGCTTCTTGAACTTGCTGGACCTTCTCTTCTGATGTTGATGATGGTCTACCGGATCCTTTAGCCTTTCCTTTCTACGTGACTAGCATATTCCAAGACGCAAAATGACTTCTCTTTGGGAGTGAACGGCGTGGCTCAAACTGAAAACAGAACCAAATGAAACATTAAATATAAAATCTTGATCTGTTTCAATACATTCTGGGAAAACTTGAGGTTCTTTCAACAAGAGTTGCCAAAATTATTTTTTTGGAACAGTCCGTATGTTTCACTGAATGCACGTCAGTGGTTCTATCTGTTATTCTCATATACTGTACGTCTCTCATCCTCAGACTGTCAACATGCTGCTAAGGAGCTTCTGCCAGTGCCTGCTAGCAACTTCCCGAGCGAACCCTCCAAACAAGTAAGCAGAGCCGACGAAAGATATTGAGCGTTCCATAGCATTGATTTTTCCAAAATGCTCAGAAGTGGTTTTGTTCTTTGTGCTAAAATGAACACACTGAGTGATTGTGACTCTGTGTCTCCAGACAAAACATGTGGGCCTCCATGTTTGCTGCTGTGCTGCTGGGCAACACTCAACTCCTCTGCAGCGTTCTGCACCGGCTCTGGAATCTTTTTCGTTACCAGGTGCGTGATCTCATGTAAACTCAATCATTCAAATCTAATTAAAAGATGACTTTGTTGCATGTAACGCAGCTGCTTGTCCGTTTTTAAAACCGCCTCCGCCGCAAGGAGTCGTCGCTGAGTGGCGCACATTTGCTCGGCCTGGCGGCGTTTGCAGTCCACCTCCACGCCTCCTCCGTGTCCAGTGGTGCTCTGGTTCAGCTGGTCCCGCCTCTTCTGCCTGAGCCGGTAACAGTGGGAGAAGCCCTGAGCTCGGCGCTGGTCTGCACCACTCGCAGCAGCATGATCTTCTGTGTCAGGTGAGGTCACTAACTTCTAGATCTGCGAAGGACGACACTTTGTTTTTGGAATCTGCTCAGTCGACTGAGTTTCCTCGTTGGTGTCCAGGTTGTGTGTGGCCGCTGTGTGTTACGGGATGTGCAGACGGGACTCGGCGCCACAGCAGCAGCAGCAGGATTTCATCCCCAGCAGCTTTTACAAGAAGGTAACGCAAATTATGACTTACGGCAGGTGATGAAAAGCTACAAATGTTTTCTCCAATTAATAAAAATCAGATGTGTTTTCTTTTGAGATTTTCTTTTTAAATCCAAACTGTTTTCGTCACAAAGGAAGGTAGATTTTAAGATAAGATAAGATGATCCTTTATTAGTCCTGCAGTCGGGAAATTTCCAGCATTGCTGCAGCAAAGTGGATAGCAGCACGCATTATAAACACTGTGAACAAGCAATATAGAAAGTAAACGTGAACCCTTGAATAACAAAAGAAAATAGAAATATAAGCAATTGAAAACTTTAAAAACATTTACAGAAATTGTAGAGCCTGTTTAGCAGATTTGTCTATGTTAAGGCTCAGACATGTCCTGCAAGTGTAAGATAATAACAGTAATAATAAATAATTTCATAATTGATTAATTTAATACTGAAGAAACCTTTCGAATGAGAGGTGAAACGTCTTCAAGTCCAGTTGACCCAATTGAACCCTTCTACATTAATTTAATACTTATTTTTTCAAGTTAGGCACAAGTACACATCACTAAGGTATCAAAAAGGAGGTATTTTTAGAACAAGTTTACACATTTTTCAGTTTTTCAATCCACATCCGACTGTCTTTGCACAGCTTCTTTACATCATCCCGAGGCTGCTGCCCGCCTGCAGAGGAGCTGCTGGATGTTCAGCCAGCGCACAGGAGGAAAAGGAGGAGAACCCGTCTGACCTGTGGACCGGTGCCACCGACAGCAGCAGCACCTGGAGGAAAACTGCGCTGCAGCTGTGGAGGCATCCTGCGTTCTGCCAGCAAGGAGACGCGCCTCAGTACCAGGTAGCGCCGCCCTCACCAGTTAGTGTGCACCAAAGAGAAGCTACGCCTATCACTGGTTTTTCTTCTTAATAAAGTTCAATAATGTCTCAAATTTACGGACCGTCTGAGCCGTTTTATTCGATTTTATTCATCCAGCTGTCATTGCAAGAATGGCTGTCAAGTGAACTCAGGGTCCAGAGAAGTGAAGACGCCCTGACAGACCCAGAACGGTGGGACTGGAAAAATGCTCACACTATATTTTGGAAAGTGAAATAAGCTCATTGTTGTTAAATGTGCGTTATTTGTGTGTGCAGTCAGGAGTACCAGCAGTGGGCCTGCTTGGAGTTTTACCTGACCCGACCGCAGGAGCAGGGAGGCTGTGGAGGAGACACCAGGAGCCTCTGCCGCCACCTGCTCAGTGCCATTATGGACCAAGAACTGCGGTTTGTGTTCAAAAGAGGCGGTTTTATCACCATTTTCTGTTGACAATCGACATTTGATTGGTTTGTAGCCAATATAGCCGATCACAGAGACAATTTTATTTCTATTTTATTTAACCAGCAAATTCCCATTTAGATTAAAAACCGAATGGTCAAATGGGACTGAAAGCAACAAGTCATCATTTGAGCGCAAACCATGAGAATCGGCATTCCTCCACAATGACTGATAAGCCCTTGCTATTCCACTGCAGACAACACGGCAACACTTGGATGCAAATTAGACTCAATTTGTAACCACACAGTCAACATTAGCGCATGAACGACTCACAAGTTGTGTCTTGCGTGTGTTACGTTCACATTCCAGTACTCTGCAGGGTAACAGTAGCTGGCAGTTTGAGGGTGATACGATGCCTCTTATTTGAATTTAAAACCTTTTGGTGTTTGTGTCTCTCAGTGGCGACCACAGCCTGGAAATGGCCGAAAGAGGGACGTGCATGCCAGACATCCTGTCCAGATTGCAGGTGTGAACTGTGTTTCTCATAGATATAATTCAACTGCAGTTTTGAAAAGAAAAAACAGATGCTTTTACATTACTTGCGCTTGTGTTTGTGTAGGAACTTATCTATGAGATGCAAGTGAGCGACCTCCCTGCCGGCCAGAGACACCGAGCCGATGTTCATGACTACCTCTTTGAGCTGGTGTCCCAGAGATGCTCCGTGTCCACCTCAGCCTCGCAGAGCGTCGCTGTCTGGTGCAGCCTGCAGCGCACGCTGAACTCTTGGAACAGGTGCACACTCAAAATCCAGCGCCACATGCATATTTTATTTTTTATTATTCACCAACCCTCTAGTCCTAATCCTTTGTTAGGATTCTACTAGCCCTTCCTGCGGCTTTGCTCGTTAGAGTAAAGAGGGAGGGAGGAAGGACGAGTTTGGACTGTAGCAAGCTGATGGAACACATTAACCAGCATCAGGTGAGCTGCCCAACCATGATTTCACTCTCAACATGACCGTTTTCTTTTCTTTTTTTTTTTTTTTTAAAACTGTCCCCTTTCTCGCATCGCAGAGGAACACCTGCTCTCCTGCTGGCTTGCTGCCTCGCCATCTAACGGGACACTTCCTGAAGGTCAGAAGCACTTCCTGTATTTCAAGGCTTTCTCCGAAGGTACTGGATGGGAAGTCCGAGCAGTGAATCTATTGCCGCTTCCCTCCCAGGGCGTGCTGTGCGCCGGTGTGCAATGTGGACACCCGGCAGAGGAAGTCAACAAAACCATGTCGCAGATCAGCCTGTCCTGCCCCCTGCTGCTCGTCTCCACAGTGGTAACAGTAGTTTCATACTGCAAATAACAGAACTTTGGCTGTTTTGTTTTTTCCCAACAACACACTGCCTAAAGTAAACAGCAGTTGCAACCATTTTCATTCTGAAAAATATTTTCCTGAAGCCTCACTATTTAGATTGATGGGTACAAAAAAGTGAATGTTTGTCAATTTTATAAAGTACAGACACTTAGCAATGTATTCAAGCACAGTGAGGACTTGCGCCCAAGTTTCTCCTGATAGATAATTAACTCATGTCTTTATCTCTGAGGAAAAAAATTAACAACAACACACAAATTGTTTTAAACGTTTGTATTGCGGGCCACCATATGTTCTAATTTTATCTGTGTGTGTGTGTAGCACTCCTGGCAGCATTTGTCTCAGGTTCTGTCATCCTTGTGGTGTCGCCTGCGTGACGGAGAAGCTCTCCCCGAGCAGCTGCAGCTCCTTGCCACTTGTCGGACTTGGGCCTGCAGGTAAAAACCTGGGCTTTGCTGACGACGCGACTGAATTCTCCTCATATTAAGATTGAATTTTAAATGTTTTCCTGATGTCCAGTTTGGCAAAGGTTTCGTCACTGCCGCCGCCACCTTCAGCTCTGGCTGTGCTGCTGGCTGCCTGCCTTCACTGCGCCTGCGCCTCGGACACACACGGCATCGGCGCCGCCCTCAATCGGCTGCGTCCCGAGACAAATAAACAGCACAGACAGGTGAGACGAAAGACGTATCTCATTGTCCTGCAGGTCAACTGCATTAGTCAAACCCTAGCTAGTCAAGTAAAGTTGCTTATTCAATGATATCAACCAAGCCTGACTTGCACTGAAACAACAAAGCTTCCATCCAGATGATTTTCTTTTGTTTCTCTTCACCTTCTACCATCTCCTGCTTTCTACCAGATGCTCGTCTTCCTGCTTTCCTTGTGTGTCAGAGACCATCTGTCAGCCCTCCTGTATCCCCAGGTGAAAAGCCACACTAACCCAGAGTGATCCACAAGTTAGCCACCGTTTGGTAAATTAGGATGCACGATACAAAAACCCGAAGGCAAACTGTTCATTTGCAACGACAATGTGCACAGTCAGGATCAAGAGTGTCTGACAAGAACCAACCCGTGTTCTTATCGCTGCAGGAAAGGAGCCAACAGAGAACTTTGGCGCTTTGCTCGGGCCTTCTGTCAGTGTTGGTGGAAGCCGCAGACTGGCTGTCCGTCTTTACGCCAAACCGTACGTCGCTTAGCTGACAAATTCAGTCTCTGTTTGCCGTTCAGGCTTGAAATATGATTTAGTGTGAGCGCAGATGTCAATCAATCAATGACGTCTGTGATTTAACACATAGTTGTGTTGAAAGACTTATTTTTTTCTTGTTTCTTAGAACAAAGTGTTTACCTGGTGATGGCCCTGGTGACGTCCGATGACTCGACTCGCTTGATGCCCTGGGTGTTTTTCAGGTTGTTGTTTTTTTCACATTATATATATTTCAATTATCTTGAAACGGTAGAAGCTGCTTCCATTTATAGTGTTAATATGAGCAAGCGACCCAAACCTTTATGGACCAATTATAGCTGGAAAAAAAGAACAGATTCTTAATTGTTTCAAAATATAACTTCCATTTTCATTCATTCATTCATCTTCTATACCCGCTTATTCCAATTCAGGGTCACGGGGACTTCCATGCTGACACCAAGTTCAGTGTTACAATCACTAAAGTTCACTTCAGCAATATTTTGTAATAGTAAAATACTAAGTTGAAGAGTTCAACAGCCTTGATTGTTGACATGTGACCCAGTCACATGTCAACAATCAGGTCATACAGTCTGAGGAAAAGTGTGTGATCTGTCAATTTATCAACATCTACAATCTGTATTAAGGGTGTGTGTGTGTGTGTGTGTGTGTGTGTGTGTGTGTGTGTGTGTGTGTGTGTGTGTGTGTGTGTGTGTGTGTGTGTGTGTGTGTGTCAGTCTGCTGATCCAGCAGAGCTCTGAGCTGCAGCAGCGAGCGGTGACTTCTCCAGGTTTCCTCTGGACTGCTGTCCTCTGCTACGTCAGGCTGCTGCAGCTCTTTGTGGAGGGGCAAACCAGCGATCTTCCCGACAGTCAGGTGACCCAAGCCTCACATGACCACACGCTGACCAATAATTATTCCATTATTCCGTCCGCTTATCTTTTTTTTTTTTTTTTTTTTTTTATCGGACGTCCAGGCGGAGCTTTCAGAGATTTTGAGCCTTGCAAAAAAGTTCATGCTCAGAGCAATTTCACTGGCGTCTCCAACCGCTCTGTCCTCCAGCCAACTCAAACAGGTAGATCGTGAAAGTGCGCACACACACACACACACACAGGCACACACTGTGTCATAACATTATCTGAAACTTTATACCCTTATCTTTCCTTCCTGTCTGGCCTCCTTCCTGTTGAATTTGTGGCTCCAGCTGGAGTCCCAGTGTGCAGACGTGGACCCAGAGGTGGCAGCAGCTCTCAGTGTGCACCTCGACCCCCCCAGCCTCAGCCCAGAGATGGACTTCCTCTAACCAACAGTGACCAAAGATTTGGTCACTGTCTACACAGCAAATCCAAATCATCTATTCACACGTTTGCACACAAGCTTGGAAAAGAACAATCTACATTTTATTTACAAGGCTTTTGTACGTAAAGCACCAGCTGTATACATCTACATCTGAAGCCCTTCTCACTGTTTGCAATACAGAGATGAACTCTCTTGATGTGGATAATCTCACGTGAACTAAAAAATAGGAAGTCCTGTCGTGCAGCTGCTTTCAATCAAGCTGAGGTGGGTACACAGCACCTGATGGTGCTTAACATGTATTTACATGGCAATATTGTGGTTACAGGCCTTTAAACTTCATTGTAATGGGGTGTTTATATGTGGCTGTATCACAGTGCAACTGACAATTAAAAAAAAAAACAATCTGTTCTTCTATGGTTGTCAACACTAAATGTTGTGTTAGCCTCAATCTCTGAGTTTGTTACAGAAACACCATATAGTTTCCCTTGACACTGGAAGGCAGAAGACTTTATATTAAAATTAGACGACCGTGAATAAAACTGCTCAGTGAGTAAGTTGTGAAAAACAAATGTTACTGTTCACAGGAAGTACAGGAAGTATGCGCGATCCAAGGAGTCATATTAAACTTACACAAGTGGAGTAGATGGTCAGCGACTGTTCTGAGAGCTTTATGAAGCAGGTTTCACACTCAAGTCTTGGTACGAGCAGAAACAAAGAATCTTTTCATCTCCAATATTGAACCAATTTGCAATACAAACTTGTCAGAATTTTGTAAGAAGCTGGCGTTCTTTGTCACTTTTTGGTATTGACATTGAAAAAGGGATTATAATTGCATCATGCATCTACTTTAGTATACTGACGTTTCCAAATGCAAGTGTTTCTGTAACTATAGGGCAACTTAATGAGAAAATTAAATAGGCCTGGAAGGAAAATTTTAACCTTAGTTTCAGCTTAAAACCCAACTGATCTCTGACCTCCATATACCACCAAACACAAGTTCTTTTTCAATTTCATCAAAGGACTTTTGTTTACTGCATGTTAAAAGGCCACAGTCTCGATGAAAATCATTCACACAAAAGAATGAGCTAAAAAAAAAAAATCACTTGGATTTAGAATAAAAGGTTTGTCCACATGACCTGAATTTGAAGAAAAACTCAAAATAAGCTGCTCAGATCTGGAGTGAGTCTCAATGTTCACGTGGCTGTGCAGCAGAGCAGGACTTCCTGTTGTCACCTGTCCTGGTCTTGCTGGGTGACGCTGTGCAGGTCATACAGCGGATGTTGCTGCTGCTGCGGCTGCTGCTGCTGTTGCTGCTGCTGCTGCTGCTGCTGCTGCTGCTGCTGCTGCTGCTGCTGCTGCTGCTGAGGCTGCTGCTGCTGCTGCTGCTGCTGAGGCTGCTGCTGCTGAGGCTGCTGCTGCTGAGGCTGCTGAGGCTGCTGTTGCTGCTTGCTGCCGCCCGACTTGGCCTGAGTCAGCGGGTGGATCATGGACATGTGGACATTCAGGTTGTGTGCCTTCTCAAAGCGCTTCTTGCAAATGAGACACGCAAACTCCAGGTCAGCTTCAGCCTTGTGTTTTGTCATGTGGTATTTCAGAGAGGCGCGCTGGCGACACTGGAAGCCGCACACCTCGCATCTAGGGGAGAAATAAAAAAAGCGAGAGCATTTTTTTTCAGTAAATTAAAAAGGAAAAAAAAAAAAATAGTACCAGTAAGTATTGTAAAAATCTGCTCTCATGGGGGTTATAAATAAAATCCATTTGTTCCAGATTTGGTAAAATTTGTCTTGTTGGGTTTTTAGCTGGAAGGTCAATTTTTCCATCCTAAATATCTCTAGAACAGTTCAAAACCAGTCGTCTTCTCGATCGTCATCATTTTCAAAGGCCCGGCGTTCTGCTACTCACTGCAGCGGCTTTGCTCCTGAATGCCTCAGCTGGTGAACGAACAAGTGTTTCCTCTGTTTGAAGGTTTGGCCACACTGGTCACAAATGTAGTTCCGCTCCTCTGAAAGCACACAGATGACAAATTCACGCTGAAACCTCCAATCTAAAGCCTCAATCAACATCAGTCAGGCAAAGGGCACTGAACAGGCCTCCGATTTTGTTATGATGTGTAAGAAACGGTGCAGAAAGACGGCCCCATCCTCCCTTCCACTGGCCCCCACCTGTGTGGATGGCCTTGATGTGTCGCTGCAGGTAGCGGTCGATGGTGAAAACCTTGTTGCAGCCTGGGTGGGGGCACGGCCGCTCTCTCACCTCCTCATGGTGCTCCTTGATGTGCTTCTGCAGAACCCATCGTTGGGGGTAAAAACAACAAAAAAAAAAGTGTCACTATTTATCTGCAAAAAGCAGCTAGAAGCAAGTCGAGCCCAAACTAACAGGGTGTGTGTAACAAGAGTGTGTGAAATCTCACCTTCCGAACATCAGGCGATTTGTAGACGGCTGTGCAGCCCTGATATGGACACTTGTAGATGTTTGGCAGCTCCTCCCTGATAACGAAAACAGTAACTATGTTACAATGAGCTGAAAACCCTGAGCTGAATTGATGTTGTGCGACAAAACACGATTATGTCAAATGAGACAATGCACCGTTTCGGTTTGAACTTGTTTTTCCAGCCAGGTTTTGGTCCAGGCTTCTTTCTGATTTTGGGCTCCTGCGGGACCTGTTGGATCCTCGGCCTCTTGTTGGAAACAGTTGCCCTCCGAGGCCTGGGGGAGGGACAGAAAGGTTCAATCCAACACACTACGTGCGTTCCTGTCAGTTGTCATTTCTTTGCTTTGTCCTCCCATTAAAGGTTACAGTGTGTAAAATTTGGCTTGATTTATGATTGGTTTTTATAATCGGTAAAAGCTCAACATACTGCCCATAAAACCACGAGTGAAAGTGTATACTATATATACACACATATGAATATACATTCCACTAGTTAGTTGCTCTCTTGCCATTTTTAAGGAAGCCCTTTCCTTAAGAAAAATGCCCTAAATACGAAACAAGCTGTCCGGTGGGCTTCCTTAAAAATTTGACACACTGGACCTTTAATTGATTATTAATTGGTAAGAACAATTTTAACCACCTTGTGTTCGAGTACGGCTCAAACAACTCGTCGTCTGACGCTCCTTTCCTTGTCTCGTCAAAATCATCGTCAGAGATGACCCTGTGCACACAGGCACACAAAGACAATTGAATTCGAATTTGAATTCGTCAAAATTGTGGAAGTTCAGTCAGAGCTGAGCGACGACGCGAACGGAATGTCCAACCTGTCAGACATCTCGCTGTCGACACCATGGTCCTCCAGCTGTACCGCCGCAGAAGACACTACAGGAGCAGCACCTGGGAACACAGTGTCAAGGATGACACAGCAGGCACTGGAGAGTACTTGGGTCTAGTTCACTGATTGTATAGGAAGCCATCAATCTATTTGTGTTTTAATCTTGCTGGTACATCAATCAGTGCTTCAAGGTGCATGACAATTAGTCACAGCGCTAGTAGTTAGAATTGCTCTGACAAAATACAATAATATGAGGCTGTTTCAATTATAAAATGATGGATGACAACTTGTATATTTCCCCTCTCTCTATCACCTCATTTTCTTTGACTACTTCAGTCCCTTTCAAAGGAGCTCAGTCGTACCTTTGTTGTTAGCGGTCCAGTGATCCGGCGCTGAGCTCTGAGTCTGTGGAGTGACTGCAGGTGGACTGTTTGAAGATGGAGTGTTGAGACTTCCCCTGGGTGTCCTTCTGTCCCCGCCGACCCGATCCTCTTCATTCCCCACCACTTCCTGTTCGTCCTCCTCCGACACAACTATATCACCGCTGACTCTCCCCAACCCGCCACTGCTTATGCTCAGCGTACACCTCAGGTTGGTGGCGGTGGACTGCTGAGTGTCCATGGTGAATCTGTGGCCGTCAATACAACTCCACACAGCCTTCACAGAACCCAAGCACTGGCCCTCCAGCACCTCTTTCAGGCTGGGGCAAGAGCGGCAGGCCTCGCCGTGGCGGTGAGCCCAGGACACCAGACTGTGGAGGCACTTGGGGTCTGAGGTAAAACACGGCGGTGCTGAAACAGTAAAATCACACAAGAGAATAATGTATCCACACAGTCTGCCAGAGAGTTTTATGAAGAAAATGTGTCCACAAAGGCAAGATTTACCTGTTGAGCAGTGGTTTAGTGAGGAGTCTGGACAGTTTGGAGCTTTCCTGAAAAAAATAAAACAAGATAAAGTTTAATATTAGTTCAAACAATTTAGACCCCTACAATTAATGCATTTTGAAACTGGTGCTAAGGCTGTGTTCAAATCCGATTCTGCGTTCAAAATCGGATTTTGCCGGGCAGTCTGAACGCGGCTTGAGACTCACTGGTTCCTATGGTTCTCTTTCCCGACTGGCGGGAGGTTGACCCTCTGCAGAAACCTCATCAGGATGCTGTGGCACTTGTAGAATTTGGTGTGGCATTTCTTGCAGACAAACTCAGATAGTTGCGGGTCCCGATTCAATGGGACCCCAACCAGTTGCTGGAAGTCCACGTGGAATGTGTGGAACAAAAGGGGAGGTGACTGGGCAGCCGCATCCAACTCCTCCTCAACGACAGCATCCTGCGGCCACTGAAAGGCGTGTCGCAAGCTGCGTGGAGAGAACTTTCCGTGGCAGAGGCGGCAGACGGCGGTGCTGAGTCTGCCTGTTGGAATAGTAAAAAGATGAATTTCAATTTAGACTGTCAGTTAGTTGCAGAACTTGGTCAATTCAAACCACTTTTAGTTCTGATGATAATAGGAGGAATTTGATATCAATCAAATAAGTCTCACCCTTAACATAACAAGAAATAATTTTAAAAACAATCAACCAGCTGTGATGCATGATGAATGATTGTCTGTGAGCAAGCATGTCAACACACAATCTCTATAAAATAAAGAAAACAGAGTGGAGCTGGTTTCAAGCCAGGTACCTGAAGATCTGAACTTGACCTCTGTTGGTTTTTGCATGCCATCTGTCGCCTTTGCATCCTTAAGGCTGTTGACGTTGCAGGAGCTGTTCACGGATGTGGTCTTACGAGGTCTCCCTCTACTTCCGGGCAACTTTTTCTCCTTCTCCTCACATGTCCTGTCGTCAATTTCCCCTGCTGTCAGTTTCCTGCTGGACTTCTGAATTCTGCTTCTCTTCTTCATAATTTCTTTATATTGACGGGCAGTGGTCAGTCCTCCTGATTCGTACACTGTAACGTTGTAAAGTCAAGCACCAATTGGATGAGTAATTGAACCATTACGACATTAATTTTTACGTATTTTTAAAACTCATATCTGTATGTATATGTCAATAAAGAGCACAATGTAACTAGAAAAATGTTCAGAAGCATCAATAGTTATAATAATATTATTATAATAATTGCCTTGGATGCATCGATACATTAACAACAATTAATATTGTTTTGTGTAAAAACAGTCAGAGGATTTCCCCGAACAACTGATAATACTAAATCTACTGAAGAACATTATGTTGTATTTTTATCAGCAAATTTAGACTCTTACAAACTGCGAGGGACTCCCAAGTTTTAAAAATTAGCATTAGCTAGTTAGCCTAACAAATGGGCTGCGTTCAGTGAGTTTGGAATTAAAACGTTTGTCTGATGGTGACAGACCGGAGTCTGAAGTGAACCTACCGTCTGAATGTTTCAATCCAGGAACGTGTCCATTTCCAATTAAACAGAAGAGACAGTTAGACAACTCCGTGCCTGCAACGATGCTGCACTTGTAAACATTAGAACCCGGAAGTGCTCGTAGTGCCAGAACAAAATCCTGCTGAAAATACAAACAGCGACATCTTCTGTTTTCTGCAATTCGGTGGTGAAACGAGGAATGCGAAATCATGCATCATTAGCCAAAGTGATGAACAAAAGTTAATACAAAGGTATGTTGTTTTCCGTTAAAAATGGATACAGAATTAAATGTCAGCTGAAGGGCAATTAATTACAATAACGCAACTTTATCAAGCACCTAAGCATATACAGTCCCAATGCATAAAACTTGTCTGTTGCCGAAAAGTCTCGGTATGTCAGGGGAAAAAAGTTCATTGGTAGAGGTCAAGGCATTTACTCAAATTGTGAAAAATATTACAAAATTGTTTGGATTCGAAAGAAATTACGGAAGCACATTGTTTATAATGTGAAACTTTCACGAAATAACGTGATCGCTTTACGTTATACGCCTAAGTTTCACGAAATTACGTGATAGTTGCAAGTTATAAATTGAAAGGTTCATGATACTGAGCACTTTTTTTTTTTTCTAGTGTGGCAGCAATGCGCTTCTGTGAGAGATGACTATGACACGAACAGTCCCTTCCACTGGGGGGCAGCAGGCACCTTTACCATTTGTTTTCGTCCTGCTGTCACAGAAGCAGGAAGGGGGAGGAGTCAAAGAAGAACCGATCCACTGGGAGCAACCATGGCTGCCACCGATAGCGGAGCTACGCCCCTACAAAATGCCATGAAGATGGCCAAAGTAGCCATACAGCTGGACGGAGGAAGCAAACACAAGGTTAGCGAGCGACACAGTGGGAGCTTCGTCGCGACACGGAAGTTTAAGCCCGCACTCTGTGGTGTAAACACACCGGAGAGGACTGACAGTTGTGAAGCTGTGTGTGCTGCCGCTGTCTTCACAGCTTGATTTTTTGAATCTAAACCCATCTATGGGGACGTAGCTGTGGGCACACACACTCATATGCTCTTAATGGTTATTTTACAGTAAAACGCTTAAATTGCATCAGTGACATTCTTGGCTGAGGAATGTCTGCATGTAACCATGTCATACACATGTTCCTATGTTGCTTCCTTTGCTTGTCATAGTCTTTTGGCTCTGTAGAATAATGTGACATTGCTTCTTAAATTATAAGAAAACCATTAAGTCTCTATTGTTTTGAATCAGAAATACCCAATGGTAACCTATTTCCAAAATGGCAAGTATTACTTTGTCATAACAGGCCTTTGAAGTCAGTCCTAAATCAAAGAATTGTAGACATGTTGAGCCAGTCAGGCAGCTTACACTTACACTATATGAATACTCAGTTGATATATTTTCTCTCCTAATGTGTCAGACATTTAAAAAGCCCTCAAGTTTACTGTTGATTTTAAAATATCAAGTTTTAATTCAAGTTTTGCTTGCAATTATATGTCATCACACAGGTGTCTACCTGGTACTTCTTTGAATATCAATACTGTCCATCCATGTGCTCTTTTTGCAGGAAGCCTACTGTGAATACCTCCGTACCATCAACTTCATATCACTTGCACTTTTGGAGGAAGCTAGCTCGCAAAGTAGGAAAATGACCATTATGTTATGAACTTAAGCTTGAGTTGTGAGAAATAGTTCAGCATCGTACTGTATGTGGCTTTAAATACTCGTTCGTGACGTTCTGCCATAGGTTAGCTTTTGAAAACTTTGTTTGAATGCAATATGTAAGATTTGTAATGAAATATTTGGTTACGTAATGTAGATTATAATGTCAGTGTTTTTTTATGATGTGCTTATTTACACTTATAAATTAATAATGGATACATTTCCTGGAATTACCCATACTGAGTTGTCTGTGATAGTCTAAATAATGGAGCCACATCATTTCATGTGCTGTTTTGGGCTATCTTTTGTTGACTTTTCAGTTGTGGTGCTTAGAGTGTTTTTTTTTCAGGGGTGTTGGGGGGATGTTTTTGTTTTTGTTACGCTTGAGTGCTCTTCCGAGAATGTTAGACAAAGGTGATAAGAGAGAAAAACATTTGAGTGTCAAACGTTTGGTTGTGAAACCGGTCCACTCCCCCGTCCCCAGCCGAGTGTGGTTAATCATTCTAAGCAGACTTGAACTAATCAACTTGAATACAATACCCATATGATAGATTACAACATTCATTTTACATGTATCCACAAGGATGCCATGAAGAAATTCAATATGTCGTAGAAATCAAAATAAACAGTAATTATTTACGGTTTTAATCTATATCAGCTTTTGCATTTCTGTTAATGAAAACCTCAGACAGCTGGAAAAGCAAAGAATCAATGATTTAATTCCAGCAGGTTTTATTGATATAGCTCATAATAGCTAATTTGGTAATGATTAACCAAATTAGTGGACGTTCTTAAAATGACCCAAGTTATTCATCTCAGCAAACAAATGGTACATTGACTGAAATGTATTGTAGTTAGAGGTTGCAGTTCCCGTTGTATCTTGTTGCAACTCATGGGCCTTTGCTCATGCATAAACATTATTTTTTTTTTTTTATTCAGAAATGCCTCGTCTTAATGCTTTCTCCATCTTCTAATTTTCCATAGAGGAGAGCGAGACGGTGGCAGTGGAGGGAGAGCGCATGTTAAGGCTGGCCGAGCAGTGTATGGAGAGGGCCAAATCCTTTATAGGGAAGAGAGCCGCGCCCCCTGATCCCTCTACCTCCATTCCTGTTCCGTCCGCCTCCTCCCCTGTCCAGTCAGAGCCCCAACAGAGCAACGTCCTCCCATCGGCCAATACAGGTAAAAATAAATCTTGTTTACATTCGAAGCGCTAGTGTTTGTTTTTTAATTGCATAGCATTTAGTCTCTGCAAACTTGGAGCGTGTCCTGGGATAACCAATGAAAAAAGAGTGCTGTAAACCAACCACTTAACCACCCTTTCTCCCCACGCCCCCCTCAGCTGTCACACTCCCTCCATCTGATTCTGCTGTTGACGCGGGGAGTCAAGAAACCAGTCCCACAAAGTCCGGTCATCGGAGAGCTATATCAGATGGAGGCGGGAAGCCCACTCCTTTTCTGCCTCCCGAAATCTTTCAGAGGCTGCAAACAATGGAGTCACAGGACGCTAGTAAAAAGTAAGGGCCACATTATTATCAACCTAGGCAAACGTTGCTGTACTCGGTTCTCCTATGGAAAAAAACAGCAAGAATAACACTTTTTCTTTTTTTTGCACTAGCACCCCTGCCTACATTCCACACAGAGCAGGAAGCTGTGAACTGCCTAGGCATTCAGACTTAGCTCATTCAGTTATCCAAATGCTACCTATAACTGTATAGAAATACAATTACAATGTTTCAAAATGTAGTTTTATTCCTCTATGTCATTTAAAGACTCACATTTCCTTCGTCCTTAATTGTGCTTAAAAGATAAAGTAAAAAAACAGCATTACTTAAGTTATCAGCACCTTGTAAAAATCATGTGAGCGTCTTATTTTCAGTCTGTCTATTTAAAATACCCCTTTTAGGCCACTGCTCAGATAAACAGCTCAGGAATAACTATATGTTTGTTGACACTTGGATTACCTTTGACCAACACCACAAACGCACCCTGTTGTTTTGTCTTTATTTTGCGTGCGTTCTTGCGTACCAGGGAGCTGACACCCATAGAGGAAGCATCACGACTGAACCAGAAGCTGAAAGCCAATTATGAGGCTCGACTGGCAAGGCTCACTCCTGGCCAGGCCTACCAGAAGACATCTTTGGTATGTGACTCAATAGACGTGTCAGTGTGTTGTGTGTTTATGTGTGTGTGACCCTGACGGCTCTCGTGACCCAGGACTCTAACCAGCTGCATCAGGCCCAGCAAAAACACGATCCAGATATAATCAGACAAGATGACTTTATCGTGCCAAGAAACACAATTTCCTCTTTTAGGAGAATTTGCAAGGGCAAATTTCAAGTTCAACAAAAACAAGTTTTCCTCAACATGAACTATTATCCTTTGTCAATATCATTTCTCCCAGGATTTTACTCAGGAACTTCATATCCACACAAACATCTTTGCAAGTGCAAAAACCCCATTTGCAATCAGAAAAGTAATATGATTTAAACTGGAAATATGATATATTTGTGACATGGTCAGATGGATAAATATATCTGCTGTATTACTTCAGTTAAACAAACTTCATCAGGTGAGCGGTCACTCTGCTTCAGGTTCAAGATGTGGCTTATCTCTGGACCATTAAATCACTTCAAAACATTTCAGCCTGCAGTGTCTCTTTGGTTATCCCTGGGAAATAAAGCATTGGTGTTTTTATAGCCATTGTTACGAAAGATATGACTGTTTCTAACTGGTTTCTAAGTGCGTACTGGCTCTCCTTAACAATAAACGTTTCCAAGGACTTGTAAACAGCTCATTTGTTCTATTTATTTTATTGGGTGAAGTCTTGTGGTACTTTCCGAACCAAGTCTTTGCGACTTTTGTCTCCAGCGATGAGGTTTGATGAGGATTTTTCTTTCCATTAAATTAATTCTACACTATCTTGACATTGAAAAGTTGCTTTTGTTGTTATAGAGTTGTGTCGTCATTTTGGTGGTGGAGCCTAAGCATTTGTACATATTTTATTTATTTTTGTTTCCCTTTTAAATGAGTTCAGTAGCAATTGGGCTCCGGGTTTAAGGCGTAGGTAAGTTGTACCATTTAAAAATAAAAGAAAATGAAAAATTACGTCGCGGTTTGCGGAGTTGTCACGTAAACACATAAACACATTAGCCATGTCGGAACGCGTAAAATCGACGCGCTTCGCGCCATTGGCCTGTTATTTAGGATTCTCTTGCCACTTCCGGGTCCCACATTATTGGCGAGTTGGCTTGTTGTCGTCTCAGAGTTGATGAGATCAGAAAGTGGGAGTGGGCTTCTGGGTCATCTCTCGCCGCCCTCATGGCTTATTTAAGGCCAGGTAGGGTCCAGGTCGGCAGGCAGCAGAGTCTCTCTGGTCCTGTTTGTTATAGCGAGAGAGAAAAAATATACATGTTTAAATCGCCCAACAGGAACAAACATGGTAAGCAAGAGGCGGCGGTTTAACCAGTAGCCAAAACAATCAATAAGCCCAGTTGAATGTGAGGAATTCTGTTTGTGTGGTGATATATATACTTTTTCAAAACTCGGTTCAGATACGGAAAATGTTGCGGTGTCAGGTGGAGCTCCGTGTCCGTTGGAAAGCACTGACGGCGTTTGTCAAGGTAAAATAATATTAGCCGATTTATTTTTTTAATTTTATTTTTGTTTGTTTGTTTGTTTGTGTGTTTATGTTGCAGACAACGGGGGCGAATGATTTGTTTTGTTTCAGCAAATGCTATGAAGACTGCATGAACTCGGGAAAAGCCCTCGCTTGATATTCTCACGAGGTCTTTTGTTGGTTTTTTGTTATTTTTGAGAATCAGAATTTGCCGCGTTTTGTCCTGCTTGGCAACAGTGCCAATCACTGCTAGCAATGTCCCTATTTGAATTTTATTGATGAGATTTGCTTGTCTTTGAATGGGTTTTGTCAGTTCTTTGTAGTCACAGAAAAAAGAGTGGGATTATAATAATGATTTCTGCATCATTACATTATGGATACAACTGTGTAAGTGGAAGTTAAATCTACCATACTGCCCCCTTGTGGTTTTTGCTTTGTTTCCCCCCCCTTCTGTCCCCAACATATTCTGTCTCTCTAGCCTGTCAGGTAACTCCACACATTTCACACTGCGTAGGTAAAACGCAGATCTGGAAATTAGCCTTTGTGATACGACAAAGGGCACTGATATTTCACTGATACCTCATTCCACCCTGTCTGAGAGCGGATTGTGGCTTGGCTGCTTTGTTTTTGTCCCTTTGGGAAAATGTGGAAGGTCCAACAGGGCGCTAAAGCTGAGCTGGCTGCAGGCTGTAGCCGGAGGGCTCAATTTGCTGTTTTCCTGGTGATCTGTAGAGGGTTTTGGATAATCATTCCTGTGAGACTGCTCCACTGGAGTCCGGGATGAATGATAGACATCTGAGAATGGGTATGATATGGGCCCTTGATCAGATTTGGTTCCTCTATGTCGTTGACTTATTTGAAGCCTAACGTTCTGCTCTCCTCCGTTGCAGACACTCTCCCTCCAGAGGCAGATGATGGAGAACCTCATCATCGCCAGAGCCAGACAAGATGCTGTATCCTTGTTGTGTTTGTTATCACTGTCTCTGTGTTGCTCTCAAGGTAAAGCTGGGCTTCACTCAAGTCCTTTTTTTCCACAGAATCATGTCACCAAAATAATTATGGCTCATTGTTATTTCAGTCCATGCTGTAATCGCTGAAATTAGATTTCGTAATCACTTCTGTGGTGTTTAGAAAATGTGTCTGAATTGTGGCTCTGGCTTTTCTTCCCTCTAATAAGGTCCACGTTTCACTGCGACTACTATTTTTGGAAAGTTTTCTTAATGTTTGTGCAAACTTTAGCTCCAGAGGAAGATGGAAGAGAGAAGGTTACGGCTGCAGGAAGAAGCCAACAGGTACACCTTAGCCTAGCTGTATCTTTGGAACTGATCTAAAAGCCTGAATGTAATTTGATTTCTATTTTTCAATGAATTCACTTAAACCTGGTGGGAATGCATTTGATCTCTCATCTTTCATGTTTTTGTACATTACAAATAATGTTAGATTTGTAGCCTCTGAAAACAAGCTTGACTCTGAGGATTTTTCTCAATACAGGAGATTTGCAGCTTCTGGTGCGATGACAGCAGAGGAGCAAGAGCAGCGCGTTCTCTACGCGAATATTCTGGAATACGAGCATGATCATGTGAGTGCCTGAAAAGATGCCAAATGTAACATTACTCCATTGTAATCAAAAGGTAATTTGACTGATTTTTGCCTCTTCAGGAGTGGCCTAAACTGTGGAAAGCAAACCTGAAGAAAAATCCCAATGATGTGACTGTAGTTTCTGGTCTTGTGTCCTATATGCTCAGGTAACAGTTCATGCATTTCTAGATTTCCGAGATCCAAAGCCTGAAATCTTTGCTTTCCATTATGAAGAACTTCCATCTGGCTTACTTTCATTTGGCGGCCCTTTACTCCGTTGGGTCGTACATCCGATTGTTTGTTTGTTTGTTTTTATCCCACCGATGACAACACAAAGCTGTCAGACAAATTATGTTCAACTTGCTTGTCCTGTTTATCTTCAGCCGCTCCGACCACCCAGTGGTGAAGTTGCTGAGGAAACACCAGTACAGAGTTTACAACAGGCTCTACCCCATCGTCAGCAAAGGTCTCCCGCAGAGCCCTGCCCTTCTGATGAGGCCATCACGCAGCATTCAAAGCCTCAATCCAGGTAGAGCTGTCGTCAGATGCATGTGAACTATTACAGTCCTGTTGTCCCAGTCCACAGGTATTGAGGCCTATTTCTCACTGTTAAAAAACAACTTGTTTTGTTGCTAGGCTTACCTTTTCACAATGTCTGGGGCTGCCCTGAATGAGAAAAAAATAAAGACATTTTTGGCAAATATCAAGTTGGTAGTTCTGTGCTGGGATCTGGGCTCAGTTGAAAGACTGCAGGCTCTACATTGCCTTGGTATTTGTTGCCCACCAGTAATTTGTCTCTAATTAGGCTGATTAAGCGGAGGTGTCGTCCAGTGCGTATAGTGTGTGACGTCATATCATTGCGACAGTGGCAAAAACCAATCTGGTTTCAGTCTGGATTGGCTAAAAATCATATTTTGGCTGCCAGTCTGAACGCGCCCTTAGTACCCAGTAAACAAAATAAATTTAATACATTTAAATAAAGAATAAATAAATTCAAGTGAAACGTTTCCAATCACACAGAATCCCAGAGGAAGCCGCCCAGAAGCATCAGCGGCAACCTTGGCAGCCAGAGCCTGAACAGCCTTCAGGACACCTACGATAAAGAGGGAGAGGAGGAGTTTCACACCCAGGTGGACCGGGAGAACTCTTTTGAAGACCTGGAGCAGTTCTTGACCCAGTTGGACTGGGCACCGCCCCAGGAAAGCACTGAAAACACGGACTCGCACTCGGAACCTCATTGCGAGCCACCTCTTCCGCTGGAGCAGGACGAGGTCCAGATCCAGGAGCTGGAGCTGCGAGCGCTGACGGAGCACCTGAAGGCCATCGTCAAAGAGATCCACGTTGCAATAGGTGAGCACAATGGACAGTGAGGTTTCAACAATGTCGCGTGGCGATTAAATGTCAAGATGCTTGGTGACGTTTGTTGTGTGTTGAACATTGGTTTGGTTTGTGTGTTGCAGAGCAACTTTTGTCGCTTTGCTTGCTCTCCTTTGAGAGTCTCAACATAGCCGCCTCCAAAGACCTCTGCCTAGCCTGCATCGAGGAAGCCTTTTTCACACCCCTGTGGAGCGCCCTGGTGGCTCTTTTCAGGTACTGTTGACAAAATGCCCCATGACCTGGAACATCATTTTGTAGCTGTAACCATTTCATTTAAATTTGTGTCATTTTATTTAACACATAATGAAAATAATTCATTCAAATCCTTTCGCAGTTTTATGCAACCTGAACCAGTCAGTAGCATTGTTATGTTACTGATCTTGAAAATACATAAGTGCTGTGTTTTACTTCTAGGTTTAAATAAATTTAAACTTAAAGTTTCTTCTAAAGTGTCTACCGGTCTCACTGACCAGTATGTGGCAGTGCTACACAATGAATGCTCTTTTCAGTTGACACAGGACATATTGGTGTACATAAGTACATGGGTAGCAGTATTTTCAAACAGGAGGTACTTGCATCTTGTAATTAAAAAAAAAAAAAAAAAAAAATCTTAAGTCAGTAAATCATAATAACTTTTTTTTTAGGTAACCTAAATATGAATTGAATATTAAAGGTTAAAAAAGTAAGATTTCCAAAAGTTTATTTCATGTTGTCCTTTTTCTTTTTGCATTATTGTTGATGTTCATATTTCACATCTCCATATTTATTTCTCACGTGGACACTGCTACGGTTCAATGGTTTTGTCTTCTCCTTGTTCCTCAGGAAGGTCTACAGAGAAAGGGAGCAGGCCTATGAGACGAGTATGAAGCTGTACCAAGACGCTTCGCCTGTCGATGTTGGCGTCCCTTCGAAGTTGTTCCCCCAAGACGCCGGCGACCTGCAGGGTTCCTACCCCTACGAGTCCGCTGTTCAGGAGCTGCGGCTGCTGGTCACAGACGGCTGTCCTCAGAGGAAGCTGGAGTGTATCGGTGAGTCGCACTGTGTCTTCACTGTCTGTTGTTGAAGCGTGGAACACTAAAGGAAACCAGTACTGTCCTATTTTATTACCTAATCCAAAAAAAAAATCCACAATTCATCCATTTTCCTCTGTCATGCAGGTTAGCAGTACTCTACTCTAATTATTTTCATAGCGAATCCCATTGGCAATCATTATTAAAAGTCCAGTGTGTAAAATTTGGCCTAATTAATGATTTTTATATTGGTAAAAGCTAAACATACAGCACATTAATAAAAGTGTGTACTCACAGTACAAAAAAAGTAATTTGGTTTTCTAACCCAAAGAACAGTTCTTATATGTATATAAGAATATACATAGAGTAAGGGTCTTGCACCCACTTAGCCATCTTGCACATTGCACTTTTCTACGGAAGCCTGGGGTGGACTATCCAGTCTGCCTGACAGGGCGTTTCGTATATAGGGTGAACTGCTAGCGTCCTCAAATAAACCAACGAAGAAGAAAGTGGACGAGGTATCCAGGTTTGTGCACGCAGGCCGCCGTAGTTCACTGGCAAACTCGGGAGAGGGAAGGTATATAGTGGAGTCCCGAAGGGGACTTAAGTGAAAGAGCGGTGTAATTTAACATTTAACCACTTGATGTCGCTGTTTCTTCTTCAAAAATCTCCAAATATTGCACACATAACCTTTAATGATGAGCTTCCATCATGAATGTGGTGTGGACAGTGTGTGATGCTGCGCTCCGCTCTGTTGCAGTCAGGACTCTGCGGCTGATCTGCGCCTGTGCAGAGGACTACCGGTGTCTTCACGAAGTGGATTCTCCTCCCAAAACGGCCGCCATGTAAGTACACCGTGACCTGCTGCCCTCTAGAGGCCACGACGACTGGCTCCCCAAGTCCAGTTGTAAGGACTCAAACATCGATTTAAGGACTCAGTGCCTCGGCGGCTGCCCTGTCAGGACTCATCAGCGCTCCCTTGAGCCCGGCGCGGCAGGAGTCCTGCTGGGCCCTTTGCCCCCCCATAGAGCGCCTCTGCCCGCCCGGCCCCGGCCCGAAAGTGGGTCGTCCTGTCTGGGTTTGGAACGGGCCCAGGGCCCAACAATATACCAAGCTGGAGGCTCTGCTGAGAAGCCCTGCTGACGTACTGACTCACACAAAGGCTTATAAGAGGGAGCGCACCGGCGCACCACGCACCCAATTTAAATTTTTCTCTGTTGACAGAGTTTGGCTGAGGGCCGTTATGTAAACGGCTGCAGAGGGAACTGTTTTTAATGCGTGTCGCCGCCGCCGTGCACTCGTGTGACCCTCTGAACCCGAATCTCTTGCACGAGCTGGGCGGAGAACGCAGCTCCTGGCAAACACCTGTAGAATCTTCAGGCCCAGTGTTTATGTTTCTCATTGTTCTGCTGTCACGACACTGGATTCCTTAATTCTGCTGAACTGCGTCTGTGTTGGCAACGGTTTAAAGTTTCATGTTTCGACATTGTGAACGCTTGTAACCATCTGATTTGCAGGTGATCCAACAAATACTCATTGTTTTTTTTTTTGTGCTCCTCTACTTCAAAGTGGTTGAATGGACAGAAACGTCACTAGGACATCGCGTTACTGAACAACTGTCCACCTCATCCTTTCCTCCTGTGTTGAATGCACTAATGTTTTTTGAGTCTGTCTGTCTCCTGCTCCATATCTGTCTCCTTTTATTGGCGCATGTGCCTCGCCAGCGGAGGCGGCAGGCTGGAGGGGTTGACCGGGATGGCAGACAGTGCCCCCTCCTCTCACAGCTCTTCATCCAGAAATGAAAAAGTTTCCACATTGATGTACTTTTGTTGTTTGTGGAGGATTGTGGAATGTGTTTAGTTACCTGGAAACATTTGATCAACCTATCAAACATCGGGAGGATTAATCATTTTCCCTGTTTGTGTTTTCAGTGCCGGCACGGACAAAACGTCTCATTTATTTCAGAATACGCCGCCTTGTCTTTGTAGCGTGTTCAGAATTGAACAAATCAAATGCAGGCGGTGACGGTACACAGTCGTCAACACTTCCATTGTATTTTATGTGTCGTGCAGAGTTGCAATGACGTTTTTCAGCCCAAAATTGGTTTGTGTTTGTGTGCACTTTTGCCAGCTTTGTTTGGACACTATTTACCCTCTTTTCCCCTTTTCTAAATACATGTTGTTCTCCCTGTGTGTCTCAGACTGGGCTGACTGGGCTGACTGGCCTCCAAAGTCTGACTGGTGCGAGGTGGATTTTTTCCCCACTGCTGTAGGGCTGTTTTGGTGTTCGGCCGCCGAGCTGATTTGATTCGAGCCATGAATCTATTGTGCATATGTTACATTTTAGCTGTCTCTCTTTGCCACAGCGCGGCCAAGTGGCCACTTTGCAGCGTCTCTTGGCATTGCCTTCGCTGCACCCTTTGATTTCCTCACATTCCCATGTTGCTGCTCTTTGTCCGAGAGCAGCCAGAAGCTCATTTGTTCTCTCCTTTTGCTTTTTGTCCGGACCCTTTTCTCGTCTTTCATTTGCTTTGCTCCCAAATATGTTCTCCTGTCGATGTCGACCCCCCCTCCACTCCCGCGCTCATTTTTTTGTCTTTCTTTTTTTTTTTTTACAGTGCATTGCAAAACCTCATCTCCCTGGACAAAAAAAAAAAAAAAATATTCCCGCGCGCTGGGTGCGCAGAGCGCGCGTTGAATCTTCGGAATGTGGCGACGCCAGTTTAGCGTGCGAGGGGATCAATGTGTGTGTTTACAGTCACGAATAATTATAATTCAGGGTTGGGAGTGTGTGTGCGTGCGTGCGTGCGTGCGGGTGTAGTAGGAGGTCCAGTTCCCAGCGGTTACGAGTCTGTCCAAACCTCGCGCAAACCTGCCGTGTGTGTGTGTGTGTGTGGGGGGGGGATATCCAGTTGCACGCTGCTGCGGGTCAGACCAGGGCCAGCGAACCTGCCTTCTCACGCAAACTCGCACGCAGGCGCTGCGCCCCTGCGTGTGAGTGGCCATAAACAAACGGTCACTGTCTGCACACGGGGAGAATGAATGCTATCAGGGCCGCCATCATCTCCCAGGCAGCAATTTGTTCGTCCCAGCAGATTATCCCCACCCCCCTTCCTCCCCCACCCAGACACACCCCCTCCTATTAACAGCCGCACTTCATATTGTTTATGCCGAGCTCTCGGGGGTGGGGGGTGGGGGGGGCAGCGGATGCCATCGTACTCTTTGAAAGTCACTCTCTATTTCTGCTGCAATCCGCTCTGTTTATTTACTCGGTTTTTTTCTTTCTTTCTTTCTTTCTTTCTTTCTTTCTTTCTTTCTTTCTTTCTTTCCCCTCTTTTCCGCCTCTGACCCGACAGCGGCGCCGACGACCTGTTGCCCATCCTGGCTTTCGTGGCTTTGCGCTGTCAGTGTCCCCAGCTGGTGTCCGAGTGCGCCGCTCTGGAGGAGTTCATTCACGAAGGGTGAGTCATCACAATGGGAAAAAGACGTCAGTGAACCCCCCCCTGCCCCCTCCTCCTCCCCCTCTCCCGCTTCCACTGTCCTTGTAACCGACAAATAAAAACATGTTTGTTTAAATGGCTTTCAGAGCTGAATTCCTCTGGATTGTGACCCTTGTGTTGCTTTCTAGTCGTGCAAAGCAGCCCGTCAGACTCGCGTGGAGTAGCGGCTCTCGGTTTAGCGTCGTTGGCAAGCAGAACACAAGGGAGCGTGCGTGGGGTTAATGCTGGAATAGAACCACACTTGACTCTCAATTCTGTATTGCAAATGTGTGTTAATGCGGTGAAATGACACACTAAACCATTTCCCCCATCACCAGGTTTCATTTTCCTCCGTGTGTTTCAGCTGTGGTATAGGAACACTCCATGGACAAAGTACTATAAAAAATATATATATAATTTTGCCATTTAACGGTTCATCAGTTTTGTCTTTGTGGCCAATGACAGAGCCCTAAATCCTGCTCCTGCTAGATTTCTTAGTACCGTCTGTAGCCATTTTAGTGTGAAAGATTTAACTATTGGTCTTGATGTAACATGGTCGGCTTCAGTGCACAGTTCCGTTCTTACTTGTGCAAACAAGTAGATTTGTTTTTTGCCAAAATAACTCTATATCTATTTGTTTTAGCTACTGATCAAACTTCTTGCTAATGTTTGTTTGGCTGCAGTTGCTGTTTTACAGAGGTGTGTGATTTTCTTTCCCTTGTCCCTGTGTGTTTTGACAACCTCATCTGGAGTGAAGCTGCTAAAATTTCTTGAACAATGACAAAAAAACAACACTTTTACTCCCTTGTCTTCACTCCTGTAATTGCAAAATATCATCCTATATATTACGCATGCCTGATCTGGAAGTCTCATTCAGGCTAAAGGTTTTTTTTTGGGTCAGAAACCTGAGAACAAGAAACACCCAGAATGTAGTCAGCAGACTGAGACAACACAACTAATCCTGGGTCTTATCCAACCGCCCACAGCAGACTCGAAACCGCTCACTCCTGCAAGGTTTTCGTTGTGTCCTGCAGGAGTCGGCGCGACCCAGCACGAACCCAGTTGACTAGCAAATCATATTCTATGTTGAGCATCAGTCAAATAATGCTGTTTCTGTATCTCTTTTTTGAATATCAGTTTGGTTTTTAACAGTGCAGTTCATTCACATCCTCACATTTCAAAGCAGCTCTGCTTTTAAACACTTGTCCAAACGCAGGTTAAATAGAGGCTAGCACGTAGCGAGATAAGCTGCCGTGTGAAGGAGCTGGGAGTGCTGCTTGTCGGGAGTGGAGATACTGCATCGCACCAAACATCGTTGCGTGTGAGCTGAAACCACACCCGAGAGTCTCTCGCCGCCTGCCACGAAAAAAAAACTGAGAGTGTGTGAGGGCAGCAGTTTGAACAGGATTTGGCCAAGAAATGCCAGAACGTTTGGGAATTGTTGTTGTCGTTTTTTTCCCTACTGCTTTTAAAAAAAGAAATAAAATCCCACTTGTTTATTTGTGGTTCGGTGGTTTTGGAATGGCTCAAGTTGAAGAAAGAGGTTGGTCCGAAATGGCTCCTTTGAAACGATTGGATAATTAAGTCGTCCGTCAGTATAAAAAAAAAAAAAAAAAAAACGCCTCAACATGCATTTTAAAGGTACAGTTGGTCAAGGTTGGCACTTCATATATGTATATAACACTTGACGTGTGACTGAATAGAGTGAAACATTAAGCTCTTCACGCACCAAAATCACAATATTCTGTTGCGAATTAAACTCTTAAATTTGCAAAAACCTTCCCTCAAGTGATGAACACAACTGCTTGTTTTGAAAAAACAGCCGCATTGCTCACTCGAAGATGTCCGATCATCTCACATGTGTCCCCTAGCTACCTAATAGGAGAGGAGGGCTACTGTCTGACCTCCATGCAGAGCGCCCTGGCCTTCGTGGAGTCACTGCACACGGGACGAGCTCGCCTCCCTGAAGACAAGCTCATGTGAGGTAGGAAACGCACGGCTACTAACTCGAGGTGAAGGGAAGTAGTGGCCAGTGAAGGCGCCTTTTATATCGTCAACTTGATGATTTAATTGTTGAATAGTTTATCAGGTCAGGTTAAAAAGATTAAGAAGTCCTAAAGCCTTGAATGTCATCAGGCACAACTCATCATTTACTAATATTTTTGTGTCTCGTCCTCAAATATTTGAATTCATGCATGATTCAGAGCGACTAAAGCGATCTTAAGACGGATCTCATTGGTAGCTGTGTCACAACTGCATTGCGAGCCTTCTAACACTAACCCTCTAATAATAATAACTCGAACCAAGAAAACTGCAAATTACGCATGACGTTTTGCCTCCCGACAAAATTCACAGCGGTAAAATCTCACCAAAATAACCCTGTCAGCAGTTGAAGGGCCCCAGTGTTTTGGTGTCATGGTTACCAAAAGTTAGAACTGTTGCGACAAAATCCCTGTGAGTCAGGTTCTGTCGAAAAGCCACCTGACAGACGGTGGGAGGCTGCGTGGACGCCGCCGTGAGATGCAGGACCAAGCGGCTGCCTTCGCTCTGCCGTTGCAGTGGGTTTGTTAAAGACGCCAGTGGCCGGCAAGTCACAAAAAAAACACGGAGATTTTTGCTCATGAGGCGCAGGATTGTTGAGAAAGACTGTTACAAAAATGTTGTTGTGGCCTATATGTTTGTGCATTTTTAACTTTTTTTTTTTTTTTTTTTTGAAAAAATGACGTTTGATTCTACAAACCAAAGAGGAAAAATGATCTTTTCCACTCTGTCACAGGCGGCTGCTCTCACTGAAGAGACCCTCCGGACGGTTCCGCTCTTCAGCTGGGACCTGCAAGTTGCTCAGATGCATGTTTATCAGTGCACACAATGCAGACAGGATGTATTGAATGGGAGAAGGTCTCTTTGCAGAGGACTAAACCCAGTGCCTACTAGCTGTTCCTAACCAAATGAGATCCTGCACGGAGCCACACTGGCTCTTCCTGGGACACCAGAGGACATTTCTAACAAACAAAAAAAGAATATTTACCTACAGCTGCATCCACTAACACTTTTAGGTGGGAGTCACCATTGGGAAGTGATGTCATCAATTCTGAAAAATACAGTGGGGGAGAAAAAAAACACAGCTCGGCCTGCTACTAAGGGAATGTGATTGTAAACGATGCTGCAGATTCTCTCACTGAACATTTTCACTATGAACTGGTTTATTTTTGTTTGTTTGTTTTTTTTTCAGAACATGCAAACCAATTGAAAGGTGGCGAGTGCACGTTTCACATGCCCATTTTATTTTGTAAGACTGCACCCACAGGATATGTGGTGACAATACTAACAATACTTTGCACTTTGGGGTGTTCACAGGGGCTTGGGGAGGTAAGTGGTGGAGCTACACTGGGACGTTTTCAATTTACGCTGCAACAACAAAAAAAAAAGCTTTGTGTTCAGGTTGACGCCGGAGGAGCACAATGCTCACTTCTTCACTGCGCGTGCATGTAACAGCATGTCGGCTAACACCGGCGCAAGCAGCGATGTGGTGAGCATGAAACAGTAGGGAGCGACACTGCGTGTGTGTGTGTGTGTGTGTGTGTACATATGTGTACGTACCACTTTGACAGCCAGTAAGTCACGAGGTCTGCGTGCTCTGGCCAGGCACGCCGACTTTCCCGTCAACGCATCAGACTAAAATATGAACAAGTTGCGTCACCTCTTGATTTTGCAGTCAATTTCGCAATGCCAGCCTTCACGTCGAGGCGTTGGAGCGTTGTGTGTCGCGCGACCTTAAACATATCAACTGTGAGGAAAGAGGAGGGAAAAAAGGGATTGGGTTGCGTTGACAGATGTCTTGACCAATGTGTGTCTCTCTTTTTGTCGTGCGTTTGATTTTGAAATGTGTGCTAAGGACATGCTGGATGTTTTGCTCTGATAGTTCGGTGTTTTTTCCCCCAATCTTGTTTCTGTTTCCTGCACAACATGTTACCTAACGGATCTGTTTTTTTGTTTTTTTTTAGTGAAAATTTTCCTTTTTTTTTTTTAACAAAACATCAGCTTATATGCAGTTAGTGGTTGCCATTATCCTGTTGTTCTGGCCTATCTTGGCTTCCAAGTTGTAAAACAAATAGCAGCAAAATAGCAGTAAAATGAATTACAACTAGAAGCCGGTTGAAGACGTGCCTGCATTAACTGTGGTATAGAAATTTGCAGCTACCTGACTGACGTCAGACACTGAAGGCTCCTGGAAGAGGGACGGTGTTTCTCCTCCATGCATTTACTAAACTAAAACCGACTGCTTAATAAATGGGCTAAAATAGACACAAATATATATTTCTGCTGATCTTTTGAAGGTGGTTTTGCTTCCACTACGATAAAACATTTTATGACTGTGCAATTTTAATTAACGATTGCTTGGCTGTTTACATGACTTTTACTTGTGTGGGTCCAGACGATGTGAAAAGATGTCCAAGTACTTGCCTGACGTTTACCTCCAATTTGTTACATTCAAGTCAAAAATAGATATATTCTTATGAGTATTGCTTGTGTAGCGGGCGACAAGAACGGCAGTATGCTGTGATGCTTTTGCATAGTGGACTAGGCCACTATGTCACGACTACTTGTACATGTTGCAAAGCTGTGTGAAGACTGAATGTGTTAATTCCTCAGAGATTTATTGTGAAGGGTTGAGGATTTTTAGAGAATGGGTGAGAGAGGAGTCAATAAAGAAAAGAAATGTTTCAATCACTCATTGTTTGTTGTGGTCTGTCTGGCTGTGCGTCCGACTTGAGCCCAGTCATTTTAAAGGCTGCTCTCATAAACGAGCACTACGTTCAGGAAAGACAACAGTCGAAGCTGTAATTGTAGGGCAACAACACAGGCAATGCTGGCAATATGATACTTAGTTCATCACCTAACGTGAACATTGTCCATAAACGAACATATAGTTTCCAGCTGAGTCGATGCTGCAACGTGTCCATGCACTCAGTCCTGATTTTCCCGCTGTAAATAACAATAGTTTGCTGGTTTCCCCCAAACTGAATGATAGGAATCTCAGACTAGTGGCTGCAGTTTGACAGCTTAAATATGCTTTATGATTGGAGATTTACTGCAGGGTTGCGTTTTATTTTATTTCATTATTGTTTTTTTTTTTTTTGTTTTTTCTTTTACACAAACTCTGGAACTTTGGCTCGGAACACGAAGTGAAAGGACTCCTCTGTGGTTTGTCCCTTGTTGTTACAACATGTTGTTGATTCATAAGTTTGATAGATTAACTATCAAAGCAAACAACTCAGTGTTTGAGCTTCACAACCTCCATGGCCCATTTTCTTCCCTTTTCTTTCCCCCTAAAATGTGTTTCAAAAATAAGAATTCTTATTCTTAGTTAATCTAGTTAATCTGTTAACAGCGTGCCGTAACGTGTTCCGACAGGTTTGCTGTTTCACCTGGTCTTTCACTTGAACATGCACATATTTTTCATTCCAAAAGATCTGCAATGAAACAAGGGTGAAAATTCCAGAAACAAAGATTCACAGCATGGGATCCCTTTATATTACAGTATATACATATAATATACACCACCAGTCAAAAGTTTGGATACACTATCTAATGCAATGTTTTTTTCTTTATCTTTAGTACTTTCTACATTGCAGATAGAAACTGAAGACATCAAATATATGAGCAAGATATATGTAATTTTGCAGCAAAGAAAAACATTAAATAACTCTAAATATGCTTTGTATGAATGGTGGCCTTTTTTTTGAAGAATTTAAATATAAAACATGTTTGACTTATTTTACTCTTCTGTTGTTTCCTACATCATTCCATGTGTGTTCAAACATAGTTTTGATGCCTTCAGTGAGAAACTGCAATGTCAATAGTCAAAGAAAAGACATCAAATTTATAGGGAGTGTCCACACTTTTGACTGGTAGTGTGTAAATAGACTTTATATTTATTTGAATGAACTGAATAATATTATCACACGGGAAAAAAAAATCAAACAACACTACACCAAAAGATAAAGCAGCAGCTCCCCTGAGTGGCCCCGCTACAAAGAGAATCTGATGTGACATGTTTTTCTTTGATTTTCAACTGGGCTGTCACTGGCTGGGGCGTCTCATGCGGGCTGATGCCAGGATGATGCAGGCGGCGGCGACGGGCCACATGGTGGCACAGCAGCGGAAGAAAAAACAACGTGCCACTCCGAATCAGTCAGCGCACCAGCAGCAGCCACAACAGCAGTCTGCACGGCGGCCTCCTCTTGCTTTTGACCGCTTGACCTCCCGAATTTTCTCTTTCCGTCTGGCTGTGTGTGTCCTTGTCTCTCCCCTCCCGCGCTTCCCCTCCTTGCTTTGTCGCTCGCGCCCCTCAAACGGGCCTCGGCTTCTGCAGAGTTGATCGGGTTCAGGTTCCAGGTCGTCGGGGTCACCGGTTTCTGCTCCAGTTGAACGAAGAAAAAAAACAACAACAACAAAGCAAATTGTGGAAAAACGAGATGGCGCACACAGCGACGCGTGCGTCCTGTGATTTTTGCGAGTTGCTGTGTGGGGTGTGTGGAGTTTGTCGCGACCGCATAAGCTCTCCACGGCTGCTTCGGTGAGGTCTCGCCGCCCTCGCACGGAAGGCGGGTCGCCCCGCCGCCAAGCTCAACGCTTGTTTTCCCATCTGGTTTTATATTTTAATTCCCCTTCACTTACTCGCTCCAGCTTTTAATCAAAAGCAGAGGAAGTTGACACCCACTTTTCATAGCCCCCTAAATTTCACTGCTACACACACACACACACACACACACACACACACACACACACAATTGGCAATCAGGTGCCCATGCAGCAGGAACACCATGAACCGCTTTCAGACATTTTCAGGCCCACTTCCAACACCGTTTAAACAGGCATGTTAACCCAAAGTACTTTGGTTGCAAGGGTTTTGCTTTCCTGCATCTACACTTCAATATGTGAATCTCAGCAGTGATGAGATGCAACGCCGATGAGCCTCAGGGCACTGTTCTGTCCTCATATATGTTCAAATCTGCTGGAGTCTGTCCCAGCTGTCATAGGGCGAAGCCAGGGTGACACCCTGGACAAGTTGCCAGTTCATCACAGGGCCACGTAGAAAGACAAACAACCAAACAACCATTTGCGTTCTCTCTCTCTCTCTCTTCTACGGTCAATTTCCAATTCACCTTACATGCATCTTTTTGGACTGTGTGTGAAGCCGGAGAACCCGGAGAGAACATAAAACCTCCATACAGAAAGGCTGTCATCAAAAAGCCCCGGAGAAACTCAGGTGGTGCTTCCAATATGTTGGGTACTGGAAATCTCAAACAAGCTGCCTTGCATAGTAATGACAGTGAACTGAAGTCAACTGTAGATGGCAACGCAATATTTTATTTTATTTATTTGATTAGGACAGTGCACATTAATGGACATGTCAGCAAAAGCATCAATGTAAATATGCCAGAGTTAGCAAAAATTTTATCAATTGCCCAAAGGCAGATGTTTAAAAACATAGAAACAATACATTGTATATACACAATACACTATGACAAATAGATAAAACATGCAAAGATCTCACAAACAGAATTAGTTCCAATTGGCATAGAAAAGATCATAAGATTACTCATGAGAACAGGTCTGATTTGTTACTAACCAGTCTTTAAGGGTCTTTTTAAAGGTGGTGTAGTTGTGACAGCAACGTTACAACCACAGCAGTGAACAGGCTACAATGTTGCTGAGTCAAGAACATTAATCGTGCGGCTGAAAAAAAAAGAAAATCCTCTGCTCTCTCTTTGTCAACGTCAAGTCAACGTTTCCTCTCACCTCATTTAACCTGTTCAGCCGCATTTCCATTCCGATGGCCGCTCGGCCTGTTGAGTCTCGTACCGCGGCCCCCTTTTCACAAAGGCCAGTTTTCTTTTCCTATTAGAATGAGATGAGCCGTCGTCAGAGGGAAGCCGGTGGGTGGTGTGGGCGTGTTTGAGCGTCTCCATTATTTTGCTAGGAATGAGGTGCTGATGAAAAGGGGAAGAGAAGAAGAGGGGCCTCCGAACAGCTCGGTAATTGATGGAGCTCGACTGAGCTGCCAAACAAATTCAGAGTAAATATTGTGACTGATCGAGTCTGGGGAAAACACTAGTGCTGTGTTTGTGTTTTCCTGGGTTTCTGCGCGGATTGATGACGATGAAGGTGAAGTCACAGGTCTGAAACAGAGGCTCCTTTATTGGTGGGGCAGATTTACATTAATGTGCTCATGAGCTCTTTTCATTTCTGTTGCACAGCATGACAATAGTCTTTTATAACGCAGCCGGCTGGGGCCTCAAACTCTGTTTATCTAAGGGACATGCTGGCCCAAATAACTGGTTGCATATAGTAGGGCCCTATAATGGGTCAAAGTCGGTGCTTATGAATAGGATAGATTGGGGATGGGTGGGCGTTAAATGTCTCAACCCGCCAAAAAATATGCACCTACTTATGGTTGCATTTTTGTCGTTGTTGCCATTGTTGCCGTTCCCATAGAGACACCAAATCAAATCGCTGTGGATGCAAAATGATTTTCCCCACAAATACTGCAGTGACATTTCAGGCAATGTACCTCTCAACAGAGGCCATAATGGGTGAGAACCATGATTTAGACTAGGGATGCAAATTATCCATTAATTAATCGCTAGTTCATTGACCTTATCGATCGATTAATGATTATTTTATGATTTATAAGCGGCGATCTTTCCTGAGAAACTAAATTTCACAATGAAAAATATGTAAGGAACACATTATTTAACCCTTAAATAATTTTGAGGGTCCAATGTCACCCATTTTTACATTAGAGAACAGTAAAAACACCCTAAAACTCTGACTGTACGTTGACTTCTAATGGGTCACATTTCAACTTTTTTTTAAAGTTGTTTAAAAGTAACTTGTTCTTGGAATATTGCGACCATCACAGTTTCTACAGGTGAATTGCTCTTTCTTGCCACTACACTGTTATAATGATATTAACTAACCGTGTAAAAAATGTTGAATTAATCGCAACTAATTCAATTTAATCGATTCAATTCTTAATCGACAATTAATCGATAATCTATTAATTGTTTACATCCCTAATTTAGACCTGATCATTTCAGAGTCTTGCAGCATGTTGTATACGATATTGCAAACACCATGTAGCATTATCGTTACACAACATCGGTGTGATGTTGCGCTACTTCAAATGGTGCTCAGGTGCAATCAAACAGCAGCGACGCAACAATTCTTTGAGAAGTTTTTTTTTAATATTAGACATGTACAAAAGTTACAACAAGCTATGAAAGAGGACAAGACAACAGACTACAAAGAAGTGCTTGAACTCTGGAGAGCATTAGCATGAGGGCGCAGCAAGCTGCGGCTGCGGTGGCCAAACTAGAACTTTTTCCTTTGAAAGCTGCTTTTAGTTACAAGCAATGTTTCATGTGCAGCCAAATCACAAGTGAACAACTTTTACTCTTGTCTAAAAGGTTTCATAGGTGGGAAAAAAAACCCATAATTTATTGCATTGAAACGCCACATGTAACAAGGCACAGATTACTCAAAATGGACTCTATTTACATTTTTATTAGCTTTGTGAAGCTCCTAGGGACTCTAGAACTCATAAGTTTCCATTGTTACCACATTACCAGCCTGTGCTTTCAGTTGGTAAATCTGAAAGGGGGAATTTGACGACTTTGACATGATACAACAAAACGTATCTGGCAGCTGGGGTGGACGGGTTGTAGTGTAATGTACGGTATGCTGTCCAGCAAATAATGTTCAATCACAACTGATAGGTAGGCAGCGATCAGAGAGTAAAAATCACAACCTTGCTGTTTTGTTTTGCTTTTTTGACAGGAATGTTAGACGGCAACACACACGGAGAAAACAGACGTTCACAGTGTGAGAGAAAGCAGACGATACTCTTGTGTAAAGGCGGGTGGGTTTAAAAGTGCAGGAGCAGGGGGAGAAAGAGAGAGTGAGAATGTGCTTCTGGAATGTTGTGTAAGCTTGAGAGCGATGCGCCAGCTGCAGGAGAGCTACAGGTTTCCCTCCAGGAGGACAGTCTTTAGGTCTGCCGGCTGTCTGACTGTGTAGATGTTGTGGGAGGCCCTCCGTCTCTCCACCAGGGTGGCGATGGCCTCGCCCAGGGCCACGTGGTCCAGGTAGTCGGGGACCACGTGCTCCGCTGTGGACACACCTGCGTCGATATTCACCTGCCAGGGGCCAATCAGAGTGGAAGGGGAGGGGTTTATACGGGAAGTAAAGAGAGGAGTAAAGTATATTATGTATATTATGTATGTGTTTTTTTTGGTTTGGTTTCAACTGTGTGAGGTTGATAGATCAATAAGAATCCTCAGCATTTTAATGTTATCATGATAATGCAAAGTTTAACTAATATTAGTATTATTGATAAGCCGAATGATCATGTTTAGCTTAATACGATCCAAAGCAAATTGCCATAGCATCAGATAAATTATAAAACCTAGCAGTAAAGTAACTTCTTCTAGGACAGGGTCACCAACACGGTGACCGTCAGCACTAGGCCACTGCGAGGCCAGTTCAAAAATAGCACAACTAGGGATGTTGACAATTAATTGATTATCGATTAATTGTCGATTAAGAATTTAATCGATTAAATTAAATTAAATTAAATTAGTCGCATTTAATTGAACATTTTTACACGGGCAGTTAATATCATTATAACAGTGTAGTGGCAGGAAAGAGCTATTCACCTGTAGATACTATGATGGTCATAATATACCTAGAACAAGTAACTTTTAAACAGCTTAAAGTCAGAGGATACATTTTTAGGGTGTTTTTACTGTTCTCTAATGTAAAAATGTGTCCATGAATTAATCGATAATTTGCATCCCTAAGCAAAAAGCACAACTCGTTGAGCTGCGTCTAAAATTCATTTTTATCCAACCTTGTTACGTAGTCGAGAACTCATTAACGTGATCAGTGTCTTCACAAAGATGAGTATCATTGATAATAATAATAATAATATATAACTAAAGGTTACCTGAGAAAGCGTATTTCAGAAGAGTTTAGCAAACTGCTTGCCCTTTACACGACTCAGTACCCATGAAGTAACTCTCAGATTCAACCCCTGTTCTAGGATTTCTCTTGTTGGCCTTTTTTTTTTCCAAACACTAATACCCAAATGGCAGCTCAGGTCCAAAGGATGTAAACTGAACTGTGAGGTCACAGGTATCAGCTCCAGTGTCTCACCTGGTTGAGTTTGCAGGGCACCTCGGGGTACTCCTCTCGTAGCACCTGGCAGAAGGACAGAGCGCTGGCAGCTCCGACCGTCAGGAAGCCCGTACCAGGCATCAGCAACTTCTCACCTGCTCCACCTGCACAACAGAGCGTGTCAACCTTCAGACCACGTAAGTAAGTATCCCAAATGACGGATCTGGCGGGACAATATTTAGCCACAGTGACTCTAAATGATTGTGTTGAAGCTACTAGAACCGGCACGAGAAAGAATCACCTGTGATGAAGGTGTAGGTGCAGCTGGGGTCGTCCCTCACCAGGGGAAAGAAGGCTTTCCAGGACACAAACGTGCAGAAGAGCAGAGTCTCAAGCACCTGGTGTATTGAAGAAGAAGAAGACGAAGAAGAAGAAGGAGGAGGAAGAGGAGGAGGAGGAGGATGGAGAGGAGATGGAGGAGGAGAAGAAGAAGAAGCCTTTATTAATCCCACATTGGGGAATTTTGCATATTACAATACAATATAAAAGAATGGAGATTATTTTGGCTATAAGAAATAAAGAAGAAGATGAAGTCATCAATGTTCATTGGGGAAACCTTTCAATGATTTTTGCATTAGTGCAATATTGGAGAACAACGGAAGATGTGCAGAGGCATCCACCACTGCGGTTGGTCAGCATTAACAATGGCACAATAAGCCCGGCTCAGTGCTGCTGATGGTGCTCACCCAGTGCAGGTCTTTCAGGGACTGGGTGTGCGGGGGTCCCCCCTGCCACCAGCTGAATCCCAGAGAGGAGACGATGTCCGTCACCTTGCCCACTTCCTTCAGCACGGCCTCCTTCGCCTGCTCTGCTCCCTCCTCTGAGCCTGGAACACAGGGATGAGTTCAAAAACCACGATGTTAGACCAAAGCGTGTGATTATGGCGAGGCCACAGGCCGCGGATCGCCCAGTTATGTTCTCTCAATGACGTTTTTTTATGGACCGTTTATGACAAGTTGGGGCAAAACTGAAGAACATCGATCACGTCTTGGAGGTCCTATAACAATGCCAGATGAGGAATTTTAATCCAACTGTGTCACTTTTGATTTAGGCGATCCACAAAAGCAAATTGGAGATCCCGTGCAAACGTTAGTCCAGTGATATATCTGCTTGTGCTTTTTCCCTCCCTCCCTGTTGAGCAAAGGAGTATCTTCTGCAGATGGAGATGGATCCTACTGACGGGGAACCTACCTACATTCCCCACAAGGGTGGTGAGGTTGTCCTTTGTGGCCGGAGACACGAATGATCGGAGTTTCTCCAACCGGCTGCTTTCCCTGGAAATGACTGCCACTTTAAAACCTAAACACACACACACACACACACACACAGATACACACATGCACACAAACAAAAGACGAGACACGGCATTAATCTGTGGGGCAGACAGACAAAAGCAGCACCTTTTAATGCAAAGACTTTTGAACTTAATCCTGTTCACATGAAAGTGAGCGTAATCGCAGGAGCTCAATCGTTCCCCAAACGTGTTCATCAGGGTCACCCGCAGCGTAAGTGTGACGCCGCAGCAGATGGTCACTTTCTGCTCAGGTCCAACAAAGAAGCTACGCGTGCGACGCAAAACCAAAGCCAGTGGTTTTCTCATCACAGTTTTTCCCTCCACAGCGGTTTAAAATGGTAACAAACCTGACTGCGTGATAGGTGTGTAAAAGTGCCCGAGCCGAGTCTGATTCAGTTCTAACATGTATGGGTGACCTTTCAAAACAAGAAAATCCAAAATGGAATGTGAGTGTAAAATCACAGCATAATACTGCTGTGCCTTAATCATGTTATTATCCCTGTATTTACGACTGTAACATGGAATCAAATGTGTATCCACTTATTGCGATTCTTAATGCTATTCTCAATATTATTATATAGTAGTGACATGAGTGCATTTGCGTTTGTCTTTCTTTTTTTTCTTTTCTTTTTTTTTTTTGCATTGAGCAACTTCAAGAACTTGAACTCATGCTCATACTTCTTTTGACGCTGACGGATGACCTCATGCTTACGAATGAGGTGCTCTCACTATGAACCATGACCTGTACAGTGCATTCAGCCAATTCCCGACACGCCCGGAACAACCGTGCGTCACTGGCTACAGAGCAGCTGATTCTTGAATTCATCGCCTTGACAGGTGCATGAAAAACAAGTTGTGCGTCCACACAGTATTCATGACTGACTGAGGCATTTACTAAAAAAATAAGGTGCTAAAATGCAAACAATCTTTTTTTTTCTGAACAGTAATTACCTCACAGCATACTTTTTTTTTTAAACAGTATCCTGTTCATATCAGAAAACAATAAGGGGGTAAAAAATAAAATAAAATAAAATAAAATAAAAATAAAAAAATCCTCAGAGTGGTCTCACATGAGATGTGGCCCCAGGTCCACTTACCTTTGTCCAGCAGACCTTTAACAATCCCGGAGCCCACCGTGCCTGCTCCTCCGAGAACCAACACGACCCTCTCTGAGTTGGACATGCTGGCTGCAGCTTCTCACAATCGGCGGTGGAGGATGGAAAATATCACTCAGAGCGCTCGAGGTGAAGCCGCTGACTCGTAGTGCACAGCATCAGTGCCAATCCAGGATGCTTTAAAAGGGAGGCCAAGGGGCCACGGTTCCGCCCTTCTCACGCTGGCACTCCAAGCCACGCCTGCATGTCAGCAAAGCGACCTTCCGCACGGCCTTCATTCACGCTGTACGTTGTACACGGTGGACTTCACGACGGACAGGGTTTTGAGATTGTGATTACGTGTGCGTGCACACACTGAGGAAGTGCAGTCGGCTTTACAGAAGTTTATCTTAGGTGAAATGCTGCCATCCAGCGGAGGAGACGATAAAAGGCTATGATTTCACTCGATTTAGATACAATTATTAATGCTAATTTCTTAACGATTTATTTATTTTGTTTTATCGTTAGCATTTTGTAACGTTGGCCTCTTGTATAGTTAGCATTTTGTAGCACCTTGTAACTTTTTTTTTTTTAGAACCTTGAAACTTTTTTTTTCTTTTCTTTCTTTCTTTTTTATTATTATTATTTATTATTATTATTATTATTATTATTATTATTATTATTATTATTTTATTATTATTATTATTATTATTATTATTATTATTATTTTTAATCGCATTTTATCATTTTATCACCCAGAAGTTCAGCTCAGGTGAAATGCTGCCTTCTAGCGGAGGAGATTTAGGCACAATTACTAATGCTAATTTCTTAACGATTTTTTTAATTATCGTTTTATCGTAAGCATTTTATATATATTTTTTGTAGCACCTCGTAACTTTTTATTTTTAATCTATTATTATTATTATTATTACTTTTTTAATCATCGCGTCTTATCACCGCTTTCACCGGTCCGCCACGATGTCAAAAAACAAGCGCAACCGCTGCAGTTGGGAAAATCCAACACACGTGACAATGTTTACTTTACCCTGTACAATCAAGTAGCAGTCAGCTGCTCGCCGGCTACTGCGTGGCCAGAAATGCTTTACACAATTGATTGACAGACATCTGCACAAAAACAGCCACAGGTGAGTGTGCGTGTCATCGTCGGCGTTTCAACCAAAGCCAGTTCTTGAGCCCAACTTTGGGACGCAGCCTCCCGCGGCTAGCTAGCTTAGCTTCGATACCAGTCAGGCAGGCATGTCATCCAGCTACCCGCATATCATTCACACATTGTTAACTGGTTTAGCGCAGTCTTACTCGTCGACATCATTTAGCAACTTTCCCTACAGTGGTCCTTTATACCAGCCTCGGCGTAAATTCACGCTGCCCTTCGGCCGTATCTGTAACTTTGCCTACATTTTCTGCCACTTCCGGCATCTCTACGTCCGCGGGTGGAAGCGCTGCCGTTTACAGCTAAGGGCAACCTGGCCCTGATGGTCCTAGCACTGAAAGTTGACTCTCTGCCGGTTGATAGGCTGCGCCTCCACAAAGAGAAGCGCCCACATTTCTGAAGGCGTTTCGGGAGTCATTGTAAAAGTTAGCAGTTGTCAAGTCCGGACTGTTAGCCCGCGCTAACAACACATCCCTGTGCTTTTGTTGTTGGAACACATTTGTGTGAAGTTTCTCGACATCTGAACGGGACGAAACCGAATCGACATCAGGTAACCGGGCGGAACTCGCATCCGGACTAAACAAGGGAAGCTAGTGCTGACGTCAAAACGTCATCAAAGGCCGAAATTTCGTTTCCCGTGAAAGTTAGCTAGCTTGTGAAGCCGGAAGTCTTTGTTAAATTCGTCAAAGTTTGTCATTCCACGACTTTCACTTTCGTTCACAGCATAACCTTTGTACTCAGAAGTTCATTTTTAATACCTTTTTCTTTGTTGTATGTTTTGTTATATGTTGTATCTTACCTGCCTTAAGTTGTAAACGTCGACTAAAGTCAGGTTATTGTTCTTTTTTTTAAACTATCGTAGTGATTAACCTTTGTCTTGATTTTGTTTGAATATGATTCTATTAATGTCATCTGTGTAACATATGCTGTGGAGCCTATACTGAGGAAGACATTTGAATTATGAAGGACTGAATGATTTTGACCTTACTCCCCACACGTTTCCATCCTTATTTCAAGACTTTCCCTGTTCTTTTTTTCCAGCTGAATGAAAGAGATGAGCATCTCCAGACAGAGATCCAGGGACCTGGTGAGTGCCTATGAACACAGCTTGGAGCATCAGATCTTGGGGAAAGGCTCCAGCCTGGTGTGCCAGGATGAGGAGCTGCGGACGCAGGTTGAGGGAATGCTGATGGACGGAGATGCTCGGGACATGCACCAGCTGGGTCTGGAACCTCTGAAGGTGATGGAGGAGTCGCTCAAAGCGGTGGCGGCCTCGGCATCAGCGCCAGTCGCCAACGTCAGGAGGGGGAAGTCCAACAGGGGGCTTCAAGGCCTGGCCAAGGCCTTTGAAGTTATGGAGCAAGCAGCTTTGAACCTCTACCTTGGTCCATGGCGGGAGGAGTACAAGACTGTCAAGGTTTGTTGAAGAAGCAGCTTTTTATATGAATTACACCCAGACCCCAATGAATACCCCAAGTTAAGTTTAGTAGTTAAAGTTATATATATGTAAAACATACAATTCTGTTTCTTTGACGACTCAAGGCATTTTTTTTAAATAATAAAATCCTGACTTATTTTCCCTCTTGCCTTCATTTTCTCCTCTTCTTTGGCCCAGATGTACTCCGGTACGTTCACCCACTACATCAAACCGGTGCTGTCAATGCCACAGATCGAGAAGCTGTTTGGCTTAATGGGCTACCAGCTCAGCTCCCCTCGGCACGAGCAGCTCCGACTCCAGTCCGCCAGAGTCGGCTCCACCTCTCTGGACGACTTCCTGCGCCTCTCCTGCGCTTTCTTCCTGGCCCGGTGCGAGTGTCACCTTCTGCACTGTGCTCTGGAGAAATACGCCGGTAACGCTCAGTGGGAGCTGAACATGGTGACGGAGAGGCAGAGAGGAAACAGCCTGCAAGTATGTTTGCACTTGGTTACTTCAGCGTAACGTGCTGATAGTCTGATTTTTTAGATTGTTTTTATGTGTTTTCTTTTCTTAAAAAAAGCAAAATGTCACGAGAAACTTTGAAAGACAATTTCTCCATTTAAAAGCCCCTTTGGCATCAGAAATAAACATAAAATTATACACCAAATTTGCTTAAATTGCTTTCAAAACATTATCAGTCCACTGCGTGTGTTGATGTAGATCCAGTTTTACTTTTGGTTTTGGTAAAATCTAAAAAGCATCTAGAAGATTATACCAGAACCTGCAGCCTGTACAGATACAAACCCGATGAACCAACTGCACCAAAATAGATCCTGACCAACCTGGTGATGATAATTTGTTATTTATTAGATCTGAATCTAGACTTTGGAGTTGTATTATTTAGGATACCGGATATCACCTTTTAGAGTAGTGTTGATCGGGCAGTAATCTCATTGACTGTACCTTGATAGCTTGTTTTCCTCTCTCAAATGGTCCAACTTATTCCTGTCGCCTCACACTAACTGCAGTCATCACTCCAGATGCACCGAATCCAGACACACCCCTGATGCTACGTGATTTAAAAAAAGCAGCAGCAGATGCTGTAAACGCACTCATGCTAACGAGGGGGTCTGGTCTTCTGATGCTGACAGGTTGCCTTGGACAACACCAAGAAAAAGTTGGAAGTTAACCAGCCTCCGTTCGGCAGCGAGCAGGAAGTGGACCTGTACACGGACGAGCAGGTCAATGGGGGGCCGAGGGAGGCCGCCCTCGGCGACGACGGCCCCCGCTCGTTAGCCTGGGTCGGCCCGAACGCTGCGCTGCCGCCGCCGTCGTCGTCCACGTCCACTGCCAAAAGCCACAGCAACGGCTTGACCTTCATGTCCTCCCTGTCCGCCGCTCTGCCCGCCAAGGAGCCCGTGCACACCTCCACGCTCAACTACCACATCACCAAGAGCTCGGCCCTGCAGTCGGACCCCGCCAGAGGCTCGGGCAGCGTGAAGCTAGCCAAGCACCCTTGCGAGGAGTCGCCGTTCGACGCGGCCGACCCGGAGTCGCACAGCCTGCAGGCGGAGCCGACGGGGCTCCTGCAACGCGCGACTGGAGCCAGCCGCCCCTGCAGCTGCCTCGACACGGCCGGCGGTTGTGTGCAGCACTGCATGCATTGCAACGTCTCGCACAGCATTACTTGTGCCTTCCATGGGCGCTGCAACAGGCTAGGCCACCAGCTAGAGTACACCAACCTCCTGGGCGAGGAGCCGGAGTTGAGGGCGGGGTCGCCGACCCTGAGAGTCGGCGCGTCGCAGAGTCTCAGCGGCAGCAGCAGCAGCGCGGCCATGTCTTCCTCGGTGCTCCACGACGACCCCCGGGCGATGACCCAGCACCCGCGTCCCATCAGCTACCACGAGTGCTGCAACCTCGCGCAGCTCAACCCTCAGGTGCTGTGCGAAAGCTGCCGGGTCTTCCACTCGGGTTCCTGCATAGAGAAGGATCGCTGCCAGGCGCATCACGACACCAAGCCTCTGGGCGTGTGCTCGTGCGGCAGGAAGTGCGCCAGGGGCCCCCTGGTTCTCTGCAGATACTGCGGCGCGGAGTTTTGCAAGGACTGTTGGTACAGGAGCCCTCTTGAATGTACCTGTGGCCAAACGTTTGACCAGTCATCCTCTGTGTGATTTTTGCATTGTGAAAACGTGTTGCACTAACGAGGCACAGCTAGCACAGTGTCACAGTGTCACAGTGCCTTAAAAACCTGCGTATTGAAAATCAAGTTCAGTGACAAACTCAGATGTTGCCTAGAAACAGTGCTTAATATCTCTCTTTTTTAAAAATGTGGTCTTGCAGCACCTTGTGTCAAAGTGGCCATATTTAATGTTTATTATGACCATTTTTGAAATGTTGTGTAAAGTGAGACTTGAATACGTAATGGTGTTTGTGTTATTTTGTCACCTCATTGTATTTGGACAGCAAAGGGGAGTTGTTTTTTTTTTAATCTGTACTCGCTGCCTGCTCACACTCTGAACTGAAGAGTCAATAAACAATCAAGTCTGTCACAACTGGTTTATTGTTAGCGTTGTTTTATTTTGAGTATCTTTGATGGCTGTGCTGCCTCTGGTGCACAATTTAATTTTGGACGGTAATAAATTATTTTTAAAACACTTTACGAGGCGCTTTTAAAGTCCTGGTGTTTCACTTGATCTTGTAAAGAAGCTTTCTTGGGAAACAGAGACTTGAAGCAAAAGAGGAACAGAAACTATCAAGGTAAGGAAGTGTTCGAAAACTGCGCTGGCAGCCAGGCTGCATTCCGATCCTGAATAGCTTGACTGTGCACGGCACGACGTAGAATGTTACGAAATAATTACAGTTTTGTGTCACGGTTATTCAGGCGCTTGTTGGCCGTCCCCTCTATTCGTTGAAAGCCTGCCAGTTGACGTTGACGAACGTCTTGCTGTCCATGCGGTCGATGTAGAGGACCCCGTCCAGGTGGTCCATCTCGTGCTGGAGGATCCGGGCTGGCCAGCCGCTCGCCTGCCACGTCACTTCTTCGCCCTTCTCATTCAGCCCTGAAGGGAGAACAAACCGATGAGAAATATAAACCATAGACGACACTCTTAATCTGAGGGAACACGTCCAAAAGGAACAATAAAGTTTGTATTTATAAACCTGGCTGTCTGTTGCCTGTAAACTAGACTTACAAATGAATGTACAATCTGCAAAACCACGGCTTTTCCACCCGAACGCTCACGTACCAGACACTTGCACAGATCGGTAGCGCGGAACTGCAGCAGAGAAGCCAGTGATGCTCTCGCATGCCTCTTGAAAGACCACAGTCTGTCCATCCAGGACCCTCAGCTGGGGGTTTATGAAGATCCTCAGAGGCTGGGCGGAGAGACCTCGGAACTCCCGGGATGCTGGCGTACTCTCGTGCAGCATCTTCTCCGGGTACTCCAGGGCCAGGATGCGGAGCGGCACGCCCACCTGAGGCGCACTGAGTCCCACGCAGTCAAGCTTACGCATGACTTTCACCATAGTCTTGATGACCTGTTGGATCTCGTCCCCTTTTATGGCGGCGGGATCAACGGTGGCTGCGTGTGAACGCAGCACAGGGTCTCCCACCTGGCATACGTGGCTGTAGGGTGGACTGGGTGGAGGCCGGATCTTGTGCTTCATGTACTGGAGGTAGGAGCGCACCTTCACATTGCTGCAGTAAGAGTGACTGCAGGGAGCAGGCGCTTGAGGGGGGGGATTGGAGCGACATAAGCCAGCAGTGCAGCCCGTTACATTGGATGCACGCAGTCTGAAGCCCAATCTAGAGATCTGAAGCAAAGATGATTTTGCGCTCATGTTGGAAGTTTCAGCTGGAATGACGTTGACCCAACTGAGAGGCAATGCTGCAGGAGAAAAGACAAACGTTAATCTGCTATGAAAACACAACAATCACATTTTTAAATCTTTGTAAAAGCCTGATATGGTATGAATAAGGCCTTTTCGTCCAATCTACATCAAATGTCCAGGACAACCAGTCAATAAAATGATAGGATTTTAAATACATGGTATTTTTCCAGCACTAGCTGTTTTAAAAACTTTCCAGCACTAGCTTAGATTTACAATTCTTCTTTGGCAAGTTAAGTACTGTGTCTTTCTAAATATAGCTGTTGTCCCATCTAGAGTTGTGAAGCACCGCCGCCCGTCACCGGTGTAGCCCGGTGTATAAAACACGCAGTCCGTGCAACATTCACGACTTTCTCGACTCGAGCAACCAAGCTAGGTCACTAGCATTCCATCGCAATTCTTTTTTTTAAACATGAAAATAACATTGTAAAGTACGCATAACATGTAGACATAAGGATCCTAAATAATTTGAGTTACTTACACTAATGCGTGTTACTCCATTTATTCATTTCCACCAGGGGTAAAGACAGGGGAAAGGGAAGCTCAGAGAACAGTTCACGGAACTATTTCCTGGTCACGTCACAACTGCCTTCACAATAAAAGTTAACATTTCTTTCCCCACGGTGGTTTTAAGGTTTGCTTTCTGGCAAAAACTTTATTTTGGTAGCGCCGCCGTCTTTGGCAGGGAAGTGATTCAAAAACGAAACACGACGTAAACACCGCCCAGAAGCTCCAGGCTGAAACTTGCCGTGACATGTCTTGCTCTGGTCGGCGGGCTAATACAAAACCGGCATGCAGCGGTTTAAAAACCAGCACCGGGCGGATGGCCGCGGAGTTTCCCCTCGACACGCTTCTGTACGCCGGAACAACAACAACAACACCGCATCACCGAGCTAATTAATGGAAGGAGCGGAGCAGCGTCCTGTCCCAAAATGTTTCTGCAGTTTCCCCAAACTGCGCCTGTGGATCCTGGAGCACGTCTGGGCGCACAAACCGACTGATTTACACCAAGGTTGTTTATTATTCCTAGTTGATTTAACTTTCATGCAATGTTATTTCTAAACCGTCACTGCTGTGTTAAATATTACGTTTTTATGTTTGTTTCACATCTATGTCCACAGTTTAGCTGTGTCTTATTTTGAAAGAGCAGAATGTAGTAAACAGGTGGACATTCTTTTCGCATTTCATTGACGTTATGCTATTTAATCAAAGGCTCTTAAACGAGAACTCCGTTCCAGTGGCCTGTTAGTTTCTGTTATCATTATGTGTTTCAGATATTTGATTTAATTCTGATTGATGAAAAATGATATTCCAGCACTCACTCCTTACAAATGCTCGTGTTTTCTCACAGTTTTAGACCTTTTAGTGTTGCCAGAAATGGATCTGCTGCCTCTGAGCCTCGAGGATTCGTGGCGGATCCGTGTTGCTTCTGCCCAGGTGTATTCCATCGTCAAGAACAGGGACGTAAAGAACTTTGAGAGAGTGATGGACCTTATGGAAAACGTGTACAGACTCCTGCCCGGACTGGTTGCCCCAATCAAGCACATGAAGATCGTGTTTGGCTTGAAGACAATGGTAGGGTAGTGAGCTGCAGCATCCCTGCTTCAGCGGCTGGTTAAAGCTCAGAGCTGTAGCTGATTGATCTGATGGAGTTAATGCATATTCCACCTTCTGTTTGCCCCTCCTTCTCTTCTGTCCTTCAGTTCATCATGTGGATGCTGAGAGAGCGCAGAGGAATGGTTGAAACCATGCTTAAAATCAACCAGTTCTTTCCAAACAAACTCCCTCAGTACCAAGGCCAGTGTGTGAGTGTTCAGTGTATCATTATAAACATCCTGCCTGTTTTTACAACTTTTAAAATGCTCGTATTTTGTCTTAAAAGTTTGACTTAAGAAGTTGTGGCCTACTTCTTCTTTTTTTTTTTAAATTACCACTTATTTCTTTTAATGCTATGCGTACATTTTTCTTCTTCTTGATAATGTTCACTTTTTCACAGAGCCAACGTCACATGTTCCTGATGATTAAGAACCATGTGGACTTCCGGTCTGAAGCCCAGGCGCTCACAATGGACAGGGCCAAACTTAAAGATTACATCTTGGTGAGTTCAGCTCATATGCAGAATTGTATTAATAAAGCTGACTGATTTGCCTTTTGTGTTCCCCAGAGTGAAAAGTAGTTGTAGTTATCTAAAATACATCATGGATTGTGTAGATTTCCTAAATGTTTTCCTTTGTGTTTTTCTTATACGTTTCTGGACCTAAATGTGTTTTAAACATCTATACTGATATTCTGTAAACTAGAGGATTCATGTCTCAAAAAATATCCATCTGTTGAGAAGTGTTTCTCCGAAATTGAATTGTTCATCCAATTCTTCCTGGGAATACAGAAGCTCTAAATTGTTGATTCCGCAACTATGAAAAACTTTAAAAACCAAATTGTAAATTTATGCAAATCATAAATTAATTGTGGTTAGATGTCAGTAAGATTATTCGGCACATGTTGGTTTTCAGCGAGGCTTGAATCAGGGATTACTTTGTTCTTCTTTATGCCCGATTTTCCCAGCAGAGGGCACTGCTGACTCACTGTAATGTATTTTCTGACAACATAGGAAAATAGTCATTGACGCAGAATATTCAAGCTATTGTGTAATGAAGAAAGAGGTAATAAACAACCAACTTGTTGTACCTTGTAAGCAGACCTTATAAACTCCATGAATCTTTTTTTTGTTAAGAAAGAAAGTACAGTAATTTCTTGTTTGGGGTGATAATGAATTTAAAATAATACATTTTGGAAAAAAAAAAAAAAAAAAAAAAAATCAGGATTCCTGTAAATTCTGGATTGCAAGTATTAAAGTCCATTAAGCAAATCATTAAACGCACATGAAGTACACCATTTGTTCAAAACAAGTTTATTTATTCTGTACTTGGATTACACAACATTTTTGGCAAACCAGGTTATGTTTGCCATTTGTCCTGCACTTGTACTTTTTGGCTTTTTACAATGTAAATGTTTTCCTTTGATTCTCAAAATATGTGTCATCTCAAGTGCTTTTTTTTTCTTTCTTTTTTTTACAGAATGAAATGGAGGGGCAGTACGGTGAACATTATGCCCAGAAAGTGGAGGACAGACTGCTGCACTACCTGAATGAGCTGGAGACCATGCTGCCGGGAAAAACTCACGTTGACGAGGTGTGCGTGCTTGAAAAGAATGTAAGCATGGGAGGAACCTTTACCAGCCTTAGTCTGTATTTCCTGGAGTCTTTGCTGAATTATGACCTGTCCTATTCACATGTGACACTGAACTAAACAAACGGAGATGACCAAGAACCTTTCCTTGCTGTGCGTGACGCTTTTAAACTAGAGACTTGATAAAAGCGGTCCTGCCACCGAGGAGGAGAGGCTGCTGTTGGAAGTGGTCACCGCTGACTCTGCAAACATAGGCACGGCTCTGAAGACACTGCTGCGCTGTGGTAAGAAGAAGTATCTTACATACAGTGAAATTCAACCTGGGCAGAAGAAGAAGTTATTATATTGTTATTAAATTATTAATTTCCAGTGGCTTTAACTTGACTTCACTGGTGTTTTCCCTTTCTTGACGTTGTTCACTGTTTGCTATAAATGTATAAATTAGCATCAAGGCATCTTAAAGGGCCCTTCAGTAGGATATTCACACTGCTTCTGTGTGTGTGCAGAAGATTCTTTTGCAATAAAGTGTCTTTGGTTTGTGTTTGTCAATCAATATAACAATATCACACAAAACCAGTATGGCTTTGCACAACCCCTTCTCCTAAAAGAGGCCACCTTTGCTTTCTAGGCTTCTTTACTTTTAAACATTTCTTTTCCTTGAAGCAAATGAAGAGATGTAACGAATGGATAAAGACCTTCAGGTGGATAATAAGTCTCCAACCTGCTGGAGAAGCAGAACTTAATATATATGTGTAATAAAGAATTTATCTGGGATGTGATGTGATGTTCTTCCAAATGTGTTCCTGTCTCTTCAGACGTTGTGTGTTGCAGTCTGGACAGCCAGGCGCCAGAACACGGAACAAACGGTGCGGAAAATGCTCCCCGTTCCAAAGTTCTGCTCCAAACTGCGGAGGATGAAACGCGGCAGGAGCGGCGGCAACAAGGCGTTTGTAGGCGCGGCCCTGCAGAGTATCGTGGTGACGAAGGCCTGGGAAACGACGAAGGTCTTGGGGAAGCGACGCCGCCTCCCCAGTTCTGCTCCAAACACGGGCAGTGGGTGGAGACCATCCTGCAGCACTGCACTGACCAGACCGAGGAGCTGGGCCCTGCTCCAGCATCTCCTCTGCTCTTCCTCTCCTCCTCCTCCTCCTCCTCCACCTCGTCCGGCTCTTCATCGGACGACCTCACTCCCTCCAACCTCATTCCCCAACACGCACCTTCACAGACCCCCAGCGTGCCTCGCACTGAACGCACATCCACGGATGAGAAGCCGAGCTGTGGATGGACAGACGATGCCTCCCTAACACACTGGCCTCTTCAGCCCTCTGCATCCCGACATGGAAGTTTGGTAGATGTTGCTTCTACCAAAGGGACCTGTGATCTCTTTGCACCTCCTCAAGCATCTCCAGATGACGTCCACATAAACAAACAGACCACCGATAACTCCAGCAACGGCGCCACATTCCAGGGAAGAACAAGAGTCGGCGGAACGCCGATGGAAACGGACCAGGGTCAAACATCTCCTGGCTTCATCATCAGCCGTCAGCCACCAACTCAAAAGTCTTTGTCTGAACCCTGCAGAATGTTCGAGCAGATTTGTCACGCCAAAAGACCTTTGCAGGCTTTGGAAGGAGACGGTTTCGAGGCGCCCTCATCTGGCTTTCCGACAAGTCGTGCGTCATCGAGCGGTAACGTCGGTTGCTCCGGGCCTCTCGCGTCCACCTGCACCTCTGAGTCATTGGTGTTTTTCCCACAATGCTCAGCTCGCCAGGTCTCCCCCTCCGGTGATTGGCCTCAGAGCTCCACAGGAAGTTGTCACCGACCTCAAAGACTCTCTGCTTTCCAGCCCCCTGCCTGCACCACCGACGACTCCTTCTCCTCAGACTCCACTCACCTGACCGACAGATCTGAGACCAGCCGAGTCCAGAGACCCCAGCTGAAGTTGTCCCTCCCTTGTCAGGCCGCACTGCTGCAGTCCAAACTCTTCCAGCCCACTGTGAGTCTAACCAGGCTGAGCTCTCGGCAGAGGTCTTCCCAGCCGGCCAGAGGAGAGGAAGAAGATCCATGTTGTTCTTTTGATCCAAACACTCTTTACTCTAGCTATTCCTCCAGCAGCGGAGGCGATGACTCGCTAGCTTACGACCCGGACTACAAACCAAGTATAAAAAAGAAACAACTGCTTCTGGAGTATGAAGCTGCCAGGACTCTCATCTGAGAGCATTTAGAGTGACGGAATGTTTCACAGTGGAAGTTTAACGAGTTCAAAATCTTCACTTGTCAAAACCAGACTCGCAAAAATCTTTGACCTACTTTTATGTGGTGTTCTAATATTGTTATCGCTGTTGAATGTCATGATTAAGACCAAACATTCTCCCTTGTTTTTTTAGCAAACAGCATTTGGCTGTTGTCAGTGAAGCAGCATACTGGAACAAAAGCAGCTTTGAGCAGGTGGAAGTGGAGGACAAAGTGGCTAAAAGCCAAAATGTAGCAGGTGAACAGGCTCGGCAAGTTTCTGTTCAAACATTCATAGTATTTGTGAAGGTTCTCAGTCATGCAGGTCATCTTAAAGTAGACGGGTTAAGTTGGGGACAACTGGACTTCGCGATCACAATCTTGAAATTCAGGATCACAAGAACAAGTCAAGATGTCCCAACCTAACCCTTTGACTTAAATGCCATAACATGTGCAATAACAGTTTCCTCCAGTAGTCCAGAGATAATGTGACTTTTTTTTTAACAACTTGTTAATATTTAAAATATATTTACAAAGCTGCTACAGGTCTGTGCATTGTAATATAATAAAGAAAAACATGGTATCAAAAATATTGTCGTCGTCGTCGTCTTGAATTGCTGAGTCGCAGGCAACTGGGCTCGGTGAAGGAAGCGAAGGGTGAAATCTCCTTGAGTAACCAAGAAATATGTCCAGTTGTCTATGGACGTAACGGAGAGAATCCGGTAATTTTTCAAAATAAAATTGTTCACTCGGATAATGAATGAAACTGGATTAATTTAAAAACCGGTCCGCGGCCCGGTACCAAATGATCCACGGACCTGCACCGGTCCGCGGTCCGGTGGTTGGGAACCACTGGTCTATAAGCCAGTGCTGAACGACAGGTGTCGGAGAACAAACACAGACGGATTGTCATCACGATATAACTGCTGTCAACAAGTCAAAATGAACGGAGTCAAATTTTAAAGCATTTGTTGCAGTAATTCTATGAAAAAAGGGAAATCTTGAAGATGAATGTTTGTCTGCTGCTTGTACGTAAAGGTTGCCTTTCATTTCCAAAGAATCTCCAGATACAGCACTCAGCATGAAGCAGTCTGGGCATCTCAGCCTCAGCAAAGTTGGCGGTCAGTTTCGTCCTGTAGTCGGATGCCAGTTCTCAAAAAGTCTCACAAACCGGCCTGAATGTGTTTGTGACTCAGCGGTGGTCAGTCCGCCTTATCAAGTTGGACGCGCCGAGATCCGCCTCCCCTCGGCGCGTGACGTCCAGCGCTTCTTCGGCCAACTGTGCGCCTCTCCTCTTCCGAATGGGCCAATCGGCTGGGCGAAAGTCAGCGCCGGCATTGCGCAGGATCCGTGGCATGATGCAGAAGCAGCGATTGCGCTATGCGTGTACAGTGTTGGCTAAAACAAATGGAGACATACATTACAGCAGCTGATCACCGGGGGTCTGCGCTGGGGGTCAGCAGGAGCCCCCCGCCCTCTGTTTGCCTACATGTGTTGACATAATCCTGTTCATGGGAATAGTAGATAACGGTTGAGGTAAGATGAGGATACCTGTGGCTGGGTCCGGCTCGTTCATTTAGTGGCACTTTGAATGAGAAACTACTACTAGAACCGGAGCAGAAATCCGTTTCTGGTTGGTTATGTAATTCAGTCATTGTGGTAATCCCTCAAATAAAGTAACAAGTACAGAAAATTCAGAGCCACAATTTCAAACAGCTGCTAAGCCAGAGTCTACTTGTTAAGTTTATTCCCCTGCTGACATGTAATAATAGGCTAATGAACTCCACTGAGTAAAGGTGAACAGAAGCTTTACAAGGCCTGTCTGGCCAACATCTATTACGTCTTTTTGGCCCACAGCAATGTGGCAAGACTTGCACCGCCCTGCAGTGCGCTTCAGGATGCACTAATTCTGTTCCCATTGCGGCAACAAGTCATTACCCTCATCACTGGAGATGTCTCCTTTGATGCCGGGTTCTGCTGTGCCGCATGTTCTGCAGCTCCTTCACTCCAGTAGGAGCGTCGGAGCGCCTGATCGGACTATTTGTTATTTGTCTGTTGGTCTTGTGGACTTTATCAGCGTTGCGTTAACGCTCCTGGCATGACTTGGCTGTTTATTTATGTCAAAAAAAAACAAAAAACCCACTTGGGATCTGTTTCAAAAAGCCAGTTATGTGAAAACTCTGGAGTTTGTTTAACCCTGAAATGGGCGAGAGTCCTGGTTGGTCGTTTCAGGAGGTGGGAGGCGTCTCAAAGCCGAGACAGGGTTAACGTTATCCTGTTTCAGAAAGTGAAGTAACAAACTTATTAGCTCGCTATCTAACTTACTAGCTAGCTAGCTAGCTAGCTAGATAGATAGATAGATGGATAATTTCTCCACCCCTTACATTTCATTCCTTTGGATTCCTCTTTTCTTTCATGTTATGGCCATGTAAGAAAACCTTCATATGCACACATGACCCTGTAAAGATACTTTTGTGTTCTTGTGGGGATCTTCCTCTTTTGCACATAGGTGAAACTGGTGCTCCAGTGTCTCCCTTGTTCTCTCTTGTTCTTCATGATTTCTATATATCCTCAGCAAACTGGAGACCATCTCGTCTCCAGGATCACCATTGTTTTTTTGTTTTTGTTTTTTGAAAGCGACTCATTCAAATGTTCCTCACAGGGACAATCTGTTTTTCTCCAAACTTGTGGCATCTCATAATTCCTCTCGGGTGGCATGTGTTGAAGCAGCGTTTTCTCCGCTGCAGGCACTTTTACAGCACATGGTGATTTATGGAGGTGAGGGGTCCCCTCCTTATGATCAAGTACCAGGCAATGAGTTTGCACTTTTGGATGGAACCTCAGCTAAAACATGTGGGCAACACAGTAATACTTTTTCTCCCCAGATATGCTCTTGTTTTGATTAAAATTGTTATTTCATTTGGAGTAATGCATTTGGCAATATGGGACTATAGGGTGAGGCGGACGCACGGAAGGCTGCTGTAAAGACAGGTAAGAGGTTTGAATGAGCCGTGGTTACGCAAGTGGTAGTTTTCCACAGATGCTCATGCTCACCGCCGCCTGTCAGCCATTCCTGCCTGCGAGTCACTGATGAAACTGGGGGGTGAGACGAGTATGAGAATTGTACGAGTAATTGAGAAATGACCCATATTCTTCCAGTAGCAAAACAGGCCCCATCATCGGCGTGTTGGTCAGTGTGATCGTATTGATTTTACAGTGTTTTGGGGCTCCCATCAGGTAAACACTCACACACAGGAAGTCACAACATGTTTCGAAGACTCTGTTTTTTTTTGCCGCTAGCTCGTCATTTGGTCATAAATAAGTAACTTTTTGTTTGAACAACACAGGACCAATATGTTGACAACAGTTTCTTTGACAGTATACCTGGTATTGGTATTGGGACATAGCTTACCGTGTTGTTTTGACTGATATTAACATCACACTTTCCTGTGTCATTGATAAATTTTGCAGAGTAATATGGTCTTGTCACCAATAAGGATGTGAAAAAATGTAATTCTAATGGTGTTTTCTAAATACTGATAGTTAATGAGACTGGGAAATGTACTACATTGTTTTATTAATCATATTGATTTATTATATTGAAGATACATACTGATGCTTCAGCATAAGCATGATTCATAAAATATATGTACTTAAATTGCAAAAAAGTGTTAACGAACATAACACATGTATCTTTCAATAAAAGAGCATTACTGATTATTTTTGTTGAATATTGTTTTCCTTAAATTACATTTTTGATGTTTAATAAAACGATTAAAAGTCCCGCACAATAAACCTTTATTCAACAAGTTTTGCCGCTGCATGTGGAACCTCATCTGCTCAGAGTTGTTTAATCAACGAAAATAATATCCTCCTCCTCCATCCTGAATATTTAAATACCGGACGCGGACATCGTGAGCCATCGATGTCACCCTAGTGACGCACATCTCCAGACGCCGGCGACCCGCGTGTGAAGGCCGGCCTCTCGTGCCCCGTCTGCCGACGCCGGTAATTGACTTTTGAAGCGTTCGAGACGGTATGGTTCTGGTTAGTGATGTAAGAGGGGTGTAAATGGCACAGCCCTCAGCCTGCACCAATAGAAATAAAGGAGTCGACTCCCATTTTTTGGGGCGCTCGCTATAAAACTGGCATCAAACATCTCATGCCGCTCAGTTTATGTTAATCCCACCTGCGCGCCGTCGTGTTTTGAAAGCAATTTGTTGAGTTCATCATGAGGTAAGTGCATTTATTATTTCTGTCTATCTGTTTTTTTTATTTATTTTTTTTCGATTAGAAAAATGTTTCATTCAACTTTTTTTTTGTTTTAACAAGGATGCGTCAATGGAGTGCGCGATCTGCAACTTTCAAACATTGTTTGTATTTATTTAAAGATATAAGAGTTATTATTGATTTTTGAAAGATTATTCTTTAAATAGGATATTGATAATTCATTAAATGCAATTATTGCTCTGTAGAACCGTATTTAAACGAATATGATGTAACGGAAACGTTTACATAAAATTCTTTTTTCGAAATTAATGAGATTATCAATGATATCATCTCAATCATCCCATTTAAATTTCGAAAGCCTTTTTTTTTTTTTTAGTCATGTGGTAAATTTGTTTTCAATACCTTAATAATAATGTAGGTTTAAGGATGAAGTGACATTGAGGGCTTTTGTGCTATTTTTTTGACTTCAACTCCATGCTGCAACCAGGACCAGATTTGCATTCAGATAACTTTTTTTTTTTTCCGTCAGTTAAAAGCAATACGTGTTACATGTGACATGCAGTTACAGGATATGATTAACAGGGTGATTAGCAGGAATTAAAAATTCTTGTTCTTCAATCAATCAAATTTTATTGATGCCGTCCAAGTTCTCTGACACAATTTGCCTCAAAGGAACTGTAGACAGAGGAAAATCAGACACCTCAGAGAACTGCAGAATAACTATCACAACAGCAGTCATGTTCTTAAGACATGCATGAATGCAATAGAAGATGATAAATAACTTTTTTCTTGCCATTTATTTGAATGTAATATTTTAAATAATCATTAGTTTTAATATTGCATAACTTTACGATACATTGTACAAGTCAAAGGTATTACAGTAAATGATAACGTCCTCCCAAAATAAAGTGGTGTTAGCATCACCTCTTAACTTGAGTTTATCAGTATTGGTTGGTTTAGTTCCATCTTTACATGATAGGCTAGGCTAAAGCGTTTAAATCAACAACCAAGAGCACCTGATGTCGTCATCTCTGAGCATAATACAGTTCATCAAATTACTGAAAATAATGGGAGCAAAATCCCCTCTGATCTAAAAACTGTGACTGTCCACCACTGCCAGTTCCAGGATGGATAAGAAGCCCTACTTGGTTCAGAGGAACGAGAACGGAGTCAACGGGAGGAGCCTGAACGGGATGGGAGTCAAGGCCAACGGCTTCCACCACGTCAACGTGAACGGCGCTTTGTATCCGGCCAAGACCAAGAGCCGCCGGCTGAGATGGGAAGTGAAGCCCTCAGACATGGCCAACAACACCCTCAATCCTATCAGGGCCATTGTGGACGGAATGAAGCTCACACCGAACCCAAACAAGCCCATGATCGCTCTCTCCATAGGTACGAGTCCCATGTTCGAGACGCACTGCCAATATGGAATTATTCTTTGATCCAAAACCAATAGAAAATATAGATAGATATTCCTTTCTTCCAATGCTCAGCTTTCATTTTATCACACTGTTGACTGACCTGTGATGTTCCCTCCTCAGGAGATCCCACTGTGTTTGGGAACCTTCCCACAGACGATGGAGTGATTCAGGCCATGAAAGACGCCCTGGACTCCCAAAGATACAACGGCTACGCTCCTTCTGTTGGTGAGTCATCAAGGTTTTAATGAGTGTGAATGACTGTGTTTTTGTCGTTAAATCATGTTTAAAATTGGCCAATGATGGTGCTTTCCTCTGATCATGTGATTGTGGCGTTCCCTGAACCCTCAGGTTATGTGAAAAGCCGAGAGGCAGTGGCCAACTTCTACAGCTGCCCTGAGGCTCCACTAGAGGCAGAGGTGAGCAGCACGTAGCTCACAACCTCTCTTAAGAATGCACAAAAAACTTTTTAATCTACTGCAGCATTAAATACTGCTTTTAAAAGAAATGCATTTTACTCCTAAAAGTAAAGTGTACCACCCTCCCTTCCAGGATGTGATTTTGACGAGTGGCTGCAGTCAGGCCATTGACCTGGCTATCAGTGTTCTGTGTAACCCAGGGGACAACATCCTGGTCCCATGCCCAGGATTCTCCTTATATAAGACCCTGGCTGTGTCCATGGGCATCGAGGTCAAACTCTACAACCTGCTGGTAAGAGATGAGACGACCACTGGGTCAGAGTCTCTTCTGTCCTTGTCCTTTGCAGTTCATTTGCCAAAAACCCAAAAAAAACAACACAAAAACATTTCAAGTTTGGTGTCTTTCGTTGTGTAACTGAGCTTCAGTTGAAGCTCTTTGTCGTGTTTCTCCACATCATTTTGGGTGTCTAACAATGGAAAACCAAAACACACTGACAGATGAAGATTATGGTTTTTGCAGAAATTTCTGCCAATTAGACATTGTGGCAACACATGATATTAAATATTAAAATACCACTGGAGAAACTTTTAGGAAAGCATTTTTTTTTAGGTTTTGGCAAGAGAATTTTGACTTATAAGTTATTCAACAGGTCTTTGTGCTATTCATTTATTTCATTATTATTTGTAAAAAAAAAAAAAAAAAAAGGCCATTCCATATTAAAAAAAAAAAAATTCCAAACAGAAAAATAATGGACATTGTTGACCTTAAAATCAGTGCATTAATAACGTTGAAGTCCCATTGGGTAACATTCCAGTCCAGCTGTGGTGCAAAAAGAAATCCAAATGTTTAGGAACTCTTGTAAAACTCTTGGAATCGTGTCCAAGCAAAATTATGGGCAGACAATCTCCATAAAATGACTCTCCATGTGTCTCTTCTGCTGACGTGCACGTTTTCTCTTGCAGCCTGAGAAGTCTTGGGAGATCGACCTCCAACATCTGGAGAGTCTGATTGACGAGCGGACCTCCTGCCTGATTGTCACCAACCCATCCAACCCGTGCGGCTCCGTCTTCACCAAGGAGCACCTGCAGAAAATTCTGAAAGGTCAGCCGCGCTTCTCAAACGCTTTCGTGCGAGAAAAAGCTTTTTGTTCAGAAGCCATCGGTCAAACGATCTGCTAAAAACACAAACACATTTTTCGACAACAATAAAGCCGTGCTTGTGGTTTATTTGATTGTTCTCTCCGCAGTGGCCTCCAAACACTGCGTTCCAATTCTGGCTGATGAGATCTACAGTGACATGGTAAGTCCGGCGACATGCCGTCACGTACGTACAGGTTTTATTTGCAGGTGGTGCCTGGCACTCGGCAGCACCAGCGAGACACATTTTTTTGATCACAATGACAGCGGAGGTTGTGCTGTATTTGGCGGTATTTGCCCACTGGGCTCCAAAAGTTGGTGTGAACAAACTCACATCAGCACACAGGGGGATTACGGGCCTTGTGCGGTGAATTAAACCTGGAAGCAACAACCAGTAAGGCGGGTACGCAGGGTGAGCGGGGGCCAGTGAGGTCAGCAGGGGCAAGCAGCGGACGTCAGCCGGGGTGATGGCTGCATATGCATATTCAGCACCAAAACGGCGAGAGTGCCGCCCAGTTTTCATTGTGTCACAGAGAGAGAGAGAGACACTTTTTCCCGATGGATCCGGTTGGATCGATGCGATGAAGTGAGTCTGTTATTTTGTTTTTGCGCGACAACGAGATTGCTCAGATTTCAGTCCCAATGTTGATGAAATGCAGAGTTGAACCCAACAGTGTTTAAGCTGCTGAGCCAGGGGCTCTGTGAGCGCTTTCCAAAATATGTGACATGAATCCGGGCTTATCTTTGTCCCCCCTTTTTATTCTGCTTCTTGGTGGACAAACTTTTTGACTGATGGGCCACAATGGGTTCTAAAATTTGACAGAGGGGCGTCGAAGCAGGAGCAGATGAATGGAGTGTTTCGCTGACCCACCTCATAGGAGGAAAAAATATATCATGGGATATGTAGAACACAGGCCCTAATGTCAATTGAAAATGAACCAAAGCAAAGTTACAACAAAATATCTCCATATTTAGCTCTTTATTGAAATGACTCTTTAAACACGGGGAAGAAAATGGATGAAATACACCTATTTTTTTTACTTACTTACTATTAATACAATTTCTTCATGTCCGGCAGGCCGGATTTAAAAGATTAACGGGCCGCATATGGCGTCCGAGCCGTAGTTTGCCCATTCCTGATCTAAAGGCACACAAATTCTTTCTTTTTGTTACGAAGTTTTGATACGAAGACCCGCTGACAAAGCTTCAGTTTAAGACTTTTCAAGAAAAATGTCATTATTATCATAGAACTATAAAACAATTAAAAAAAAAAAACAAACTAAAGCAGCAAACACCACCCGCAGGGACCCAAAAAAAGCAAGTGCAAAAGAAAGAAAAAAACAAAAAAATCTGGACATGGACAAGTTTATTGAACTTTTAGTCATGAGCGAGGGCGCGTATAAATGTTTACTATCAGAGACCATCAGCGAAAGGGGCGCTGGCAGCAATCTCGGCCGTGGTGAAATCTGTACCAGTCAAACTTCAAGTTCAAGGTTGTGCAAACAGGCGCCGACGTAACACACACACACACACACACACACACACACGCGCACACACACACACACACAAAACTGCCCTCAGAGTCCAACCCATTGGACAAAAAAGGGGGGAAAAAAAGGGGGGGGCGGTATTTCATCTCTGACATTGTTCTGGGTGTCGTCGTTGACCCCACCATCTGGCCATTGCCAGCTAGAACACCAGAGTGACTCAGCACTTCTCTGCCTACATGTGTTTGCAATTATTGCATATTTTGTGTTTGGCAGCAGAAAGGGAGGTGTGTGTGTGTGTGTGTGTGTGTGTGGCGTTAGCGAGGGCCTAAGAACCAGGCTATTTTTTACGACTTCAGTCCAAGTCAGTGTGTCAGTCACGGCTGCAGATCACGTTTTTGTGTAATTGTTTTTTGTTTTTTTTACAACACCTGCCTCCATAGTTTTAACCAATTCTTTGTACGTGATTATATGTCGGAAAACCTGATCACATTAGCACTAAATTGCACGTATCCCTTACGAGTCTAGAACTTGCATCGGCATTAAAGTCTGAAACTAGAGCAGTATGTAGACCGCACCACAACTGCACAGATGCACGGTACAATGCTGTCCTCCCATTCATTGGAGTCAGCCAATACGATGCGGGGCAGATCCCTGCTCAGCAGCTATAATGGGAACCAGCTTTCTGGTGGTGGAATGTATCCGACTGCATCTTACTGGACCTTTGTTATACCATGGATTTCAAATCAGAAGGCTTTAAGCTCAGCCTGATTTGTAGAAGAACACAGAACATTTTCCTTCTGTATGAATGAAGCATGGTTAAGGATATTGAGTGCCTCCTCCCTCCATTTGTTCAGACAAAATGTCAAGTGATTTGTAGGTTTAGAATCACACACTTAGCACTTTAATAAAAACAGTTTGTTACTCAACAGATCAGTGATCCAGAGATTTTGCAAACGTTTAGCTGCTGCTCCTCTCTTGCCAGGTCTTCCCAGGCTACGACTGCCCATCCATGGCTTCTCTCAGCAGCAGCGTTCCCATCCTTTCCTGCGGCGGCTTGGCCAAGCGCTGGCTGGTTCCTGGTTGGAGGATGGGATGGATCCTCATCCACGACAGAAACGAAATATTTGGATCAGAGGTACGTTGGCGTTTTTTTTTTTTTTTTCTCACCACAACAGAGACATTCACTGGATGTCCAGTAAGACGACGCACCTGATAATGTGCCGTTATTGACACACGCGGTACGTCTCCTTTGCAGATCAGGCAGGGACTTGTGAAGCTGAGCCAGCGCATCTTGGGAGCGTGCAGTGTTGTCCAGGGGGCGCTGGAGAGCATCCTCAACAACACGCCTCAAAGCTTTTACAAAGACACTATAAGTTTTCTCAAGGTAAACAAGGAAACTATGCAAAAATATTAAGAATATTAAGAATTTTACAGACTTTGATTCACCGACTGTCTTGTAGATGGTTTGATGTTCCGAATGTAATGTCTCTCCTCTTGCACACAGTCTCTTCAAACTCATGTGACCAAATTAACCAAAGGGTTAAATTTATTTTTTCAGTCCAACTCAGAGATATGCTACAATGAGCTGTCCACCGTCGCCGGCCTGAACCCCATCATGCCTTCTGGAGCCATGTACCTCATGGTCAGTAGTCAACATGTGTCACAGGCTTATTTTGAATATTAGTAGATATTTAATTTGTTTGTATGACCTAACGCTACTTAACTTAATTGAACTTGACATAAGGTAAGTTAAGTTTGTGTACTGCAACATAACTTTACATAGCATGGCTTTACTTAACGTGGCATTTTTTTCACTTAACACAACCTAACAAACCTTGACTTGACTTGACTTGACTTTGATTGCTTCTGATGCATTTGACAAGGTGTCCATGTTTGCACATTTGCAGGTTGGGATCGACATGAAACACTTTCCAGATTTTCAGAACGATGTGGATTTTACTCAGTGCCTTGTGACCGAGCAGTCTGTCTTCTGCCTGCCTGCCTCCGTAAGACATTTTAATTGATTCAGTGTCTGTCTTATTTCTAATGAAGGCCTTTCCAATGCAAAAATAAAATTGTCCATTCGTCTCCTGTTTTGCCGACTTTCAGGCATTCGAGTATCCAAACTACTTTCGTGTTGTGGTGACGGTGCCAGAGGAGATGATGGTGGAGGCGTGCGCTCGCATCAGGGAGTTTTGCATGTGCCACTATCGGCCCTCCAGCTGCGACAGCAATGACCTAGACCAGTAATGCAGCGTGGGTGGACCACTGAGACGACATGGACCTCACAAAAAGAACCAAAAGCTTCAAACTTTATTCCGCTGTGTTAGAAAGCTGTAGAAGTCAGTAATGTGTTAATGTTATTCTCTCTCTAAAAAAATGGAAAGGTCCGTTTATGGTGTAATTTTTTTAATGTAGGCCAAATATTTATATTTTATACATGAAACTTCTATTAACCTCTATTATATGTGTTTTGTGTATTTATATATATTGTTTTTATAAAGCCTTGTGTGTCGATGTAATGTAACTTGGAGATGAACTGCAGAATCATGCGTTTTGCATGCTGCACACCTCACCTGCCAAAGTCAGTCTTCTGGAAACTTTGTGTGAGCTACAAACTGAACGACAAAACATCTTCTTTGTATTGATTTGTATATTAATTGTGTGAAACCCACTCATATTATTTCCAGAAAAAAACCCCAACATATTGCCCGTAGTTTTGCTTATAGTTTCCTAATAAAAGAAAAATAACAAGAAAATGTTGGGTCTCTCTTGATCTGTGGAGGGACAATTAGACGACGTTCACAAAGCAGAAATAAATGTGTTTGTATATGTATATCTGTAAGAAACTGTGTTCAACTTGCTGTGAACTGTGTGAATTGAAGTCACCTACAATACCCTGAATTAATTTTGAGCCAGCGTGATTTTTTGTTTGATGTTCCTTGTGTCCATCTGTGTCATTTTCTAATCTCTGCTATCAAATAAGGGATGGTACCAAAACAAACAAACAAACATTGAAAGTATAACCAATCTGGTGCCACCAAGGGTTGCATAATTTGACACTAATAGGGGTTACAGACTCAAAGCAATCATTCCAGTTAGCTTTGATCCCAGATGTGTTGTTTACTGTCCAGCAAAAATGTGTAGATGGCGAAGGGAGTCTTTGTTGACACCAACATGATTACATAAGAATAAAGCTATCACAAAGAAAGTCTAGCGTCTGTCAGGCTTCCGGGTTTACCTGAGGGAGGTCTGCAAAGTCACAGCTCTGACATCTCACATCCACAGGTCTGTTATTCACGGTAATGGGCTCAACCCATCTGTTCCCAATCAACCTGAAGAGGGATCCATGTATTGCTTGACCTTTAGGGTCACCTTTCTTTCGACCCTAGACAACCCTATTTCTCATTGATAATGTTATTCTCAGGCTTGGAGTCTCTCAGCCCTCAGTAACCTCAAGACAATCGGAACAAATAAACCTCATACCACTGTCATAAAAATAAATTGTCACACTTGCATTAGTGCATGCATCTACCAAGATCACAGATTACTGCATGATACAACAAAATTCAATACTTTAAAATAAAAAAAACATGCAGAACAACAAGGGAATTGTTTTTGCCAAAAGGCAAAAAAATAATTATAAACTGAAAAGACTCGCTTGAAATTAATTTCATTTTTAACAATTGTAGGCGAGGATAAAGCACAATATTTTGTTTATTTTTATTTTATTTTACAATTAAATTGTTATTTCATTGATCATTGTAAATCCAAAACGTTTGTACTGCCACTGCAAAGTGAATATATACCACCACCTAATGTTTAAAGTGTATCATTGCAAGTAAAAAAAAATTCACCCTGCACACACACACACACGCACGCGCGTGCACACACACAGAAATGACCTTTGCAACTGGTTCCTTCCTCACTGAGCACATACACAGACACTTCGCGACACTTTGTAAGTTGTTCAATGATTAACCATTGGCCCTAATAAGGTGGGGAAAGGAGTGAGAAAGACACAGTCTGAGGGCAGCAGTCGAGGAGCGATAGAGAGAAGAGAGGAAACACAGAATTAAGGTAAACTCAGAACACTGACTCAGCTGTTGCCAGCAGAGTTGAAAAGGGGAAGAGGAAGGAGTGTGGTTGTCACGGTGGTTTGCGCTGATGCCTTACTTTTGATTTCCTCTGGCAGCTTATCATTTTACACCATGGAGGAGCAACAAGAGCCCAGGACCATAGAGCTGAATGATGGCAGAAAAATGCCACTTCTGGGTTTGGGGACTTGGAAGGTACCGTCATGTCTTGTTCCAAGACTCTGATGTTGTTTAAACATTGCAGTTTAAATCAGTAATTATCTGCATTTTGACAATTTATTTGTCTAACATTCTTTTTCAGTTATTGCACCCTCTGATTTGAGATCAGAGGTTACATTTCCAGCTCCGTGCAGAGCCACTGAAAAATGCAAAAAATTAACAATTCAAAAGTTAATAAGGAAGAGAGAAGACAGTGCCACATTGACCAGATGAGACTCAGTCAGATCCGTGTGTTGGAATACGAGATACTGATAATTAAAGTTTAACTTTTGCACACAAACATGATAGCAGTATCAAACTCCCTGTAGACACAGAACCAGACCTCTGAGCTTCTGCAAATTCGTGTGTTGAAGCGAAGCTGCGCATGGAAGTCGGTGCAAAGCGTTACCGGGTAAACATTAAAATGCTACAACTGTCTGACCCCCTGCAGTCCTCCCACCTCCCCGGCAACATGGTCCAGGGTGCTGTGGAGACCAGCATCGCCGCTGGCTATCGCCACATCGACACCGCCTTCTGCTACAACAACGAGAGCGAAGTTGGCAAGGCCCTGCAAGCCAAAATTCAGCAGGGCATCATCAAACGCGAGGACATGTTCGTCGTCAGTAAGGTGAGGTGCTGTGGAGAACGGAAATCATCCCTTTATAGTTCTTTTTTCGCTTGGAATGAATCATAAAAATGTCAGTTATGGTCCCTGTTTCTGTCTGACAGCTGTGGTGTACCCATTTTGCCCCAGAGGACATCCCTCTGTGTCTGAACAAGTCCCTGACTGCCCTCCAGCTGGACTATCTGGACCTTTACCTCATACATTTCCCTGTCGGCCTCCAGGTTGAGTGTCTGTCCAACACAATGTGGCACGTTAAACACCATCCAGAATGTCTGTATCATTTGATGTGACAGTTTTAGAAGCTTGCAGTTGAGAGCACGAAGCTTAGAATTTCAGTGTTTTGATCACGTTTCTTTTGCTCCACCGGCAGTGTGACCGCAATTTTGCCCTTAAACTAATCAGTTCAAGAACAGATTGGTCTGAGCTTGATTTGTTTGAGCTCTATCTTTCATGCGTTTGTCTCATGACATGGACAAATCATAGCGTTTCCAAATGCTAAAAGACGTGCCTTTAAACATGACATTAACCATTTCCTCCCTCTCTTCTTCCTAGAGAGTGGGTGATGAGCATTTTCCAACGAAGGATGGAACGTTCTTGACCACTGACATTGACTATGTGGATGTGTGGAGGGTAAGAAAACAATGGAAACACTGAAGCTCAGCAGCAGCAGCAGCAGCAGCAGCAGCATAAAAGTAGAGAATTTTTACTTCTCAAGTTCGTTGTTTGGTATTTTTAATCAAACAGGCTTCGTTTTGGGAGACGTACAATTTTTTGCTGTATAAAACCAACAAACACTAAAATTGCAAGTAGCGTTCAAGGGACTGACCCTGCCAGCTGATGACTACTGTTGATGCTGCTGTGTGACTGAATGTGTCGGAGGGGATAAACGCACAATTTATCTTTCCTTCGCTGGAAAACGGCCACACGGATCTGGCTGGCCGCCATCGCAGATCACTATGCTATTATAGCTTAGCATGAGACGGAGTGGTAGAATACAAAATCTCAACATGTCAGTAAATTGAAAAAAATTGACATACTGTAGTATGTCATTTTTTGAAGTGTAAGAATTTTTTTTTAAATCTATAAACAACCTGAAAATCACTGAAATGGTTGTCCTATGATCGTTAAGCATTTAATTTAATTTATCATTTCTCTGTGTTCGAGGCAGCTGCATAATTTAATTAATCATTAATACAGTATTTGTATTTATTGATAACCATGCTCTTTTGCTTTGTTGGCAGGGAATGGAGGCTCTGAAAGAGTCGGGGAAGGTCAAAAGCATCGGAGTGTCCAACTTCAACATCATGCAGCTGGAGAGGCTGCTTGCTCTGTGCAAAGTTCCACCTGCAGTGAATCAGGTGATCGACATTTAACTTTTAAATAAAATGATCCAAATTAGCTAAAAAGTTTTTTGTTTTTTTTTTAAAAGAAAAAAATTCTTGTCCGTATTTTGAACGCTTAAAGTAACTGATCCAAAATTGGAACCCATGAAATTAATTTGACAGTGTTCACATGTGCACATGTAACTTCTTGCTGTGCCCTCCACAGGTGGAACTCCATCCATACATGGTGCAGCAGGAGATGATCGAGTTCTGCAAATCCAAGAACATTGCTCTGACTGCCTACAGCCCATTTGGCTCACCAGAGAGACCACCGTCCATGTAAACTGCCTCCACTCTCTAAGGATAAAATGTGATGCATTACGTGAGAAACGTGCGCCGGATAAAATGATTCCTCCTCTCTCGGTCATTTGCGTTCAGGTTCAGAGGCGACGCTGACCCGCACAAGCTGCTGGAGGACCCGGTGGTCGGGGAGATCGCCAAGAAGCACCAGCTGAGCCCTGCTCAGGTCGGTGAGATGTGCAGCATGTGTGTTGCATGCGTGTGTTTTGCGGTAGAGAGTGTTGCATCACGAGTGACGGGACGTTCTCCCAGGTGCTGCTGAGGTACCACGTGCAGCAGGGCATTCCGGTCATACCCAAGAGCGACAAACCTCACCGCATCCTTCAGAACTCAAAGGTAAAACATCCAGCCATGTGTTCACGTAAAAAACACAATTGCTTTAATGTTGAGAAAACATGCTGCTGTATGCTTATTTCCTCTTGAGGAGCTGTACATTTGCACATTCTGATCTCAGGCTGTACAGTGTGAAGGTTATATTTGACTTCTTGATCATCTAAATGCACAAGACTCTGCTGGGATGTTTCCTCACAGATCTTTCACTTCAGTCTGACCGAAGAGGACATGAAAGCACTGAAGGGACTGGACCGCAAGTGGAAGGCTTGCCTGCTGGATGGGTGAGTCAACACATTATGGTCACAGCGACTGTGGGCCTGCAGGAGACGGGTCAAATTATCATCATTATTTCTATTAACTATTTTATTCAACTCATTTTTTTTTTTTTTACTTTTCTCGTAGTATCAAGTCTCATCCGTACTATCCCTTTGTATGAGGAAGCCGCCTGAAGATGTTCATTTCTGTAAAAAAAATTTTTTTCCAAAGGATGCTTCTCTTCCCAATGCGTGATGGTAAACACGCATCAGTACACAGCAAATCCAGAACCTGGTCCCCCACGAGCAAAATACATCAAACCTGTCTCAATAAAGCAAGTATCTTTGAGATCAATCAGAGGTATTGATTCTTTCTAGGACAGCACCCAGGTGCTGGAGAGGCTGCATTAGGCACACACGAGGCTGCATTAGTGTAGGACCCTATGAACTAGTAATAAGCGTCACATTCAGAAAACGAAGAAGGAAAGTTGCAATTGTATTTAAAAAACTTCACACTCCATCAACATTACCCCCTAAAATTGCACAAAACCTAAATATCGCAATAAAAACTGGTAATGGGAACACAGAAACTTTGAAAAACCTCTCAAATATTGCTAAACGGCTTTTTTTTACGCTATCATGAGGTGTTTTTTTTTAGGCGTAACGATATAGAGGTCATAAAAGTGCCATGGAAAGACTTTTTTGGCATTTACACGCCACTGGACCTGAAGTACGGGGTCACGTGACCAGATCACTTCAAGTAAAAATGGCGCGTTATGTTTGAACGGAGGAGACGGAATATTTTTTACAAGTAATACATGAGAAAAAAAATATAACAACCATTCTTGACAACAAACAAACGCAAACGTAATTCTCGTAAATCTTGCTGGATTTACGAGAATTACGTCCCGAGAGACGGGATTTTAGGAGAATTACGGTTTACGCGCTTCAGAACCATTCAATGGAAACGCCTGCAAATCGCAATTGTTCTCTGTCGAAATTTCATTAACATCGCTTTTAATTTGCAAAAAACTGTAATGGAAATGCGGCTACAGAGACCACATTACATTAACGCAGTTAAACATGGTTGACAGTTTGAATTTATTATTGCACAGGATATCAGTATATTTTCAAGTGTGTTGACATGAAATGCTGTTACATTTTTTTCCCAACACCACATCCGCTCAGGAGCCCTCACTCCAACAATGCGACGTGCTTCATTCTAATAAACATTTATGAACAACTGAGTAGGATGAACTTTGTGAATTATATTATTACTGTTAATATATAAAAACTTTATAAATCTGTTATATTAAAATACTTGTTGCAGTTCCAGGCAGTAGATTAGTCTTGAAACAGATAAAATGTTCAGAGTGGCGCTACTTTTACAGCATAACCGGCACTGTGGCCAAAAGACAACATTGATTTTCAATAAGCCAGTGTGGGTTTTTTTTTCTGTCAGTGTAGAAAAAAGGCGCTGTTGTCGCAGCAAAAGAAATTGAGACCAGCTCAAAGTTGCACCTGCCGCAATTTTGTGTTATGCCGCTGGCGGTCCATCGCATCTTCCAGTGACTTGACATGAATGAAAGTACGTCACACAACTTTATACGACGCAAAGATGCACAACCAGCCAGTGGGACCGGCTCGCCAGAGCCTTTGATATCACGGTGCCAGTTCCCCAAAACTCCTGTGCTAAGTGGGGTGCGCTGTCCTTTTGGCTCCTTGTCCCAACTTTGTCTTCTTCTCCGGTGTGCGTGAGCGCGGCGAGGGCTTCACCACACACACGCACCCCGAGGCGCCCGCGATGCGATTGGGCAGGTCGGGCCCCCTGGTCCACGTGTCCTTGTCGGGGTTGTAGACCTGTGTGACCCTGGAGAAGGCCATGCTCTCCCAGCTGTAGCCCCCGAGCACGTAGATCCTCTGCGCCCACACGGCCAGCCCCGCCTCGCTGTTGGGCATGAGCAGCGGCGCCACCTGCGTCCACTGGCCGCGGCGCGGGTCGTACGACTCCACTCGCAGGATGTCGAAGCGCTCGGTGGTGTCCTCGTGGTCGTCGCTGCCGCCGATGGCGTAGATGAGGTGGTCGAGCGAGGCCATGCAGTGCCACCCCCGCGCCAGGGACATGGGCTGGCGCTCCGTCCACACGTCGGCGTCCCGCGACGGCTCGTAGCTCAGGACGTCTCGGCGGTACGGGCCGATCTGGTAGTCGTGGCCCCCAGAGATGTAGACGACGCCGCGGTGAACCGTGCCGGCGTGGCCGTACGTAAACCTAGGAGACAGAACCGCTTGTCAACCTGGTGGATCTCTTCCTCATACTGCATATACTGAAGAAATGTAAATATTATATTAGTATATCGTATAGTATACATATTATATATATACATATATTTATATATATATATGTCACATGGTAAACATTGCATCTCATAACCAGTCACATGTTCCCACCTGGGCAGGCCTGCCACGTATGACCAGCAGTCTTCAGCAGGGTTGTAAACCTCCACCGAGGACAAGGCTCCGGTGTCGTTCCTCCCACCCACCGCAATAAGACACTCTTCCACTGCGCCCAGATAAAAATCCACCCGTCGCTGGTTCATGGGGGCACCCTGCAGAGACACACAATACTGTCAAAGCGCTGAGCCACTCCGCTGATAAATGACGACAAACAGGAAGTAAGAAGAGGACGACAGCTGCGAGCCATTTTTAACTTCGCCTATGTGACGTCCACCTCCGGTGTGGTTTCAGTGCGAAGAGGAATAGACCAGAGTTTCTGGTACAGTACCCTGGTCCACTGGTTGTGGCGAGGGTCGTATCTGTACAGCAGGTTACACGCTGCGTCTCCGCCGTTGTCCCTCGATGAACTGCCTCCGGCGGCAAAGATGAAGCCCCCCAACACCGCCAGGCAGTGGTGGCTCCGCTGGGCCGGCAGCTCCGTCTCCACCTCCCACCTCCCTGCCTCGCTGTCCAGCCGCGAGACGTTGGCGCTGAGCTGCTCGCCGTGTTCCGATACCTGGAGACGTGAACGGGGGATGTTAACTATCAAACGAGGAATACATATTACTATCAGAAGGGGAAAAAAATAAAAATACTTCGGTCTGAGATGAATAAAGGTTCATTGGAATAATCAGATATCAATCAGAGACATATTGCAGCTACATGGTTTACCAGATCTATTTTTAAGAGTAACTTTTTTTAAAAAGACTTTTCTTTTTTCTTTTTTTTTACCTCTCCACCAATGAGCAGCAGCCGCTCGACTCCATCTCTGAGGCTGGTCCGTGTGGTCTGCAGCAGCGGCTGGGCGGTTGGCCTGGCGTGGTACGTCAGGGCTTCCTCCACCAGAGACTCGCAGCCGGCCTGCCCCGGCAGCAGGGCCTGCACAGCCGGCAGCACCCGCCCTGCCAGGTCCCCGGCCGGCATCAGAGGGAAGCGGACGTCCGAAAGAAGCTGCCTGGCGTGGACGGCCCGGTCCGGACTCTGGCTGAGCCACTGCAGGGTGGCCTGAAGGAGGGCCTGCTCGCTGTCGTGCTGCACCTGACGACGGAGAGGAGGAGGAGCTTTCAGGTGACCTTCGTCAAACGCAACCTGCATCCCACCGGAGAGGTTTACCTTGCCGCTGGAGAGGTAGGAAGAGAGTTTGTTTAAAGGGATGTCCCGCAGGAAATCTGGCGTGAAAGAGAGCGTTTCGAAGCGGGAGAGGATGAAGTGGTCGATGAATGTGTCGAGGCGCTCCAGACTGTAGAGCAGCGCCAGCTCCTGCAGGTACAGGTAGTTGTCCTCGCTGACCTCCTTTTCCAAATACTGGCAGCAAAAATCCACCACCTGCCACACCTGAAGGAATCAGAGGGCTTAAAGTTTGTCACATATTGACCAACTGGAGGACTAATGTTCAAACTAAACTACATTTTAACTATGCAATATAGATACAAATAAATAAATGCATGAGAAACTGCAGCACAGTTTTTATTATGGCTGCTATGAAGTTTTGAAAAAAATAAGTATCTGGAAAAGCATAACGTCTGACCTGCAGAAGGTGGGCAGCTTCAAGCACATAGACAATATTGCCTCCATCCAGCGGCAGCTCTCCACTGTACAGAAAGTCCACAACGGCATTCAGACCAATGTAGGACAGGCCGACCAGCTCTACCTACAGTAGATACAGGGTTATTCATTTTCATTCATTCATTCATCTTCTATGCCCGCTTATTCCAATTCAGGGTCACGGGGGTCTGCTGGAGCCTATCCCAGCTGTCTTAGGGCGAAGGCAGGGTACTACAGGGTTATTGACAACGCATTGTTATTCTGGAGGCACACTTAAGACAAAAAAAAAAAAAATGCAATGTGACTGCAAGAAAGTTGTCACACAATCAGCGTGTGTTGAAATCTACATGGAAGCCACAATGTCAGATCTTGTTTTTTAGTATAAATTTCCATTTTTCTTTAAACTTTATAGAGTTCTGATGCTCGAATGTACTGGTGTTCAACTGAGAAGATTTAACAGCGGAGAGAGTCCGGGTCTTTAATAGCATAATACAAACATAGAGTAGAAAAAAAATAAAAATCAAACATTGGCTGGTTCCAAGTGCATCACTAGCATATTGTACCTGCTCCTGGCGCTCCTCCCTCATGCCGAGGGTGAACATGGCATGGAAGTAGGGACTGGAGAGGGCCAGGAGGGCTCGGTGAGCAGGGATCTGCTGCTCATCAGCGACCAGCACCACGTCACAGAAGTGGCTGTGCTGCCTCTGTTCATTAAGGCCGTGCAAGACCTCCGCAGCTTGGCCCACTGAGCTGAACACCTGCCACACAGCAAACACAACATATTGGGATGTAAAACGTGAGGCTGATGGAGGATAAATGAGTAGGCTGGCCAACAAATAATAAATATTGAGGGAGGAATCAGAAGGTTGTTCTCCAGCTCTACAGTTCCTGTGAAAATAAATAAATAAAATAAAATAAAATAAAAATAGTTGAATAAATCTACCTTGGATGATTCACTGATCCGGTGGGGGCGACACGCACGGTTAGGTTTGCCATTGTCCATTATGTCCCCTCAGACGAGAATCATCTAACAGACACGCAGGCACCGGGAGCAAAACTTTAATCTGAGCGACAACAACACCCTCACAAGTGTCAATACATTAATCCAATGCTTAAACCAAGAGGCAACAAGCCAAGTCGCTTACATGTATCCAAAGATGACACGGTTTAGCCTCCGTGGCATTTGCAGTACCAACTACAAACTCTCACCTTGGCATAAGTGAGGTTCACGCAGTTCATATTAACGCATCTGTTACAAGACAAAGAGTGCTGCTTACATTTGGTGTCGCGACAGAGGCGGAATGTCTCTAGGTCCGCGGTGAACACAGCTAGTAGCTACATGGAGTTTGGCACAGGGCGAACACACTTGTGTGTTTTGACAGGAAGCGACTAATCTCGAGAATGCCGGAAACGACTTGCGTCTTTAGTAATTGTATGTTACGAAAGAGACACTTTGTTTGGAATGCATTTTTTGTCGGGGCCAACAAAAAACAACAACAAACACCGCACGATGCGAGGCATAAAGGCAGATGTGATACACATGACGTAATTTCCTGTTAGTGTTGCCACGTACCTGACCGACTTGATTTAAAGCGAAATTATTATTATTATTATTTTTATTATTATTATTATTATTATTATTATTATTATTATTATTATTATTATTGTTGTTGTTGTTGTTGTTGTTGTTGTTGTTGTTGTCCAGCTCGCTACTATACAAAATAGCACATTGAACGTGAACTACAAGTTGTGTATTTTCTTATCAGCACCTAGACAGACGTTGAAGTAGTGAATAGTAAAGTTTTTTTTTTGTGAAGAATATCATGAGTCATCAACAACGCAGCACAGCGACACAACTCAGCCTAATCAAAGCGTCACATCCGGTCAGAAAGCAGCACGTTCAAGAGCGTCAATGTCCTGGAAAGTTTCAATATAGCTTCATAAAATTAGAAATAACCGAGAAGTAAGGATTTCATTTGCTGAAATATGGCAGAAGGGAAGCGAATAAGTATCTCTTCTATTTTTCTCAGACTCAGAGATGTTATTGATTATTCCAAGATGGAGGCACGCATTATCCTGTAGAGAATGTACAGCATATGCCTCTAATAAATACGATAGTGCGCTCAGCTGTCAGTGTACCAGTAGATGGCGACGTGAGGCAGCAGCAGAAATCAGACAGAGTGGTCTTGGTGGCGGGGGGTCTCGACTGTGTCCCATCATCACTAGTGCTCGGTGTTGCAGGGGGACACAAAACAGCCAACGAGAGGTGACAGAGCCGTGGCCTCTGGCCATTGGCTGCTGTAATACGTCCATGCCAATTTGATGCACCAGCGTCCAACGTCCAACGCTGTGCACCACTGAGTCGGTTGGCACGTGTATCAGCACATAATGCTATTAAAAAGCTCAAATCTCACAGCAGTTTTACAGACACTGTCATAGAGTTAAATAAAAACATGCTTTTGATGGGTTTTTTTTAAACCCACAATTCGGTATATATAAAACAGTATATATAAATTATCCCCAGACATGCAATTGTTTTAAACAAGATAATATAAAACGACAAAGCACTTTTTTTTATTGATAGTAAATTGTCATAATTTAGCAACAGAATACCCGGAAGTAGGTTACTTTACCTTCAGAATAGTGTCACTGACTAAACAGTGCTACTTCTATCATCAAGTCTAACTCAGTAATGTCGAGAAGCTACAATCTTGCGTTGCTTCTTCAGTTTCCTAATTTAAAATAGACAATGCCGTCCCGATCCAGCTTCCTTTCTGTTCATCAAAACAGTCATAACCCAGTGTAGTTATTGTGTGGTATCACAATACTCATGGACGCTAACCTGTAATGAACCACTACCAGATTGTTTTTTGTAATTATTATTATTATTATTATTATTATTTTATTTAATTACTTTTATTTTGAATGCTATTGTATTGTTATTACAATCATGTAATAACTATATAGCTGAACCAAAATGTCAATAGCAGATAAACAGAGTTAATACATTCTTTTGTTTTCGCTCTACAATTCTGTCCTCGGAGTCATACGTTAACCATTCCTGCTGTTTTTTTATTATTATTAATTTTATTTTAGTATAATAATACGATATCAAGCATTCTGCAGCGCATTATTTTATTATGAAGTATTTACCGGAAGCTTATTATTTATCTCTGGTGGCTACGGCGGTCTTGACAGCGGTCCTCTGAGCCTTTGACAGGGAGAATCCTGAGCCCAGTGTCTGGAGGGACTTTTCTCGTCTTTCTCCGGCAGCCCGATCGACCACCATCACCAACGCCCATCAAGTGACAACAAACAGGAAATGATCGGAGCCTCCGCAATAAGAGTCGTCTGTTGAGCGCCGAGTCCGTCACACTCAGTCATTCTGTAGCGGCGGCCGAGATTTAAGACCGGACCGGACCGGAGCCTATTGTGTAACGGTATCATTTTTTAGAGTTCCTCTGATGTACAGGGGCTAGTAGCATCAAGTGTTTTTTATTTAAGTGAGTTGCGCTGCCACCTCGGCTCAGTCTGGATTCATAACACCGCTGACTTCGACTGCGATTCCCGTCCACCCGAGAGGAGAGAGAGAAAAAATGTCACCCATCGATAAAGAGGCTTGCAGAGAGGCTTACAATGAAGTGAGAGACGACAACACGGACACCACTTGGTGAGTGTGCGCATCACACACAGCAGCGCGCATCGTGCATCACCCGGGGTGATTGCAGAAATAATTAACACGTGGTCGAGCTTATAAAAGGAAGGGGGATCAAGGAAAAACATGTTTAAAACGCCGCGCAACGTTTATTTCCCGGCTGCTGAATGAAACAACTTGAATTCCAGCCTAATCTCAAAGAAATGTTAATTCGTGCGGCGTGTTACCGCCCACTGAGCCGTCTGGAAGAGACGAAGGCTGCTAGAATCAGACGCGGAGCCTCTGTTGAATTGTTCCAATTTCGATTCCTTGGGAGCTGAATTCACGCAGAGACGGAACATATGACTATTCTGACAATGTTCCAAAAATTATTTAAAATAAATAAATAAATAAATAAATAAAAAAAAATCAACATCTTACGTGCGCAAAAAAACCCTTCAATCGGTCGATATGTCAACGCAAGTAAGGCCAGAACGGCACATTTATGGTTCGCTGGCATTCCAACCCTTCCACCCAAAACGGACCCCCGCCTTGCGAACCCGAAACAGCCCCACTGACAAATCACGGATGTGGTGGATCATTTTTTTTAAAACAGATTTACGCACCAGATAAGCCTGGTTGAAAATCCTGTGGTTTTTCTTTTCTTTTTTTTCTATTAGTACAGACTGAAATACCCGCAGATTTTAGTATCGTGCCTCAGCTGATCCGATCTGATCCGTGTTCTGTGTCCCCCCCCCCCATGTTCTGCTGCGGTTATACACAGTAATCAGGCCCAGCAGGGCAGAAGTAATTTCCTTTGTCCTGTATTCAGAGGGGATAACGTTATGTGTCGTTCTGCGGCTGACACACAGCTGCCACCTTGCATGAGACGGTTTTGTTTTTTGTTTTGTACCCCACATCTTCATTTTATGTGCCTGTGTATGCATATTGCCTTCGACGAAGACAAAAGGTGTGGTGGGGTTTAGGGGGAAGATGCGGTATTCGTGCATAGTTGGCGCGTCACCTCGTTGTGGATCAATAGGTTATGCGTGCAGAAAACATAACGCACACCTGCGTTCTGCGCCTCCCCCAGGGCTGCGTTCAAGTATGAGAACAAGAAGATCGTGCCAGCGGGACAAGGGCGCGACTATGAGGACTTCAAGAAGATGTGCACAGGTGAGGATGTGCATAATGTGGATGTTCTACTGCGGACTGTCACATTGTGGAACTAGGGTGGGCGTGAATGAATGAATGAATGAATGAATGAATGAATGAATGAATGGATTGGATTTTAATTATTGTGTTGTGTCCAAATCCCTTTCGGGATTTAAATTGTAACATTCACTTCCTGTAGATAGCACCACAGTTCACTGCAGACTAACACGTAAATAAAACAAAAGAACAACAGAGTTGTCGTCTCACCTAAATGTATGCAAATGTGTGTGCGTGTGTTGACTGGTGCACCTCTGTCCAGACAGACACACATTGTTGGCCTTGAGCCGCGCCTTCTAATTATTCAAATGGAAGCGCTGTGTTGCACGGTGTGTAGCATGAGTGACTTTTACAAGGTGTAAAAAAAAAAGTTCAGCCTTTTGTGTCGAGGTGCAAGACTACTATTGTGTACTACAGTGTAAAACAGGTCATGCTTTCCATCTAAGTCTTGCATGATTTCCTGCAACTTGGACAACAGGAAGGCTAGAACTTGGCAATAATAAGAGATGGATGGATTCACTTTTTTGAGTTTAGTTTTTTTTTTTTTTTTTGCCCCTGCACAAAAGCTGAAAAGCAGCACTTTCAGACAAAGATGACTCCCAGGAAGAGTGAAATGGCTTGTGTCTGGCTGGATGGATGGAGGGTGGTGGGTGAGGTGGAGTGGAGTGCAGTGAGGGGGCAGGGGGGGGTTGTTCACTTGATTGTGAGTTCACCTCCTAGCTGCGGCCCTCCAGAGTAAAGCGCCGGCTCAGATTTTGGGTGTGGTGGTTTTTCTGACGCTCGGTGTCTTGAAAGCTTTGCAGCCTCGGGGAGGAGGGACATGTGTGTGTGTGTGTGTGTGGTGGTGGGGGTTTTGCTACGCTTCTTCCTGATATTTTTACTGCGTTAGATCACCGCGTCGAAACAGCTCATTTGGCACAGTGCTCTACAATAGCTGCGGCGGCGGCGCTCGCCATTGGTTCCTGTTCAGAGATGACACACGATGATGAGACGCACATGATGAGACAGCTCTCGCCGGCTGTGGCCTCCTTCTCCTTATTTAGTCAGTCAGTTTTTTTTTTCTGTTACAACATTGAAACAAATACCCCGAGGGCAGGCGGAGCTAAAGCAAACTCATCACCACGACGGGAGCTTCGTTTGACATGTAATCCTCGGATCAGTGCGGGAAGATACTGCAGGCTAACAGCTACTGCGTTGAGTAAAAATGAATCGAAACAACGTTTAAAAAAAGAAAACTTGAACAATTCTTGGTTTTATTTTAGACTTTTTTTTGTATGCGGGTCCTTCATAGGAGTTCAGTTGTGTTTCTGTTGTAGATCACCACAATAGAAATAGGAGGGTTTACTGCATTCAACACTTACGCGCGTAACCCTAGCCTGCTCAGAACATTGGATTCATTTTTAGATTTTAACAATGAGCATCCACAAAGGATGAGTCTTGACACTGATTATGCAAGCACCAGGTTTTTTTAGTCATCAAGACGGAAGATTAAAGGCTCATCATTCCACATCTTTTAGAGTGGGCTGTTGAATATCCCTTCAACTCACTCTTCAATCATAAAACAGAAAGCATTTAATGTTTTCCCTAAGACAGACTTGAAAATATAGACCAGCTAATAAATGCCTGAGTCGACTCCCCCCGCTGGCTGGCTGCAGTACTGCTCATAAACGTCTATATCCCCCTGCCAATTGAAAAATGAAAGAAACAATAATAAAAACTGAAAGTAGAAATCAACATATTACCCCCCCCCCACTCCACCCCAAAGGGCTTAAATAATTTTTAGAAATTTTGTTATATTCAGCGTTTGCGCTGAAATGTTCCTTAGGTATTCGGCAACCACATGCTAAAATCTTATTTCTGCTCACAATATGCTTACGGAGGCCGATGTTTGCACTTTGTCTCAACAACCCCGAGTATTTCAAAGTGTTGCGGATCCTTCGTTGCGCGGAAGAGACCCGACACTGCTCACGGACAGCCAGTTCCAGTTTCGAGCCTGCGTTTCAGAGGAACTTCACTCGTGCCGAGGCGAGGGAAGGAGTGAGGGTACACAGGAAGTGTCAACCCGACAACCTTTTGCTCTTCTAGGAAGGAGTCAGTCGGTGGATAACAAAGTCTCAGAGTCTTTTTTTTTTTTTTTTTTTTTTTTTAACGCTGCGTCATCGCTGTTTAAGTTCCAGCGCAGTTTTGCCTGCAGTGGGGGAGGTGGCGGGGCTGCGGAGTCAGCGTTTTACGGAAGCGGACAAAAAAAAAAAAAATCTGGCCGAGGGAGAGAGGAAGTGTGGGCGAGCGGCAGGTCGAGGGGCTCTGATGTTCTCTCTCTCTCTCTCTCTCTTTGACGGAGGAGACAATGCTTTGCCTCCATTGTCGCAGAGGTTGCCGCGTGTGTAAACAAGCGTGCGCGGCAGCAGGCGGGGTGTCGGAGCTGCTCTTGATCCGTTTTTATTAGCGAGCAGATTGGCCCTCTTGACGGCCGCTGCTCCCATTAACGGCGGTGACACCCGGCTGATGCGGCCGATAAAGACTTTATTAGCCGCTGCTTCCGTGATTACGCGGCAATCGAGTGAACCGGTGTAAATACTCCCACAGACCCTTTGTTTGAAATCTCTCCCTGGACTTTTGCGTCTCTGTTGCTTTATGTGTTTGTCTAAGACTTATATGGGAACTAGACAATGAATTGAGAGCCTAATTTTACATTAACTTTCAGATAGTTGAGTTATGAATTTTGTTCTTGAGTCTGTTGTGTTGGAAGGTGAGGCAAACTTCTGGGTTCTAAGATGTGACAGAGGGGGCAGCAGCAGATGGATGGAGTGTTTGGGTGACCCACCTCATCGGACGTAAAAATCTATCATATGTGGAAAACATGTTGCTTTAATTGAAATGAACCAAAGCAAAGTTGCAACAAAATCAGAGTCTTTGAAGCCCTGCGGTATTTAGCTCTTTATCGAAATGACTCTGAAAACATTGAAAACATGGAGGAAATACAGCTACTTTAATACTGACTCTAAATAATATCATTTCTTCAAGTTCGGCGGGCCGGATTAAAAAGCTTTAACGGGCCACATATGGCCCTCGGGCCGTAGTTCGCCCGCCCCTGGTCTATATAGCTTTTGAGCTTTCCTAAGAAAGTGAAAGGTAAAATTTGACAATTTCTTACACCATGTGTTAAATTTTAGAAAATATGTCAGGTATCAATTTTGGAAAATATAGAACCCATTATCATTTGTGTCAGTCTGAGACCACAGTGAAGAAAAGTTGCACACTTGACATATTTAGCCCTCTGTGCACAGCCTCCCTCTTAATTGCTTGGCAGTAAATGATAGACGTTCCCCAGTTCTGGTTGGTAGATTTACTGGAGACGCAGAGGGTTGAATTTAGCACAATGCAATTCCACTGCAATGAAGACTCTTATTGAGCCAAGCACAATGGAACCTCTTCATGGTGAACAACAATCCCGCATCGTCTCCCAGCAGAGTTCCTCCAATGGTTTTTTTCTACTCTGCCATCTCTGCCCCACTTAAGGTTTTCGGGTTGACGCTGCCTCGTGGAGCTGTTTGAAGTGACGGTGAAACATTCTGGCTGGGTGGTCGGCAGTGCACCGCAGCAGTCGCATGCCTCCACTAGCCGTCGGGGACTCTCACCAAATCTTCCAACATGTTGTCAGAGGGAATATTCCAAGATGGATGCACCATGAGAGAGGGGGGGTTCTGTTGAAGATTGGACAACAGTTTGGTTGCCTGATCACAGCTTTGCCTCGGCATGCAGGAAAACACAAGGTTGGAGCAACCTGTTTGTGTTATTACGATGTAATATCGCCTGCGTCGAGATCCGCTGAGATGGTGTCACGATGACAATCGCAACTTGGAGCGAAGAACAAGAGCTTTGTCTGTAAATAATGTAACTCATTGTGAGACCTGAGTTTTTGTTGCCACACTCTCTCAGGTGATGTTATGGACTCTATCATGTGAAACCAGCTCTGCGTTAGAGGTATTTGTTTCTCGCTATTATGTAATACAGGGGAACAGTCCAAAGACAACATTTGAGAAAGTGAGGCCCTTGCAAAGAGAAACTTGGCAGGTAAATGGTTTTGACGTGAGGTCTGCAAAATGTACAATCTGCATATGATGCAACGTTGTATCAAATTCTACTTAAGATGAGCAAAATTTGATTTACAGTACATATGTGCTAAATTTGAGTTTGAGACAATGGCGTTCATACCGTTGCAGTTTAACTAGAGGCTCTGCCCGGTGCCACCGGTTTCCATTCTGCTCCTTTGTAGTCGGTCCGTAAATGATGGCAGTCATTTCGTAAGTTTGTGTGAGCGCTGCCATCTGACCCGAAGCAGCGTTTTCTTCCTCATTCAAACATGATTCACAGAGTCAGCTTTTTTTGTGTTTGGGTTGTGTGTGTGTGTGTGTGTGTGTGTGTAGTCTTGATTTAAAGTCGAGGGTGGACTGGACCACCCTGACAGTGGCAGGCGTGGTCGCTGCCATGTCTGTGTTTCAGCTGCAGGTCTCACAAACATTTGACTCATTGAGTCCACTGACCTGAATAGTTCCCATTTATTTAAACTCATACTGTTTCTTTTTTTTTTTAAAGAAATTTTTTTTTTCCTCTTAAATGTTTTTTTTTTTTTTTTAAGCATAATTCAAGCTTAGATTATTTCAAACCTTCATAACTTAGTCTATTGTCTAAGACAAACATAATTTGGTTATAGACTATTATTAAAGATACCTCCCTTAAATTTTATGTGTAGTTATTCGCTTTTTTTTTTTTTTTTTTTTTTTACCTGTATTAACTTGAAAGCATTTTTATTATTTTCCTATCACTGTTTGTTTCATCTCCCTCCCCAGACGACGCTCGCCTGTTCGCCTTCGTGCGGATCACCACCGGCGACGCCATGAGCAAACGGGCCAAGTTCACCTTCATCACCTGGGTGGGAAAGAACATCAGCGGGCTGCAGCTCGCCAAGATCAGCATCGACAAGGCCGTCGTCAAAGACATTGTGCAGGTTTGAGACGCAGACGCCTTCAAGGATCGGTATTGCCGCGACGGCAATTAAAGCGGAGCGAGACGCTCTAATGGCGCCCGTGGGAGCGGCGGGATGAACTGCATGGATAGTGTGGCAAAAAGAAAAACACGCTGCGGTCTGAATAGCAGGAGGGAGACGTGAAAACAAAGCCTTCAACCCCTGGAGATTTTCCATCGCAGAGTGAAAAACAAACAGGGAAGTAGGTTTCAAAGTGAAGAGAAACGCCAAAATAAAATATTGTACATCTACAATATAAACACAAGAAAATTGACAAATGCCAGTTGTTGGATATTTAGCTTGCACCTGGTGTTTTCCCTTTCAATTCTAACTGTATTCATCTCCAAGGAAATTCACAATAATTCATTCACAATAAATTAATACAAATATAAAAACAAACAAGCAAAAGCATTTTGATTGGGTCATAGTCGCTGATCTGGAACGAGAGTCTCTCCGGATTTCTTATCTCTGGATCTATTGGGCTTTTCTATTAACTATCAAATGAGCGATGATTGATTTTTCAGATTGGTGAATGATTGACCTTTCCTGCATTTTTCCTTCTCTTCTCTCTGTCCCCGCAGAACTTTGCCAAGGAGTTCATGTTCAGTGACCTGAAGGACCTGGACGAGGAGAACCTCCGCAACGAGCTGAAGAAGGCGGGCGGAGCCAATTACGACGCCCAGGCCGAGTAGAGACAGCTTTGGATGGGGTGGGGTGGGGTCTAGTCTGGGTCGGGGTTAAATTGCGGGTGGGGGGGTTGCAGGGGGGTGGGCATGTGGGAGTGTCAGGCTATGGCTGCTGCTGCTGCTGCTGCTGCTGCTGTGTCTCCTGGGAGAGGGCGAGGCAGGAGGAGGGGGCGGCAACCGTGAGCTTGGCCTCGGCCTCGGCTGCACCAGTGCACAAAATCCACTTGAATGGTGAATTGAAAGAATGTGGTGACCTCTTTTTACGCTCTCTTTTTTTTGTGTGTTTTTTTTTTTCCTCTTTTGCCGACGAAACAAAGTTCACACTGACGTCAGTTACGTCCTCGCGCTAAGCTAACGGGCGCTGGTGGGAAAATCCCCTTCCGTTTCCTGATTTTCAGGTTGTTGTTGTTTTTGTTTTTTTCGTTGGGTTTGCCGCTCCTCCTCGCGCGACCTTTTGCCCTCTCCCCGGACGCTGAGCTCGCTCGCGGCTGGTCGTACACCGCGCTGTGCGTCGTCATCTCGCGGCGAGCGTGTAAATAAATCGTCATCGGCGCCGGGGCCGCACTGCGATCCGGCACTGGGGGCCAGGTGTCTCGTTGTGAAACGGGGCCCCTCCGGCAAGCAGACATACGTGTGACATCAGAGCATGCGCTTAGTCATGATACACTGTACAGTACCTCCAGGAGGGGCAGATCTCCGTCTCCCGGCAGCCTCTCTTGTGTCGCGGCTGAGTCACCACCGCCGCGCTAAAAGTGGCCGTCCGCTGCCTCCGCATCATCGCCCGGCCAAACATCTGTGTTTGGATTACAGCCTCGAAGTCAGACATTCTTCGATGGTCTGTAATTCAGCCCCCCCGCCTCCTCCCTCCTCGTCTTGATTTTTTTTGCCCACTTTGTACCTCGCGTCCCTTTGATCGCCAGTCCAAACGTTTCGCCTCTGTGGATGTGAGCTCGGTAAAACCTTATTTTAGTGCGCCGTTTAGTTTCTGCGGAGCAGCCGTGATGTCAGCACTTTGCAAAGAGTGGGGCAGAGTCATAGGGAGAGCACAAAGTACGGAATGAAACTCAAGACAGCTGCTGAATTTTCATATTTAGTGTTTTTTTTTTTGTTTTGTTTTTTTTCTCGAAGGCGTGTTGGGAACGGAGATCTTTTCCTCTGGCGTTTCATCTCATGTTCTGCTCCGGAAGGGGAACCATATTGTACTATTCTACTGTGTGTTGACTGCCTTAGTCTCCCAGGGAGAGAGGGGCATTGTGGGAGCCTGTGGACACTACACTGTGATTGGCTATCCTGATTACATGGCGGGGGGATTTGGGATAGGGTGGGGGGGGCTCGGTGTCGCATCCCCAACCCCACCGAGGAGCCATTTGTAGGTTGTAGCATCTCTTACTCTGAAAGTTTTATTCCAACCATTCATTTCCCCTGGAAAGAAATTTGTTTTGTTTTTTTTTTTGTCTTCAAGGATGGAAGGAATTTTATTTTTACTTTTTGGGATTTCTTTTAAAGAGCTGTTGTTATCGCAGACATTGGCGGAAGAGATTTTCCAAAAAAAATGAAGCAAAAAAAAAAAGAAAAAGAAATAAAAGCAAGATGGGCACAAGAGAAGTCATTTTCAAAAATAAAGGTTGATGTTTTTCCACAAACTCCTCTCTCTCTTTTGTCTTGTGTTCCTCTAAGTATTTTGGTAGTACTGTTATTATTCAGTGCAAAACTACACGTTTGAAAAATTAACTTGCATTAATTGCGTTTACTTGCGTTAATTGCATTAATTGCATCAGTTGTTTCATTTTACAACTGATGAGACATTTTGAAAGCATTTTTTCAACATGTGAGTCAATGCCTCACAATGTATTTCGTCCTACATATTACACACTGCGCATATTGTGCTATATTAATAGCATTTGTATTTGGCACAACTATTTTTATTTTCAAATGATCAGTTGAAAAAAGACTCTTCTGTTTGCAAGTTCGCCGTTGATCTCGGCACAAGCAGAGAACTGTAACTAGACCTGTCACAATTTAAGCCAGTAAGCTGCTTTTCACAACAACTGCAGCAACATTGTTCGTCTTATCCAAGGGCGCGCGCACCTTATTCTCGCCGACCAGGGTTCCGTGGGAAGGCCGCGCTGCCGTCGCCTGTCGTTTGCAGATATGAAAGCTCACGAGTTGCTTGGCTGCATTTCAAAAACCGACATGATGAGAAGTGAAAGACCATCTTACCCACCACAGGGGGAAGGAGTTTGCTGTCATTTGCTGTCAGAGCGACACTTTACTTGGTCAACAGTCCCACTTGCAGCTCTGCGTCGTCTTTCTGTGCGTGCAACTCCACTCCATCAAAGACACGCCTGCAACCGCTGCAAGCTGCAGATCTTCTCAGCAGCCTCCAGTCCGGCTCAAGTAACAAGTGATTGCGTTAGTTTAACTTTCAGTTTTCGCCAGTGAGATATATTCTATTATTATTTGACGTTTTCAGTTAAAAAAAGACAAAAAGATTGATTGATTGATTGGTTTAGAACTGATTTAAAACTCTGTGCACGTTGCGTATATTATCCAAATAACAGGAAGTGACCCTGTATTGTGTCTTAGTCCTTCCCCATGGTCCTCATTGTCTCTGCTGTAGTCTTAATCATTCTTCTTATGCGGAATGTGAAACATTTAGAGACAGTCACCAGATGCTGGTGCCTTTGTTTGCACTCAATGCCTTCCAAATCGAGCTGCGTAACAGTATTCAATCCCTCGAGATATATATACATACATATGTGTGTGTTTATATACATTGAACTGATCATAACATCCACAGTCCTCCCGACTCTGAGTAAATTCAATGAAATCCTAAAAGCCCAAATTGAGGGGAAAAAAAAGTCTTAATCCAACCTCATGTGATGCTGGATCTTTCCTGTGAGTGACAGCTGCTGGTCTTTGTCTGGTCGGTCGAGCCAACACTATCAGCATGCCTGCGATGTGTGTGCCAATCTGCTCCAGCTGCCTGATGACGAGATTAATCGACTGTGTCTGTCTGACTCAGCTGCTGGTCAAACATGGCCTCCATTGGCTGTGTGTGCGCATGTGTGTGTGTGTGTATACATGTGTGTGCGTGCATGCCTGGTGTCTGACAGGCAGACTGGGTGGTTAAAGTGATCTATGAGGGCTAAATAGCAGGTTGCATAATGACAGAGCCCCGCCAGCGCTCACTGTGGCCTTAAGTAAGCCGTGAGGAAGTGAGTGGTGGAGTTTAAGCTGCTCTTACAGGGTGTCTGCATGAGCCAGTGTGCAGGTCCGGGGTGCAGGGAGGGTCACCGGCGCTCACTGTCAGCACTGCACATCATTCTTTATCAGTGGGATTTCTTTTTTTCCCCGTTTCCCCCACCATCCTTTCGCCAGAAGATATCTGCTTTTTAAAAATGTCATGCATCCATCTTCAACAGCTCCCGTCTGATTGCTTTTCAGTCGGCCTAAAGAGTCTTAAGAGCAAAAGGCCGGTTGACCACCCTGTGAGAAAACAGGCCTTGGGAGCTGCTAGCTGCTCCTGTAAGCCACAGAAGAAGAAAAAAAGAGGAAGAAGAGCAAGAGGTCAACAGAGAAGAAAAAAAAACTGCAGCAAGTTTAATAAAGGCTGTTGTCGACAGTGGTTGCCAGTATTTTGAATATTTTCCACAGGCTTTCCAAAATGCGATGGATGCATTATAAATATCCATCAGAAGAGCCAGATTGTTATTCTTCTGCCAAACCATATAAACTTATGGTTTGGTAAAAAAAAATATCCTCCCAAACGGGCCACAGTAGCAGCTTTCTGCACAGAAGGAAAATGGCTCCGGGCATAAGAGCTTTCGGCAGATGGTTTAAATACTAAATTCAGCTGACTGCCGGTCAATATGTTGCACCAAGACGTCTGCACAGTTAATATTGATGTGGCAAGAGAGAGAGAGAGAGAGAGAGAGAGAGAGAGAGACGCGACGCATTGAGGTCAACTTATCCCACGTCTTGGATGAGATCAATGCGAAAACAGAGGTCCAGAAGTTTGGTCACACAAAAGGCTTGCGAGGGCCGACGGCAGGACAAAGATCACAGTGTCCGGTAAACCCACTCGCACAGACCAGCGCAACCACAACTTCAACATCAGAGGGGGAGAGCCCGTCATAACTGTCGGTTTACGTCTTCCGCCACGCCGCCGCAAACGCTCAGACTTGTGTCCAGCAACATCATTCGCACTCGTTACTCACACAAAGTTTGCAAATTTCCTCGTGGCAAAACTGCCGTCGATGCAGGCGCTGTTAATGATTGGTCACGGTTCCTGGTAAACAGACAGAGGAGGAATTCTTTTTCAACTTGCCTACGTCTTGCCTACGTGTTGCATTCACTTGCTCATCGGCCCTGGAGCCACTTCTGGTACTTCTGTTTCCAAAGGTTTACTGGAGCCAATATGCAACCGCTGGACTTTAAAATCCAGTGTTAAAAATGTCATTGACTTTCAAGACTGTTGGTAGAGCTATTTTAAAAACAGCAACTACATTTGTTATTTTTCCACTTACTTTACAATCCTTATTGTATAATATATTTTTTTAATCTCAGGTAAATAAATGCAGTTTCTTCAGGAATCATCACAAATTTATACAAAAACCTCAGCAAGCAAATTGGAAAAAACGAAAAAACTCACACAATCGCAAAATGAGTGCTTTCCCTGCAAGTGATGCTGTGTGACAGAAAAAGATGTTTTCTCGCTGTCATGGTGTTGTCGCTGCTTTTGCCGAAGTTTCTTCTGTCCATTAGATGCCTCCGGGTGAAAGTTTAACATCATTTCCAACATAATATTTGCCATCGTGCTTAAATTTCAAAATTTCTTTTAAAAAAATCTCTTTTACCAAAATATCTCATTCTCCTTCCTTCTCCATCCATGCATACTGGGCTATGTCATGTGACCTACAATGCAAAAAGGGTCTTTTTATCTATTTTTTTTTTTTTTTTTACAAAAATGTTTTTTTTTCATTGTTTGAATGATTTTTTCTCATGTTACATACTAGTTTAGTTTTTTTTAATTCAGCAAACAATAACCGTGTTAGAGCCGATGCACCGATAGTCACAGGCAGAGACCCAGCTGAGGGAGAGATGCCAGCCTGCTGGGACCTGTGGGAGTGTCCAAACAGGGGAAGGTCACGGTAGTTCCTGCTCAGCTCACCACCACCACACAGATCCTTCCTGCATTCCTCTGAACTCCCCGACACAGCAGCGGCATACTTTACAACCCACGACAAGTCATGTGCTTTGTCCTAGCATGCGCCTGTGTGAGCGTCGGCATCCGCCGATGCTCGGGTGATAATCATGTTGCAATCCTCTCCTTTGCACTGACAAGATGAATCATTTGTACCTGGTCTGGTGCCTGTTAACAATGACCTCAGTAACAGAGTGCACGCGAACAAAAACGTCAGCATGTGTAATTTGCTCCCGTCTGAAACGTCTCTATCTCAACGGCGGTGTGGTAACTTCCCTCTGAAAGGCTCGGAGGCGTTGCATCAATATTATTCACACTGGGAGTTTTTTCGCCCCAGTGTGATGTAAAGCCTTTTCAGGCTTCGTCGTCCGGGCTCCATTCACGCCCAGCCTGCGTCACCGCTGTTTGACTGAACAACATTTGGTTTAGTCACAGCTCAGCGGGGTCCTGAATCCAAAATGGGCCAGCGTGCTCCGAGGCGTCTGCGCACAAACTGAGGGTTGTCGAAAGAGCCGCTAGCTCTGAGCGTGAGCTCACAATCGTCCTGGGCCGAGATGTGGGCTAAGCATTCGTGAGGGGATTTCCGAGTGAATTCCTAATGAGATCCCATAGATCTTCTCTGATTGCAAATTCGGAGTGTGGGTGTGTGTTTTTTTGTTTTGTTTTGTTGTTGTTTTTTATAGATGATACTGCTCTATTTCTATATCTTTTTGGACAATATTAACTGAACAATGCTAAGACCAAAGGCCAGATGTCTTTGTAAGAGGAGTTTGATAAGTTAGCTTAATGTTATTCAGTATTATAAAAAATAACCCCGGCCTTAAAAATCCTTCATTTCATCGGTGATCCTCGGGAGTCACAGTCTGGTTTCATAAGAAGGGACGCTGGCCATGTGTAGGAAGACTTGTTGAGACTCTGCAGTAACGGATTTTTGTATTTGGTGGGGGGACCCCAATAGTGTGAGGAGGGAGACAGATAATGGTTGGCAGGGGGACCAGGGGGTTTGGGAGAGGGGGAGTGAGGGGTATCGGGGGGAGTGGAAACTGAAATTTGCACAACTGAGCAAAGCAAACTGGGGGGGTGTTTGGGAGGTGCTGCGGGCCTCTATTCACAGTCCTCCGGGCCGTGTGAATAGAGACGGCAGAGCAACGGGGAGGGAATGCGGGCCTGAATGGGTCGGCCTCCTGGCGGCTCCTGTGTGCCAGCGCTGCACCGTGTTGGCACAGGGAGGCCATTGTCGCACGCTAACGAGCTCGAGTGTGACTTCATCTACACCCACACCCGCGCGCCCACGCGCAAACACATCCCCAAAGTGAGCATCTGTTTGCAGCGAGTTTTAGCGCTTCGGTCGCCACGTACGGGCCTGACAGCAGGGCGTCTGTCCGCTTGGTTTCACTGCGTAACGCTTCTTTATCGCCCCCTCACTGTTGAATATCTTGAGTGGAGAACATCCAAGTGCACTTGAGTTACAGCGGTACAATTAATACAAGAATGTAGGTTTTGAATAGTTTATCCCCCGCTTGGCTTCTTGACTATTTGCATCTCTTCCTTCCCATTTCTGCACTTGCTCAATTGCTTCTGCAAAGTCACCTTGCTGACGTGCGGCAACCATTCTTATCTGAGTTTGAGCGTGAGTGGAACTCAGTAGCCCACTTCCTGTTCCAAAGGTTACGCCGTACAACCAACCTATTTCAGGAAAGGAACTAAAAAACACAAGAGGCAGGCGGGGTTTTCTTCAGAACATTTTTTTTTTTTCTTGTCACAGACCGACTCACTCAGGTTCATTTGCTTTAATTTGAGCCGAGGTGTGTTTTTATTTAACGACAAGCCGCTGAATGTGTTACCCACAGAGTATTTTCCTGTCCGCCTGCTATTCAAGAGACTTCTCGTGTGTTCTTGTGAGCGTCACATGTTTGCATCAGCCTATACAAAAAAAAAGGCAACATTATCTCCCCCACTGCTCACTGCTGTGTGTTCGTCAGTGACCACGGCAGCAATCTGCCTTGTGACCCCCAAGTACTCTCTCTTGCAATGACTGTCTTTTATAATGGCAGTAGTTACACACTTCACACATCTATTTCCTGGAAGGTGACCTAATCTCAGTTTAATTAAACTATAACTCTCCGCTCGGCACGGATCAGTGAGAGGCAGCGGGACGGTTATTCATTCATCAAAATCTGCGCCGACGCTGCCGTCACTGTGGCCGTGCGTCAAAAGGTCAACGATCTCGCTTCACAGACATCTTCCGTGACTGCAAGGGTGGCTCTGCATTCAAATGGCTCTCCAAATGAGTCCAAGAACAGTTTTATAAAATATCACTGTAGATCAAGGCATGGGTGAACAGCAGGGCAGTGGACTATTACTCTGCCTGATCTGTTCTTTTCAAAAAAGGAAATTTAAAACAGATAGGTTTTAGGCAAAGACTTGAAAGACATTTTAAAAAGTGTAATTGCACAATGATTTTCCCGCATGCACTATGGTAATGTGACAACTTAGCATCTCATGCTAACTGCTCAAACTAGCATGGCCATTACGTCCTGAGCCATCCGTGTTCCTCATTATCTTGTAATGTGGAAGCAAATCAAGCATTTCAATAACTGAAGTGTCAAAACGCCTCTTCCCTCAAATAATACTCGTTTCGGCGCCGTCCACCGCTAAACCGCCAGCACCTACCCACATGACATTGACGTTTTAACGGCGCGTCAGCTTACAGCCTGAGGCCTACGATGCGGTGGAGGAAGTCTGCCAGAACACAGTCTCAGGTTGGAGTCGACTGCACGGCACTCCTTCAGAACACGCGTGCAAATCACTCAGAGCTCATGAAGAGCCCGGAAGTATTGTTTTAGACTGAGACTGAGGAAGCACAGTGCCCTCTTGGTGGCAGGCCGCAACCTCTCTGTCAGCAAAAAACGAAGGCTGTAGGGTCAGCCTTATTTTGTGTAATTTTTCTTGTGTACTTTGGAAATCCTTTGACTTCCGTTTTACATCTTGTTCATTATCTTTTTAATATCTTTTTTTCCACAAAACAGACAATTTGAGACGATTAAACGGTGGCAAGCATGAGCTGACTGTCGTTTTTTTTGTTTTTTTTCCTTGAACTCAATGTGCAACAACTCTTTAGAGCGCGCAAGAAAGTAAAGTCTATAAATGTAAAAGTGCGGTGTGCGGCTCGTTGTGAACTTGGTACACTGATAATGGATTTCCTGTGCAGTCAGTAAGTTGTAAGACTTTTACCATATAGGGATACAACAGAGAGGAAGGCTTTTGGGCAAAGGGAAGAGGAGAAAAGAAGAAGTGACGACGCTCACTTCTCAAGTCCCAGCTTGTCGACAGCTGAATCAGTACTCAGGAGCTCTGCTCTGCTCACTGTGATAAAGATAAGTTGATCTTTGTATCACATCGTATAGCTGCAGCTACCATTTTAGCCATTATAACCATTTTAAAGTTGATGCTTAAGCTGAGAGAGTGTAAATAATGAGATCCCAATCTGAGTCATCATCAGATAAGGTGGCATGAATGGGTTGTGCAACAGTAAACACATTCCTGGAACATAAGCGTGTGATGCGTGAACTTTGTTCAAGTTAATTCTAATGTTTGTTTCTCACAGTCAAGATAATAGCAAAAATCTTGAATTCCTGCCATTTCTTTTGTGTACTGCTTTAATCAGTTTGTTTTGTGTCATGCTTCCAGTTGCCTCTACTCACGGAGGGACTTATCTCTCAACTGATTTGCCGCGACAGAAGATAAAGCCACATCCATTGAAATGTTTCTCGAAATCCAGTCTGATTCAGTCTGATAACCAATGAAGTTTACAGACTGGATTTGTAATCACAGTACAGACAATATTCATGAGAATTCAATGAGTTTTTGATGTCATTCTATGGAAAAATGAGCCCATGTGCTGAGCTGAATTTATTAAGTATTCTTGGATTCTTGGATTTTTGATATGACTTCATTTCTCATACAATTCACTGATTATAGAGTATACTATTTGTTTTGCACATCATTGTGTTCAGCAAAACAACCTGAAAATAAAATCATACCTACAGGAGTAAGGCACTTAACTTCGTGTCCTATAATAAAATGCAAGAGTTCTGCACATGGTCATCTAAATGTATTTGTTCAGAGATATTTGCCATAAACAAATCTCGTCTTCCAGTCACTTTCATTGTCACAAAGAATTGTTTGGTTTCATGTGGTTCATCTCTCACATATATTGTACCACAAAGTAATTCATCACTGGCATCTAGTTTGTAGCACTGTGGTGAGGCAGATGGCTGGATTTAAGCAACACATTCAGCTGTGACATTGCAGTTTCTTAGAGACTTGCAGTGCAACACACCCGATTCGGTGATTCTTATGCCCTTAAAAGGCTTTTTTCAAGTGCCTACTGTTTCGACAGTAGTTTTCGACCCTTTAATTGATGATTTGCGAACTCTAGTGGCTACAATGCGAAATGACAACGGATTAACCAATTTGCTCTCAATTTGGTTTATAATAACGTGTTTACTATTAAGGCAAGGGCTATCCTGTTGATTTAATGTCAAACAGGAAATTCGAAATATACAAGGAGAAGTGTCATACACAAGCGACGAATGTAAGCTACGCATGTAAGTTTTTGATTTAATATATTTTTCCTGGATAATAAAGTTTAAAACTAAATTTAGAGACGTTTTCTTTCCATTGTAACTACAAATGACATTTTGACACAGTACAAATTTGGTCAACGGTTGCCAAACGCTGGATGAATTTAGGAACAGTAAAGTGATATTGAACGCACCCTATTTTGCCCCCGCCTCTTTACACTCTTGGCCAAACAAAATCTACGAACACATAAGCACGTGATTATTTAGCTTTAGTCGATTGGCTATTCTCGATGTCAATGGATATGCATCCGGAAGTTTACATTTTACTGTAGATGCAGAATGGGAAACTTACCTGCTCTTTAGAAAAAGGTTAGTGACAGGTTGATGTCGAGGTCGCACATCATCTGCTTTGGTTCAGTAATGCTGTGCTACGCGAGCTAAACGTCCAAGGTTCAGTACAAAAATACATGTAACCAGACACCTGCAGGCTAGCTCTGTCGTAAATTATGACCATTTTATTCTAGGCAGTTGTCCTCGTCGTGCTATACTGATTCATTATCAGTTAGTAAACTGACATGCATTTGCAACACGCACTTTATCACGAGTTGTTGCATCGTGTGTGTGTTTTGCGTTCGCCTTGTTCGAATAAGTGCATGAATTCATGTCCGTTAGGTTCGTCACGTGATGAATCCCGTGGCTGCGCCCCATTCTCACTACTTATTTCCGCATTGATACGTGTGATTAATTGAAATGCTATCTGAAATCAACACGTCGCGCTGTGTACTGTTTCATTTCGCTCGTGTGTGTTGATGCGTTCACCTGCAGGGCATCATGGGTAACACTGAGAGCGTGGTGGTGCAGAAGCGGCTGGCCCGCTTCCGGCCTGAAGAGCGGCCTGTGGTGGAGGGGGTCTTCGACAAGCTCCAGGCTGGTGCTGGGGTCTCTTCAGGAGCGCCCGGGAAGATTGTAACCCTGGAGATGCTGAAGGTGTGGCTGTGCTTGATACATTGCAAACTGGGTTCATGTTCACATGAGTATACGTCAGTGGATTAAAACACACAATAAATAGAAATAGTTTCAACTTTTGGAGTCCACTTACACCAGTGTTTTTCGACCTTTTTTTTAACCACGTCACATTTTTTACATTTGAAAAAAAAAAAAAAATTCAATGGCACAACAACCAAAAATATTTTGATATTTTATAATATGATAATATATATTTTTTCTGTATTATGTTAAATATATTATATGTTTCATTATAGTATTTTTAATAACATATAAAATGACACTCTTTAGCCTAATAATGACAATATCAAATCAAATCCAACTTTATTTTAAAAGCACTTTTTTAATGCAAAAGAAAATGCAACAGAAATGCCCCAGACTCTCACGGTACACTCAGTGGTTGAAAAACTGACTTACATGCATGTTATGGTCCCATGCGTTATCTTCCCCAGTCGTCCATGGGCAGCCTGGCTCCAGACCCCATGGTGAGGAGGGTCTACCACTGCATGTGCGGTATCGACAGCGGACTGGCAGCGCCACCAGCGTCCGGGAAGTCCGGCAGCAGTGCCACCTGTGGTGTAGGCCGAGAGCAGATGGTCATCTTTCTTGCAGACTCCCTAAGAGGCACTTCTGAAGAGCGGGCGCCTCTTGTTATGGCCATGTCCCAAAATGGCACTGGACCATCAACCACCGTCACTTGTGAGCAGGTAGCAGAGGTGAGAACAAAATAGCAACACAAAGTGTTGGTGTGTGCGTTATACCTGTGTTATTTGGAGCCTGGCTTCTCCCATCCCTATTTATTGCTTTCTGAATGGAATTTCTCCTCTTACCGCAGTTCCTACAGGACCTGATTTCTGCTGTGGTCCAGATTCTGGTTCACAGAGGCCGCCTGCAGGGATGGAAACCAGAGAGGATGGGTGATGGCTCTCTAGGCATCAAACTCTTGGCAGAGCAGATGTGCTCTGAACTGAAACCTTCAGGTAAAAAAGGATATTCAGATGTTTACAGAAACAGAAAAATGGATGCTAATACTCACAATCTTACCGCTTTACTTCTCAGAGCAGGGGTGCTGTGATGTCTCCTGTCTGGAAGATTGGATCTTCAGGGTCTCCCAGGTGTCGTTGTACCTGGAGATGCTGGTGGCTGAGGGCCTGAGTGTGTCCCTGAGTGGCCGGCCGGCCCCCACACTGCTACCTCCCTGTAGAGAGACACCATGGAAGGAGCTGAAGTGTCTGCTGGACATTCCCATCCTCATGTTCTTGACACCACAGGTCAGAAAACACATATTGTGTAGTTATTTATTTAGCACTGCATCACTCATGTCCTCCGTAGAGCTCTCAAACATGCCCACCTGTATCACTTTATAGTAAAATCTTAATATAAATTTTAATTTTGCATGCATGAAAACCAAATCAGCGGACATGGAAAATTAACTGGATCACAATCATCTTTTAAAACATATGCTGAACCTTTAGACCTAGTGAACTGTATGCATATCTGCTTGTTTTTACCCACGTCCCATTTGGTGTCTCCAGCTGCCAGACAGCTACAGCGCACCCTGGAGACTGGTGTTTTCCACACGGCTGCACGGGGAGAGCTTCACCCGCATGGTAGGAGGCCTGATGAAGCGTGGTCCCACCCTGCTGCTCATCAAAGACACAAAGGGACACATTTTCGGGGGCTTCGCCTCACACGGCTGGGAAGTCAAACCTCAGTTCCAAGGTGAGAGGAGCTTGTAGGCGTGTCGGTCCACAACCTTTAAAACTCATGAACCAGAATGATTCGTAACTCAGTCGCAACAAAGAGGCTGAAATGGATGTTACACGTGTACAAAAACCAACAGGAAACTTTCATCATTGTTAGCGATTGTTGATTTAATGTGCTTAACCTTTAAGCTGGTCTGTGCGCTCTAAATATTACAAATCACCCGTGCATTATTTATTACTGCTAATGCTTACATTCTCCATTTAGCAATTACAAAGCTTTTAGTTTTGTCTGGGGTTTGAACAAAACCTCCTATTGAGCACCACAGAAATATGACACAGTGAGGAAGTCATAGCACTCATTTGAATGCCAGTCTCGTGATTTTTCAGTCCGATCTTTCTAATTTGTGTGTGTGTGTGTGTGTGTGTGTGTGTGCGTGCGCGTACGTGTGCGTGCATGCACAGGTGACTCCAGATGCTTCCTGTTCACTGTATTCCCCAGACTCAGAGTTTATACAACGACAGGATACAACCAGCACTTCATGTACCTCAACCAGAATCAGCAGACCATGCCGAACGGACTGGTGAGAACGCACCGGCTAAGCCCTCCTCGTGAAATCTGCCGCAGTCGATAGTTTAACATGGATTTAGGCTGATATCAAACCTGTCTTTCTCACAATATTTCTGTTGTGCAGAAAATGTTGTCAAAATTAGCAACTGCAAATTGGCATATTGTATTGGCTTATAGATCATATAATATCATTTCTACCTGGCCAGGAACAAACGAGTCTCAACAATCAATCATAATATTTCAGCCAGTTTATATAAACGAAGAATCCAAAAAAAAAAGGAAAATGTAATTCACTGTGAAGGGGGGGTTGTGATAACATATACCACTTTCTAACCACTAGGGGGTGACTGAGACATCTTTGGCCAGCTGCAAGCCCCAACGCACTGAACTACCTGCCTTTATAGATGAGGACAGATTAGATCTGACCTGCTTGTTCCTGTTCTGTCTCCTTCTCCGTGTTCCTCTCCTGCTCCTCTCCTCCTCTCTGCCAGGGGATGGGCGGTCAGCACGGCTACTTTGGTCTGTGGCTGGACAGTGATTTTGGCCGGGGCCACAGCCGAGCACGGCCAAAGTGCACCACGTACGGCAGCCCTCAGCTTTCCGGGAGGAGGACTTCACCGTGGACTCCATGGAAGTGTGGGCCGTTGGAAAACCACCTGAACCGGCGGAGGTGAGAGACAATAGCATAGCGCAAAACAGTGTGAATGCATGACAAAACAGTTTCATCATTCATTCAAACAGGGTACACATTTACATACAGCCTTGTTTTTTATCAGTGTTTATATTTTTTACTTCATAGACCCTTTCTGTATAATTTTAAAAATATAAAACAAATGATAATTTACCTGGATTTTATGTCTCAGGGCGAGGAAGGGGAGGGCAAGAAAAGCATCCTTGACATGGATCCAGAGGTTCAGGCCATGATGGAGATGACAGGAAAAACGCTGCACAGTCAGGGCCTCAGGGAGCCAGAGGAGGACCAGGACCAGTGACGAAGACCACATCACGTCGAGGCTCGTGAAAACTTCGACACGACTGATTATTATTTACTGACTTCTGACCCTGTCAGCTCGACACTTTTTCTGACGGCAGAGATGTTGGCGGCTGCAGACGGCACCGTCACAGCACAGGACTTGTCGCATAGCCAAGGCTGAGCTGGTGTAAAGGCAGGAGGCGCTATGGAGCCTCTCCGTGCAAAGATGTACATGTTGTTATTTGTGTTTTCTCCAGTGTGTGTCCGCCAGTATTCCCACAAGGCTAGACTGTTTTTTGTTTCCACCTATCCAATTGTAAAAGATCTCCAACTCAGCTATTTAAATATTAAGCCAAAAGCAACCCGAAAAAAACACATATAGGTAGACAGACTGACTGGTGACTTTCGGAGACACTAAGGTTCTGTTCCGTTTCAAAAAAGCTGAAGAGTCCAGATGCTGCTGGTGTCTCACTTACCACACAAAGTGGAACCGATGAAAGAATTTCACCTGTTGCTACAGGCAGTTTGTCAGCGTAGAGATCATGAACATGTCTATTTTCAGTTTCATATTACTGTGCAATAGTTTGCTGTGAGTTTGTGAAATGTTTAATGCATAATGTTTGAGACATAATTTAATTCATACAAGTTCTCGTTGCTTCACCCTCTGAGCTACTAGACTGTTTGTGATTATCTGACTACAGACAAGTGAGAAAATGTTTGGCTTGAATACATGAGGACATTCAAATTGCTCAGACTGAAGACTCTGTAATTACCTCATTGACTCTAATCTGACTGAGTGTTGATGCTTGTGTTACTTTAAGTTTCAACAAAGTAAAACATGACGGTGTGGAAATATTATTGAAAACTGATGGAGGATGCTGTGTTTTTGTTTCACAAAGACACAAAGTAGCAATGGTAACAAGTGAGTGCTATAAGGGGAATTTGTAAACTCTGTGTACATTTACACAAAGACTACAAATGTAATAAAATGTGATAAAACATGAAGTACAAGTCCCTGCTTAAAGTTATTGGACCAACTGCAGATCAAAAGACCTGAAGTTGAAAAAAAAAAAGAATAGACGTTGTAAAAGTTAGAGAGAGTTGGAGGGTGATGCAGGGTTTTTTTTGTGTGTGTGTGTGAACCAAACATGTTGCATTGATGCCTAAAGTAACAAAAACACAGCTGTCATTGATGAACTGCGATATACTTCTAGTCAGCGTGACTCAGTTGATGGAGGGATGTGATTGTAGGGGGCTGTGCTAGAAAGATTGTCAAAGGTTTCAAGAACACGTTCACCAATTATACTTATTTTCAATTGCACTGCCCTTGGAGCAACGGACATGCTAATCTGCAAGTTATTGGTTTGATTTGTGTATAATCACATTGTGCATGAGGACAATTTTTAATCTAAAAAAAATCACCCTAGAAGTCATTCTTCAGTTCTTTAAATATGATGATAAATGGGGTTAAAACTCTGAGTACTGAGACTGTTAATATTTAATAGTAGTTATAAATTATTTGTATATCACAGTGCATACTGTTGGGCTTGTGTATTGGTTTCTGTGTGTGTGTGCGTAATGCTTTGCAATGCAATACCTCGGTGTGGTATGGGTGTTGATCCACCACTCAAAATTAAACCGAATAATACACTAGATGAGGATTAACTTGCCTCCGGCTCCTTGTTAATCATAACGTTGGGGCAGTTTGAGGTCAACGCACCTGACCTGACAAACTGCAGGCCTGTGTTTTAACTGGCAGCATCACAGCGATCACGACCCGAGAGGGGTATAGGGGGGGGTGGTGGTGGTGGTGGTGGTGATGGGGGGGTGGGGGTGTGGGGGGTCTGGGAAGCCTGCTGTCACTTTTACAGGGTAGTTTGCATAGATACGGTCCCTCTTCCGGCATTTTTTTTTTTTTTTTTTTTTTTTCAACAACATGAAGGCTTTGCCTGTAATGCAAGTTAACTTTTACTTCCTTGTGTACCCAGATAGAGGAACTGGCCGGTTTGCGGCTGGCGTTTTTTTTTTTTCGTGTGTCAACACTTGACATCCTCTCTCCTGCTCTCATCTCACAACGTTTGAAACCATGAGCAGATAGGACGGCGGTGACCGCGCGCAGCTGAACTACATCCGACGTCAACCCGGCAGAGGTAAGGTTGTCGAACGGTGCCGAAAAATCTTCCGTTTTATTTGGCAACGGTGTGCGTCTGTGCGTGTGCGCGTATGGCGGCAGGGTAGCAGCCCGGCGAAAAATAGAGGAAATCCGCCTTTTCCCCCCACTACTTGCTGACCGCGTTGCTCCTGGCCTGCCAATGGCGTGTGTGTGAGTGTGTGTGCGACAGACGCACTCTCATACACACACTCGTACAGTTTGGCGCACACATCTAAACGCTGAATCAAAGAACTGTTGGGCTTTGACTGTGAAGGGAAAATTTGAAAGGTCGGCGGCAAGAGCATCTAACAGGATCACTGAGTCACCCGGCCCGACAACAGTGGGGTTAGCTTCCATTGGTTGGATTAGTTTTGGTGAAAAGCAAGAGCTTGGGTTTCATTTTTTTTTTTTAGATCGGTTTCGTTTACATGTACATACAGAGTCAAGTGTAGCTGGAGTTTATTCATAGGTCATCCATAGAACTCCAGGAAACAGCCCTCTTTGGCCCTCTTTGGCTAAAACTGAGGCTTTGTGAGACCTCTTTGTATTTAGAAGTGGGAAAAAACAAGGTCGACAAGGTGGTTTTAGAGGAAGGGGTGAACACCTGGCTGTGGCTGCTGTCAGTAGCCTGGCAGATGTATAGGCGTCCATTGAGGCATTAAAAAGGAGGCCGGTTACCAGAAGAGCATTTTTAGCGTTTTAGTCTTTCGGTTAAGAGGAGCAAGCAAAAAAAAAATAGACTGTCCTCATTTCTATGTCGATGATTAACATGCTAGAGGCAAATTGTTGTTCAAAAAAACACTGGGAAAAAGCTAAAAAAAAACAAAAAAAACAAAAAAACCCAACGTGTATGGAATCAGAAATCTCATTCAAATAACATTGAAAAAAAACAAGCCAAAGTGAGCTTTGTAGTAAAACAGTAACAATCTTTGTTTCTGTTTAAAATCAAAATTCCAACCGCTCTGATAAACGGACGCCGAGAGACAGAAAACAAATCAGACTGGAGCAAGATGCGATTGACGAGAGGTGCTTTCCATATCACCGTTAGTACTGTCTGAAGGCGAACCAAAAAATATACGCCACAATCCAAGTAGTTTTTCAAATAAACTGTTAACCGTTAATAAACAGTTAATAAACTGTTAATAACTGTTTTCGTCAGACAAATGTAGATTTGGAGATGCAATTGAGAGAGAAACGTGATGGTCCTTCATTCTCTTACTAGGTTTTCTGGACAAATACATCAGGGTCGCCGAGTGAGTGGTTTATCAGTGGTTAATCTGTCTGTGTTACATTCCCTTCATGTTATTTAATAGTCCACTACTCTTTGCTTACTGCTAGTGTGGCAGCAGCAGAGCAAACAGACTGACAACACACACTGGACCATCACATCATCATTCTGTCGCTTCAGTGTGTGCCTCCCTCTCATCGGGATGCACCTCTGCCACTGGCACTGCATCGCAATATACCAATGTGGGCTTCAGCTCTTTATATAGCAGGAAGCACTTCAGCCTAAAGACATTTGTTAATCTAATTTAGGGACAGTCCACTTAGTCACAGCAGGAAGACTATGAGAAGGGGGGGGGGTCGAGTGAATAAACTTGAGTGTATTACAATATGAAGAGCACTGAAGCATCGTATGTCACACTTTCATTCGATATTTCGTGAGACTGGTGACTCGAACTTCATTTACTTAGACCTCTTCATGTGAAACAACTCCATGTGATAGCACCCCCTCACATTTGCAAGTGAAATATTTGGCACGTCGCCATGTCACAGTCAATAGAACGTGAGACTCATACACAGTATAATGGCTGCGGATTAGCAGTAGAAGGTAAAAGGGTATTACACTGTTAGAAAGTCAGAAAAACTGAATCAGGCGTGTTTATCGCGCTAATCGTGCGTGCTAACCAAGCTGCTTTTGATAGGCGACGCAGGAGTTTTTGAGTAAAGTTCACTTGAATAAAGTCCACAGAGCTGCTAAATACGTTACTAATTATAATGTGAAAGGGCTGGCAGCTTGCATGTCAGTTATGCTGTGCAGGCCCCGTGGGAGTTCAGACATGGGGCAAAATCCGCTGCCTGGATTATTGTGGCTTGATCACCGATCACTGCAGGCTGTACGTCCGGCGGCCTTTTGGCAAGAAAGTGAAGCCGGTGTTGCCTTTTAAAGCTTTAGCCTTGGTATGTGTTGGTTGTTGTCCGTGCTAGCGAGCAGCCGACACCTCAGATGGTTAAACAGCATCAAAGATGTGAGATGAGGCGCCGTAGTGCACCCAGGACCAGACAGCAGTTTGTCATAAGCAACCCTCCTCACACAAATTCACAGCTGCGATAGCGCAAACTGCTGCACCGCTAAAGGTGCCAACCAGCTCTTGTTTCTGTGATGCCATAAAGCCTGCAACACTTGAGATGATTTCTTCACACAATCAAACTAAACTTTGCAGGCCACAACGATGAATTCACAATATGAAGTTCATAAAAGTGACTAGTTTTCGCATATCTCTGTGAAACTTGCACTGTCTGTCTGGCATTCGTATTGTGACTACTCGTGTGCAAAGCCGTCCACCTGTGAATGTCCCCGCCGATGTCTCATGTTCCGTCCCAGCCGCAGAGATGGCCAGCAGGGGGCAGCAAGGCGAGATGACGGAGTACAAGAAGATTCTGATCAAGCGGGACTTGGAGATGGGCGTGGTCATGACGGTGTACCGTCAGAAAATTGAGAGGCTCACCGTGCAAGTCATCATGGAGACGCAGCAGGTGGCCTGGACGCGCACTGCAGACAAGACTGATGGTGCACGTGAGTACAAAGTATTTGAAACACACAGTGACGAATTCCAAACGTGGTAATAATCCCTGGCGTGCCAGGATGGCCCTTCATTCAGCATTGAGCAAAGCAGATTCCAAATGAGTCCAGAGTTGAAGAGGCTTCATACAAAAGTGAACTTCTTAGGAAAACGAAAGAGGAAAAGCAAACCTAACTATTTGTGGGCCTGGTGGCAAAGTAAATGCAAAAATAGAAAATGACATCACACATCCTCTGTATGCTGTCCCCCCCAATCTGTTGGCTGTGCCAGCCGTGCTGTGTCGTGAATGCATGTGAATCCCCTCTTCCTCCCTGATGTTGGTCCTGCACCGGTTTGTTTTGGCGAACATGCAATGCACTACTATGACATCTAGTGGTGAAATTGTGTCGTAAAACTCCTTTAAAAAAATGAGTGTCACAACGCAGGTGAGAGAAATGATCTATAATGAGTTAAAAGCTGAGAGAAGCTTTGTTTGATGCTAATTTTTTGGCTGCGCATTGACAGCTGTGTACCAGATTGTGCCAAGATATGTTGGAGACTGAATTCCACTGCCAATCAAACATGATTCACAATCATTAGATGATGTCTTATGATTTCAAAAGTTATGTGCTGTCATTCTGTCAAAAGATTACTTGGCCAAAGGAGGTAAAACGTTTTCACTTCTCAATGTTGACAATCTAACAACAAGCCTGATCCATAACTCAGTGCAGCTGATTTGTATGTTTGCCATTTTGCAAGGTCACTTAGTTGTGTTCAGTTCGTTGAAAAAAAAAAAAAGTAATTCGTTGGGGCATATAATGAGTTGGCAAAAATGTGCTCATGAAAGCCCACAAAGTGCTTTGCAGTCACACATATTCGAGCAAGCTGCAAATGTGTGAAACAGAGAAAGAGCCATTAACATCACACATCTAGAATGTTTTGTTCTATTCTCAGAGGGTCTCAGTTAACAAATACCCTTGACAAAGGTTTTGACTTACAAGAAAAACCTTGCCGATCCCCATCGCTGTGCGTGCCGTGTGTTTCAGTGGACCTGTTTGAGATCAGAGAGATCCGGCCAGGGAGGAACTCCAAAGACTTTGACCGCTTCAAAGATGGAAAGGACAAAACCGACGAGAACACCTGCTTCACCATTTTCTACGGCTCGCAGTTTGTTCTGAACACACTCAGTCTGGGAGGTGAGGCCTGTCTTTGTGTGTGTGTCTCATTTCTAGAAAGCAACCAGTTGAAATGAATGATTTGTCTAGTGTGCATGTGATATTATGAATTAGATGTTCTGACCTATTTCTGGACTGAAAGAAATAGACATCTCTGAAAGTGAAAGCAAAATATCGGCATCGATACCAAGATGCTGTAGTTCTACCCACCAATCAGTGGAACAAACTACTGATCGGCTTCACGGTGATAAAAATACCACTGGTACTACCTGGGCTGTTTGTGTTGCAGCTGACTCAGTGGAAGAGGCTCAGAAGTGGCTGATCGGACTGGGGCTGCTGAGGGAAGAGGCACTGGCAGCGCCCACTCCAGTCATCATTGAGAGGTAGACACACAAGAGACACACACACACACACACACTATGAGAACAGAACAGAATTTAACAACGACGCTGATCATCATTTTTCCCTCCCTCGCAGTTGGCTGAGGAAGCAGATGTACTCCATCAATCAGACCAAAACAAAAAGGTGCAGTCGATATTTGTGATCCAGTTTCCCATCCCGGCGAGCGGTTGTTACTTGTTGCGTCTCCGCGTTAAAAGGCAGCGTTCGGCTATGACCTTCTGCTGAGAGGCTCATTTGCAAACTCATTTAATCTCAATTCAGTCGTATGGTTCACTTAGGATTATTTTCAGTATTATCATATTTGGGATAACAAGTATAACACAGTCTCCCGACAACAAGTTCATACTTTTTGTTTCCACAGCATCTCCATGAAGGAGCTGAAGGCGCTGCTCCCTTTGATCAACTACAAGGCGCCGAGCTCCCGCATTCTCAAAGAGAAATTCCAGGTACTCCTTCCTGGTCATGTACTTTACCGCCCACTGTCGTCAGTTAGTTGACACATGATTATCTTTCTCGACGTGATATCATATAAGACAACTGCTTTGGTCCAACCTGTGCACTTAGCCACTTGTCGTCGAATGAAACATTTGTTTGTTCAGCAACAAGTTTGATTTCCCTCCTTCAGTTTTAAGCCCTTAATCTTTAAAACCAATTAATCAACGCTTTTGTTTTCTGCTTTCACAGGAAGTAGGAGCGAAGAAGGACCGCCTTGACTTCGAGCAGTTTCATAAATTGTACAAGCACATAATGTTTGAGCAGAATGAGGTGAGTCTGGCAGCAAAGAGAGCTTTCCACACGGCACGGTTATGTAGCTTTTTTTCGCACTTCTTCAGTTAGCCTCATAAGATGAAAAAAACAGCTAAAGGAAAATAAGACCAGATGGGTTTTTTAAAGCTAAAATTTATACATGCAAAAATTTCAATATTTGTATTTCTGTATTTCTAACCCAGATTCTCGATGAGTTCAAAAAGGAGTCGTGTGCCTTTATTCTTGGGTGAGTTCACCTTTTCTTTCACTCACTCCTTATTTTGTTGCCTGATGTGAATAAACCTGATCTTGTGGAGACTGTTAGCAGTTGGTCAGCAGTGGTTGACTGAGTGTTTGCTCTCCTACGTCACACAGCAACACGGATAAACCGGATGCCTCGGCCATTCTGCTCCATGACTTCCAGCGCTTCCTCATCTATGAGCAAGAGGTGAAATCAGCCCCTCCAAGTGATCAGCTGCCATATTTTACTGATATATTTGATGATATTTACTTTTTTTCTTTTATTAAGAACATTTAAAATATGTATTTAATTGTACATAACATTTATTATTTCAAAGTAAAGTTTGGGAACTGAACTTTCTGTTGTAGAGATTTATAAGAGAACAAACAGATGGTGTATTTAATTTCATTTGTAATTATGATTTAAGATGCTTGTTACAACCATTTAATTGTGTAATTTTTTTAATCAATTTTTTATCTTGCTGGATCAATGTGAAAAAAGAACAACAAAGTTGTTTTCTAGCTTTGTTTCTTTACAACGTGTCTCTTTGTTGCTCAGGAACCCTGGGCTGGAGACTTGAACAAAGTCAGAGAACTGATGACCGCATTCATTGACGACACCATGAGAAAAACCAACGACCCGGTGTTCACTGTCAGCGAGGTATTTGAAGTGTATATTTTAGTTTTGGTGATTTTTTTTTTTTTTTTTTTTTGTACAAAGCTGTTTATTTTTTGGTCAACTCACATGAAGTCTTTCTCTTATTTTTAAGTTCCTCAGTTTCCTATTTTCCAAGGAGAACTCTCTGTGGGATGAGAAGTTCGGCGTGGTCAGCAACCTGGACATGAACAACCCCCTGTCACATTACTGGATCAGCTCCTCGCACAACACGTCAGTAATGAAAGGGTTTGCGAACGTGACGCTAGAAGGAAATCAGTATGCGTGAAACTGGCTAGCTGTGACTTAAGCTAGCCACTAGAGGCTAATGACAAGATAGTGAGGATTTTAAGCGTGTGATTGACTATCCCATACAATATTGATTTGATTGTCAGGAATTTACTCTTTTTTTTTACACACTGTGTCCTCAGCAGAAAGTTGGAACATGAGGTCATTAAAGAAACGTAAAATAAAACGTGTTTGTATCTTTGCCGCTTGTTCAACAGCTACCTGACGGGCGATCAGCTCCGCAGCGAGTCGTCCACGGAGGCTTACGCGCGGTGCCTGCGCCTGGGGTGCCGCTGTGTTGAGTGTCAGTATCACTCAGTCAGTATTTTCGAAGAGTTTATACAAACCAGCGTTTAGTGACAGAAGTTGCTGAATGACAAGAGCAAAATCTTCAGAAGTGAACGAAAGGAAGTGAACGGCGGCGGACAGGAACTGTACTTTGCTATGTATTAATCACGGCCTTTTTCTTTGGTCCTGTGTGTTTCTGAATGGACCCAGTGGACTGCTGGGAAGGACCTGGGGAGCCAATCATCTACCACGGCTGGACCCGGACGACCAGGATCAAGTTTGAGGACGTGGTCAAGGCCATCAACGAGCACGCTTTCGTCACATCCGAGTGAGGATGGAATCAAATTCAGCCAATGTGTTTTTGGTTCCTTTGAACCACCTGCCGATACGTTCGCTTCAAAAATACCTGTCGTATCCGGCTGGTCGTGGTGCTTTTTGACGGCGGCGCTTCCCTCTCAGGTACCCAGTGATCCTGTCCATAGAGGAGCACTGCTCTCTGGATCAGCAGCGTCAGATGGCTCGCATCTTCAAGGACGTGTTTGGAGACAAACTCCTGACGGAGCCCGTCGAGCAGATGGCCGAGCAGCTGCCTTCACCCACGCAGCTGAAAGGCAAGATCATACTCAAGGTGCGCACACGTCCCCTTTTTTTTTGTCGATATTGTTGCCGTGTTGTGTTGTGTTGACCTCTGTGTTCTTCACGCAGCACAAGAAGCTCACCATGGAGGGAGGAGGAATCAGCCGAGACTTCAGGAAGGGCCAAAAGCAGGGAGACCTGGAGATCTGGGATCCTGTGGATAATGTACAATATCATCAGCATCACTATGGATGATTTTTCAGCAATACTTGGTGGCTTTTTGGCTGAGTGGTGTATTTATTTTGGTGTGAGGGGAGAACAGGCAGGAGAAGGTCATTAATTAATTCATCAATTAATTAAGACTTGGAGCATGAAATGTCAACTAGTTGACCAGTCACTGACAGTTATATAATAACAAGAAACAAGCCAAATCCAATGCGGACCTTCAGCTCACACCTTCAGTCCTTTTCTTAATCCAGTTTCTAGCTGAGCACTCAGCCACAGAATTAATTTTTTGGGGGGAAACAACTTCCTGTAAACGCGGTCAATTTTAAACGTAGCTTGTGTGCCATTGAATCTCTCATTCTTGATGGGGGAAGCAAAGACAATTTAGGCGCCAGTTCGGTATGACGCGCTGCGCTGAACAGCGGCACCAGCAGGGGAAACTAACCTGTGAAATTACGCTCCCCAGCGGTGGAATAAGCACTACTGCGTGATCTCCGACGACAACCTGTACTACGCGGAGGAGTACGAGCAGGAGGAGGAAGAAATCAGGAAGGTGGACAAAGACCTTTATTTTTCCACACATTCTTGCTTTTTTGTTATTACATTGTCATTTTTTACAACTTTTAACAACATAAACACCTGACTTTAAAGGGAATTCATGACATATTGTGTTTTTGTCGTCCTTTAAGTACCCGGAACAGCAATTTACAGAGCCCTGGTTTCATGGCCGCATGAAGGAAGGCAGGCAGATGGCCGAGCGCCTGATTCAGGACTTCTGCATGGAGAGCAGCGGAAGAGACGGCACCTTCCTGGTCCGACAGAGCGATAGATTTGTGACAGACTTTACCCTGTCCTTCTGGTACCACATCTAAGTTTGTTTGTTCTTTTGTTTTTTGTTTTCAAGATTATTGACCAATAACGGCCGTGAGCCAAAGCATTAAAACATCAGTCCCTCACCGCAGCTGTCAACCGACTCTGTGTGTTGTTTCAGGCGCAGTGGGCGGGTCCAGCACTGTCTGATCCGCACTGGTTCGGAGGGCGGGCTGTCGTACTTCTATCTCACGCCCAACCTCCACTTCCCCAACCTGCAATCTCTGATCCAGCACTACAGAGAGCACCCGCTGCGATGCCAAGACTTCGAGCTGCGCCTCACCGACATCGTACCTCTGCCGGATCCCCACCTAGATAAAGGGTTTGTCACATGTGTCTGACCGTGTTTGAAAAAGGTTTGGTGTGTTTGGCTCAAATATACACTGAAATACACACTGTACTGTGCAGACTTTTCACATTCATGTTTTTTTTTTTTTAAATTATCTTTTTTATTTGGAAAGGCAAATTTCCATTGCACACATTCCCAAAAAATATGGAAATGATTGGCTCCACATTCAGTGTTATCCAATAATGTGGATGTAAAAAACAGCTAATTATGATGGAAATCCTTGGTGTGAGCACAACGTCTCAAATACATGTTTTTAAATTTACTGAAACCTTTGTCGGTCCAAAGTGTTCTGGAGCTATAGCACCAATTTGCAGTAACGTGCGTTCGCTTGCCTTCAACGCTGTTACGGTTTGGGCGTTTTGCACAGGTGGTTCTACAGCGACCTGAGCAGAGGTCAAGCGGAGGATTACCTGATGAGGATACCAAGAGACGGCGCTTTCCTCATCCGACAAAGAGAGGGAGAACAAGACTCCTTCGCCATCACGTTTAGGTGCGGTGACACTTAACAGCTTTATCGCTACTTTCCTTTTTTTTTTTTTCCTTCCTGTTTTGGTTTCTTTTAAAAAAAAAAACCCTACTTCAGAGGTGATGGAAAGGTGAAACACTGCCGGATCCAGAAGGATGGAAACCTGTACCTGCTGGGCACCACTTCAGAGTTTGAGAGCCTGGTGGAACTCGTCAGCTACTTTAGGAAAAAGCCACTGTATCGCAAGATCAAACTACGCTACCCAGTCACCCCGGAGCTCGTGGACCGCTTCAGCACAGTGAGTAGCCGAAGCGAGGAGCATACCTGGAAAATGCACGGAACTTAAACAAATGTTTCACTTGCTAGCTCTGATATTTGCTGACATACTAAACCTGCAAGTGCAGCGAATGCTGATCAACTCTCGGCCCTTCCCTCAGAACTTCTGTTCATCCCCCAAACTTGGTGTCTAATGACTTTCTGTAACTGGCCCTGTGCCCTGTGTTTAGCAGGGGAAAGGCTGCACCACTCTGTATGCAGCGAAGACATATGTGGAACCCAATGAGATTGAGCCCTCGATGGTGTGTATTTCAGCGCTTCACCCACTCACTGTGACTCTGCTCTAATTTTGTCCCGTTTCCTTTTCATGAATATGTTTGTAACCGTGTCCGATCCTCTCTCTACTTCAGTCTACGAGCACAGTCAAAGCGATATATAACTACCAAGCCGTAGAACCTGATGAGCTCAGCTTTTCCAAAGGAGCCTACATATATAACGTGTCAAAGGAGAACGAAGACTGGTGAGGCCACACACACAAACATCAGCATCTTCTTCGTACTTTCGTAACACAGCCACAAAATACATTTCTGTTTCAATTCACTCACTCTTCAGGTGGAGGGGCGACCACGGTGGAAAGGTGCGGTTTCTCTTCCCAGCTAACTATGTAGAGGAAGTGAGCAATAATTTCACACTTGAAGCTAACGACCAGGTAGGCCTAAAAGTCTGGATTCGTCTGACCACAATGTCATCGGCGTAGAGTTTAACCCTCCCAAAAAAAAACAATGTAAGTGAGTTTTTGATGTCCATTCACACAGGACATGGAAGAAAACCCACTTGGTGAACTTTGTCAGGGTGTCGTGGACATCTCCAAATACAACATTCAAAACTGTGAGTTCCTTCACCGTCTCACCTCCCTGCTGCACATCCTTGTTTCACTTGGGTTCCGCAAAGCCCCAAATCTTCTCTATACTTATAGGTATCGGTCTCCTAAGATAAGGACTGAAAAGATTTGAAAAGCAAAGTCCAGTCTCTTATGTAGCTATTTTAAACGTTGATAAGATAAATAAACTACCTTGATCTACTTGTTTATGATAGCTCACTATAGCGTTACATCTTCTTTAACTTCATAGCGGGTCTGAAATGTTCTCCATACATTTGTTCTATCTAATACAGTTAGATTTAAGATTTTTTTTTTCACCAGAAGAGGCTGTTATCTATTTCTTTTTGTTTTATTTTCAATTAAGATATGTTTCCACCAGTGGTCTTAACAATGAATTGATTGAGTTAATTAAAATTGACGTAGCCACTTGTCTTCATAAAGCAAGAGCAAGTGGATTTGCTGGCATAACTTTAAGTAAGTTTAAGTTTATTGACACCAGACCTTTTCTAAGAAAACCAGTATTCGTTGCGATACGTTCACTACCTAATAGTGTCAGTATAGTTTTCTAATCTTATGCCCTCAAACAAAAAAGTTTGTTTCAAGAAAAACTGTGAAATGGAAGAACGTGGAAAGCCTCCAAACAAGTGCTGCTGCCGCGAAACAGCCAATGTCATCTAGAGTGTCTGTGTATTATTGCCTTGCGTCCCGACTTCACCTCTCATCCAAATGACCCTTCTGCTCCCGTCTTGTTTGTAGTGAAGAATGGTAAAAATGGGAAGCCCCATGTGTTGCAGCTGCAGCACAAGGAGGACGACGGACTGCAGTTTGATCTGGCAGCGGGAACTCTGGAGGAGCTCTTTGATTGGTACAAGGTGTCCTGGGACATTACCCAGCGAGCCATGAGTCAGCAGTACAACAGGGAGCAAGAGGCAAGTCGGCTCAGTCACTTACCCCCATAGGTGACAGTAACTTTAGGGGACGTACACGTATGCGGCAAACATGCCGGGTAGCGCATACAGGCGTCGACCACAGACGTGGGCTCGCTGCTTTTTTCTTCTTTTTTTTTTCCCAGCGTGTGTAAACAGGAAGTGGCTGTTTTTTTCTGTCCAATCTCAGATCAGGCAGCAAGAGGAAGTTGAGAAAAAGGCCGAGGTTGCTATGGAGATGTCGGACCTGGTGGTCTACTGTCAGCCACGCAGCAAAGAGAAGGACCGCTTCGGTAAACACGTGCAGACTCTCACACTCTCAGTGGTTTCAACACGACCAAGTATGAGATCAAATAGAACGGCCCAGGACGCTCTTGTGGTGTAATGCTGCGTTTGGTACGGATTCCAAAACAGATTGCAAAATGTATTGTTTTGAGATCAAACATAAAAAATATGACGATATAGTGTAATTTATTAATTACTGTCCTTGCTGTCCTTACTGTCCATTACTCCCGCTTCAAAGTGGTGAAGTATCACCTTAAAGATGTGACAGGCTGCTGTCTGCAGTAACCATGCACAGTGTTTAGCAAAAGCCCTTCCTCATTGTGTAAATGGAAATGTTGTCATGTCATGTCGCTAATATCTCATATCTGTTGGGAAAATTCTCCGTGCCGAAGTCAAATTCTGTGAGTCACCTCTCGGGTTTCTCTGTAAATGCCAACAGATTTGCTCACTGCCTGTTTGAGGCTTTGTCTAACAGCACCTCCTACTTGCACAGGAAAAACTGAGGGCCTTTCCACCTCAGCGTCTTCATTTCGGATATGGCTTCACTTTTCTTACACTGCGAGTCACAGTTCGTCAACAGACAGGATGTGGCCTGTAGCCTGTCGACTGAAAACCTCTGCGTGTGACACCTGGCTAACTTTGGAGACTCTGAATTTGCATACAACTTCACTGATGTAGAGTTTGTCATGGGACTCCGTTTTCCCCCGGAGGGTTTTAATGTTTTAGTCAACTTACCCATGCAAATCACATATTTCAAACACTAAGACTTGAGAGGCTTGTGAATCTTTATTTTATGAATTCAAACTGTTACTACTAAAGCTAAATTAGGAGATTAGAATTATAAACGGTCGACTTTAAGCGTGTGTGTGTGTGTGTGTGACTCTGAGAGTTTCTCTTGGTCTGTGGTTGCTGAGACGCAGGACTTCCTTACATCACCAGTTGGACCATCGCTTTTTACTGACGTTGAAAACAAGAAGAAGAAACATAACATATAAAGCCAAAACACCATCGACAGAAAGGTTGAGATTGTATCAGTCCGCAATTAGATAAGATAAAAAACTAAAAAGGGTTGAAAAGACAATCATGATAATCACTTAAAATTACAGAAGTAGGACTTCTTTTTTTTTCGAGTTCTTTGGCTTGTGGTTTGGTTTGGCCTATTTTCCCCTCAATACAATTAAGTTTATGACCCGTACCATTGCGACCTCTTTCAGCATGGATGTCTAGTTGATGATATGTAACACAGCTGCAAAGAAAAAAGTAGGACTCTGTAGTTTGCAACATACAGATCTGCAATATTTGCAAAATCTACAAAAGTCCATTTCTAGATTATTTTGTTCTTTGTTTTCTGTTTTAACCAATATTAACAGTTATGTGAATGAAACCATCCATTCTGAAGCCCGTAACGGCCGCTTCTCTCTCAATCTCTTCAGACAGCTACACCTACAAAGAGATCCGCTCTTTTATTGAGAACAAGACGCCTGGAAAGAGCCGCACCAAAGACTTCCTGCTCTACAACCGTAAAGCGCTGAGCCGAGTCTACCCTAAAGGCCAGCGCGTGGAGTCGTCCAACTACGACCCCTACCCGCTCTGGGCCACTGGCTGTCACATGGTGGCTCTCAACTACCAGACTGCAGGTAAAGTTCACACTTATGCACTACGATCATCAATCAAATAGTTTTGTGTGGCCATGCAGCCCTGGTGGAATTCTCCATATGTTTCCATTTATCTCTCCTCTATTCCCTGCTGGGGGTGGCGAGGATTCAAGGGCAAACAGGGCAGAGAAGTCAGAAGGTCACCGGGACTCAGACACTAAAGCATCTCGAGGGGGCCACAGTTACCAGGGCTATTTTATGAGCAGTGTTGCAGGGATTACTCCATCAAAGTAATCCAATTACTGATTACTCCTTAAAAAGTAATCTAATTACTACTTTAACTAATTTGTTTCACAAGTAATCGATTACTATTTACTTTAGTTAAAAAAAGATAAAGTAAAAGTTGAGAATGTCTGGTTTCCTGCACATAATGAACCACAATATTCTTTCATTGAGACGAGATGAACCCATAATAATGTTTGTATTTCCAGCTACAATGGAATCGCTGTTTTTAATTTTGCCGCCGCCATGCTTGTTTGGTGCGTCGTCGCATATCAATGACGTTGCATGCACGGCTGCATCATCAATCTGCGACATCGTTGTTTTCGGTTGTTTTTCTGAATTTCAGACATTTTGTGGATAATAAGAGGTTTTTAGCTCGCAAAATATTTCAGAAAAGCAATGGAATCTTTACTTGATAAAGTAATTATGACATTATTAACGGTTTTGCCAGAGTAATCCCGTTACATTAATCTGTTACTAAAAAAAAAAAAAAGTAGTTTAATTACAGTACTGGATTACTTAGGAATGGATTACTCGCCAACACTGTTTATGAATAGCTGTGAACGGAACAGAATATGATTATTATAATATGACACTCACGTGTTGAGTGAACTATTTCATTTTTTTTACAAAATGGCTGCTGCGAGAAGGGTGTTTTAATGACAGAAAGAGGAAGTGGGAGGAAGCGAGGGGAGGCAGATGCACAGGAAGGTGTTGGACCCGATGATTGCCAGGAGCACAAAACTCTACGGGGACATCAGGTGGTCGGCTGAGGAATAGCAAGAGCCCCAAGTGGACCAACCATGCCCTCCTGGCTGGGACACGGCTAAAGAAGCCATTTTCATACTGTTATGTTTCAATGCAGCCTCCGGGGTGGAGCAACAGGTTTGTTGTCACTATCTCCCCTATGTGACGTCACGGAGGGCTGATCACCATGGCGTTTCAGCACACACTTTTGCAGAACACACCAGATCGTTTTCGGGCATTCCTTCCCGTCGTTTCGACCGGATCGACAGCGGGTGCTTTTTTCAACCTTTCAGATAAATACACCCAGCTGAACAGCGCCCTCTTCAGTCTGAACGGACGCACGGGCTACGTGCTGCAGCCGGAGCTCATGCGCAAAGACAACTACGACCCTCAGCAGGAAAAGAAGAGCGTCGAGTATCACCTGGACATCAAGGTAAGGGACTGAACCGCTCGCCACGCCGAACCGCCAGATGTTCTCCCGGTAACAGTTTCTCCTCCGCAGGTTCTCGCCGCCCGGCACCTTCCCAAGCCCTCCCGCAGCATCACCAGTCCGTTCGTGGAGGTGGAGCTGTGTGGCTACACAGACGAGAAGTGCAAGACCATTGTCTATCGTAAGAGACGGGCGGGGGAGGAGGGGTCCGCGCGAAGCCCGTTGAGACGGGACAGTGCAAGCCGGACCGGGGCCGATGATGACGCGAGTGACTGGGAGTTCTGTCCTTCCGCCCGCCGCAGGTGACAACGGCCTCAACCCGGCGTGGAAAGCTGCAGATCTGATGACTTTCACCGTGCACGAGCCAGAACTCACCTTCCTGCGCTTTGTGGTCAATGAAGAAGACATGTTCTCCGACCCAAACTTCCTGGCCCAGGCCACATTTCCTGTCAAAGGCATTCGTTCTGGTAAGAACGCATCGCACGCTGCAGCGCGGAGAGGCCATAGGTCAATGCATCGTTCTGACTCTAGCTAGAGTAGGTTTGAGACAAAGTACATCATGTGCACACCAAACTGTGTTTCTGGAAATAAGAATCGATTGACTGCAGGAAGATTTGGAGGTTACAGGACACCGTAGAGTCAAGGCATTGCAGGGTGAGATTCTCTGTAGCACAAAGTGTTTGATATTTGTTTGTTTGAGACAAAACTTCATTATACTATATCACAAGGACTGTTCCAACTTAGCCGAGAATACCAGAGAAACCTTAAGAATGTTACATGGACACACATTATCCCCGGCCTAAAACAAACTCAAATTCAGATTAGATTGTCAGTTTGTAGTAGTAGATTCTAAGTTCAGCAGATCTGCTCGATGTTTATTTTAAAAGTGTCTCACACAGAGAGGTGCTAACCACACTGAATATGTACACAACGGCCTGACAGCAGGGAGAGATCTTTTGAGATGAAAACCTGATGAGCACCTTTCATTCAGTTTTTCTACCATTGTCATCATGGTGTGTCTACTGTACATGGTGCATTGCCTTGGTTTCTTCTAGTGTCCATTAAGAAAACTATATAGGGGATACCTGCGACCTCACAACAAATTAAATGACTATATAGTAATTATAATAACACCAATTTTCTTCTACTTCACCTTGGAGAAGCAAAAATGGCTAAAAACATATTCAAGACACTATAAAATAGAAAAGGTTCTTCTGCTTCTTTTTTTTCTCCCTTTCCTTCTTTTCTTTCTGAAGCCACACTCCACCAAAGATCAGTCACATGTGTCCATGGTTCTGTAAGTCTGGTTTCTAATGTCTGACGAGCCGTCTGCGCTCTGTCTCTCTGAAAGGCTACCGCTCGGTCCCTCTGAAAAACGGCTACGACGAGAACCTGGAGCTAGCCTCCCTGCTGGTGCACGTCAACATAAGACAAGCCGGGGTGAGTGACGGTCACGCGTGCAAATGCCGTGTCATCCGCGCCAAACACCGCCCGCGCTCACTCGACCCCACTTTGTTGCCCAGAAGGTGGAGGAGGAGCTGTACTCGTCGTCCAGCCAGCTGAAGAAGCAGTTCGAGGGCGGCGCCGAGCCTTTCCTGTACGACACGCACAGCAACCTGCAGCGCACCACCCTCCCCCGCCAGCAGCACCACCACCTCATGAGGGAGCCCAGCACGCCCACAGGTCAGGCTCTTTGGCTCTTTGGATTCCGACAACGAGGATTTGGCTGCACCAAAGTCGGTTGTAAAGCGTTGTTTGAGCTGCAGTTACATTAAGACGAATCTGCGCGCCGATACTTCACATCTTTTCCAGATGGATCGTTGAGTTCACGGTGCTCTCCGTCCCGGTCGTCCTCTTATATTGGAAGCAGGTCTTTCATGGAGATAAAAGTGAACGGTCGGCATGTTTTTTTTCTTTCTGCCCTTCAGGTCCAAAGAAGAGAAGATGATCGACAGTCAAGTTGTGCTCCAGACCACCTGCTTTGTGCCTGAGTGGTGGAGAATGGATTGAAAAGCGCAGTGTCAGTTCCCTGCATTTTCTGCGTCGTCACTAAGAAGCTCTATATTTATTTTAGTACAGACAATAATAGTAATGTCATTAATGATGCTACTGTGCTCTCAGGCAAATCAGGGAATTGTGAAGATACATATTAGGGAGCTTCTCTCTCGGAAGCAGTTTTGAAAAGGGAGGAGCTTCTTCCATGACTCAGTGCTTTACGGCCGGTGTGTGAAAATGAAGGAAACTCACTCTGAGGGCTCTCCATGTGCATTCATGCCGAGGACATTTAGGTGCACCCGCTTTGAATTTACCATCGTGTCGGTTGGTTTGAAATACTAAAGTCACTGGTACTGAGCTGATGTTAAACGTGTATTACAGAAGACTGAGCGGAGGTCTGTTCACGAGGGACGTTATTCTCTTTGTGCGCTCATGTGTTGTTTTTTTTAGAGACACGGCAGGTCCAAGACAACAGGTGACTCCCAGAAACATTCCTTTTCTTTGTTTGGGACTCTGTGATGTTTATGGCTTTACTGTAATGGATCCTCTGAATCAATAAAGTAGACTATGTATCAGTATTTTAGTGTTTGATTATGTTTTTTCTAACATTTTTGTCTCTTTTCGTCTCATTAACGTAAGGCTCTTGCTCTTCTGCAGCAGGTGAAAGCTTGCTACTTTCAGTCACGGATAAAGACGCTTGCCCTGTGTTTTTTCCTCAAAAGTGGATCAAACATTTCGTCCAACTTTTGTGAAAAATTAAACTTGAAAGTGACCAGGATTTCCACAAAGTCAAGATGCACTGATCCTTTCTTTAACAAGGAAGCACGGAGGAGAAAGGGGGGAAAATGTAACGTAATGTATGTGAAATTCTTTTGGACACCCTGCAGATAAGAATCTGGTACTGTTAGATCGATAGGCAAGGTGAGTCAGCTCTCATAGGCTGGTGGGTAATAATAAAGTGAGTACATAGTTGTGTGCTAATTGTATGTGCCAGCTAATATTTGTAGTGTTTGTGGTGTTTCTTAGGATGTTTTTATCATGAATGTATTATGAGTCACATGCGGGGATATGCGTCACGCGGTGTAGGTGCTACATCAAGATGCATGAAAATGTTCAAGAGGATGAAATCGGCCCATTGCGTTTTTTATTTATTATTATTGTTGTTTTTTGTTTTATATACTGACTTTCATTATATGCGGTATTTTGTTTTATTTTCAAGTTGAAAATAAAGATTTTCATCCATTCATTCAAAACCTAATAAGAACCTGAAGCAACACAGCGCTATAGTCCCAGTGGTTCAACTTGAAAGAACAATATCCTCCACCACAACAAGGGAGCGCCACTGGGCACTTTTTTCCTCTCTCTCTCTCTCTCTCCTCTCGTCTCTGTTGATCTCCCTCGCTCACTCAGTTTTGCAGCGTGTTAATGAGTCACTCAGGTGAGTGGCCTCCGGCTGCCATATGGGAGGTGGCAGGTATAGAGAGAGGGATGGTGAGGGAGGATGATGAAATACTTTGAGTGAAAGAGAGGGAGAGAGAGAGACTGAGAGCGCCACCATTAGACACCTGTCAGTGCAGGCTGGTATCTGAGCCTGAGGACTGAACCCCGGAGCTTCCTTCAGACTCTCTTGACTGTAAACAGGTGTTTTCCCCGGAGCTGGAACTTTGCAAGCAGAGGAGCCACCGTCACAGGAGCTGATTCGAAGAGTGAATTCTCGCCTTGAGGGGATTTCTGTTCCCGCTGGAATTTGCCCTCTGCCAAGTGGGACGAGACAATGGCAGACTTCCCGTCCAACGTCAGCACCGAGACCAGCTCGCCGGCCTACCAGAACCAGACGCAGGGGGGCAACAGCCTCCGGGGTCTGGCCACCAGCGCCAGCAGCGTGGTGGACATGTTCTTCCTCAAGAGCATCCCGGCCATCCTCATGATGGTGGAAGTGGTAGGTGACGTGCCCAAAGGTGGCTCTGTCTTCAGTCAGCTTTTCAGGAAATGCTACACATGACCATTTTGTTCCACTGCATAGGTGAATTTGCTTTAAGCGTTTTTCAACTTTATATTGTCACCTGATTTTGGCAGTGCCAGGCTAAATGAGGTCAGCTGCTGCAGCAAATGTTTCTTGTTAGTAATTAATGATGTGCTCTGTACTGTGCTTCATCAAGCTATAATGCCAACACCTAAACAAATTAGCACAACAGACTGATCATTTTATGTATTTTGTATCATCATCAGCCGCAGTTTATATCACAATATATTGTGAACTAATAGAACTGACAGATCATTTGGCGCAACAGTGAAGCTGTTCTGTGTTGCAGAACAGGGACGCACAATGGCCTCGTCAAACTGAGGAGGGAAAATAGGAGGAATTTGTGTGTGTGCAGCCCTAGCGTCACAGAGGTCAGGTGACCGGCTGTATGCCTGTCATGCTGCGGGGATCTTTGACCGGCTTTTGAAACAACTCTGGTCGTTAAACATCACTCATTTTCTATGGCTTTGAATGGTGGTGTAGTAGTAGAGCTCTTTAACTGCTCCCGAGCAGTAATCCAAGTTACCCTGACGCAACCGCTAACGAATCTCTCCCGACACGCTAAACTCGATTTGTTCGCCTTTGAAGACGTCAACTTGAAAGGCGAACAAGTTTAATGCCAGCTGACGTTTGATGAGCCGCTCCTGCGTGAATAAACAGGGAGCGCTAGGAGAGCACCAACATAAATGACAAACCATCCGGGCCAACAAGCAAACAACTGGAGTCACATGACTGTTTTCTCAGCTTATACGGCCCGACTTATCTGCTGGTGACAGTGAACAGGGTTTAAATGGGCAAAGCCACGACGTCCAAAGGTCACGTTGTGAACGTTGCCTCACCATCGTCGAGCAGTGGGTGGAAAGCTTCTGTGACTGTAAAAACCACCAATGTCACAGATTTGAAAATAATAATACAATTACATTAGTAAAAAACATTAGTCATTTATTGAAGCCCTTAAACTTTGACTTGCCTTCGCTTTATTACTATGAGCTAGGTCAACAAAAAAATAGTTGATAAGGGTGATGGAACTAAATTAGACTCTGAGACTGTGCAATGTGTCACTTGTTGTAGTGGAACAATTAAAGCAGCTCATCCAGGCCGATTACATATTGAATCCCATTAAAACTGAGGTGAAAACGCTGACGGAGCTCACAACACCGACCATAAAGGGCAAGTTGTTTCAGATAAGTGTCCATTATTTCTCCCGCGAGTGTGGAGGCGTCAGGCAGTGACAGCTCCCATGCTGTCTGTGACCATGTGACAGCAGTTCTTTAATGGGATGGCGTGGTGTTGAGTTTGCAGGGTGTAGAATATGATACATCTGGATATATATTAAACTGTCAACAAAACAAAAACAACTTCTTTGACTCCTTTTTTTTTTTTAAACGCTTCTTTGGATTTTGCCATTGTTCTTTCCATTATTTCAGTTTCCTGCGCTCATAATTGTATCTCTGTAACCACTGAGGAGGAAGTTGAGAATTAACTGAACCTAACCCCAGCCGAGGATCGAACCACCATTGTGGGTTATAAAATTTGCACCCTGGCTTGTCAAAGACGGGTGCTATGTAAAGGTCAACCTCAGACTGTTTGTTTGTACAAGTGCGTCAGGTGTGTGGGAGGGAAACCTGAGCCCTGCATACCTAATAAACCATCCCTCCCTATGGGACAGGAGCAGCAGCACAGTTTTAAAAAAAAAAAAAAAATCACACAACTTCTGGACACTGTCTCATTTTCAGAGTTCACGAGATTAACACTGTAAAGCAGACGGATGAAGCATTTCTCAAATCTCACCTCGCAAGCTTTGATGACTGCTCACTTACCCATGCGGTGACAATCACACAGCTTTCTGGCCACATCTTGTCTCCTGTGTCTAGTTTGTGGGGATGCTCCACTGGGCGCTGATAGCCAGCGGGCCGCACACATTGCTCCCGGCGTACGGCTGGGTCCTGTTTGTGGCCATCACGCTGTGGCTCCTCACCACCATCCTCTTCTTCCTCATCCTGTTCGGCGTCCTTCAGAAGATCCCGGCCGTCCCCTGGTCTATGGTGGTAGGCAAACACACTGCAGGCACACTCACACAAAGAGCAGAGGGGCTGAAAGTATTCACATTCTGTGCTTCATAAAAAGTATGCATCCTTGTGGTAAAAAGAAATACTTTGGTAAAAGTAAAAGTACTGATTCAAAAGTATTAAATAAAAAAAAAAAAGCACAAGCAATACATTCATTGATAAGCTCGACAATAATCTCACTCTAAAATATGATCCGGTTTTATATTTAAAGCAACAACTATAATAATAATAATAATAATAATAATAATAATAATAAGGGAATTCTATTCACAGAATTTGTATCTTGAATACACTTTTAAACGCAAAAGTAACAAGATTGTTATGTAAGGAGTAGAAAGTACAGACAAAGATATTTGTGCACAAATATAGGGTGTAATTGTAAAAAGTCATCAGAAAATGAATACTAAAGTAAAGTAGAAATACCTGAAAAATCTACTTGGGTGCAGTAACGAATGCTACGTTAGGGGGGGGGAGCATGTCTTTTACCTTTCTTCCAAAAGGTCAAAGAAAAAAGGGAAAGACAGGGAACACTGGAAGCTAACTGTTCCACTCCTCCAGGTGATGGTGTATCACGGCGTTGCCACCGTCCTCTACTTCACCGCCTTTGTCACGAATGCTGCATCTGTGAATCCCTTTTTCGTCTTCCACTGGTACTACAACAACCTGGCAGCGGCCTCTGTAAGACACTACTGATCATCACTCACACATGAGAATAACGTTTGCCTCGCAGCACGATCGTTCCCTGCGGTCTTCCACGGCTTCAACGTGAAACCTTCATAGGAGAGCTATTTCATTCGTCATTGTTTCAAATTTCAGTGGAGTCAGTACGCAATCGCCATCCACTGGCCTTTCCTTTGGAAGGAAATCTGTGCTAGGGGCCCAGGAAGAAGACGCAACTGCAGATTGTTAAATAGTAACTTAGCACACTTTGCAGGAGATATGAGGCTGGCATAGTTAGCCTCAGGGGAAGGGATCTATCCCTCTTTAACTGCTCATTAAATGAGGGCCATGTGACCAAGAGCGTCGATGGGTGCACATTCTTCTGTTCAACAGCTTGGGCCTGACACCGTGTGTAATAAAATCGTTAAAGGGGTGGGGCTGTAGGGAAGAAAGAGAGGGAGGTACGTGAAGGAAGCAAATGGAGATGTAGGAGTCGGAAAGAGCAGATATCAGTCTCTTTATCGGCTGAAGTCCACAGCAGAGTGGTTTACAATTAGCAGAGCGCCGGGGACACGTCACGACTCACACACGCTGGTTATCTTTCAGCATCAGGTTAGGATGTGCGTTAGAAATAATCTATGTAGGGTGACAGGGATTGATGTTGAAAAGCAGTTAAAGGGAACGTTGCCTCGGACATGTTAAATGTTTCTGTCTGTGTCTCTCCGTGTCGTCTGCCCAGTTCTTCGGGGCCTTGACCACCCTGCTATACGCGGCCAGCACTTTCTTCTCCTACCTGGAGTGGAGGGAAGACGGCGGGAATGCCGCCACGTCCACGGTGCCCACCTAGAGGACAAGAACTTGTGGATTCGCCAGGAAAGACAACATTGACTCCTCGTGTTTTGTTTAGTTTTTTTCCAAGATACTGTACTAATGTGGATAGCCAGGAGTTGATTCCTGACTGTCAGCGCATCACCGAATTTACTGTGGCCAACAGGCCCAAAGTCGTAAGCGTCACCTCAGTATTACTAAGTGGATAAAACCAAATTCAAACGGTGAACGCACCACTCCCCTCTAATGATCTGCACAGACTTTAATTTGAAATTAAGCGCTAATTACCCATCAGAACTGGCTGATGAACAAATGCTTTTCCCTTATTTAATAACACTTTACTGCACATGCAGTATTACACATGACAAAATCAAACTGAGCTGCAAAACATCCATCGAATATAAACATTACTTCAACTAGCTCTGAAGCGAGGATTAAACTTAGTCGCTCAAATTCAATGTTATTTTCTACTTCAATCTCAATATAGTAGCAAGACACAAACTTGAATGTCTCGAGCCTAATTATGAAACTTAACACATACCTGTTTACTTGGGGTGCCGATAGTTGAATTCATCAAGATGACTGCTGCTGCTGCTGCGATGAAATCGGTTTCACACCGTCATCTACGTCATAATGTCGACTGACCTGTTCTTTAACTCACCTGCGACACTCTGATAACTGTCTCACGTTGAGGATTTGGCGCCTTTCACACATGCAAAGTCGTGAAACTGACCCCAAAATTGAAACGTGTTTCTCCAACATCCCCCGTGTCGAACACTTTCGGGAAATGAACGATCGATTTATTGCATTGAATGTTGTTCCACTGGAGACTTGAGGACACAGCGCCCAGCTCCAGTGGAACGTGGGTCTCTGTGAAACAAGTAGCATAAGAGACTGTACCGAAAAGTCGACAAAAAAAAGTGTTTTAAGGCTTTTATTAGTTTGTTTTCCAACAAATCAACATTTTTTTTTTTAACCAGCGACATAAATATAGTTTCACATTTACAGCACTTGTGTCAAGATAAGTAAAAAATACTTTCCTCTTTACTGAAAACTGTACCGTGGATATATTTCTACTTACACAAAAAAATCACCTTCACAGGCACAAAACTAATTTCAGCTGAATTTACACGATGACGAAAATTGAAAACATGTTTCCAACATGTTTGTTAAGTTTTCCTGTATTCAAACTGGAAAGAGACTCATTCAATTTGAGGAATCAGCATCTTTTGATTGCACCTGCTTATGAACCAGGGGGGCAGTGGCGAGGGCCAGACGACGATGATTAACCTTCACTGTGTGAATTTGCAACGACTGGACGAGGTCACAGGCTTGGATTTTGGATATTATATAATAACTGGAGTTGGAACTGAATAACACGTCACATTGTACTGCCGCCCTCCTGCTCTGTGGAGCCTCTGAATGATGATGGCGGGGAGAGATCCTCCCCTCCTGTAAACACATAAAGGCAGCATAAACCAGGATCCTTCAGCACGATTATGTCAGATGAGCCATTTTAACCTTTTAAGTCATCCACGATGGTCAGTGTTGCAACTGGGGAGTAAAGATTTTTTTTTTTCCCCCAATATCAATTTTTCACTTAAGCACACATCCAACCTGGAGCATTGAGCTCAGGAAAGCTGTGAGGGGACGTTTATGGGCAGCCCGCCATCACGGAACAAACTGAACTCCAAACACTGATAACAGGCTTCGTAAAGGCCCGTCGGCAGACTGAACCAAACAGTGACGGAGGAGGCAACTCAAGTGACGGACGCAGTGTGCTGATGAAGCGTCACTGCGATTCATTGGAGCCGGTCTGTTCACGGGCCGAGGGGACCAACAATGTGACCACTAGTCCTTGACTCAGGTCCAGACCCCGACCTTCCTTCTCCTGCACAGAGATGCAAACAGCTGGTTATGAAAATGAATCATTAACAGGCAACCGTACCTAGGAAAACATTGTTCTTTTCATTTCCGGAACGGCAGCAAAGTCGAGCGAGACTCAAATTGGACCGCTAGGATTTTTTTTCATTGTTTTCAACGCACTCCTAATCTAAATGTACCTGACGTGTGACACAGGCCGGACAGTCAATGTTGTGCTCAAACAACCTTTCTGTTAGCTGTAAATGTTTCCCTGTGAATAAACACTAAAGGTTATCAATATTCAACAGGTCTGCTTGTGCCTTTTTACATCACTGCTGCGGGGCCAAAGTGAAAAGGAGAGCCAGTGGGATCACAGAGTGGCACAGCAGCTGTAAAATATAAATATACCTCAGTCTCTCAACTCAAATGTGCACTATAAACCCTGTCTGGTGAACCACTTATAACAATGAGAAGGTTTTCACCACACAGAGATATATATAAAAAAATGGAATGTCAATGTTCTTCTAAACAAAATAAAACTAAACTATATTCATTTTAAACAGTGTTTCGGTTCACAGAAGACTCACACGTCTGTAGTCCAGGAACATCTCCTTGAATGCAATGAAGTCAGTGAATGTCAACAGCATGTCAAAGATGTCACCTGGCACCTCATCTTTGTTCTTCCTGTAAATTGGAGAGAAAAATTTAACTCTCCTGCAGAGCTCATGAGTGTCCAGTTGTGCCACCTAGTGGCCAATAGTTGTAGTTGAAGTACAACAGGTGCATCAAACATGAGACCGGTTGCCTCAGCCTGTCAATAGTAAAGACAGCGCGTCTCACAGTAGCAGCTCTGTGAAGTTGTTCATGTTGAAGCCGGGGATCCTCAGGGTCAGCTGCTGCTCCAGGTGTTTCTCCAGCAAGCTGATCTACACAACAAGGAATAAGATCCTCCAGATGACCCGAGGCCAGACGCCACAATGACTAGGGGTACTGTGACGAGACGACCCGTTTCATTCCAAGACACCCCGTGACTCACATAGTCATTGAAGATGGTTGTGTAGCTGAGCTTGTTTTCCTCCGAGTCTTCAAACTCCAGGTAGTGTTTGTCCATGAAGTTCTGCTGAAGCAGTCGGAAATCCTCGTCTAAAAAAAAGATAAATAGATAAACACAAATAAGCATTATAAACAGGAAACTTTGCTAAAGTTTCATTAAAGAAAGTGACAAGAATGAGAGAAAAATAAAATGCATACTCATGATGATGTCTTCTATGAAGCCAATAACTGAATCGAAAGCTGTGTCTGCAGCTGATGAACTAAGGGGAGAAACACAAAAGAAAACTGATTCTTTGAATGACAAAAAAAAATAAATGTGTTCATTATTAAGTCTATGGCCCAACAAACTGGATGAAATATGGAAAAGAAACATCTGCATGTGGATGACACATCTAAACTAGAGCTGAACTGGGGCCCATTCTGAGAAACTTGTCATCACAAATGGACTTTTGTTTATCTCCCCCCCGCCCAAAAAAAAAAGAAAGAAGAGACAACTCAGCTAACCAGGTGCTTGCAAAGTTTTCCTCGTTCATCTCGATCACTTCCAAGACGTTCTCCCCACAAGGCTGCACAACTGTGGATCAAAGAACGCAGGAAAATCTGTCATGTTGTGAGGAAAATTGATGGCATATCGACAGCATAGAAAATGAAAGACAGCAATAATAGTGTGCGTTTAACTAACTCAACTTTTTAAATGTTTAGAAGTTTTTACTGAGAATATTATTTGGCATACAGAGTATAAAAACATTTTGTTTCCTCCCTACAAATTAGACGAGTCTACCGTGACACTGACTTATGTTCATTTCTTATTCACTCAAAGTTACACTGAAATGCATAAACATATGTTCTAACATTTATAAGGAACAAATACCATGAGTGCTTTAATAGACATTTAAAGTAGCCACTAAACTTGCTGAAGCACTTTGTTGATATTTTCTAAATTCTTTTAATTCCTTGCGTATGAATTAATGAAAGCATCAAGGTCCTTCCTTGGAACACTTTTAGCTAGAATGTTGAGAGAACAATATTGTCGTTGCCGAATTGACATTCCACGTGTTTGCAATTATCCAGAATGTGTCATAGAAGATCGAAACCGAACCTATCAAAGCAAAGCAAAGAACGGGAAACAGTAGGGGGAACAAATATTTCTTCGCTATAGAAAAAAACGCCTGAACCAATGTTGAAAAATAACTTCTAGCCTTTCGGGCAAATGGGAGAAAAAAAAATGTTTATTTACCTTGACGCTTTAGTAACAGTAATTAATAAGGTAGCTGGCACGTTTCCCGCCGTTCTAAATGTGTAAGAGAATATCTAAAGCCAGTGAGAATACACACAAATTAAAGGCAAACAGAAGCGTTGCGAGCGCTTTGATGTTACGCCTACTAATAATCTGCTACAAATGAAGTGGTTCAAAATGGCTTCCTAACGTCCCTGCATGGTTCTGCGCCTCGCTCAGCACACGTCAAATGACGCGAGAAACAAAGCATCGTTTAGTTACTTACGTCGTTCCCGAATGTCCATCGTATTGAAATAAATATTCCGGCTGGACGGCAGATTAATACATTTCCTGTAGTCAATGTGGCGGAAAGAGTTGTTGCCAAGGAAACGGCGCATCGGTGCGTCTTTATGTTTTGTCCGGTGGAAGCCACCGGAGCATTTTGGTTCCGGTCGGTGAACAGCGCGACAACACCTGCGACTTGGACTTCCTATGTCAAAAGATTACATTATAAGGCCGCATTTAGTTTTCAAGGTGCAATTATTGAATCGCTTGATTAAGACGTGATTTCAAATAACTGATACAAGAAGGGAAACAATACATTTACATACATTTATTACAAATATACCAACTCAGGAAACAAGGAACAGTTTTCTCACATCTTTGGGAACTCTGGAGGCAAATAGAAGCCTTAAATATTTAGTCCTGAACCTCATGACAAACTAAAGTGTCACCTGCATGTTTAAGGTGCATTGGAAAGTTGCCAGCAAACACAGACATGATCAGTCTATTTGTAATGCACGTTTTTGCATCATTTCAAAAATCAATCAATCATGCAAAGATTTGGTGTGATAGTGACCAATCATAACTGAATGCAAAGTTGATAAACAGTTGAAATGTCTGTTTCGATTGCAGATTTTTCCCTAAATCACACTGTTAGACGTTCATTTCATGTTCAACCGCAGAAGTGTTTCAAGTAGAGAACAGACAGACGCTCATCACTTTTAAGAGAGGGATAACAATGTCGATGTGATCAAATGTGGGCGCAGATGCTTAACTGTATGAACCGCGACTGTGTCAAATATATCAAAATTTAAATGAGAAGACTGCTTCATTGAGAGTATGCGACAGTATGCGAAACAGAAATACAAACAGTACCAGGGCCTTAGTTTCCCGTTCTGCCGTAGATACTTTTCAGCTGGATTTAATATATTTGACAGGCAAGTCAGATTCAATGTCAACACCGTAAAAAGTGATCTTGGCATAATTACCTATCATTTGGGGGGGAAAACAAAATAAAAAAAAACAGTCCACTTGAACATTTCATGTTTTTCAACGATTTACTGATCAGTCAATGAAACCCTGCTGTGCCTCACAGCCAGGTTGATACACAGACGTTCACTATCATGTACAATAAGACATTAAGTCGGATTTCGAGCCTCTTGATAAACACACGCGACTAAAAAAACAAAAATTAAGACGTCAGTGTGTGCGCCCAACTCACGGAGGAGCTGCATAAAAGAGATGATAGCACCAGTCAATCAATTTCCAGATTAATTCAAAAGGTTTCTGTGACGATTCAATTTGATACAACCCTGTCATTTGGCTCCTTACACCCGTGCACTGATTTGGAGACACAAAAAAACATGTGGTTTTATCTACAGATTAACACTCCCTGTGCATTTATTGTTCCGGTTGTTACATACATGACTGACGACAGATCAACAACTGGGCAAAGACAAAAAGCACAACAAAGCAGCAAAAGTCAGTCGTGCTGAAAAATAAATCAGAACTCTTACAGATTCAAGTATTAATTATGTCATTAATGTTCACCGTCTTTGAGTGATTTTGCAATTTTACTCGTGTAAACCAAATCACGACCTAGAATTAAATCCTGCATCTTTATGCTCTCCGGCAGCAAACTGATCACATTGATGTTGGTACACAAGGTGAAAGTCAAAGCTACCTCAAGAACACCGCAATTGGCATCAATATATACCCCCCCCACCCCCTTCAAAAAACATGGAAATGAGATAGGTCTCAAATTTATTTGTACCTCAGGTTTAACACTGTACTTGTAATTGGCTGTTTTCTTTTCTGCTACACAGCCCTTTCAGATCGGAGACTATGTATGAATGAAGGTGACGGGATTAATTGAAGCCTCTAGCCTGGAAGCAAAGGGTACAGTAGGAGGTTGCTTCTGTCTTATGACCTGGTCAACGCTTCGGCTTTCCTCCCAAAAACACGCTTGAAAGAACGTCGCTGACTCTTGGCCCAGCTTCTGCAGTGGAGTTGTCAGAAGTACGCGAAAGAGAAGCTGATAAACGAGGGACAGAAAGATCCCGCGGATCTGATTGTGATCCCAATTCCTCTCTCTCTCCCTCTTCTGTCCACCTCTCCATCGTCACCTTACCTTACCAGAAGTCACAGTTCTGGTATCCGCGCAGCACTGCGGCACCAGTCTAAGAGCCCCGCCGGATGGGAGGTGACAAAATGCAGAGGAGGAAGCTTGCAGGCTCGTGTGTGTCTTTTGACCGGACGAGGGGCAAGAGTTGTGTCAAGAGACGTGTGCAATGAGTCTGACGCGAGTCTGGATGTCCTGTCGGCACAGCGGGCACGTCTCTAACTGTAAGGCACACTCCATACACATACCACTGCAGAGCAGAGAGAGAGGGAAAAAAGCAGGAGGTTTTTACTCGTATTGATGGGAATCGTAAAGATAACTTGGCCATCTTCTGCTAACAAAAAAAAAAAGTGTACTATTTAGACCCCCGCCAAAAGACAACAACCAAAAAGTCTGGTTTAATCGATCCAGGCTAGGGATGCAACTTATCGATTAATTCATTAATCGTTAGTTGATTGACCTCATCGATCGATTAACGATTAATTGATAAGTGACAATTATTCTTGAGAACTCACAAAGAAATGTTCAATTAATTGCGACTAATTGAATTGAATTGAATTGAATCGATTAACTTAATCAATAATTAATCGATAATTAATTTATTATTAACATCCCAAATCCAGACTCATACATACCCGTGTCCACAGGGTCGCAACTCTGTGTCGGCCATGACGTCGCAGCACAGCGTGCAGCAGTTATCTCGGATGCTAACCTGCTTCAATAACGCCAGACGCCGGTGTCTGAAAAAGCACACAAGAATCTGTTTGTTACGATGTCTCTATATTTTTGATCTGCACAGCGATTATCTATAGATTTATCTTTTATACCCACAGATTGATATTTTAAATATGTCTGGAAATGGCTTCTTGTCCAAGTCTATAAAACAACAATAAAAACCCTCTTTGTTTCTCAGTTGCTACTTCAGTTAGCACATTTAATTGTTTGCATTTCTTTATGGACCCTGCAGCATTCTGTGGGTTACAGGTAGGACGCTATTAAGCAAGTCTGTTGCAAAAATACAGCTGGCTTCTGAGGATGAGTCATGTTTGTGCTGTGGCAAACCTACGCGTTGGTTGCTGCGTGTAAACAGATGAATTCAACAGACACACAACACATGGGCGAGACATTGCGTTTGTCCCAATCAGGCTTGAGGTTTACCTGGGTAGAATGATTTTTTCACTGGGGAGGAGCGAAGCGAAGTCGTTGAAGGTGCTAAATTTGACGGGCGGCGGGTGACGGAAAGGCTTGGCCCCGAAGTTAAACTCGCACTGCTGGTACGACATAAAGCTGGCCGCCGCGAAGAAACCGGACCTGGGCGGACGCAGAGTGGGAGGTGGTGAGGAAGAGGCTCGCAAAGGAGAACCACGGCGAAAACTGGAGTGGAACTAAAATTGGCGCAGGACGGCGCGCCTGTGGGGGGTTCTTCTTACGTGGCTGAAGAGAAGACCTGTTTCTCTGGCGGCAGCTGGTGCCCGTTCAGGTAGAAAATCATCTGCTTCTTGCTGAGGTCCAACAGGAAACCGATGGCGTCCCCTGGACGGAAGACACAACGCAGCCGTGTGAAGTTCTGACGTGCAGAAAGCGGTTGCAAAAGTCACAAAGCACTGTGCGGACAATACATTTAAAACATTGCGTTTCCTCTTTTACTGTCCTCAAGTTAAAAACAGGCGCCTGAAATTGTGCAGTTCCTTCTGGTGCCACCTACCCTCCTTCCAGCAGGGATGAGAGTGCGGTTTACTGCGTGCATTGTACCAGATAAGCTGCCTGCAGCCATCATACGCACACGAGTATTCGTCGTCCCCGATCCCATAACCCTCCTGCAACACAGACGCACACGACAACACCTAAGCACGCATCCAAGGGAGAACAGGAAGTTGGAAACGCTGCACGTTCAAGTCTCCGAGAGCGAGTACATGGTTGAGGAACTTGCTGTCCTTGGTGGCCCATCCGATCTGCATCACCCCCGACGTGACGGCCGTCACCTCGTAGTACCAGACGCCCGAATCCACGCAGAACGTGCAGCGCACGCTCTCAAACGACGAGGCGTCGCAGCGGGCCTGAGGGGAACAAACAGAGGGGAGCGTGTGTATGTGTGTGTGGTTGTTTATTACGCGTGTGAAGATTTCCGCCGCACGCGACCGCCAAAGGGCGGCAAACTCCCGTCTAACCTCCAGGCCGGTGGGGGAGATCTTCAGGTACTCGCTGACATCGTTGCTGTTGAGCATTGCGTTGATGTTGGCGAGGTTGACTTTCTCGTAGGTGAACTGACGGCCCTCCTTCAAGACTGGACAGAAGGCACAGCGACGCATACGTTTCAAACGGTGACTTTCTTGGCCAAAGGGAGAAACTGCCGCCGTCTCTGCAGCGTGACATCGCATGCAAAGTGGCCCAGCGGCGGACCGAACAGCTCAACAACTCACACAGATTGTCAAGGCTCCACTGCGCGCAGAATCCAACCTGCCTCTTGAGGTAGTCGGAATGTTCCGCCCACGACTCCAAGACAGCCAGGCGATTGCTGATGCACGACTCGGACACGGTCAGTTTATTTTCACCTGGAGGCAAGAAGATGCATAGGGTGCGTTTGTGAAAACACCAACCTTTGCATCGCTGTGGAAGACCTCCGCGGAAGCGTGTCTTAAAAAAAGGCATGCGTGTAGAACCACTGGGGATAAGGGTCGGCCGAAAACATTATGAGAGAATCTAATAACATTTTCACATTTGTCTGGATATAAGAAGAAGAATCAGTTCATTTGAAAAGAGAAGATTGAACTATGCAGGATTTCCAGGTTGATGGTAATCTGACAGTTGACGCTCACAGTCACTGTGTAGAAGGCACTCGTTTTCAACTTGTTCACTCCGGGCAGATGTGAACTAGAATTACAGAGCGTAGACCTACTGGTTTGGGAGAACTTCTCCAGAGCGATGAGAGCGAACAGCATGACAGTGGGGTGGGCCTCCGAGCTCTGCAGAGACAGGAAACGGTCGTTAGCTTTTTTTGAAGGTGAATTACGGGAAATGTTCTTCATGTGATGATTTTTGTTTAAATTTTTTTTTTTTTTTGGCCTGGTAGAGCAACAACATGTCATGAGATTCCTTTCTGTTAAATGCTGAAATGTGAGTGGATGTTAAACAGAAACTGACGCTTCAACCATTTACTTGCTAAAATAAGCATGAAAATACGGGACATGAAACCATGCCAGTTGCCGTCTGACAGAATGAAGCCTCTGAGCTGACGTTCAGCTGAACCCAATGGTCGATTCAAAGCGAAAGTAAAACTAAAAGACTAAAAGTAAAGAGAAGAAACATGCTTTTGTTAGTTGAGTTTGTTAAAACAGAAAATAAAATTGTTTCTGAGGGCTTCCAAAAAGCAATATGTCTTTTCACAGCCCTGACCGCCGAAATGCAGGGAAGCAGTTTAACCGAGTGACAAAGAGACTGTGTGAATTTACTAACCAGGCTTTCTAAAAGGTATTCCAAGGCTCCGGGGCTGAGCAGCCCAATACTGGCTGGACCTTAATGAAAGAAAGCAGTTCAGTGAAATGTTCAGACATATCAGATTTCCACTCCAAAACTTTGCCTGCTATGATCAGTCGTTTGTTAGACGACTGGGAAAAACAAAAACAGCTTTTGGTTGCAAAAACTTTTTTTTGCCCCCCAAAAAAGTTGATTAACAATCTAAGTGTAAAACGAAACCAACCAAAAACGTGGACGCCAACCAAAAACAGTTAAGGCAAGTCACAGTTAGTGCAAAGTCCACATACTTTGACTGGCCGGCGGTGATTTCAAGCAGGCTGCGTGTGTGCAAGCGGTGAAGAGCACCAGGCAGGATTACACGTATTAAAAATGCAGCGAGTGTCACCGTGCAAGCGTACCGGCCAGTTTCTCAGCCAGGCATCCGAGGACAGCGGTGGTGTTCCTGTGTTTGGCAGGGCTGAGAGCATCCTGTTGTGCTACAGCTGAGCTCAGACTCAACATGTCGGACAGTTTCTGGAGGGCATCCTGGAGGGACGAGAGATAAAGGGATTAGTCTGGTGAAGGTCCACAGTGCACCAGTTCTACTAAATGGGGCCGTATAGTAGAGGCATGGGTGAACATACGGAGCGTGCAGCGCACTCGACGCAAGGCTGCCATTAGCGCTTTTTGCGGTGCAGTTTTCTCACCTTGGTGGGCAGGGGACACTCGTCTAATAGCAGGGTGATTACTGCGGGGCCAAGCGGATCGTCTAATGGAATCACTCGAATCAAAGACTGGACAACTTCCAGCCAACCATCATCTAAAGAAGAAGAAAAGAAATATCTGGTTTAACGCCAACTGTGAAGATCATTCACTCATATAAGTCATCCAACTGCAGTTGCAATGATTATTGAAAATTAATTTGAGACAATAATCCTCCAAGTATAATAATGTAAAAACAAAAATAAACATTTAGATTTAGGGATGCTAATTAATCGATTTTCGATTAATTTTCAATTAAGAATTTAATCAATTAAATTAGATTTGTGGCAATTGAACATTTTTTACACAGGTAGTTAATATCATTATAATATATATATATATATATATATATATATATATATAGTGTTGTGGCAGGAAAGAGCAATTTGCCTGTAGATACTGTGATGGTTATAATATACTTCAAAAAAGTTACTTTTAAATAACTTTTAAAAGTTGTTTAAAATCTTCAATTTAAAAAAAAAAAAATGATTAAAAAAATTTGAAATGTGACCCATTAGAAGACAACTTAAAGTCAGAGGATCAATGTTTAGGGTGTTTTTACTGTTCTCTAATGTAAAAATGGGTCACATTGGACCCTCAACATTATTTAAAGGTTAAATAATGTGTTCCTTACACATTTTTCATTGTGAAATTTAGGTTCTTCGGAGAAAAATCGCTGCTTATTAATTAATCTGTGATCGATCGATAAGGTCAATCAACTAACTATTAATGAATTAATCGATCATTTTCATCCCTATTTAGATTCATTAAAAAAAGGGACAAAAATATCAACAGAGCATACAGAAATATCAGCAGCTATATAGCACAGCAACATTGAAACACTGACATGTGCTAATAATCTGTTTTTCAGAAACGCATTCGCCAGCATTAATGCCACTAAAAAAAATAAAATAAAAAATAAAACATATCTTTCCTGTCCATTACATGACTCAGTCTAAAACGGCCCCCTGTGGCTGGCGAGGGCACCGGCTGATGAATAATTCAACGTTGAGCACATCTCGAAACCGACGGACTGAGTGACACCTCGGCTGCCTCCAGGTTTCACTATCGGCAAGCAAACACTCGACGAGGCAGTCGAGAAGCCAGACAACCAGCCTCGGCTGTGAGCTCACCATATGTGCGCGGTGGCACGGAAGGCAAACCACTAGACATTTTTTCCCCCTCTTTTTTGGTCCAGTGGTTTAAAAAAACCACTGTATTTTAAACAAACACGGTGTGCCGCTGAGCACACAGGCAAACCGAGAACGCAAACATTTAGTGAGGTGTTGCATGTTGAGACATAAACATGAGGAGTGTGAGCTACAAATGCAAAAAAAAAAAAAAAATAAAAAATGGATTGCAGTGATAAATTAGGTTAAGAAGTGGCTTTGTTCAATATGACATCAAGCAACAAGCAACAGCAGCATCCCTTTCTAGGACGCCTGGATTCTTCCAACAGATTTAATTCATTATGTGCCCTGATTTGTTTGCTTTTATCTAACTTTTCTTTTTTTATGTCACTTATTTACTGCTGGTTTCGCCTTTTTTTATTTTTTTATTTTACTAATTCCAAGTTTGGAATAATCAAAAGACGGGCTGGAAAAGGTTCCCTGCTGTGTGAGAAATTGCGAAGGAAAACGATCCTCAGCACTTTGCTGGGACTGTCTCCCCATGATATCATCAGGGGATCTCGTGCAACTGAAGGGGCAGAAAGACAAAAAAAAAAGCCCAACAATAAATGCCCCACCCCTACAGCAGCACTTGAAGATGAAAATAGATATTTGTGGCATGGAAACGCGAGACGGCGTCTAGTTTGTTGCTGAATCTTGAAATTCTAGGAGGAACTCTGACATCGAGGGATCATGACACTGTTTTTCTTAGCGGGAGCGTGTGCTTTCCACTAGAAATAAATGTAAAAACACGTCCGACGTGAACAAAGAAGGAAATCAAACAGGGGAGAGCGCGGTGACGCTCTGCTGCTCACAAAGCAACCGAATATCACCGTCTCAGCAGTTCTCAGGACGGGCCGGCGAGCTCAGCCGGAAGGGGATCAGACGGCACATTTGCAATAGAACGATCGGTCCATGGGATGGACTACACGCCAGTTGAAAAGGTAAATCCACTACATGGTTTACACAGAATTAAAGCATCAAGAGGCGGATAACAAGATTTTCTTTTCTTCTTTTTTTTTAATGGTGAACTAAGAGTCAGACTAATTCCCATCTTAAACAGAATCCCGATGCATTAGCGGCAGAGTCCAATTCAGGGATGCAACTTTTGCATCGGTTTTCACTATGTTTTATTTCTTGCGGATGATGACGCTCTAATAAATTATCCACAAGACTGTAGCAATGGAAGGACGCCAACTGTCGTCAACAAAGACAAAACTGGAGGACTACTTTGCTTGAGGCATCCCAAAGCCTCAATGGGAATAAAACAGCTCGATCTCAACCTCAAGGCCAATCGTGTTCAGATGAACACTCGACATTGATTTACATTGAGGTTCTAAAAAGAGGAGGCAGGCAAACTGTGCAAAAGAGAGAACACTAGAGCGATGTTTGAGTGCCCAGCTACAGCCAGCAGTTTTCTCCTTACCAGTTTCTGCCATCTCATGCAAAGTGATCATGGAGTAAGGAGGTTCTTGGTCACTGGAAAAAAGAAACACAAAGCATTGACAAGAATGACTTCTTTATCTGCATTTGCCTGAAGGCCATGCATCAGAGGACAATCAATATATTTTGACACGTCCGTCATCATGAATTCGGGCTCGACACGAATAGGCAAGGTATTTGACCGGCTGATGTATCTCACGCGTTTGTGTTGCTGTGGTGACTGGCATCTAAAAAGGGTTAGTAAACTACTTTTGCCACCATCTGTGATTCAATTAGTGGCAATGAACAGCATGGTTGTCCTACGCAGAGGTAGAGGTAGCAATGCAATTGTCCTAAACTCACTTTGATGGATGTTGTTTCTGTGGTACTGTTGACTCTGGCTTGTCGTGGATTATCCCAAGCGGAAGACTGGATTTACTTTCTGTTTGCTTAAGTCAGCTTAGTTCTCAGATTTCCCAACAACGCTAACAGAAGCTGGAGCTAATTTAATTTCCCATTCAAAACTCGAACTTGCTTTAATTGTGAACCCTGTTGGTTATGTGCCTACTTTAATATCTATATCCAACTGTGGCAAGTTCATTAAGCAGCTGCCCATTACTTACTTGTCTACAAGTGTCCTGATGACAGCCAACGTGTCCAGCACCAGGCCATCCACATTCTGTTTCTTCCGCCTCGGCTCGTGGGGGCCTCGTCCTCTGCGAGGTGGCCTAACTGGGTCTCTGGGTCGACTGCTCCGAGTCTCCCCAGCGTCGACGCCTACCCCCGTACCGTGATCCACCCGCCTGGCTTGTCCTCTGGCTGCCCTCGATGAGCCATGATGATGATCTTCCAAATCACTATCCTCTCTGCACACACAGCTGTTTCCCATGGTTCCAGCGCTGGAGACCACAGACACAAGGGTCTCCCAAGATGGTGGGAGGGAGTTTAAGGTGGAAAAATAGAGCAGAACCTGCGCAAGGCTCCTGCAGGCACAGAAAGTGATCCAGGCGGCTACTATCATATCATTTGAAGATCTTGGATCTTGGGGATTGTTATCCCGGTGGGCTGGGTGTGATTGGCAAAAATATTCATACTGTTGCCACAAAGAGCTGTGAGGTTTGTTGAAATAACGTATAGAAGATATGTGAAAAATCAGGTCCACACAAGAACAGCTGTGAACATCACAGACTAAGCCAGGCTCTGGTCTGATGTCATCAAAGGCTCAAAACACTGTGGAAAGAAACAAGCAAAAGCAAAAAGTTAAACCTTTGTCCAGAATTAAATCTAATTATGCGACAGAAATTAGCCTCGAAGATATTACTTACTAAGGCAACACCAAAAATCAAAACTAATAGGGGGGCACACCCAGGGGATAATTGTTACCGGTCAGTCAAGACGAAAGTGAGTAGTAGACAGAGACGAAAAAGCAGGGTGAAAAATAGCTTGCCGCCCACTCTAAGTAAAGTAGTACATGACGATGTCTAGCGGCGGTCAACTGTCGTGACTGTCACGGCAAGTTAAAATGACATTCATACGAACTAACTTATTGGGAAATTGTTGTTGTGAAACAACAGCTGGTTAAAAGCTAGCTACTCACTACACAAGCACTATAACATTAGCTGTTCAAAATGCAACCGAATCTTACAAAACACTGCCAATCCAATGAATCGCTTAAATGTGCCATCAGGGGCAACTTACTCACGTAGTGATAAATCGGCTGAATGTGAAAGCAGAAGAGACAGACCGGAATAATAACAAATGACAGAGCGCTAGTAAGCAACGTTGTTTCGCTAAACGGCTAGCTGTTAGCCGGATAGCCGGGGCACTCCTTTGATTTCACATCAAACAACACAAGTTTGCTTACGTGTGTACCATTCAACAACGCGCTGTCCCAGATGTCGCTAATTTTTGAAGGTGCGTAACGATGACCCGCTTCAACGCCGGAGAAATACTTCCGTGGCAGTCTAAAAGAGCATATGACTGGTAGCCAACACCTCACACACACATTAACGCCGCTACGCCGCTAGCTGTTTGCTAAGTTCCGTAGCATCATTGGGTAGACTGGCCATCAGCTGTGGCTGCGGAGGCGCGGCTGGGGGAGGAGGGAGGAAATCTGTTGAATATATAGCTCGGACCTGAGTGGCCCGAATAAACTTAAATATATTATTCGTTAATTTTCTTTATGAAGACGTTCAGGCCTTGTAAATTGTATTGGAACACGTTCTTTTTCAGCGACCTCCACATAAAGTACGTGAGACTGTAGCACAATCACCAGCACTTTTAAATACCAGCACTAGTGACTTCAAGTGACTATTACAGTACAAATAATATAGGAGTTTCCTCTGAAGTTAATCTTTTCAACTCAATCATAAGATGTCACGAGATTAATATAAAATATATATGTACCTATAATTTACATGCATATTGCTTTTCGAACCCTTTTAATGTTGGATTTGCACAATTTCACCCAAAACACCCATGAAGTTTCGAATGTGTATTATAATAAATACTGTTTTAAAAAAACAATTTCCAAAATGTTTTGCATTTGTATGGTCACTAGAGAGAGACATGATTTTTAAAATACTCTACTTTTATTCATTAGAACAGTATATTTGCAATTCATGTTTTTCTTGTTATTCAAAATGATCACTTTTAAGAGGTAGGTAGTGAGTAGAGTACTGGAAATTGTGGGTGGGTTGACTCCACTTTTGGCTCAGGTCCATGTTTCAGGGCGCAGCCTTTGAAAGATAAGTCATTTCGGCGTCTCACTCGTTCACTCTGGTCTGATCATACACACACAAATTTAGATAAAATCATCCACAATGGGCGGAGTCACAACAGATCATAACAAAATGATATTTTCCAAACCCTGCTTTCAAAAATGATAAATTACAGCCATATATAATGAATCTACATACCCAGTGCAAAAAAAGACAATGTTGATCTGCTTAATGCATTCAGTTAGTGTGCTGTAAATTGGGGGAGTCGACCACTCTGCTCCGGTCCACAGCTGTATTAAAGGAATTGTTGCGGTACATTCCGCTGATCCCCAGGCTTTTGGTGAATTTCTGTGACCTTGGGTGGTATGATACTGGTGCAGTCGCTGCAGTTGGAGGGCGACGGCCGTAGTCATCAGAAGTAGTCCTGTACAGTAGATTCTGAGGCCTCGCCCATGGAGTTGTCTTCACATTCTGAACTGCAGGAGCCTTCTGGCTGGTGAAAACTGGGTTTCCAGGGTCCAAACATCCTTTTGTTTCTTTTTCACTTTGCTCCTCTTTAGGGGCTGACATCATTCAATCCTAATAGAGAATAATTAGGTAAGGTGAAACAAATCACAAAGACAGAACAAAGAGCTCAACCTTCTTGGAAGAATCAAGATGAAAGTCACATGAAAGGCTATACATTAAAGAGGAACCCATTCCAAAAGCTTTTAGCGGAACCTTTGATGATCTTTGATTATATTAGTAATGGCCTTATGGAACACATTTAAGTAATAGGTATGTTGCCTTGTGTTATAGGGCAGGAGCAGCAAGCAAAACTGACAATTTTTGTGATGTCTTTTTTTCCTCTCATAAAATAGCTACAGAGTGTATTTTAAAAAATAAATAAAAGTTGCGTTTGTCCTCATAGAGATATATAAATGGCAGGTGCTTGATCTTTTTTTTTTTTTTTTTTTTTTTTTTAAACAAAATTGTTTTGTAAACCTCTGAAAACTATTATGGATGTCAAGCGCTCAACAGGTTTAATATTTTATTGTGGCTGAAATAGGACCAACGTTACCTCATTGAAGATCGCCAACAACTTCGTACACACAAATAAATAAATAAATAAATAAAATGAAAGACGTACTTTATGCTTGAATTGACCGAAACCCAATTCGTTGACGAGGTAGACTGGTTACCTTGGAGGAGCCAAAACACACTTCGAGTTGCGTTCATTCAAATTCGAATTCACCAGCATAGCCACGACTACAAAGTATATACGTCTGTAAGCGTTTGTTTCTTATCGTAGTACCAACATTGATATTTACATTCTCAACCCCACTTTTTTTACTCCCATACACCAGTGAAGCGTAACCTCACTTTTAACTAGGATAATACAGTTTATGTGTCACGTTCGCGGCGTACTACATTCTCTCATCGTACCTGAAGGCATCGTTTTGCCTCATCATCTCGCGTCATTTAATGACGTACAATTACCGCGCCTGCTGTAATCGAGTTGATCGTATGGTTTTGTCGCCAAGGCTCTCTTAAACAGTGTTATCAGATAACCACAGTGCAACTGATTTATTTGTTAAAATATCAGAAGTGCATTCTTTGATTTGAGGTTTTCTTCAATGATGGACAGCGAAATTCAAAGAGACGGAAGAGTCTTGGACCTGACAGATGATGCCTGGAGGGAAGACAGGCTGCCTTACGAGGACGTTACCATCCCTCTGGTAAGTCATTAAAACGGGAGATTGAAGTGTAGTTGATAAGGTAAGATCGACGAGAGTTTATTGAGTTATGTGTTCATTCAGCAGTTTTCATTGACAAGCTTTTTTGTGTCACCGTTTTCCCTATCAGAGTGAACTGCCCGAGGCTGAGCAGGACAACGGAGGATCAACAGAGTCTGTGAAAGAGCAGGAGATGAAGTGGACAGATCTGGCGCTGCAGAGCCTGCATGAAAACACGCCGAGTTCTGGCAGCTAGATGGCTCACCTGGAACTGGACTTTTGGGTCAAAATTAGAAAGGGAGAAAAGCTGGTGCCACATTGACATATTTTGCCATTGCATATTATTTTAGGGCGGTGGGGGTTTTCTGAGAAAGCAGCTGTTGTTGTTGTTTTTAATGAATTGCATAGGTATATTGTTTTTCTTGGCGGGCATGTTTATGATAATCAGAAAATATCACATTTTAATGTAAGAACATTCATGAGGTTTCACTGATTCTATTGGATGAACAAACACATAACATTTTGCAACAGTTTTCTGGACACAGAAACTGCTCAAAACGACTAAATTGTAAAGTAAACATTCAGAACTATGTTGAAATCCACTTTGTATATATTTTTTTACTTAAGAGTCCAGATTGCAATCTAAAATATCTCAAAATAAAGTAATAAAAAAAAATGCTATTGATGTGCTGAAGTATTGTCACATGTGTTTAAGGCTATTTAAAAAAAACAAAAAAAACAATGGATTTTATACCATTCATCACTGTCCTACTGTAAAACTTTGCTATCAACACTATGCAGTGTTGCATCTGAACATGAACAGTTTTCCTTTTTTGCATCTGGTCTCACTGCAGTGTTGGATTTATTTTTTTTACTCAATGCTATGACCTTTTATGCATAAAATTAAAGTGACGATTTAATTTTTTTCAAAAATTACAGAATTTCCCATATATTTGCCCAGCTCAGGCACATCTGGCAAAATCTTTTGCAATGTCCATCTGTGCTCAAGACAGACATAAGTTGACCTTTGAAATGTCATTTATGCAACTTGTTTTTCCCCAGCCATGACCACAGAGCAAAACATAATACCATCCATCTTATCACACCGCAATGCCATCCATTTTATGATACCACTTCTCTTGCACTCAGGGTCATAGGTACACTAACTTTGGGCAACGTACAATTTGGACAAGTCATCAGATTTTCCTTATCCTACATAGGCACTCATTTCTATGGACAAGTTTGAGTTGCCAAGTAACTCTAATGTGCACTCTGATATACCATAACATATTGCATCAAGACAACATATTTACAGTGGAATCATTTTTATTATATGCGACGACAAATACAAAACATTTTCAGACAACAACTTGGAAAGGATTACAAACACAAAGTAACATTATGAAGACGTAGGGTGCTGATGCTGCAGACTCCTCACTGACAGCAGCTGGTGTCACATGTCTTCCCTTTGCACACGCAGCCAGAGGCGCACTTGCTGCAGCCAGATGGGCAGCATGAGCAACAGCCTGCAATGACATTGTGGAGGACGTGGTTACATCATTGAAAGGATGCAGCGTCGCTTCTACAGACATTTACGGTTGACATGGTTATATGGGTTTAAGTATTTTATATCAATAATATGAAAGCTCTCTGGAAAGCTACCACCCATTCATAATTGAGTGTATGCCCCCCTCCCATAAATAATGAAAAAACAACAAAAAACAGTAAACCACTGGCGTTGCCTATTGCACATTTGTTAGCAAAACGAGTTATTCTGAATATAATCAACAAGGGGACGATATTCAACAAAAGAAACCTACTCTTCTTGCAGGAGGTGCAGGAGCAGTTTTTGCAGGTGCAGGATCCTGCGCAGTTGCAGGTTCCACCTAAACGCACATCCACAAGACTGGATCAGTTTCGTTTTCATTTGCCAACGCTACATTAGACCAGACGAGACAATTTATGAAGCAGTAAGCTGAGACAGCGATGCTACTCACTCTTAGCGCAGTCGCAGGGGTCCATGGTTTCTCAGCGGATAGTAGCTACTCGTTCCTTTCAAGGTCAGCCGAAGTCTTCTCGCTTCTCAGGGTGAATCTGTGTTGTGGATGACAGGGAAAGGGGCGGCTGTTTTATAGCGTCTCGGGGAAATCAGGACCGGGTGCAAAACGCGTATGTCACGCTGCACACCGGCCAGTAGTGAATGATTACAGACACGAAACAAGAGGGTTGTGCACACGACGATGTGTCGGATGACCACCCAGACGTAGGAGCGCAGACATTCCCAGGAAGATGTTACGTAAGGCCACAACGCCGAATTGCTCATCTTTTGGGAACTAAAGACTGGAATAACTGACGTGTTCATTCGGAAACATAATGTCATGCTGTACTAAAGAAAGCAGGTTATAAGGACTGAAGATTCCCACTTCATTGGTATCCTCATTAGGGCGTCACTGAAAGACTTTGAATACATAAATATTAATATATATTTTAAATAAGTGACATGTCACCTGCCAAAGTTGTACATGGTGGTGTTTACTAGGGTGGCCGGAAAGTGCATGTAGACTTTATGTCTCCAAAGAAGCAAACTCTTCTTTGAAATGTGTGTACTATTATATACGTTTTTGGTTGTTTTTTGTTTTTTTGTTTTTACACACGTCTCACAAACTAAACAGCAATTCTTCGGTAATGTTTTGGTGCCTATGCACACGGCACCATCACTTCCGATTGTTGCGCTCACTCCCGCCGTCCTGCACCCGGCTGCTTCACAGAGCACTAGTGAGCAAAACCTTCAGTAAACAAGCAAGTCATTGTAAGCGGTGCTGCGTTTAAGAACCACGTGCAGTCAGATTTTCTTCACTTCGCCGTTCGTGCGCAGGAAAAGCTGGCCTATTATATTTTGTTTTGATCAAATGTCAAAGTCAACAAAGAAAAAAAATACAACCCACTAAAACTGATATGTCTGAGGACATAGTTAAATGGATCAGGCTTGTTACTGAAGTAAAAGAACTTTGTTTTCTTACTGTAAACGGTCAAGGAAAGTAATCCCACTTCTTGAACAATTGACATAACATTTTTAGTTACTGCAATAACGTCTCCCTGTGTGTTTTAATTTTGGTGTACACAAGCATGTTTAAAACGTTCATGTCCAATGAGAGTGCTTGCACTCGTACATCTCGTTCTCCTCTTTCAAGTTGTGATGAGAGCCTGAAGGCACCACTGTCCTCTTTTGCACTCGCCACTGACTGCGTCCTTCCCAACACATCCATGGTTCATGGTAGTGTGTGCAATGTGTACATACTTGTGTGACACAACTGCTTTAAAGTGATGAAGTGTAGAACGGTGTGCAAAATCTTCAGCAAACAAAAGTGGAAGATAACAATGAAAATCACTGCTCAGTCACACAGATTATGATATATTACATTGTTTTACATTACAAATATATACATGATACAAATAAATGTATTATATATTATTGTAAAGTTCAGTTCAGTTTAATGCCAGATCAATATATTTTTTACAAAGCAAGCACACGTTTTCAAGAGAAAAATAGTGTAGGTTTTATTAAATCAAAAATTAAGATTAGATTAGATAAGATTAGTCATTCTTGTTTGTTTAAATTAGGTTTAAAATGTTGCAGGTCCTGTTTCACTTTCTACCTGTCAACTTGGTTTTCAACGGATTCTCTGTGGCAAAGTAAACATCCCTAATTTAAATAGGGAATTAATAACATTTCAATATCTTCCCTTTTCTTCTTGTGAATGAAAATTCTGGAAAACAGCTTAGAGACGCAATTAATCATTTAAATTGATACATAATGTATTAAGGGCACATGTATTTTGAAAATTGAAACTTTATTTTACAGTTTGGATTACATGATCTCAACATAATAATATTATTGCAGTTATTGTAATATTATTCATATTATTTCAATATTTCTTTCCCTATTAAGGAGCATAATTTTTGCTGATGCCTTACGAAACATGGTTCTTGGCATTGTGTGATAGAGCATACAAATGTACATTCTGTATTACATAATAAATTTGCTCTGAGAGTTTTTCTTCCATGTGTCCAGATATGTCCTGAATAAGCAGCAGCCTGTAGCGTAGAAGCAGCCATCTGGGCTTTGTCATGAAAGCTGCAGGAGCAACAACAGGGTCTTCCGTACTGTTTTATAATAAGCCTGTCTACATATGGACTTGTCAGAAATTGTATTTTTTTTAACTAAAAGCATAACATTTAGAGAAGGGTGATTTGTTATGTACTAACAGATTAATATGGTGATAATAATAAGATACTCAACGGAAAAAAAAAACATATTTTCTTGTACAGCAAAATAATCAGTACAATCAGTTTGTGCCCGAATCAGTGTGTAGAATCTTCAACTTTACTAAACGTCATTTTAAGTATTCAATCTAATCTGCCTGCACCTTACAAAGGGAGGCCAACCAAACAGGGATTCAAACCCAAGCCTTGTGTTTCAGTGTCTCAGTCAGTTTCTTTAAAGGCTTAGCAAACCACTTTCATCCCCAATGAATGAATATTTGTATTATCTTTAGCAAAATGTAGAGTGCACAGATATCAGAATGTCAGTGAATCAACGTTAGGACGTCTACAACAGCTGCATAGTGAAAACTGCTGCTGCTGTTTTTCACATTCACTTTCCGGTTTAGGTTGAAAACAAATTCTAGACTCACAAATCTTTAGTATATCAAACCAATGTTCAATAACCAACATTTGGGTCAAAACTGAATCAGTCTTTATTGCGCTTGTCCAGCCTTTGCCATGAGCTTACGAATGTCATCATGTGGGCCCTTCCCCAGCAGGGCGGAAGGGTATCTGTAGGAGCCTCCTAGATGATCCCACAGTGTAAAGTATTGTCCATAGTTGTAGTTGAAGGAGAGGTGGTGGTCCACATGGTGTGCAGCACCATTGATGAGAAATGTCAGAGGGCTGGGGATGCGGTAGTCTCCATCATGTATTGAAATAGTCCAGATATTGACAAAGATAAAAAGTGAGAGGTAGGCCATCTGTAATGTGAATAAAATACTGTTTATAAATCTTACAATAATCAAACACAATACCAGCATTGAATTCAGCACTGTATTTACCCCCCCCCCCCAAAAAAAACAAACAAACAATGGGGACAAAAACAGTTTTAAATAACTAATGCTGTCACCCCCCTTCATGTCAAGTACCGGTAAATCAATTTTGGTGGTCAAGTACCTTGTTTAATGGAAATATGAAAGGGTAGAGGTGGTATGGTAAGCTCTGCAGGAAGCCGTCGAGTGGGTGGAAGGCGTGGCTGGCAAAGGGTGTTGGAATTTTGAATATATGGTGTTGTTTATGTAAGTACTTTGGGCAGAAAAACACAAAGGTGTTAGGAATAGGACAGGTATAAAATGGGTAAACAAAGCACACAAAGCTCTAGAGTAGGTTTCAAGAAATCTTACTCAACAAACATCCACAGCGATTTTATCCAAAAGGGACGAGTCCAAAGAATAATCACCACAATTATAACTAACCACTGTTACTATATTCTGAGTCGTTCAGCTCAGGGAAGTTGACTCTTCCTGTCCCACTCCACTCCACTTACAAATAAACAAATTATAAACTTAATTCTGAAGGAGTTAAATGCAGGACACATTTGACCCGATACTGGTAAAGAGGATTACCAGGTGTTGTTGTTGTTTTTTAAAGATAAAGCTCACCTTGTAAATCTTTGGATGATGCATTATTCGATGTATCCAATAGATGCACATGTCGGTGAAGAACAAAAAACCAGCAACGCTCAGGAAGAGGGCAGGCCAGTCTGAAATGACATTTGATTTGGCTAGAGCTTTTTTTTTGGAACTTGCAACTTTTGTTTCAGTTTTGCGTCAACCCACCATTCGACGTTTCATTGATGTTGTCATACAGTTTGCTGTAACCCCTGACCTCCCAAAAGAAAAGTGCCACTGTGGGAAAGCTCATCCAGAAAATAGATGTGATTCCAAGTTGAATCTCCTTTCTGACCTGGTTCTGGATCAGACACGCAGGGATGTTATATGAAATTGTTTTTAAAAGTCACAGTTAAAATGAATAATTCATATTTCAATTATGGTAGGTCATTATGAAAAAATAACAACAATATAATAGTAATCATAACATTATTAATAATTAATTTAATTGATCTTCAAACATATCCCTGCTGCCTCTCTTCAACATACTTTAACAAAGTGAGGATGTTTCATGAGTTTGTGATCAAAGACACAATAGAAACTAAGAGTCCCGAAGCCCAGGTAAATCAGCTGCGCTCCCAGGGTTGTCACCAACCACAGGCTAAGGATCTGACGCGTGGCCTCGTGTTCGGGCCACGAGGCTGGGTAAACATACGGAGTGAAGACATGGCTGTTTGCGAAGTGCAACACATGATCCATGGCTCAGTCTGTGAGAGGGACACATAGGCACAATATTGTAAATGAATGCATAATCTAGATAGTAATAATTCAGCGCCCATGCAACAGGAAGAAAACTGTAAACAACAAAGTCAGATAACAAATTTGGATTAGATTCAGTTGTGTCATGACAGAGCAAAAATATCATTCCCAAGAATCGTAAATGCAGTCCACATGGTTATGTATATTAATATTTACATGACTTGCAACTCAAAAGCTTTTTTTTTTTAAAGTGGTGAAAGAAAGACATAACATGCATTTTTACTTGTCAGTGCAAGGCCAGCATTAACTGCTACCAAACACCATATATGTATGTATATATAAATATTGATCGTCTAGTGTTGAAAAAAAACCCCGTAATTGTTGAATTGGTCATTTCTGCATGGCTGACCTGCTTTAGTTCCTGGGTCAGACGTCTGAACGTGTGGTTCTTCTTGGAAACTGTATTCCTTCCAAGGAGGGGTGTATCCAGGGACAGACGAGTCTGTATCTGTGGTCGACTCGCTCATCAAATGACAAGCTTAGTGTCAGTAGGCATCTTCCAATCAGATCAGTCTTTTTAAAAGGTTTGTCAAAAATATCTTTTTACACAGACTTAAAAACAAAAACGTATGTGTTTGAACCCATGAAATGACACTTCAATATAAAATGAACGAGGCATTGCAATATCTAATTGTAAATAAATAAACATCAACAAGTTTTTTTTTTTTTTACATAAACCTCTACTGATTTTTCACTGGTCCCAATCCAGCATATACATTCTTTTTATGTCCTCCCTAAATCTTAATCTTTCATGCAAGGGAAAGGCTGTGATCTTTTTTAGAGCATGTTCCCTGTCCCATGCTGTGCTTTTGGATCATGTTCCTGCTGAACTTTGCTTGCCCTCGCAACGGCTATACACACCACACCACACTTCAAGAGCAGACCCATTTTTTACTTCTGTACTTCAAGAGCAGCTTTTTAAGGATGTAAAAAGAGCACAGTATTTATCTTTACCAAAAGGAAAAATCTGGAAATCTGGAAAAATACTATGTTAAAGTACAGACCAGCATGTCCAGTCTGATGCAACATTTGTTTTAATCCACGTTTGCCTTTATTACTACTGGTTTCTGCAAGTCGGAAAAAAAATTAACATGTACAGCTGCTGTGGTAATTAAGGCATATTTCATACAAGCGATATAGCAAAATAAGGCAAAACTGTGAGCAGACATTTCGTCTGTGTGACTGATTGCTATGCCAATGGGAATACATAGTGCAGAAATCTATGTCAATGTCAATCCATGTCAATCTATCCCATCTGTGCAATCAACTCAGACAGGTTAACTCATGATCAATTTATGATGCAGTGTGGGTTTTTAACTTAAACATCCCTCCGCCTGTTTGCCTATTCCAGCAGGGTAGTGAAACCCAAGTTTGTATTCCTAACAGAAATGGTTTAACAACAGAATTAATTTTCTGGGGGGGAAAAAAAGTTGTGAACAACTTGTGTGCAGTTTGACATGATGCCAGGCCAGTGCTTTTCAGTTTTCCAGTACCTTCTAAAATTTTCACTCTGCACTAAATTTTGTTTTCTGAATGAGTCATGTCAGTCACATGACTCACCTAGGTGAACTCCTTTGTGCATAATTACAAGGAAGCAAGTGTCGAGTGCAAAAAGGGGGTGGGGACGTCACGAGGCTGGGCTTGTCATGTGGTGAATCTCAATAATTATACAAGTTTTTTTTTTTTTTTCCTTATGTGTTTATTTATTAATGCATGTATTTATTTATTTAAAACAAGAAAAAGATTACTATGCATTAATGCACAGTCACAAATATAAATAGGAAAAAAATACAATAAGATAATTAAATCACAAGACAGACCTAACCAAAAGCACACAGGGGAATTTCTCAATATGTTAAATACATACTTCACGGTTACTATATTAGTATTATATTACATTTAAAATATCCCTGATGTGTGCACACGACCTGTCTTTCGCGTGTTAACGTCACGTTCGGGCGCTTTACTTTAAAGTTGGAAAGATAATGGCAGTTTGGAAATTCCCAACTTTGACTTCTCCCGCTCCGCTCCAGAACGGCAGGTCGTGCGCACAAACCTGTGTCTGACTGTTTACTACTGTTGTGGGCGTTTTTGCACCCGATGCTCTTCCTCCTGGATCCTTATAAAAAGGCGTCTTCTCATCCAAGACAACAGTAGAATCATTCGAGCATCACGAAATCGAAGCGTCGACTTCTTCAACGGGACAAGAACGCACTGAAAAACAATGGACCCTTGTGACTGTGCCAAGAGTGAGTATAAATGGGATTCTAGGCTTTCTGATGCTTCAATATCACAGTTTGCCAACGTCGCTGAAATTTGTTTGCGAATTTGTTTCTCCAGGTGGAACCTGCAGCTGCGGAGCATCCTGCACCTGCACTAACTGTGCCTGCACCAGCTGCAAGAAGAGTAAGTTGGACAACGCTAATTTTTAAGATTCGTATTACTCGTATGCTGCACTCAATAACAATATCCACTTAATTTATCTTGCAATGCTGTTAACTGGCCACTGATAAATTGCAGTGGAGCTTCAGATGCACTCAGCCAGGTGTTCTCAATTGATTTAATGAGTTTCACTGAAGACTGTATTTTACAAAGGTGACCATTTTTGGGAAAATGTTGATGTTTGACTTTTCTTTTTTTTGCTTATGGTAACTGTAAAATGTAACTGAATTCTTTGCAGGCTGCTGCCCATGTTGCCCAGCCAACTGCAGCAAGTGTGCTTCTGGTTGCGTGTGCAAAGAAGGGAAGACGTGTGACTCAAGCTGCTGTCAATGAGGCCCAGCATCAGAATCCTGGATTGCATGTTATGAGCTTGTGTCTTTAACATTTAAATAAATGTGTGGAAAAATCAACGTTTGGAGTCTTATCTTTCTTTTTTTCCCCCCATGCAAGCTGCATGTCCTGGAAGTATTTTTGCTAAGCTGAAGCTGGGCTAGAGGAAAGCTTAAAGTAAAATGGGGCCTATTTTGGACATGAACCACATTTAACTTTTAGTTTAGAATAAGAACGTTTCTTGAGTTCCACTCACCTTTCAAGTGAAGAAACATTATGTAGTGCTGGAGCATGACATGAACTGAGTGAGAAACCACGCTGTTGCGGTTTTGTGGCATTCTGCTCAAGACTAACTCATGAGCCTTGAGCAGAACTTTAAAATAAGCGTACAGTAATTAAGTCCTACAATGAGATCCATGTTCAATGCGCTGATTCTCAGTATGCATTTTTCTTCCCAGTACTCGAGTGTTGAGAGAACAAAATACGACTAACGCCATATATGTATAAACACCATCTTAAACTTGACCATTACATGGTATCACACTACTTCCTGGAAGCAACCGGCTTTTCGTAATTGGGTGAAAAATACATTTGCTATCATGATAAAAACTTACTGCGTCAAACTATTGCGGAACTTAAGTTCGATTGTGTACTTGGTCGAGACGGAAGGAGCGATACACACACCGGAAGTGTAGCTTTACATCAGTACGTCGGTCTTGTGTTCGAGTCCAATTTCTTTTTCACTGTCCGGACGTCTTAGGAATTCTCTCTAATTTGACATTTTAATTGAGAGACTTAACAATGCCGAAGGTCGTGTCTAGAAGCGTTGTGTGCTCGGATACCAGAGACCGAGAGGAGTACGACGACGGGGAGAAGCCTCTTCATGTCTATTACTGCCTGTGTGGACAAATGGTGCTAGTACTGGACTGTCAGATCGAGAAGTTGCCTATGAGGCCCCGGGACCGAGCCCGTGTGATTGACGCGGCCAAACATGCCCACAAGTTCTGCAACGTCGAGGTGGACGAGAACGCGTACATCAAGAGAGCCGAGGGCATAGAGAGGCAGTACCGCAAAAAGTGCGGCAAGTGCGGGCTGTTGCTCTTTTACCAGCACCAGGGGAAAAACAACCCGGCCACCTTCATCGTGGACGGAGCCGTGGTCAAGTTCGGACAGGGCTTCGGCAACACGAGCGTCTACAGTCAGAAGCAGCCGGAGGCTCCCAAGAAGGTCCGCGTCATGATGACCAAGCGGACCAAAGACATGGGCAAGTTCAGCTCCGTCACAGTGTCCACCATCGACGAGGAGGAAGAGGAGATCGAAGCCAGGGAGGTCGCCGACTCGTACGCCCAGAACGCCAAAGTGATCGAGAAGCAGCTGGAGAGGAAGGGCATGAGCAAGAGGAGGCTGCAAGAGCTGGCTGAGCTGGAGGCCAAGAAGGCGAAGATGAAGGGCACCCTCATCGATAATCAGTTCAAGTAGATCCTCAGTCTGAGTGACGCTGTGACAAATTGAACTTATGCCGCACATCTGCTTTGACCAGTAGAAGTTGGAGCCCAACTGCCCAATGCAAGGAATGTGTGTCAGACTTTTCAGCACAAAAGAGATGTGGTTTTTTTTTGTATTCTAATCCAATGACGTTGTACCCGGCTTTTTTAATCAATGTATGACCATTAAACATTCTTTGTTATTTTTGAATTTTTGTGTTTTATGATGCTTGTGTTGATATTTGACCGGTGGGGGCTTGGAGGGTAGGCATGTGTTTAGGTGTTTTCAAACACGCAACACTGTCTCACGAGAACTTTAGACACAAGGGTCCAAGAATGCAAGCAGACAGTTAACCTTCACCTGTGATACTTAGCCCATTTTAAGCATAAATACCTTGAAAAAAATACCTTTTTATTTTAGCCTGCATTTTTGCAAAGGTTAAGGTTGTCTAACGCTACTACAGGTCTTAAGCCTAAATCTGAAAAAACAAAACAAAATATCTACGTTGGAAAGAAAGGTCAGCTCTCTTGTGTTCAGTGCATTAGTCATGTGCATTGCTGTGAAGTTAGCCCTAGATCCCAGAAACCCTGAGTACAGCGGGTATTGAAACTGGATAGATGGATGGAAATATAATTTTATATATATATATGAATCTATGTATATATATATAATGTACATACATATCTATATCTATAGATATATATATATACACACACACACACAGCACCTTTGTGTGTGTGTGTGTATATATATATATATATATATATATATATATATATATATATATATATATATATATATATATATATATATATATATATATATATATATTTTTATTTATTTATTTATTTATTTTTCATGTCGTTGTTCGTGTCTCCTGATTAATTTTCGTTTTAGCGCTTGTGAAGTCCTCCAAACCAGCTGGAGAACCAGAGACCCTTCTTCCTTTTAACAAAGACGAGCAAGAATGATATCCGGAATCGGTCTGGATTCGTCCAATGAGCGTTGACTCCAGAAGTGCCGGGGCAAATAACTGTTAACTTACTTTCCGGCGTGTGGCGTTTTTACTGAGCAGAAGGATATAAGCTAATAGGCACAATACATTAAACAGAGGAATTCAGCCGAGACAACAGCATATTCACTTTTGTCCAGGAGGTATGAGGATATTCTACTTGTAGCAACCATTTATTTACATGTTTACATCGGAATTTCTGCGGGCATGCGGGATAACATTAGCCGTTAGCCGCTTAGCCTGTCATCTGGCTGTCGAGCGCCATTCATTTTGACACAATGATTTGCTCATGAACTGGTGGATAGCGCAGACTTCAGAAAAGCGCTTCCGCCACTTTGCAACGAGTCGATCTGTCCAACAATCAATTATTTCCACCGACGAACCTTTGCTGTGTGCACAAAACGAGCTAGCTGAGGCGTTAGCATTGTGCTCATCAACCTTGCTTACTACTGCAGTGAATGCGCGCCACGCATGTGTCTGCTCTGTTTATGTGAGCTACCATATGGTATTCTGGGACATTTAGACCCTAAACCATAAAAAAAAAAAAAATAGAATTTATTTTTCTTAGTTTAAAGTATAACATATATAAATTGTAAAAAGAGACAATATTTTTACAGTACGTTTCAGCATTGTTGAAACCTCTGGCGTATGGAAGCCTAAGCAGATTACACTTCAGTGTTGATGCTATAAAATTTTAATGTCTTCAACAGATGTAACAAATGTATTTTTTATTGTGCAATACTTGTCCCATATTTTGGTCAGAATGGCCACCTAGTAAAAATAAAACATGCAAGCTAGACACGCAACATTAAGACTGTTATGTTGAGTTGTCAGTGTTGTATTTCTCTCGTCATTTTGTTGCAGTTTCTTCCTGGTGTACTGCCTTTTATTTAGCTCTGTTTTGATGTTGCAGTGTGGTCTCTGACTCCTCTCTAGCCTCCAGAGGTATGGATGCCGAGGGCTTTGGGGAGTTGCTGCAGCAGGCAGAGCAGCTGGCAGCGGAAACGGAGGCTGTGTCAGAGCTGCCGCACGTTGAGAGGAACCTCCAGGAGATCCAGCAGGCAGGGGAGAGGCTTCGATCCCGCACCCTCACCCGCACCTCGCAAGATGCTGCAGACGTGAAAGCGTAAGGCATATAGCCAGTGTACCCACTCGCAGTTATGACAAAAAGTCAGAAGGATTTGGACTAAAATTGTTCCAAGACATCCAAAACCTAGAGAAACAGATATCGTAGTGCGATATCAGATCTTCTGCATCTTGTGGTTAAAACGATTTGCATTGGTTGACAGTGCTTGTTGATTGCTCTCTGTAAATTTAATACATTTACCTGCCACTTTCTGAGGTACACCGTCCTAGAATAGGATGGGGCCCTCTTTAGATGTTTTCTTTTTCTCTTTATTTTATATGAAGAGGACAATGCATATTAGTTTACATTCCTGTCAATGTGCCAGTGTTAGCCAGAGGCTCAGTAGATGGTGCTCAGTAGGATGTAGGGCTAAAGTTTGTCAATAAAATGTCCACAAATAACACCCATACATGATACAACCACCAGCTGCATGAACTGTTGACAAAAGCCAGGATTGATCCATTATTTTACGTTGTGTATGCTGAATTCTGACCTTCCATCCAAATATTGCAGCAGAAATCTTGACTCATCAGACCTGACATTGTCCATTTTTGGGCCTCACATGAGTTTTTACGTAACTGTCTAGTTTGTACCTCAAAGTTTGATGAGCTCAGAGATGGCCTTCTCTATAACCCAATTGTCATGTATGGTTATTTAAGTTACTGTGGCTACTCTGTTGTTCAGAACAAGTCTGGAACGAGTTGATTGTGCATGAAAATCTGCATATCCACAGTTATCTGAAACATTGAATTCAGCTAGTCAGGCGTCAAGTCCTAGGCCAATTTCAAAAACTTAAATCACCCATTTGCCACTTTAGGAAAGCCTCTTGTGCCCTCTACTGGTTATGGAAAACACTACAATTCCGTGTCAGTTTAAAAAAAACTCTCCCAAACATCATATTTTGCTTGTTCTCAGGTCAATCCTTCTTGGTTCCCGTGGTTTAGACATCTTCCACATCTCTCAGAGGCTAGAAACTCTAAGCGCTGCCACCACGTTCGAGCCCCTGGAGCCGGTTAAAGACACCGACATACAGGTAGGCCGACACCTCAATAATAACTGGCTTTAGTTAGGTAAGTTGTGTTGAAGCAAATGCCAGTGTAGACCAGACAAGTCTACACAAATGCATGAGACAATATGACCAATGGACTTTATTGTTTAGCTACAGTATACTTCTTTTTCCTTTAACCTCAAGTTAAATGAAAGTCAGGCCAAGTTACGTCTATTTTGTTTTATTACAAATTGCACAGCTTCAAGGTCTTCTGTCAACCTCTACATCATTACATCAGAGTTTATGCTTCAATCCAACACAGATTTATGGATAGCAAGATGACATCAGGTCTTGTTCTTGCTATTTCCTAAAATATTTCTCCTCCTCACTGTACACCTTCATTTGTTTGACACTTAAAATTATGACTCTGCTTTCCGTTCTTCTTGGTCAGCCGGATGTGTTAGCCGGGGTGGGTTTAAACGACTTGCTGACTGGAAGAGCACTTAGTATCTGACTCACTCTCGTGGACACACACAGCTCTCACCCATCTCGCCTTTTTGCTTTCCAAGAAGAAAGTACTTGACAATTTTTCTTCTCAAAATAATGCTGTTGTGACAGCTGATATGCTATTTGTTAGAGTGCACTCCAAGCCAGACATAGGTTTTTGTTTTTTAATCTTTTTTACGAAACCTCCTTTAATTTCTTGTGTTGTGCCATGAATATACAAATGGTAACACACAAAGCTATGTTTTGTTGTGAGTGTTGGTGGAGCTGCTGGAAGAATAATGTGTGGGTAGAATAAAAATGATAAAAAATTCATAATGTTTAATCTCTCTTCCAGTATGCCTCAGTCTCATCTTAAGGCATCAGTTATGTTCCTGCAGCCTCTCTTTGCTTCAGGTGGAGGGCTGAAACCCACTGTTACAAAAACAACTCGTTGTTAGTTCTCTGTAATTTTTAATTGCAATTCAGTTTCAAGATTCAAACAAAAGCTACAAAGACACAGTACAGAAAATGTGGGCATGTGTTTGTGCAACACGCAGGATCAGATTACATGTCTTTTTGGCTCTTGTGGCATAAAGAAACTGTGAGTTGTGAGCGATGTGCCTGTATGCATTGCTGAATGCAAATCTAACTGCTGGATCCTGTTATAGATGGATATCGAGACACAGTTCCTGACGTTGAGCCTAATGATGGTAATGCACGAGTTGTTTAGTTATTTGCAGAACATGTTTCTGGACCTAACCCATGTAAGAAAACTTCAGCTTAGCTGGTAGTCCAAGTCACAAATTTGCCTCATCGGTTTCTCCTCCTTTCATCCAAAACAATTGTTTTCTGAGAAAAATGCAGCTTGCATGGAAAAAAGGATTTTGACATGATTGTGTTTTTCACCCGGCAACTAAAACCTTATTATTTTGCCCGTCTTCTTGTCTGCTTGTAAAACTAAGCGATTAAGATTTTCTTTAACGAATGCTACATTGTCTTGCATAAAATTATTTGGATCTGGAAAAATGATCCACATTTTGTAGAGACAAACAGCTACCAAGCTTTTCCTTACTCTTCATATGTTCATATATGTCTCTTTCATATCCAAGTTGGGGTTTGACATTGTTAGCGCAGTGTATCTACCTTAAATACATATGCTGGAATTGGCACCAGCTGCTGCCACGTCCTTGCAACGACGTCCTTTGTAGCAGTGTGGATTTGCATATGCTGTTGTGCGTTTCTGCCTGTGTCTATGGCGAATATCTTTTTCATTTTTAGAGATTTTTACTGTCCACATTTCTTTTTGCTACTATGCTGTAGAATCGTGTGTACGCTGGTAAATCACCCAAGGATGATCAGGAAAGGACAGTGATTTTAAAAAAAGAACGTAGACAAAATGATTTGCAATAGAGCTTCCGCTGTATCTTCTTTCTTTGTTTTTTTTTTAATGTCTTTTGGTCCTATTTAGATGCTTTATCCTTTGCTTTTCCTGCGGACGCAGTATTTTTTCAGCGAGCTTCTGAACAAATTTTGCGTGTCCAGTCCTGATTTGGAAGCACGTGAATTTTCAGTCCGTCTCAATGCGACTGTCGCTCGTACGCCCGAGAAACCCTGTCAGCTTTTGCACGGTTTGACAATTGACACACCTGCTTCGTGTGTTCCACCACAGTCGTGATGCACATACATCCGTCTCCCTTCGCTCGCGCCGTCCAAACCCTTCATTAACTAAACATGACCCTTAAGAGCATGATTAGCCTCATTTCAAGACAGGATGTCGGAAGCCATCAAGCGAGGGGGGAAAAATCCATTACCATAATTGCATTGAGCTGTGGGAGGGAGGGGGGGAGAGGAGAAGGAAGGGAGGATGCATAGATGGATTAAAAAAAAAAAAGAAGGAAGAAAACGAGTGGGCCGGATGGTGGGAGGAGGCGGAGGGCCGTCGCACGAGCCAGGATGAGTTGAATGAGGGAGGAACCGCGGAGGGGGGGGGAGGGGGAGGAAGACGAGCAGCGACGGTGGGCAGCGGCGATCCATACGAATCCATAGTTCCTTCTCACGCCCCCCCCCACACACACACACACACACACACACACCCACCCCTGCGTCTGAGCGCTCAGTTGGTACGGCCCTCCGACTACAATAAAACCACCTCCGACGAGTCTGGATGTGGCACTTCCACTCGCCGCCCCCCCCCCCACCACGCTCGCGCGCCACAGCCACCGGTCGAGCGTCTGTGACGCGGAAGGGCTGGAGGCCGACTGCCATGCCGGCTCGACGAGGGCGCAGAGAACACACCCCAGCATGGCGGCAGCCGCCGCCGCTGCTGCTGCTGCTGCTGCCCTGGCAGATGAGGGAAGAGGCGGAGAGGCGATGCAGGTCCCCCCCCCCCCCAGGGGGGAGTGAGGGGTGGGGGGAGGGCTGCCAAAAGCCCAGATACCTGAACATAGACGAAGAAAGAAAAAGAAAAGTCATTTTTTCCCCCTTCTTTTACTCTTTTCCTGTTTCACCCTGCTTTTCATCTTCCCAGTCTGTCTGTCTGCCAGGCAGGCAGGCAAGCAAGCAGGCGCTCAGCATGAGTGAGTATTGACTTTATATATATATATACACACACACACACACACACACACACTCAGGCAGACACTCGCACCGATGGGCTTGGTGCTTTGTCTGTCACACTTTCTATCTGTTTGGCTGCGCTACGTTTATGCGGCACTGTGATTCGAGCTGATGGAAACGATTGTTGAATATTAGAAATAAGCTGTTATTGGATAAATACCTAATAATGCAGGCATGGCTGCAAAAGGTATATATTCCGCCACAGGAAATAGGAGAGTGATGGGTGGGGTTTCGGTCTTTCTCTCACTCGCTCTCTCTCTCTCTCACACACACACACACACACGCACACCAGGGCTGATTGTATCATGGCAAATGAGGACAGCAAGCCTCCCACTCCTCGTGCACGATGACTGGCACCGTGTGCGATGCTCCAGGTCTCTAGAATGATCGTCCTCATACATACAGACTTTAAAATTTCCTGGACAATGCGTAGCGCCAAAGCGAATTGAAAGACTGGAGAAAAAGAGAGAGAAAAAAAACGGGGCTAAATTTCGTCAAACATACTGAAAGGCTGCATTTAAGCGCAGACCGTGTGACAGCGTTGGCCGTTGCCACTTAGAATAAAGGGGCCTGTGTGTTCTGGCCACGGCACATTGATGCACGCGGAAATCTTTATTCCAAGAGATGCTCACACCATTGACATTTGTTTCCGAGGGTCTTTTTCTTTTTCTTTTTTTTAAGTGTTTTCAGAAAAAGGAGGTCACATTGGCGGATCATGTTTGAGACACAGTCGGTCTTTTGTCCCCTGATGAGTTGATGAAAGGATTTCTTATTGCATTGACATATCAGAAAAAGATTAAAACTCCCAGCAGTTCATTTTTTTTTTTTTTTTTTTTAGCTAAAACCAGAATTTAACCCTGCTCTACGCCTTTAAGTCTATATTCCAGTGTCATTCTTTATGGACTTTTGCCATACCTGGATCATAGCAAATAGATCTAATCTACAGATTTGTTTGATCTTGAATAAATTCTTCTCTGTGGCCATGTTCTTGCTTTTGTAGAAGCTTGAGGCGGTTGTGGCCAGTGAGCTGTGGGCGTTTACAGTGGTCTCTGAGGATGCATGATGTTGGGGTGGGGCACCACATAAAAAAAGGCACATTATTACCTACAGCTTTCGGCCAGGATCAACTGAGAGTTCCTGTTATGCTTTTTCCCCCTTATCATCTTAATGTGTGATTGCCAGCTGATTTGCACATTTTTAAGTTTTCTTTTTATCATTAGTTAGGAGCATCTACAAGCATGTCGAGCACTATTCGGGGAGATGAGAGGGCGTATAAAGATAATACTTGTAATCTTTATAATTTTCTATCCAAATATTGTGGCCAAGTTTTTACTGCGAATCAAAGTTACACAACGGTGACGTGGGCAGCAATGACTTGACGGTTCTGGCGTTAATATCCTCTGAATGAAGGCAGCGACTACCGCGATTGTTCAGCGCACAATCTAAGCGGGTCCCAAAAGCAACTGTCTAGACGCTGTAACAATGTTAACTAGACCCAGAAAATGAAGTCTCATATTCTTATCTTTACTCCAGTTTAATTCGTCAACGCAATTCTGATCCTGATTGTGCAGTGAACAGTTCTTCAATCTCAGGCAAATGGGGATTTTGGCCTCTGCGGTATCGTCGATTTACTTTTGGCTCAAAAAATGCAAAGCTGCTGGCAACGAAATGACGCCGATAAAGAAACTTGTTCTGGTAGTATTTCAGTCAAGGGGGGGTGCTGAGGCAACTGGACTGTGGAGTCGTGCGTTTATGTGTGTGTTGCAAAATCTTCCACCACTGACCACTGTTCTACTCCCACACCCTGCACATCCCCCGTTCATTTTTTTTTACTGGATGTCGGCCAGTCACCACCAGTGACCAGCTGGTTCTTCTGCTCTTTCGTAGTAACCTACACACACGCAAATATCGCATCTATATGCACCCCATGACCCCCCCCCCCCAAACCATTTCACCAGTGAAAGCAGATAAATATAGACCTAATCTGAGCCTCTCCAGGGAAAACAGGAGATGGAGGGGGAGTAAAAAGATAAAGGGAGTCCATGGTGGGAAACTAGGAGTGTGCAAAAAGTTAGAAGAAGGGTAAAGTGGGAGGAAGAGGAGTTCACTTTCTAATTGGTTCAGACAGAGAAAGAAAATTGAATATTACTGAGCCCAAGTAGGAGCCTCTAGACCCAGCCATCATGAGCTTGGGAATGGGCGTAGTTTTGTCATTACGACAAAAATTACATTCGTTCATTCATAATAATGATTTTTTTTTCTCTTTGTTTGGATTAAAAAAATATTAAATCAAGTGCTACTAGGGATGTTAACAATCAATCGATTATCGATAAATTGTCGATTAAGAATTTAATTGATTCAATTAAATTAGTCGCAATTAATTTAACATTTTTTACACAGGTTTTTTTTTTTCTCGTTGTGTGTCGTGTATACCTGTATCCCTAGAACAAGTTACTTTTAAACAACTTAAAAAAAAAAGTTGAAATGTGACCCATTAGAAGTCAACTTAAAGTCACAGGATGAATGTTTAGGGTGTTTTTACTGTTTTCTAATGAAGAAATGGGTCACATTGGACCCTCAACATTATTTAAGGGTTAAACAGTGTGTTACTTACACATTTTTCATTGTGAAATTTAGGTTCTCAGGAAAAATCGCCCCTTATTCATTAATCGTTAATAGATCGGTAGGGTCAGTTAACTAACGATTAATGAATTAATCGATATATATATATATTTTTTTTTCTCCTGGAGTAGGGGGCACTAGGGGGACTTAATGGCTGAGAACTTGGACAGAAAGGATGGGCAGATGAAAAGGACAAAGTTCGATTATTGACTGGTGGTTGGTCGGATAACGAGGGATGAAGAAGCAGAGTTACAGAAGAGCAGTGAGTCGGGTTATGCACTCAGTTGACACAATGGGTCGGCCTCCGCATCGACGCTTTTTTGTCCTTACACGGATGTCACGCGTTCTCTCCACCAACCTTTACAGGCTGGTTGGTATTTCCTGTGGCTTTATGAATAAAGTTGGAAAAACCTTTCAAAACAGGCTTTAAACCTCTTTCCCCAGAGGTCGACTGAAACCACTGCCCTCTTTTTTTAATAAGCCACTTTCTTTTAAATCAAGTTTTTTTGATAAATCCTTTTGATCCTACTTCTACCATGTTATTTTTTTTTTCATGTCCTTTTAACGCTTTTGAATTCATCAAACCACTTCAGATTGCTTTTACGCGCGCACGGTGCTCCGCGCAGGAAGTGGCCTTGACTTGTGAAAAAGAATCCACAGCGTAGCCGCTCCCGTCCAGTAGCTGCTGCCCTTTATGAAACACTAAATGCTGATATTCGACCGTACTCCCAGTCTGAGCTCTCTGGAGGTTGCAACAACGACACGGCCACCATTTTGGTGTCGTCTCACAAGATGGCTGGTCTCCATGCACCTCAGCGTCCAGAGATTCTTCCTCTGGACCCTGCCGTTATATTTCCTGCACTCTCTGTTTGACGAAGGATAAGCGTTACCCAATATCGGGTATTTTTTGTTCCCCTTTAACTTTGGTTTGATTTCGAATCCATAATCCCCAATTTTATGATGACTGGTGCTTGTCTGGGGCAGCCATGTCGACGGAGGCGTAGCTGACTGACGTGTCGTCGTGTTAAAGGGAGGAAGTCGCTGCGCACCTCCGTCGCTCGGGAGTAAATGTCGCCACTTCCCGACCAGCTGAATCCATCTGCAGAAGTGTTTGCATGAGCTTGACGATATTTTTCATGTCCCTCCGTCTCCTCTCTCTGTCTCTTTCAACCTGCGCAGGGCTTCCTGAAGAACGAGCGGGACAACGCCCTCCTGTCAGCCATCGAGGAGTCTCGCCGCAGGGTCAGTGACTCGGTGTTACTATAGCCGCCGCTTCTGCAAAAAAAAAAAAAAAAAAAAATAACAATGTTTCAAACCAACTCCAGCGAACCTGCAGAGTCACAAAGGCTCGGTTGAGTTTGGCTCATTTTGATGAATTTCAGCACAGATGTATGTCATAAAATCAGCACATCACCATAAAGGAGTGCTTATGAACCTTTTTGCCTCTTTCTTGTTCCTTTTTTTTTTTTTTTTTTTTTTTTTTTTTACTAATTTCTTCTTGCTGTGATCTAAAAATCCCGGCGTGAACCTTCAGGGAATAGTTTTGAAATGGCTTCCCTGATGTGCAGAGCTAATAGGCCCTGCGTTTAATTAGCTGCCGTTCCCATTATCTTCTTCTGCTCCCTGAGAGAGGGAAAAAGGGGGACGTGTGCAGCAGCGGAAGACTCTAAGGCACCGAGGATTAAAACAAAGTGGCTGTTTTAAAGATGATTCCCCAGATTTGTCGCTAAATATTGCACCTTGCCGTCGCTCAGGTTAACAGACATGTCTTGAACACAAGCTCACTTAACATTTTTTTCGTGTGAGTCTTTCTAATTTTGGAAGATAAAAACCAGACACCACACCTAATGCAAAATTTTCCTCTGTTATTTGTTTGGTTTATTTAACATTTTCGTCTCATTATTTCCATTTAACTTCCAAAGCCTCAGTAGCTGCGTTTTCATTACATTTTTTTGCCAAATAAAAGCGATATTTCTTAAATTTCGACAAAGTAAAATTGCGATTTGCAGGGGTTTCCATTGAATGGTGTGAAGCCGTAATGGTGATGAGTCGTTATTCGCGTTAAACGTAGTCATGACATAATTCTCATAAAATCTCGTCCCGTGAGATTTTACGAGAATTCGTTTGCTTTTGTTCGTTTACGACTGTTTGACGTCAAGAATGGTTGTTATGTTTTTCTCTTTGATTACTTGTAAAAAATATTCTGTTTCCTCCTCCGTCCAAACGTAATGCGCCATTTTCACTTGAAGTGAACTGGTCACATGCGAAAAAAATGTTTCCGTGACACTTTTGCGATAAACCTCGATATGGATACGTCTGAAAAACCACCTCATCAGAGCGTCAAAACCTTTTGGCCATATTTGAGAGGTTTTTTCGAAATGTAGGTGTTTCTATTACCAGTTTTTTATTGCGATATTTAGGTTTTGCAATTCTAGGGGTAATGGAAACACAGCTAGCGGCCAAATTTACCTGACGTGTCTCCCCCCCACCTCCCGGGGCTCAAACCAGCTTTCAAGATTCAATTAGCTTACATTCCCATTATCGTACTTCAAATCTCTACGGAGAGTGAAAATAGATTGCGTTGTGACCTGGTGGATCTCGATGTGGGTCTGCTGCTAAATGTGACGCGCGCGCGTCTCCTCGGGGAAACTCACAGCGACGTCCCTGCGCGCTACATTTACCTGCCGTCGTCTCACGCGTTGTCACCTGATCGTCGGAGTCTTCAAAGCTCCCGCTGTTGTCCTTCCTGTGACGTGCATTGATTGTGTACGTGCACACGCCCACCCATTCATGAGGCAATTGCCAATGGTTTTCAGACGTTCCTGCTGGCTGAAGAATACCACCGCGAGTCCATGCTGGTCCAGTGGGAGCAGGTGAAGCAGAGAGTGTTGCACACGCTCCTTGGAGCAGGAGAAGATGCTCTGGACTTCAGTCAAGATGTGGAGGTACAGGAGTCCCTTAAAAAAATTGTTGTTTTTTTTTTTTAATTGACTTTTTATTTGGAAAGGCACATTTTCATTGCATACATTTGTTACAGACTTAGTTATTCAAGGGCTTTGAAGGAATTTGTCCATTTTGCCTTTCTTGTATTTTTTCCGGACTATCACTTGTTTTAGTTGAAAACAATAATGATAACGAAACAGAACAGAACTGTGGAATGCAGCAATTGAGAACATCCAAGTATCACATATGAAAGGAGGACAGCCGGGCTTATACAAGACAAAAGCACATTCATATGAAATCAGATCTAATTGGTTTTATGTACTCAGTCCATTTGGACCAAATCCTATAGAGCTTTTCTTTTTCTACTTTGAGAAAATAAGATATCTTCTCCATTCTTACTCAATCCATCGTCAACAGTGGGTGGCTCCACTTTCAACTGGCTGCCAATAGTATAGCCAGTAGGTTTTTTTTTTTGTCAAACTTTCATATTTTTTAAAACGTGAACCCAGTAGGTCCTCTGAAAGTGTTCCATCTCACAGCCCCATTTAAGCCACGTGGAGCGGCCGTCTCATCGGAGATTGATGGACACTATTTTTATCTTCCCTCTCAGTCAAAGTCATTCTTCGTGTCGTCCTGTGAGACTTCATCCTCCTACGAGTCTCATAAGGGGAATTGGAAACACTGAGGAGACGTTTCTCCTCCCATCTGAGAAAACGATTATTATTTATTTTGTCCGTACTAACGTCATAACAGGCGCACACCTGTATATTTTCCCTGTCGGATGACCTCAGTTGCTCGTGAACACTGTGCGTTAAATCTCTACGTGCTGCGCTGTTGTGTATTGCAGCCGAGCTTTGTGAGCGAGGTGACGGCTCCGGGCAGGAGTGCGATGGACAGCGTGGAGGTGGCCTACGGACGACAGGTCAGTTCGCTCAACTATAGCAACATCAGGTTGATTTTTTTTAATTTTTTTTTTCTCCGTTTGCCGTTCTGAATGCAAAATATTACCAGCAGCTGTTTGCTTTGTTTTATCCAAGCTAGCTGCCTTTCACAAGGCCTTGATAGGAGCTTACTGGTGATCTTTACCAGGACCGCGGCTGCAGCGGCTCTCTGCTGTTGGCTTGATCCGATGGTTTGGTTAAAATGAGGTCAGAGAGATGGAAGTGGGGGGCGGCAGATCAAACATATTGATTGATTTGGCAGTAGGGGAGAGAGAGAGAGAGTGAGGGACTCTCTCTCTCTCTCTGCCTCTGTAATCCCTCCTCCCTCGTCGGCACTGTCTGACCTCTCGCTTCTGCACGACGCCTCACTTTGATGTGGCCCGCGTCGCTCTCGTCATGTGCCGACACATCGCGTGCGGGGTGATCTGCCTGCTTTTTTTCGTTTTCCTCGACGACATCTTAAGCATTTTAAATGTTCTGATCGTCTTTTTCCTGTTTTTTGTCGTGATCTACTTCACCCGATGGTCAGTGTTTTTGTTTTTTTTCTTTTGGTTGAAACTGAGCAGGGGTTTCGGGCATTTTTTGTTTGTTTGTTTGTTTCTTAAATCCAATAAGCATTAAAAAAAATTTCTCTTTTTTTTTTTTTGTTGCAGATTTACATTTACAATGAGAAGATCGTTAATGGCCACATCCAGCCAAATCTGGGTGATCTGTGTGCTTCAGTGGCAGAAACTCTTGATGACAAGGTGAGCGCCCCCCGCCCCAATCAGCAATGAAAGATAATTATTACTTGCCGTTAACTGCCGGGGCTAAGAAGTGTGTCTCTGCTCCATCCTTTCTTCAGAACGTGTCGGACGTGTGGCTGATGGTGAAGCAGATGACAGATGTGTTGCTGAGGCCGGCGAAAGACACCCTCAAAAGTCGCACTTCTGTCGAAATGCAGATGGCTTTTGTACGCCAGGCGCTCAGCTTCCTTGAGAACAGGTGTGTTTTTGTCACACTGTGGTCAAATGCTACGTGAGCACACATAATGCAGTGACGAGCATCACGAGCTCTGCATCAACATTTAGGCTGCATTGATGTGTCAGCCTTTCTTGCATGTGGCTTTTTTCAGGCTTGATTCGCTCTTTCTCTCTAGTGAAATAACTCTTAAAACACTGGAAAAAAATTTAAATACAGCTATTTTTGTACTTGGTAACTATTAATATAATTTCTTCAACCTCAGCGGGCCGGATTAAAAAGCTTAGCGAGCCGCATATGGCCCCCGGGCCGTAGTTTGCCCATGCTACATCAGACTGTAGCAGCCTAGAAAACAGAAAAATGCGGTTTTGTGTTCGCAGACGTTGGTGCAGACAAGCAATTCTACATACAAGTTGTTACTTCCCGTTACAACGCCCAACTGCGTCATCACGATTGACCAAGTGCTTTATGTGTGACTAGTGTGTGTGTGTTTTTTTTTTTCCCCAGTTATAAAAAATACACCCTGGTCACAGTGTTTGGGAACCTGCACCAAGCCCATCTGGGAGGAGTGCCGGGAACGTACCAGCTGGTCCGCAGCTTCCTCAACATCAAGCTGCCGGGACCGCTGCCTGGCATGCAGGTAACACACAGGGCCATGGGCGTCGCTCCACTGACTGCAGTCGCCCGTTTGCAGTGTGATGGTTTAAAAAGAATTAGCTCAGTGTTATTCAATATTTGCAATGTCTTTCCCATTGAGATGTAATGGGGAATCTGCTCAAAGTCTTTAAGATGGTCTGTTTTAAAAACCGTAATGCACAGAATGACACTGTGAAGGATCTTGTGTTTACTCACATTTTAGTATAGTGTTGTGTAGAAATGTTAACAATTAATCAATTATCGATTAAGAATTTAATCGATTAAATTAAATTAAATTAGTCGCGATCACGGGTAGTTAATATCATTATAACAGTGTAGTGGCAGGAAAGAGCAATTCACCTATAGATACTGTGATAGTCATAATACACTTAGAACAAGTTACTTTTATACAACTTTTTTTAAAAATAAAGTTGAAATGTGATCCATTAGAAGTCAACTTTAGGGTGTTTTTACTGTTCTCTAATATAAAAATGGGTCACATTGGACCCTCAACATTATTTAAGGGCTAAATCATGTGTTCCTAACACATTTTTCATTGTGAAATTTAGGTTCTCAGGATAACCCGCAGCTTATCAACTAATTGTTAATTGATCGATAAGGTCAATCAACTAACGATTAATGAATTAATCGGTAATTTGCATCCCTAGTGTTGTCTAATAAATGGGAAATGGGCTGCACTTATGTGGCGCTTTCTAGCACCTTCATGGTACCCCAAAGCCTTTTACAAAGCCTCTCATTCACCCATTCGTTCACCAATGGGTGGCGCTGCCAGCCCCATCGGGAGCAATTTCGGGTTCAGCGTCTTGCCAGAGGACACTTTGACATGTGGACAGCTGGAGCTGGGATTCAAACCTCCAACCCTTCAATCATGGGTTGACCCACTCAGTGGCGTTCCCACTGCTGAAACAGGCCACATGCAGCTACTCCGCGTTTTCAAAAAGCGTCCACACTGCATCCTGGGAGTCCTCCCGCCTCTATTTAAGGCCGTCCGCTTGTCACCAGATCCGTCAGGGTGGATTTTAAAAGCCAAAAATCAATCAAATCATAACAGCCCGGCTGCTGAAAACTGCCTGACGTCGGATCAATCAGCCGAGAGCCCACAGTCGCACAGCTGCAGCCAATTTCTCTGTGTGTGTGTGTGTGTGCGGCGCGTGTGTGTGTGTGTGCTCCAGGACGGTGAGATCGAGGGCCACCCAGTCTGGGCTGTCATCTACTACTGCCTGCGCTGCGGGGATCTGAACGCGGCCATGCAGGTGGTGAACAGGGTGCAGCATCAGCTGGGAGACTTCAAGAACTGGTTTCAGGAATACATGAACAGCCACGACAGACGGTGAGGACGCCCTCGGCTCCCCCCCCCGTCCAAGTAAGGAAGCACATCTGCACCTCGCCCTTCTCATCCATCTCTCCTCTTGATTTCCACCCCCGGCGCCGCAGCCTCTCGCCGGCGTCAGAGAACAAGCTCCGCCTGCACTACCGCAGGGCGCTGCGGAACAGCGCCGACCCCTACAAGAGGGCCGTCTACTGCCTGATCGGAAAGTGCGACATCGGCGACAACCACGGCGAAGTGGCGGACAAAACTGAGGACTACCTCTGGCTCAAGGTGCGACACTTTCCCGCACACTCACAGTCTCAAATTCAAACGCTCGAATTCACAAACGGAGCCTGGTCTTTTTCTCGTGGACGCAGCTGAACCAGGTGTGTTTCGACGACGACGGCAGCAGCTCGCCGCAGGACAGGATCACCCTGCCGCAGCTGCAGAAACAGCTGCTGGAGGACTACGGTACCAAACCCAATTTCCTTTCACAATTCTTGAAATGAGCTCAAATGGCCCCTTCGACGCCACCGCCACCGCCGCCTTTCTCCGTTAGCGTTTCCTCCCAACATTTGCCTCGCTGTACCAGCGACGGCCACATTTTATTGTTTTCAAGTCACGGCAGCTGTTCGCTTCCAGTCTCATGACCCTCCTTTTTTTTTTTTTTTTTAAAAGCAAGACATGCTCAGCCGCACAACACACTCCGACACTCTGCTTCCTTCCCCTCCTTGAAATGCTCCGATCCAGACGTTTCTCTCCCTCGGTGCCAGACACAGTGGCGCTGGATCTGACATTTTTTTTCCTCCCCTCCGAGTGCTGAGTCACTGCTGTGATGTAACCCGAGGACATGGAGCCTTACAAAATGAATGGAAATGAAACATGAACCGTTTTATTGACTAAGACGCTGAAGCCGCATCCTCGGATGGATCAGTGAGATCGCACTGAACTCACCTGGTCAGGTCGGCGCCGTGGCCACCACTGCTGAATTCAGTGCATTCTTTAATCATCTGTTATTTCCTCGTTGTAGTCGTTTTTGAAAACCTTCAGGTTTTTCATTTTCTTTGTAATTGTGAAGCATCACGTCACACATCAGCCTTGGAAAATATTCTGATGCGCTGTAGTGTTGCACACGACAACTGCCGGCCATGCACAAACAATTCAGAATTCATTCTAAGCAACAAAGCAAGAGCTTCTACTGAAATGTCAAACACTAAAAATATTACAGCTCAGCGCTTAAACCCCCAATTTACACCAAAAGTGTCCTGGAGCCGCGGTGTTTCTATTGGTTCATCTTTTGGTATCTTAAAGTATATTAAAGTATACATGCATTTTGTTCATCATAGTTTCAGATTTAAAGTGAAATCTGCTTTATTATTGTTTTATTACTACTTTATAACATAACAGCCGAGCTAAACAGCTTTGAAGCCGATGCGTCGTGTTGGCGTTTCACAGTAAAACACAGCACATAGAAAAACTAAATCCAGCACGTATTTTATGATGAAAGTCAACCGGATCCACCGTGTTTTCACATCATTGACTTCCTGTCTGAACGATTCTACCTGGCTGTGCTTGACACAGTCGCTGCGCGTGAAGCGTGAAAAAATAAACGGCAACTTTCTCGGCCAGGACGGCGCCGTTTCACGCTTCCAGGACGCTTCTGAAACGCATCCGCGTCACGTCTGGTGTGAACTTGCAGACTGACTTTAATGGCCGCAGGCTGCTCCGGAGCCTCAGACGCTTTGTTGTAAATTGGGGGTAAAACCATCAGCCTACCACACACACTTGGTCGGATGTTAACGGCAAACCATGGCCGTTAACATCCGACCAAGGGCCTTTGAAGAGTTTACATTCCTGGCTTTGCCACTTTTGTATAACAAAGAAAAGAAAACGTCAGAAGTAGCTTAGAGGAGCTGTGCCACGCCTGCCTGAATATGTTTTTTTTTTTTCCTCCTTCCTTTCCATCTGCTCAGCGTTCCATTCTCCCAGTGAACGTTACAAACAGCCACCACCGGCTCCACGTACTTTGATTCTCCACGCAGGCTCATTTCAATATTTAAAAAACCCCAGCCTCTTAAAAAGCTGCATTATCCCCCCTTCTCCCCCCCCCTGCCTGTTGTACAAAATAAAAAATTGTGTGAGTTTAAGGGCAGGGGTCTCGTCTCCCCCGGGTGCTGCCTGCTCCTCGGGCCGGCCCTGCTCGCCTCAGATAAGGCGGCCGCAGCTCCCTCTTCCCGCTCCCGCCAGTGGGCTGCGCTCTCTCGCCTGACGGTGGGGAGCCCCCCCCGTCTCAACTCGGCTCCCCCATCGCTCCTCTGGCACCGCGGTTGCCCTCCATCTTGTTCCCCGGTCGGCCAGCCGGATGCAGGGTCCACACACCCCACCGCGCCCTTGCCTCTTCTCTCCTCTCCTCTCCACTCCTCCGTCCTCCACCTCTCTTCTTTATCATCCCTCTCTCTCTCCTCACACCTGCCGCTGCTGCGTTCTCTCGCTTCTCCAATCGTGTTTTTTTCCCTCCCCCTGTAATTTTCCGTTCGATGTTCTCTCTCTCTCTCTCTCTCTCTCTTCTCTCTCTCTCTCTCTGCATGTCAATTTTTTTCCCCCTCCGCCTTATTTCTCGCCTGCACGCTGCTCCTTGCCCACACCCACGCTCTTATCCCTTCTCTTTGGTCCTTTTTCCTTTCTTCATCGCTCTCTCGCCGTCTCTCTCTCCCTCTCTTCATCTCTCACGCGCCGTCGCTTTTTGAACTAAAGTGCTGTACGTCTGAGATAAGACTGTAAAATGGCTGACATGGTCCACCCTGTTCTTACTCTCCAAACTTTCAGCGCGGGTGAGGGGATTAAGGATTATAATTAAAAAGTAAACTCGGTGACTGGGGTGCCTTCGCTCGGCGGAAGTGTTTGCAGATTGTTTCATGTTGGTTTACGCGGCGGTGTCAGTCAAACGTTGGCCGAGCGCGTCGAGACGAACTTTAAATGCGCGGTTAATTAATACAAGCTAATAACGTCAGAAAGTGGAAGAAGTTACTTAGTTCAAGATTCTTTCAAGATGTTTTAAATTTGCACTTTGCTGTAATTCGCTGTCTTTTTCTGCGCATATTATTTTTTAGTGTTTTTAATATGAGTAAGTTTCCCACCCATCAGCGATTGTCTTATTTGTAGGTGTTTGCCTCCCTGAAGTGACTATTCACTGAACTCCCCCAGAAATGAGAAACGCTCTTTTCGCTCGTTTCACATTTTAGAAGCCATGTGCTGAAACTTTTGGAAAGATATGCCCTTTGTGAGGTCACATAGGGCACAATACCCCTCTCAGGTTAGTGGCAAGGTGAACGTAGGAGGAGGCTGTAAACACAGGGCTAAATATGCTGTTTTCTGGAGCTTTTTTTTGAGATTGTGAGTCATCTGAGACCTCTCCACTCTGGTCAAGGATGAAAAATGACGAACTGGTACTGGTTCTAATATGGGGCATATGATGGAATGAGCTCTTCGTGTGACCAACTAAACCATTTCCAGTTTGCAGATCTTTCAAACTAAAACTCCTCCCTCTGTCTTCTTCCCAACAGGAGAGTCCCATTTCTCGGCCAGCCAGCAGCCCTTCCTCTATTTCCAGGTGTTGTTCCTGACGGCTCAGTTCGAGGCGGCGGTGGCCTTCTTGTTCCGGGTGGAGCGACTCCGCAGCCACGCCGTGCACGTGGCGCTGGTCCTGTACGAGCTGCAGCTGCTGCTCAAGTCGTCCGGCCAGAGCGCTCAGCTGCGTGAGTCCAAACGCTCTCTGCTGTTTTTGCGATAGTTTAACCAAGTGAAAGCGTTTCCCCCCCTTTAAAAGAACTTCTCCTGACCGGTTCCCTGCAGTGAGCCAGGAACCCGGAGACCCTCCGATGGTCCGCCGACTCAACTTCATCCGCCTGCTCATGCTGTTCACGCGCAAATTCGAGTCCACGGATCCGCGGGATGCCTTGCAGTACTTCTACTTCTTACGGTAGTTTGTTCGCGTCGACGGAGACACTTACTAACGTGCGATGTGTGCTATAAAACCTAACCGTCGACCCTCATGACCTTTGTGTGAATTCCCTCTGCACAGCAACGAGAAGGACAGCCAGGGAGAAAACATGTTCATGCGCTGCGTCAGCGAGCTGGTCATCGAGAGTCGAGAGGTGAGTGACTCCTTTTTAACTAGCGGGGGATCTAAATGCAGCTCTTCAGTATCATTTATTATTTATTCACAACAATTGTGTCTTGGAGAACCTCAAAAAGGTGTTGTTGTTTTTTTAAATGTCATCATTTAATGGGAATTATATGTCAATGCTGTGGTTTTATTTGAGGCACTCTGTTAACATGAATGTACTGTCTTGTGTTTTGTGTAGTTTGACGTGCTGCTGGGCAGACTGGAGAAGGACGGCAATCGGAAGGTAAGAGCGACTCTGCAGCACCATCATCTAGGTCATGATTAGTCCTCCAAGTCTTCCTCGCTCACTGCGTCTCTCCATTTGGCTTCTTCTTATTATTCTTCTGTCACTATTTTGCATCTTTGCTATGTAGGAGTTCTAGTCAGTCAAATAAAGACAGAAACGCTCCCTCCTCCCGCCTGCTAGACAGCCCGACATTCTGTCATTGTCACGGTGGAGGAGAAAAAAAAAAAAATCACTTTAAAAAACCCACTTTATTGCAGCCTTGCCTCCAGCACGCTCTTTTGTCCTCTGCACAATGTGATGCCCCCCCCCCCCCCTTCAACTAAATTGAGCGACAGCAGGTTCATGCTGAGCGTTTCAATTCTTCCCTTGAATTTGATTTAACAGAAGATTATTATTAGTTGCAGCGTTCCTTTCAGTCATTATTTAACCGGATTGTAACTGGTAGACTAACATTTTTTTATTTATTTTTTTACTCCTTGTAAAGTTATTAGAAATGAAGTAAAATGTCATTATTCAAAGTTTGACTCTGCTTGACTCGTGATTTTTGGGAATTTTTAGGAACAGATTTGTAGTTGGCGGAGGTCGAACCACTCTGACGTTTGGAGAGCTCCTCCTCCTCCCTCTGATCTGCTCTCACTGTGATCTCCTCTCCTCTTCTCCCCTCCAGCCGGGAGTCATAGATAAGTTTGCCGGCGACACGAGAGCCATCATCAGTAAAGTGGCTCTCGAGGCCGAGAACAAAGGCTTGTTTGAGGAGGCGGTCCGACTGTACGAGCTGGCAAAGGTGAGAGGCCCCTCCCCTCCCGCCTCCCCTGTTATCTCTGCACACATATACTCTCTTTCATTAAAGTGTGTCTAAAGGCAGCCGCTCACCATCTCCCTGCTCATTTGCTTCTATGCAGAACCCAGATAAGGTGCTGGAGTTAATGAACAGGCTCCTCAGTCCGGTCGTGGCACAGGTCAGCGCTCCTCAGTCTAACAAGGAGAGGCTAAAAAACACAGCCGTGGCCATTGCTGAGAGGTAAGAGCAGGGAAGAATGCTGATTTGTTTTGTTTTTTTAATAAAGAATATTCTAAATGGATTGTAATTTTGGGGCTGTAATCACGATTATTTAAATACAATCCCTTACACATTAATTTTTTTTAATCGTATTTCAAACATAAGGCCGGGTTCACACCGGAAGCGGAAGCCCTTGTTAACTGATGGTGTTGTTCAGTCGTCAGGGTGTCTAAACACACAAACAAACAAACAAATGATGTGACATTAATCTTGATGGAAAAAATTATCTCTGAATGGGAGTAAACAACAGCTGAGAAGAAGCGCTTATCCACCGTCGTGGAGAAATGTGCGTCTAGTGTGAACAGGAGGGCTGCGGCTCATGCACAATTTTCGTGGGCGCGCCACTTTGCTGCGCTTCCGCGTCCGGTGTGAACCCGGCACTAGCCTTTTTGTCCCTTTTACTAACCTGTAGTCGGCCCCTCTGTGAATTTCTAAAAAACACTTTCCATTATGGGTTAAAACTGCCTTGAAATGCAAAATAACAGAATTTTACACATACAATTCAGACCGTGATTAATCGCAGTTAACTCTGAAGAATCTGCTATTAATCGCGATTAAAAAAAAATAATCGTTTGACAACCCTAATTTATTTTTTTCCTCGTGCAGGTATCGTTCTCAGGGCGTAGCAGCAGACAAGACTGTCGACGGCACCTTCTACCTGCTGTTGGACCTGATGACGTTCTTCGACGAGTACCACGCCGGCCACGTGGACAGAGCCTACGACGTGAGTTCCAACAATTCAAAGCAGCGTGTCAAAGTCTCTCGAGTCTTTTTAACCGGCGCAACGTTTCACCGACCCTGCCAGGTGATGGAGCGGCTGAAGCTGCTCCCGCTCAGTCAGGAGAGCGTGGAGGAGAGGGTGGCGGCTTTCAGGAACTTCAGCGACGAGGTGCGTTTGACATTGGCTCACTTACGGAAAAGTAAAAAAACATTTGATCTGTTTTGGGAATGGAGGGGAATTGCAGATTTGCTTCACTTTCATTGCGTCCTTCAGGTTCGCCACAACCTGTCTGAAGTGCTTCTGGCCACCATGAACATCCTGTTCACTCAGCACAAACGCCTGAAGGGGGCGACGACGGGCACGCCAGGGAGACTGCAGAGAACTATGGAAGACAGGGACATGGTGAGAGGAATCTCTCAGCTGCATCATGATAAAAAAATAATTCAGTACTCACATCCGACAATTGTCACGAATGTGATCTCCCACTGTGTCGCTGCGACTACAAAATGCGACACTGTAACTTACTGTAACGCTCCAAACACTGGTTTTGTTTTTTCTGCTTCTCCAAACAGCAACTCAGAAGTCAGGCCAGAGCTCTGATCACCTTCGCCGGTATGATTCCCTACAACATGGCCGGGGACAGCAATGCAAGACTGGTGCAGATGGAGTTATTGATGAACTGAGACATCGGCTTGCTTTCTCTCTTCTACACACACACACACACACACACACACACACACACTTTTTCCCTCTTGATTGGTTATGTACAGAACATGTTTTTGCTTGTGTTAACGCCACTTGATTTCCCCTCCATTTTCTCTGTGTTTCATTTTATGTTGTTGCTCCATGTTTGTATCTGCGCTTATTTGGAATAAAAATAAGTTTACTTTTCAGTTGTCTTTTTTTGTTTGTTTTTTCTTAATTTTGTATCATTTTTGTCCCTTTGCATTTATCATTCTCACCAAGCTGCAGTCTTTAACATCAGCATGTTTTATTTGTTATCACTGCATGCACAGAGCTGGAAGTCTTTAACGTTACATAAGATAAAAGTGGCAACACAATTTTTTATTATTATTATTATTACCTTTTAAACACAAGGTACCCATTTGCAAGCATATCCACTAAACATTAGACATTTTTTAATAGACATGCTCACTCCTGAGAGAAGAAGATTATCAATTATCAGTCTTATTTATCATTGTACATTTGTTCAAGCTTGATGACGAACAAATAAGAAAGCAGCTCAGGTTCCTCTGTGTTCTCAGGCCATGTTGACAGGAGTGCAATATCTTACGATTCCCTGCTGCTGCAAGTATCCATGTTCTTCCTGCAGGATGTCGTACAGTATTTGTCACAGTTTCTGTCCCCTGGCAGATGGTGGCTTGGCTTATTTTTTACCGCAGGACTTGGAGTGTGTTCTCATTTATATTTCTGGGTGTAGCGAGGAGGGAAAAAAAGAGTAAACATTACCAATTTTCTACCAAATATTCACAACGTGTCTGAAAATAGTGCAAGTTAAGAAAATCAGCCTATTGTCAATATTCAAAAAACCTGAGTTCCACTGATGTCTGTTAGAACAAGACACACACACACACACGTTTTCAGAAACAATCAGCTATCGCTAAATTTGTAGCCCCCACACCCTGTCCTTCAGTCTGGCCTGAGAGAACACAGATGGAGGCCCATTCTGTCTTGGCTGCTCCACATAACTGCAGAGATGTTGAGTTCATGCGCGGCCACTGAAACATCAGAGCCAAGAGCAGAGAGAGACCCCTGCTGTTGCACTGCAACCCGAGGACCAGTTCACCGCAGGGGACCCAGGAAATCTGTCTTTACGTTGAGGGAAATTTCTCTTTGTGACTCCATTTGGTTTTCACATCCTGCCCGCTGCGTTGCACCCAGCGACAGAAGACCCAACTCTGGGTGTGCGCGCTGCAGCTGGTGTTGTGAATCAGGCCGATAACAGACACCTCCTATAACCCGGCTATTTCACAACACCAGGGTGGCACCACACCACTGTCGACGACTGGAGGACCCGCTGCCTGATGATGCTGGAGGACAAGGTGCAAACAGTTTGACCTGATTACTTGTGCATCCGAGCTGAGTTAAAAATTCAGATTTCTCCTCCCCCAGCTAGTAGTTTTGTTATATCCTGATTTTCTTGTACTCTCAAGTCAGCGCTGTATCTGAACCTGTCTGTACATAACTTGTAAAATTCATCTGTTTTAAAATGAACTGTTTGATATGCTAATTAATTTTGGAGTCTGACGACATACAAGATGTGCAGACAAGCACGACACGTGGCACACAGAGGGTACATTTAAGGATTTGGATTTGAATATCTTCTCCAGCAACATCACAATATATTTGCTTAAATGCATTTCAATTGGGAAATCAACAAGATTTAAAATCTAATCATGCTGGCAATGTGCAATTAGAAGCACTAACCGAAAAATAGCAATTGTGTCCCAATTGTTGGCCTCCTTCTCTTGGAACTGGCCTAGATGGAGGTAGCGCATTGTTTTGTCATACATGTTTATTTTAATTTTAAATTAAATACAGTTTCATAAATGGTATTGTGTCTGTATGTTATTTAATCGTTAAGTTCTTTTATCTTCACTATTCAAATACAAAATATCTCCTTTTTCCATCTAAAAGCTGTAGGCCACATGAGACACGCTGTGAAAACACGCACCATGTTCAAGCATCTGATCTGCCACCGGTGATGGACTGCTGTAATTCTGCCTCATCGCCAACTTATTCTGGCTGTGATATGCCCCATCAAAAACAGATGGTCGGCACCCAAAAGTCACAGAACATGGAGTCTAACCTCAGGGTGTGCCAATCTGGCACTGAATGTGGTACAGTGACCCACTTATCACTTTCTCTTGAGACGTAGTTTCCTACCACAGACCCACCATGGCACAGACACTCACTGTTTGGCAATCTTCATCTTCTTCTTCTTCTTCTTCTTCTTCTTCTTCTTCTTCTTCTTCTTCCAAAAATGTTTGTATTTAATAAAATTGGGAGCCAGACAGAGAGAGCTTACAAATTTCCATCTCAGAGTGCAGACTTTATTAACCTAATTTTTTAAAATGAAAAATATTCATGGTGTTGTTTATTCCAGAAAAGTTACAATTCTGAATATATACTCACTTTTTCTGGACGATGTAAAACATGCCGGATAATTAATCTAATCTAATTTAATCTGCCGGTCAAAGACTGTAATTTCTTTCCAACAAAACCCAGTCGTGTGTGTAGTAGCTAAGTTTCACACATTAGTAATTGTGACATATTAGCATGGTGCACGTTGACATACAATTTTTTGAAAATACGGAGAGTTTTCATTTACTTCTAAAACTCTAATTACAGTTTGTGCACATATATAATTTCACAGTTCGATCCTGACCATTCATTCCTTTACTTCATATCAACGTTAAAAAACCTGCTACGCTGTCCTGAACCCGATAAAGTTGACAATAGTGACATCTAGTGGGGGAGTCGAGCAAATTACAACGCAGGGGGATGAAACTAATGAATCAAACAAAAACAAAAAAAATAGTGTTTGTGCTATCTGATGGCGTGTCTCTGGCAAACAATAGTAGTTTGGTTGATTTATTCGTTTAATAATAATTTAATCATTTCGTTTGCAACATGGGTTGTGGGCACAATCAAACACAAAGATCAACGAATAAATAATAACAAAAAAAAAAGTACTAGTAACAATTAACAACTAGCGTCCAGACTTTTGTTTTTAATATGTGAACAAATCAACGGATGAAACAAGAGGACGTGACAAGTTCATCCGCCGAGAAACATCAAGACGCTAATTGCCCTGATGAGTCACTCTGAGTGGATTCGGTGGACTTTTAAGGAGCCCCAGGAGGCCACAACGACAGGTGTTCCTAATAGAGACGCGACGAGCGTTGAAAACCCACGACGCTGTGCAGAACACCGCCTAGTACCTAGCGGTATTTCGAAAGGATATTAAAACTTTGTATATTTTATTTTACAATTAAAACTTTATTAGCAATGAAACTAACCGGATTAAAGGTAAGTACAGGGTTTCCTTGGGGGGTTGGTGGCTCTCGTAGTAGCCTGATGTAGCCTAGCGAGGAGGTGAAACGGGGACAGTGAAGTCAGTTTGTTGTTGCCGTCATCAGTTTCCCTGCCAGTGGATGTTCTTGGTCCTCCTGTTCCTCCTGGACGTTACCTACCACGGTGCTGAGGGTAAAGAGTACGGCCGCGTTTGTAAGTCGACCCTTGCACGTGTCGTGAGTAAAGTGTCCCGTGTACTTTGTGTGTGTGTGTGTAGGAAGATGCAGTTTGGAGGACTGCACGAACCGCACCACGTGTGTTGTGATGAAGGACCTACGAAGCTGCAAGTGTGCAACTGGGTATTACGGTGACCGCTGTGACCAAGGTATACCAATTATCAACAATATAAGAGTAACGGATTGTTCCAGTTCTTGAGTCGTCCTGTTCTTATACATTGACTATATATTGATTGATTGATATTTTAAGTGACCGCTGGCAACTCTATGAGAAACTGAATTGCCCCCCCGTAAGGCTTGAATATAGCGTTTCTGATGACTGTATTTACAGATGCAGAAATAACAGTCGTGTGCGGCGAGAATTACATCGAAGTCCGAGCCCTGGAGGAGTTCTTCAACTATTACAAGGCAAAGTTGGGATCCCTGCACTTGCCAAACGGGAAGTGTCGTGCAAACGAAACAACCATCGATGGCAAGAAGTACTACTACTCCCGGACATCCAAGGAGGACTACAGCCGCTGCGGGGGCAAACCATTCGAGGTGAAACAGAAGAATTGGTGCAAAGCATGTTTATGCATATTGTGGGCTTAAATTTCTTTACAATTTGTTTGTTTCTTCACTTCTGTCCCGTCCATGCAGAAAAATTTCACTCACGTTAAATATTCGCTGAAACTGTCGTCGGACCCTGAAGTCTTCAATAATATCATCCGAGATTCAACCATCAGCGTGGAGTATAGCTGCACTTTTCCGTACACCAGGAAGGTCAGCCTGGATTTTCCGATTGTACCCTTTTCCAAGTAAGTAATTGTGAAGATGCCTCACTCAACTTATTTGAAGTTTGTGTTCTGCTCCTGTGCATCCTATTTTTATAGCTGTATTTCTGTTTGTTTTTCTGGTGAAGTATCTCCGATCTACCGAACTACCTGTGTCCAGTTACGTTCTAAAAGAAATCTGATTTGACACGTTTCCAAGTTGTGTTCTCACTCACCTGCCTCTCCGTTGTGTATGGACAGTGAAACATTGATGCGGGTCCATGACCTTGACGCAACAGTAAAAATGCTGCTATACACTGACGAAACGTACACCAACTCCATCGTCAGTGCCCCAGTTATTGAACTCCGACAGAAGGCAAGTAACCATGTAGCGACTGGTTGAACCACATGTGAATGAAATTTGTGGGTTGGTTTTTTTTTCTGTAATTTTTTTTTTTTCCTCCCCAAAAAAATGTGCACAGGTATATGTGGAGGTGGTAGTAGCCGAGCCCGCAAACTTCTTCCGTATGCTCGTTAGCGAGTGTTGGGCCACACAGTACAACCACCCAAATAACACAAATGGGTCACACCATATTCTCATTCAGAATGGGTGAGAACGCCTCTCCATCAGCAGTCGCTGTCAGATTTGTGAACTAGAACTAAAAAAAAAAAAAATTAGGTTTTTTTTTTTCATTCCTGCTCCTCCCGTTCGTTGTTGCATACAGGTGTGCGAAGGACCATACGGTTTCATTCAATAACCTGCAGGTGAACGTCGCCAATGGACAAAGTTCTACTGTTCAGTTCAACTTTGACATGTTCCGCTTCACCACAGAACCAGACCAGCTCTTTCTGCACTGTTCTGTTCAGCTGTGCGAGCCAAATGATCAGGAGTCCTGCAAGCCTGTGAGCTCGCCGCGCCATAAACTCTTCATCTGTTCATTGGGACGTCGCGGTGATGGTGTCTCAACTCTTTTCCATCCTGTCTAGAACTGTCATTCGGTGGCTAAAAGAGAGGCGGTGAGAGCAGACCCCGCTCAAGGCCTGCTCTCATACGGACCCATCCGAATCAAAGAGCCCCAGGCGTCTCACTCCAGTAAGTTTCCTGAGTCTTGAACGTGTTACTGTGAAGGTGTTTCCCAAGTCAGTAACTCTCATTGCAGCTGGTATCAATTTTAGGCAACATGGGCTAAAAATAAAAAATATTATACTTTAGATTTAATTATGAATCCTAGCGTTGTGTATATCTTTCATCTATATATTTCATCAGTCCTGATGTCTGTTGGTGGAACTGCAATCTATTATCCCCTACTTCATCTTTTTGTCTCTGTTGCAGACGTTTTGGTAACGGTGGTGCTGCCTGTAGCAGCCATCTGGACTGTGGGCCTCTTCCTCGTAATCCTCATCATTGTGGCCAAAGCAGGCAGCAGAAGGCTTGCACAGTTGGATAAACCACAATTTAAGGGATCTGGACAGCTTTAATAAAACTCTAAAATCACGTGTTTCTTTCTGTCAGTCTTGATATTTGGGAGGAAAAAAAAACACATGTTTAGCATAAGGCTGTAAATCTGTTAACGTTTCGTTTCACTAGAACATGCATCAGCACATCCACAGTTCTGACACAACTGCGTGGACCAGCGGTTTATTTTCTGTAGTTTTCCCGTTTAGACGCTAGGGGGTCGCCGACTGCAAGGTTGAACGCTTTTGTGTTTGAGTCTCGAGGCAGGGCAGGAGAGGAGGTCTTTTTCTCCATTTGAGCTCATTAGAAATCTTTTATCGCACGCTGTCCCTGGATGGCAGTCTCGCTAATGTTTCACTTTTCCGCCCCGGAGCTGAAGAAGTCTTGGGCTGGGAACAATAAAGTGCAGTCCGTCTCTACAGAAAGTGAAATTCCTCTCACTTGTAATACTTTCAGCGAGTTTTGAAGTTTAAAAACCCTCGGTTTCCTCCTTTGCGAAGAGTGGAAGCGGCTGCGTTGTGGGATTAATTACTATTCTTTTTTTTTTGCTTGTGGACGTTGCGGGAGCAGGTTCGAGTTCAAGTGTCCTTCAAGAAGCTTCAGCCTGGTTGCACACTGGACCCTAAAGACAGCCATGAGGCTTTTTGCTCTGTTCACACCGGACGGTCCGCCTGCAGAAGTGGATTAGTATCAATCTATCACTGTCCCCAGGATTATTATTAATTTTTAATTTTAAATACGCTTCCTGTTTTGCGCAACATATTTTTGCTTGTTTGGTTTGACTGGTCTGACGCATCAACTCCCACAATGGCCAAACAGTCCACATGTGGCGGCGATGTTTAATCAACTTTGAGGAGGAAGATCGTCCAGGCCCAGCTTGGAATTTTACATCTACATTTTTAAATTGTAAATTTTATTTTTAATTGTTTTGTTTAGTATTAAAAATATTTCAATTTTTTTTTTCCCATTTTATTTTTATTTTAACTGTTTCTTCTACCAGCCATCAGGCTGCAGGACAGCAACGGACAAAGATGGCACCGTGGAGTCTAATCGTCATCACATCATTGTCCTTCCTCTCAGTGATGGTGTGCAGCTCAGCAGCGCAGCTCCATGAGCAGGACGCCTTCAATGCTGAGGTACTGACCTGCCTGTTTTTGTGCCTGTGCTGCCTCTTCAAATAGCTCCTAACTTTAGTTTTGGTAAAAGATCAGAGGAGGGGATGGGCCATTGCTCTGCAGGGCGCTTCTAGAAACAACACACTGCACGTGTTGTGCACAGGGAACAGTCAGTAACTTTTTCCTAATGTGCACCAATTGCTTGAAGTCATTACAAACAGGTTTCTCATGATACCTGCTTTCAGGTCTTGTTTGCTTTCTTACCTCATCCCAGATTCATGCGGACCAGCCTCACACATTAAACTGTCTAATATTAACACTTACTTATATCAGAAAACAGGATATTTTGCCATCTGAATGCAGCCTCTTGTTTTGTTTTTTTTGTTTTGTTTTGTTTTTAAAAAACTTGTTGTGGCTTCCACATGTGTGGAAGAGGACAAATACTATGACCCACCATATGCGTGGAGGTCTTGACCTGAGAGAGGTGTTGGTGCCCTCTACAGCATCACCAAGGGCCCTTTTCCAGAGCTGTGTGTTTCTAAGTGCACCGTTTCTAAAAAAAAGTTCAGCAAAGAGAAAAGATGGACTTTTATTTCTGAGGAGTTCACAGACAGACTGGAGACAAATAGTTTTGCCAGGAAACACAGAAAGGGAATTTTGCATTAATCAAAATGTTCTAAAGCACTCTCAGCTCTTGCCATGGGTCCCTAACAGGACCATAATGGAATGAGGGCTAATAATATGTGGTAAAATATTGAGGAGAAACAGCAATTCATCAACACCATGATGCCCGTTTAATGGGATGAAGGCTCAAAGGCTGTTGTTAAACATCAGACATGACGCTGCTAAGCGTCAGTTGCACTGTTGGCAACTACAATATGTTGCATTGCTGTCTACTCTGCTGTTTCTTCTTTGCAGAAAGGCTATAAAATTTATATAACATCTGGAGCTTTCAAGAATACCAGTGTCTAAACTACCATCACAATAAGTTCCATGATAATGCTCCAGTTTTTGGCGCCCACAGTATTAGAATGTACCGAGTTGGTTACTCAGACCAGACACTTCTCTGGTAATTTCTCACGGTTGAAACTTGTCGTAGCTATGCATGCAACCCTCTTTGGATTTTTTTTTCTCTTTTTTTTTTTCTTTTTAAGTTTTGATTGAGTGCACCCGCTGATGAGTTTGTGTGTTTTTCCCTCCGGCTGCGTGTTCATGCTACACATGCGTGAAGGTATGTGTCCCGTGATGCAGCTGCGCTGGGGCGTGGGGGTAGGGAAAGGGATTTTTAAAAGGTTAGGATTTCACTCTCCCTACAGCTGTGCACATCCATGCTCGCACCACTTCACGGAGGAAAAAGTTCCAAAGGCCGCGGGTCAGTTAGCAAATCCTGGTGTTTACATCCTTCCTTTTCTGCAAGAAGTCGCAGTTCCATTATTGCGGTTTCCCAGCGGCTCCTCCTCGTCCCTCCCCCTGGCTCTGATTCGGGGCTGTCAGCGAGGAGACGTAGCAGGAATAGGGAGAGCAGGAATGTTGTAATGCTAATGGAAAGCATCTGGTTTCTATCTCCACTCGCTCTTTTAACTCCTCGGATGCTCCCTCGCCGCATCAGCTGGTGGTTCGTTTGCAGATTAGCATAACAGTGCCTCCGTACTCATTGTAGCTGTCGTGCACGTATAAATAAACCTTCTATCATGCAGAGATGTGGGTCCTCCTACTCCACCAATTTCACACACACACACAAACTCTCACTCTCACTGAATGGTCACTTTCTCATCTGGCAGGCGTGGCTGCGAAAGTTCGGCTACCTTTCCCAGGCTAGCATGCAGGTGTCCACCATGCAGTCCACTCAGGTGCTGTCCACAGCCATCAGCGACATGCAGCGCTTCTACGGCCTGGAGGAGACTGGCATTATGGACCCTGCCACTGTTGAGTAAGAACTTTATTTATTTTTGCAAAGAAGGTGGTGTTCGGAAAGAAGGAAGAAATTTCTTTTTTTTTTCGTTTTTTGCACAGTAAACCTCAACTACTTTCAGCCTTTTTTCCTTCCAGTGACAAGTAAATTTCATTCGGTGCTGCTGAAACTTTGCCAACTCCTAATAGCCCGTGATGATGATAAGCCCCCCGATGGCAGCTTATTATATTGTCATATCCCGACAGCGGCTAATGAAGCCGGTCAGGCCATTGTGTCACATCCCCCCATTCATGAGTGACCCTGATTGCAGGGTGCCAAGTCTTTGTTTCCAGAGTGTCCATGAAAACATTGGGAAAACACGCTTTCATGTCAGAACTTGAACTTGAAGCGTATTTTTCTTGACCTCATGGGTCAATGAGAGGCCAAAGACAAGAGAAAAATCATTGGCCTCTCATTCAGGAGCGACATCTGGTTTGCCTTTGATAAGTGTGGCATTTTTGCGTTTCTTTGTTACTTATAGTTAAATAGTTATAGTGTGTAATTTTAATTTTTTCACTTTGTAGTTTATTGCCCAGGAAAAGAGAACGGTCACTATATTTACATTCAACATTAAAAAGGCTTTGTGTGTGTGTGTGTGTGTGTAGGGCCATGCGGCGGCCCCGCTGTGGTCTCCCAGACAGGAAGGCCTCAGTGGTGTTTGCAGGCAGACGGAGGAAACGCTTCGCCGTCACAGAGCAGCGGTGGGACAAAGACCACATCACCTACAGGTGCGCAGCGCCGCGAAACGACCTTCACCAGCCAGACAGTTAACCCGGCTGGCGAGACGCTCCCTAACATCACTTCCTCCTCTTGCGTCCGCAGCCTCATGAAGCAGCAGCTCCCCTCGGCGCTGGGCGAGGAGCGGACCTCGGACGCCATCCGCAGGGCGTTCGACGTGTGGAGCCGCGTCACGGCGCTCACCTTCGAGGAGCTGCCCGCCGTCAGCGACGTCGGCGGCAGCCGGGCGCAGCTGGCCGACATACTGGTGCTGTTCGCCTCCGGTTTCCACGGCGACATGTCGCTGTTCGACGGGGAGGGCGGCTCGCTGGCGCACGCCTACTACCCAGGACCGGGGATTGGAGGTGACACGCACTTTGATGCCGAGGAGCCCTGGACGCTGGACAACCCAAACCAAGGTCGGTCTGAAGTAAATGGCAAAAAAAAAGGGGTTGTGACCGACCCTTTGTGATGTCACAAAGGGCATGCATAAATCCCGTATATCTATATACCACAGTGACGATAACTATGACGAAAATTTTTCGACAGCAAAATTAACACTGGATGGATGTAAATGTAATAATATGTAATCCAATGTGTCCCATCAAATACATTTTATATTTATAATCTTGATTTCCTGGTATGGTGGTATCTGTATTAGCAGTGGTATCAACCCCCACTTTCTTGCACATTGTTTTGCACAAATTGTGTTTACGCCGGGGAAATTATATAATTTCCGTGCATTATGCATGTGTGTCACTGTGCAACTTCCAGGTGTCGACCTCTTCCTGGTTGCGGTCCACGAGCTGGGCCACGCTCTGGGTCTGGAGCACTCAGATAACCCCGACGCCGTGATGGCCCCCTTCTACACGTGGACCCACACTCACAACTTCACGCTGCACGAAGACGACATCGCAGGCATACAGTCTGTATACGGTGAGCAACCGAGGCCCCTACTCAGGAAAACGCTTTTCATTCTTTTAAAATGCTTTTTTTTTCTTAGTTAGTAATGTTAATATTTGTGATGTCCAATTTTTTACCGATATCCGATTTCCCGAACTCGTAATTTCTGACACCGATATCAACCAATATCAATCGATACAGATATTACACACATCATGGCTAATTTGTATTGTGATGTGCTGCGGGATGTCTCGCATGATGTTGTCAGTTATGAACGGGCTATTATTTTTTTTTAGCAGCTAGCCACCTCTGAAACTACTCTGCTGAAACACACGCGTCACGTGAACTTTGATGCGGTTTGATGACATCATCAAGCGTAGTAGAGACTAATAAAGTAAAGTATTGTTATTTAATATTTAGTAATACCAGGAAATTCGAGGAATTCATTCTTTGGCATGACTACGAAATTTGGGAAAAATTTCAGAAAAGTCATATTTTTATACTATTTTTTCCCCTGATACCGATATTTACCAATATTTTGAATGCCTTTATCGGCCGATAATATCAGACTTCCCTACTTAATATTTATTCTTCAGTTTTGTGCGAGGATCTCAAATATGTGATTCTGTGCTTCTACTCTCAAATCTCTCCGAGGCTGATGGTGCAAATTGTCATTTCTAGCAGTAGTTTGAGATTATATCACACTCTTTCTCACACCTGCACCATCAAATGAAGACAAGAGGCACAGACGCATGCAAACTCATGCACACCACACCGGCCATAGCTCCTCCATGTCGCTATCATCATCATCATCATCATTGCCGCTAGCATGCCTCTGTGATGTCGTCATCCTTTCCACATGTGAATGGCTGGCATTGTCAATCAACAATAGATCACTGTATGTGTGCAAGTGCGCTTTGGCATGTCCAACACTGTTGGCCGCCTCAGGCTTTTTACATTCAAAAGCATCTGTAGTATCACAATATCTGATGCCGAGTGATAATTAAGCTGTTTTAAAGAGCGAGTCTCTGAATGTGATCAGGGTTGAACTTGCAAGGGCTTATCCAATAATCTCTCTGTGCAATATAACAATAAAATATGAAGTATACACTTGAAAGATGATAATGATTTACCAATCTCAATTTTGTGCACCTCTAAAATTATTTTAATGTGATTGACAAAAACATCTGCCCTGGAGCAAGCCTGCAGTTTTCTTAATTGTGATGCGTCTACATTTTCCTTTATTTAAATACAGCAAGGTAAATGTTTAGACAGAAACTACACAACAAAATTATTGTCTAAATTATTGTGTGAGACCAAACCTCTGATTGAAAGAGAAAACAGTCCTGAAAGATTTTTGTGGAGACTTAAAAACATAAACTTCTCTGGTGTAAGCAAATTTTTTCGGTTGTTTTTTTCCCTTCTCAAGTCTTGAACCCAGAGAGAGGTGGTTTTCTGTTTGTCAAGTCAGTGTGACCTCACCTGACACTCACACAGAACCTGTGTCGCGTCAACGCAACTGCAAACTGAGACGTCAAACTATTTTAATCTAATCTAATGCTGTGATCCTCTATTTCCATTCTCGTTGCATTGACGTCTTAGACTATAATGCATATACAAGCACTGACAGCTGAGTCACTGACCAGCCTGTCTCATACACTGGCAGGGATATTTTGGGCTCGATGTAACCAGATAGCTTCTGAGGCCCATCAGTTGCCGTGTCTTACATAATGGCACAATGTGTCAGTGTGTTTTTTTTCCTCTTAGCAACCGGCGCTGCTCAGTTCTCCAGGCAGCACCAGTGGCAGTGGAACCCAGTTGTAAATCACAGTGGCCTGCTGCTGCTGCTGCTGCTGCTGCTGCAGAATGGAAAGTTACATTTTCTTTGTGCGAGGGGGAGATTGAGTGGGGATTAGAGGGGAGGGGATGAGAGGAGGTGGATACAGTGGAGCTTCTGTTGTCTTGGAGTCACCCGCAGGGGCTGCAGGGATGTATTTGATTTTAATTGATTGATTTTGATGTTTCTTTTTTAGTATGATGCACTGACTGTCTGGCACTTTGTTAATTTCGTTGCGTATGTCACAATGACCATAAAAGTCTATTCTGTTCTATTCTGATGGATTTCAGTGGGACAATGGCCGCATTCAGACTGCCAGCCGAAATCCGATTTTCAGCCCATTCAGATTGAAAAACCGGATGGCTCTTTTGTAGTCTGAACAGTCACAAATCACATGGAATCCGCAACAGACGGCAACCTGTCAGACGGGTCAATAATCTGGACACTTGCTAAAAACAGTGCAGACAGTCAGCTCTAAAAAAATCGGATCTGAGAAGGAATCTGATTTGAATCGGATTCGCCTGCAGTCTGAACGCAGCCAATATGGACTTTTTAAGACGACTTCTCTCTCCTCAGGCTCTCCCCTTACCACTGGTGCTCCACCGGCCTCCCCTCGCTCCCCTGATGAGGAGCCCAGCCCTGCCACCACCACCACCACCACTACCACCACCACCGATGTCACCACCACCACCACCACCAGCGCCCATCCCCCTCTCACTGATCCCCCTGCAGACTCGCCAGATCCGACATACGGTGCCCCTGCTCGGCCGGAGCCCAGACCGACTGCTGCGTCTCCTCCGCTTCCTACCACCACCACCACCACCACCACCACTACCACCACCCTGCCTGAAACAGAACCCACGACGCCGCGCGTCAGAAAAGACGACCCTCCCCCTGCTCCTCCTCAGCCTCCATATCGACCGCCAAAGCGTCCCGAAAACCAGCCCCCTGATATTTGCGATGGGGATTTCGACACGGTGACCATGCTGAGGGGGGAGATGTTTGTTTTCAAGGTGAGATGTAAAAAGAAAAAGAGAAAAAAAAAACAGATGGAACATATTTGTGCAAACGCAACGTTGTGCTGGTAAACTGTTGTGCAACACTAAGAGTGTCCTCCAGTTGTTTGTACGACCCCGAGTCCCGGATATGAAAGAGCAGTTCAGGAATCCGACCTCTGCGGAGAGCCGGGCGAGCGCTCGGACGAGGAGAAAATAAATAAGTCTGACGTGAGATAAACATGGAGTTTGGCCTTGTGGTGCAGGGTCGCTGGTTCTGGCGTGTGCGGAGGAACCGGGTCTTGGATAACTACCCCATGCCCATATCCGTCTTCTGGATCGGCCTCCCCAGCGACATCGACGCCGCCTACGAGCGCCACGACGGCAAATTTGTCTTCTTCAAAGGTACTCGCTCTGAAATGCACTCAAACAGGACGCTCGCACGGCGCCGATATGCCGTCTGTGTCCGGACTTTCCCCGGGCGCAGCCTCGGTCGGCTCAGAGCTGCCGATGAAGGTCTGGCGTAAACACCGAGCGTTAGACAAACACAAATCTGATCTGGGCCTTTGATTTCATTTTCGTCAGAGCGAAACCGAGCGATGCCAAGTCAGCAAGACTCCTCTTGATTTGGGAGGACAAGGTTTCGGCCTCTGGCAGCAGAATCGCAAAAATATTTAGAATGCTTGAGATTATTAAAGGCAGAATATTGTCGGGTTTCTCTGCCTTTTCATTGGAGACTACATCTTTTGCGCGAGTATGTTGTGTGTTGCTGAGACCGCTGGCTGCATCTGGCCCACTAACTCTCCAGTCCAGCTCAGTCCCCAGTGGACCCTAATGAGAGAGCTGAAGGCTGAGCTCTGCAGTGCATCACTCCAGATGTTGACAGCTGCACGGCTCACACTTTTGCATTCTTCTCTCTCTGCTCACACTTTGTGTGTTTTTTAGATTTCCTCCTATTTCCCCTTTAAGGTTTATTCTCGTTAACGTGGATTTGCGGGTGGCAAAGTTCTCGACACTGAAAACCAGGCTCACGAATCCAGTGTTGTTTAGCGTGCGTTGCAAAAATCAGGTCAAGCAGTTGAAGGTAACACAATTTTTTTTTTTTTTTTTTTTTGAAAGAAACCATGTGCACTGGAGTTATACTTCAGTCTTGGATGTCACACTCTTTCTGGGCAGCTGTGCCCTGGCAGTGCAGCTGGAAAGGGGCAGTAAAGTGTGCCCAAACTGAAGGGTTGAGGAAATCTTGGAAAATAGGTGTAATGCCAAATTTTCGACTTGGCCTGTCATTTCTTCTCTCGCTCTCTCTTTTCCCCCCTCAGCGTGAACACTCTGTGTGACAAATACCAGATGCTCGGCCCTTTCTCTCGACGTCATCATGCATTTTTTTCCCCCTTCACTCTTTGATGACTTTTGTTTTTCATCTTTTTAAACCAAAGTTTCCCTTCTGTCAGCGGCCAGATGAGCAGCAGCACCAGCGCAGGCCTTATTCCGTTGCCTTTTTTTTTTCTTCTGCAGATGACCGGTACTGGGTCTTCAGGGAGGCCGACGTGCTCCCCGGATACCCGCAGCCCCTTCGCCAATATGGACAAGGAGTTCCGGCGCACAAGATCGACACGGCGATCTGGTGGGAGCCGAGTGGATACACGTACTTCTTCTCCGGTGACAGGTGTGGTTTTTTTTTCTTTAGTTATTTGTCAGTATCTAGCATCAGAGTGCGAGAGAAATGAAACGAACAAACATACAAACACACACAATATAAGTATGTAATTGTTTTGGAATGTTCCAATGAAACTAAAAATAGAATATTTCCACAAAGGAGAGGAATCATTGTCCTCTCCAATTTTTCCTCGAGTATAAACAACACAATGAATATCTTACTAAGTTACCTATAGAGCAGGGTAAAAAAAAAAAATGCAGTTAATTTGCGATTAATCGCGATTAAAACATTTTCATCGACTGACAGCCCCAGTGTTTTTTCTAAAGAATAATGCCAGTTTCTGGGAAGACAAATGACATCTTTCTGCGTCACGTGCAGGTACTGGCGCTACAACGAAGAGACGCGGAGCTCGGACCGTGACTACCCCAAGCCTAACAGCCGGTGGGGCCGGATCCCTGACGCACCCAAGGGAGCCTTCCTCAGTGATGACAGCGGTACAAACACACACACACACACACACTTTCCAAAGCGTGGTGACGTAATCATGTATTCGCTGGCTCACTTTCCTCCTCCCCGGCGCAGCTTACACCTACTTCTACAAAGGCGCCAACTACTGGAGGTTCGACAACAGCAGGACGGAAGCAGACAAAGGCTACCCTCGCTCCATCCTGAAGGACTTCATGGGCTGCACGGGAGCACCGGAGCCCAGGCCGGACGATGGCACGCGGGAGGAACCGAAGGACAAGCCCGTCGTCCCTTCAGACCGAGGCCGAGAGGGGCAGGAGCCGAAACCGGAGCCGGATGCTGACGCAGACCGGGGGAAGGAAGAGCAAACGTCCCGGCCCGACACCGCCGGGGAGGACGGGGAGGACAGAGAGGTCAACGTGGTGGTGACGGCGGCCGACGACAACGAGTCCAAAGTCACGACCCTGGTCATGGTGATCGTCCCTCTGGTGCTCATTCTGTGCATCCTCGTCCTCATCTACGCCATCCTCAGGACCCTGCAGAACAAAGAGACGCCGAGGGCCCTGGTGCACTGCAAACGCTCGCTGCAGAATTGGGTTTAAGGCACGGAGCCAGATCACGTCGACCTCGGCATTGATTCAATGGTCTGATTGGGTTTCCTGAGAAGCTTCACCGCGGTAATAGTTGAAGAAGATCAGGTTAAGCTATTGTTTCTGGGCCCCCGTCATGATTTTGCTTTAATAAGAATTAATGCAAGAGTGGGTTCCTCCAATCCTAGAGTTCTCCCTCCTGTGCCTTCCAAATGCCTTTGGAAAAAAACAACTAATCGGCTAAATCTTTCAGGACTCGCCGCACAAATCACACAGTGAGGAGCATCCACTTCGCTCCTCTGGCTGCACACGGCGAGCAGCAGATGCTATTTGTAGAGCCGCTCGCTGCGTCAGGAATGCACATGCATGGCGCAGATGCAACCATATAAGTGCAAAATTCACTATGAATAATGTAAAAAAAAAAAAAAAAAGGGACCACATATGTCTGCCTGCGTCGGCTCAACAAATCCTGGTTATTTGCACTTCCTGGCCTGTTTTATTGTCTCTATTTTTTTTTCCCCACTGTGCGAAAAGAAAATACCGGGATTGTGTAAAGTCAAAGTCGCTGCTGTTATTAAACAGGCAGATGCATGCAAAAACAAATAAAAGCAACGCGTCCTCCTGCCCGCGCAGGAATGTCAGACAGCTGTCCATGGCCGCCGGCGTCTCCCACGCAGCCTGTTTTATCTACTCACACACACACACACACACACACACACACACACACACACACACACCACTGTCAAATAATCGAGAGTAAAAAGACAAAACACACACACACACACACACACACTTAGGGACCATGAACCCCCAAACAAAAGGCACATAGAAATTCTGCTCACAGACACTCAGACTCCACAACTGCTCCGACTGGACCACTTAAACACAATCCCAGAGGAGACGTATTATTAACACACAAGAGGTGATAGAGTTACCGCCGGAATTATGTGCAGCGCAGCGCAGCGGCGTATTAGGTGCAGTGAAAAAAAAAGTGATGCAGTTATGAAAAAAAAACAAGGAGGCTTTGTTGACTTTTTGTTGTGTTGATGTTTTTTTATGTGGAAACTAAACGGAGCTAGAAAGTCATTAGATTGTACAGGAGGAGAACCAGTGAGGAGGTGGTGGAGTTGGGGGAGGGGGGCAGGGTCTGGTTGCCATTAAATCCACATGCTGCTGATTTAGTGGTGTCAGTCATGAAGTGGGGAGAGTGAAGGGGGGGGTGGTGTGGTATGAGGAGGTATAAAAAATAATGGCTGCGAGCGGAGGAGGGAAAGAGGGAGAAATAAGGGAGAATGAGGAGACAAAGAAAGAAGCAGAAGGGGTGAGGAGGGGAGAGAGGGACGGAGGGAGCGAGGGAGGGGAGACAGAGCCACTCGGCCTGAACTTCCTCTGCCGGTTTTTTTTTTCCCCCTCCGGCAGAGGAGGAGGAGTAAGGGAGGAAGAGGGAGGGGCAGCGCTGGCGTTGTGCCTCCTGACCTAGATCAGGGTCCGCTCTTCTTCCCCCCGACCCCCCGACTTGTTTTGGTTCCATTTGTTGTCATTAGCCGACGGGGAAGAGACTTCCTCCGCCGTCCTCTTCTTTCCTTCCCTCTCTGTCTTTGCCTCGGCTTTTCTATTAAAGCCCTCCCGTCCCCCGGCTTGCTTTTCTGTTGTCATATTTGAAATATGTCAGTTGCACATAAACTGTTGAAAGTGACCACTGAGCCTCTAGTTATGACTCCTCACACACTGCAAATATAGCCGTTTGCTTCTAGTTTGTCTAATTTTGTGAGGTTTATTTTTCTTTTAAGCATGAGGGAATGTTTATAGTGTTTTTCTTTCTTTTATTTTTATTATTTTTTATTTTTTACAATAAATCTTTAGTTTTGCCAATTTTGCTTCCTATGTTCCTGGCTTTTCATAACTGTAGATGGTTTTTAACGACAGTATTGATGCATGCAGGGCATGTTCTGTTAAGGCCGGTGCACTCCTGTGTACATAAACCATTTCAAAATAAAAGTAACAAGTAAAAGCAATTCAACTCTGTCTTTATGTTGCAGTAGCTTTTTATTATTTTTTTTTAACAGTTGTGTTGCTCTGACTTCATACTTTTAAATTTCACCGTCATTGTCAAGTTCAAGGAACCGTTTCTACATTTGGCCACAAGGGGGAAACGATGGACTCTAAAATTTTCAATACGTCAGTGTATGATATTTGTCTCTCAGCGCAATGCACACATGGTCCACGATCAAAAAATAGGTGGGTGAAATTCGGACGACAGTTTGTGTTGGTTGTTGATTTTGTTTATGAAAAACATAAAAAAAAGTCTGTATTGTATTGTTAACACCTTAAAAAACAAAGACCTGGTCCAATTTGCGTAAAACTAGCTCTGCCAATTTTTTTCCAAGAAAATTTAGATGCAATTATCAAGCGTAATCCACCAAAATTGCATTTCACTATTATTGCTGATTTACTCTGTAGATTATCCCACGTCCTCAGACCACTGACTGGCTTCGTGAGAGTGCGCACGAGGTTTGTGAGTGTTCGAGAGCAGCTTCCTGTCAGAGGAAATCAGGATTATCTTCCATCACAGATCATCCATGAGCTTTATCTCTGCACCAGCTTTCTTTGCCACCTCCTTCATCCTCTCTGCATCCTGTCTGTGAACCAGCACTGTCTCTGCATTACTTTTGCTTGTCAGCTTTAACCATCAAATTGGAATTTAACACAAGTGAAAAAAGAACGAAGAAGAAGGATGTTAATACGCATTCAGAAGGTCTCTCCGTGTGGAGTTTTGAGTTTTGTTGTGGTCCAATCTGGGTTTCCCCCACTGCTAAAAATATGAATGTCCGGTGGGTTCTGTTGCCAGGAATCTGCTGCAAGCAACTGTTTAAAATTAGAGTTAGAACATTAAGGGGTTGGCACTGTGACTTTCTATTACTAAAAACTGGCTACATTTTCATAGAATCACTGTATCTTGCACAGTATTTGGCATTTTTGTGAAGCTAATTCACCCGTGAATAAATCATGTGAGTATTCGCTACATCCCTGTCTTTAAAGACCCTTGGCTTCTTTTACTCTTCTGTCTGTCTGAGTCTTTTGTCCCTGTGTGCGTCCCGGTGAATCTCCCAGCCAGATGTTTAATTGGGATTGGGGCCAACGCTTTGCCGCTATATTCCAGCCATGGGCCAAGGGTCTGTGTCATCAACCTGCTCTGCCACTTTATCCCCCGGTGAGCTGATAATGGGATCTGCCCACTGGCTGCCTATCACCAGGAATTTCTCTGCACTTTTCACTCTCACCATCCTCGCTGCACGTAGCGTAGCATGGTGCTAATTGCGTTTAGTGGCCCACACAGGTGTCGTTTTTTTGCTTTTTGTTGGGCTAAATTCATGTCTCTGTAATATCCTGTTGTTGTTTTTTTGCAGCATATCCTTGATCTGCTTGTTTGACTGTAGCAGCAAAACAACACAACATCCTGTCATCCCATTTGCCTATTAATAAGTGAACAAGCAGAGCCCTCCTCCTGGAGGGAATCTCACCACCCAACCACCACAATTGACTGAGGGCCTTAGAGTAAACTTGTTCCCAAATGTAAAAAAAAAAAAAAATCTACTGTATAAGTGCGTGTGTCCACCTCCATCCACTGTCAAGAGAGGAAGCAGATCACCTTAGCGACTGGCTAGACCCGAGACTGACTAATAAGCTTTGGCATCCTCCGTCTCCCTCTGTCAATGACAGATCAGGGAAAAGGTTGACAGCATAAAGCTCATCACTGTCCAGCCAGTCATGCGTCATACGCTGAGGATGACGAGGGTCGGGGGGGTCGGAAATGAAAGGACACCGAGGTGACAAGGAGGAGAATCTGTGTAGCTGCTGTGTACACCAAATGCATATGCTCACGAAGTAAATACATTGTTTATTTGTTAAATTGGTCTATTTTAGTGCAACTTGCAAAAAATCGAAACCAAACCGAAAGAAAATCTGTTCATGAGTGGCTCAGTTTTCGCAAATCGTCTCAATCTTGAACCAAGAAAGTAAGCCGTGTGTGCAAACAAGGTGTGATCCCGTGGCTGTTAGTGTTTGTTTGTTGAAATCTGGTGTTGCTGACTTGGTGTTGGCGGCGAGGTGACGGGAGTTTAGGTTAAAGAGATGATGCCCCAGTGATAGCCTGGGTCTCTACCGCCGCTAATCTGCGCTCGCCACCGTCCAGGATTGTGCCTTGACCTTCAGGTGCTGCTGCTTAAGCCAGTTAGTCCCTGGGCAGCGGCTGTGGCCATCGGCAGCAGACCTGCGCTGGCTGCGCCGCACTCTGATTCTCCGCCACCACCGGCATGCTGAGGCACCTGTAGACTCGCGGGTAAGGAAACGTAGTTTAATCGTGTCCTGCGTAGATTTAGAAAAAGGACTTTTAGACGCGAAGCGAGGCTTGGCAGTGGTAGAGTGAGTGCTGATGGACTGCAGTGAAGTTAGTGAGTGAGGTGGGGATCTGGGAGAGTGGCTGAAGTTAATTTAACAAAAAAAAAAAAAAAGGAGTTGGCGAGTTTGTGTTTTTCTTGAGAACTTTGCCACTTTGCAGTTTATCAGAATATAGGGAAACTTCGTTGCCGTCGATGAAAGTATATTTATTTCAGTGTCTTCCATCAGTTTATGTAAGTTAATGGCTTGGGGGATCCTAGATCCTAGATCCCGGCAAGTGAAAACCTGTAGGTAGATTGCAAGTTAACGCTGCAGTCTGTAATCCTGTGCTATGAATCGGAGATTACACGGGTGGGAAAAGGCTCCTGTGATCTTTGCTGACAGGGCCACTGTGTCAGGTATCGCAGGGTGGGATCACAGAAACGGCTTAAACACTTTGTATTAAAGCTTTGGTCATGGATTTAGAAGGCCCACCCGTAAAAGTGTAAAAAAAAAAATGGTAGGATTTCCAGCTGGGCAACAACGTGGATAAGTGAAGACAGCTGTTTTCCATGTAGACCAGGATGCAAAACGTTGAAAGGGAAAAGATGGGATCAAAGGATAGCTGGGTTTTTTGGGGCTCACCTTTGGTCAGCGTGGTTGCAAGGAACGTTTTACAATGCAAGACAATGTTCTGCTCACTGAAGAGCGACTGTCAGCAGGAGCATCTGGGAGCCTCCTTGTCTCCTTCCTGTTGCAGAGGTGGATTATCTCAACAGGCTGATAAACCGTAACCACAAGAGTGATGTGGCCATTTGAGATAAAGTCAGATAATTGGCCCTGCTGCTGCTTCTGTAAACATCCACCTAGTGTAAACCTGAAGTCATGGCTACACTGTAGTCTTTTCTTTCTATGCCAAAATAACTTTTTGACTCTGGCACCAGCCTGATGTTCCTGGCACACTGTGTGCTGTATCTGATCCCCTGCTGCTCAGTCCTCCTGTTCCTCTGATTCCAGAGCTGAAGTTTGTAGAGTTAAAGTCCCAGTGATTGTCACATCCCAAAGGATCCAAAATTTGTCCTCAGTAAGTGACCCATCCCCTGAGGGAGCATCGTTGATCATTGGTGATCTAACCCCCCCCCGATTCTCAAACATCTCCTTTGGGTTTTTGGTGCTGGTTTGCACCTGCAAAATAAATCATTAACTTATCTAATATCATATTTGGGCAAAGGGTGGATTGTTGATAACTGGAAAATGAGCAAACTTCCATCCATATCCATGGAAGCACATGTCACTGTGATGGTTTCTGATTGACCCGGATAATAAAATAAATGGTTAAACCTACAAAAAAACAACAACAACTACAACAGCAGCAAAACATTTCTGACTGAAGAAAAAATGTTGCAACGCAAATTGTAGCAGGCTTATGACCTTCATCAGGCTTCTTTAGCTCTGTTTGAGGGCTCTCTGTCGGTCACGTGAAGTGACCACTGACTGAATGAAAACATGAGAAATGGCCCAATAATAACAGTAATGATAATCGTAAGTCATCAGAAATGCTTAATGAAGGGCTTTTGAGATGTTGACTGTGTGTATGTGTGTGTGTGTGCGCGCGTGTGTGTGTGTGTGGGTGGGGTTCAACAGGATCAACAGGATGTTTAACTGGGTGGTCAAAGTGGTTCCTCAACCCCCTGGAGGTCCTGGAACAGAAGAATCTGCTGTATGACATCACACACACGTACAACTACACGATTATGAGCGATCATCATCAAATCACATTATCCTGATTCTAACCCCTGTGTATTTTCCACCCTTTTCTTTTCTGGGACCTTCCAGGACCAATCCAAAAACAGAGACGGTAAAGTTTACTTTGAGTTTGTCAAGTTGTTGTGTGCATTTAAAAGTTAAAGCATCTAAAGAGTGATTTTTCAACTCTTCCCACAGTGAAGAGTCCTTCCCTGAAGAACGCAGATGAAGATGAAAGGTACCGTCAGCTTATTTTGCTTCTGTAAGGTTTTTTTTTTTTTTTTTTGGGTGATGAACAGAAATCTTCATCTCTCTCTCTCTCTCTCAACTCCTTCCCCAACAGTCAGTCCCAGAGCGGGGTTCTAGGCTGGCTGTCTAATGGGTTTGTCAGCGCTCTGCCCCAACCGTCCGGTTCCCCTCTGCCTAGCAGGGCCAACTCTGACTCCAGGGTGAGCATAAAGACGCTGATTATTATGAGATTTCAACAAGCCCCCCACCCCCCAGTGGTAGCTCTTGATCAGACAGGTGAAGCAGTGTGGAGATGTCACTTGGTTAATTCTTTTTTTTACTACTGCTATGACAATTTAGAATGAATTTGTCTTTTTATTTTTTACCATAAAATTATTGTTCTAAGAAAAAAGACCCTATTGTCCTAAATCATTAATTATAAAATGTTTCTGTCTTTTCAAATTTTTCTTTCCCAACCACCAGTCAGGAGAGGATGGAGAAAGGTACGGTGATGATGATGATGATGATGATGATGTTCGGTTACCATCCTCAAGAGCCAATTCATCTCAGACTGCTTTCCTCCCCTCAGGTCTGGAATGGTTGGCTGGGTCACGCAGGGTCTGACCAAAGTGCTGCCTCAGCCTGACAGCAAGTACAAGGAGATAGAGGAAAAAGAGGAGCACACGGAGGTGAGACGCACAGACGTTATGCTGCCTGTTGTCTATTAATTATCCGAATCGGGTAAACTCACCGCAAAACCAAACCGAACCAGCAACAACAACAACAACAACAACATGCTGTTTGTCGTTAAGTCACTCTTGACTGTCACAGCTTGATACGGCTTATAATACTAATCACATCTAGGGATTAAGCTTAGTCAGGAATCTACATTAGTTTTGGCCTGCTTAGAGCCTCCGTGAACCTCGCAGCAGTCCCGACCAGCCTCTTTGTCGTGACAGGACTCCTCTTCCTGGAGGGCACGGCGAGAAACGTCCTCACAACAAATTACAGAAAAGTGGCCATAAATGGGCCTGTTTGTGGCTCCTTGGTTGCGAGCTGTCGTCACGGCGCCATCATTAAAAACGGGCCCATGTGGGCTGTGAGGGTTAAGACTCCACCGAGCCTCATTAATGTGCCGAGAAGTGCTTTGCTAGGAGAGACAAAAAGTCCTTGTGCTGCACTGACTGCACAACCCAACGCGCCTCTCTGGAAGTCAGATTGTCGTCAATGTTTGTTTTATTGTCACGGCATCGATCGCGACTGGCTGCTTCAAATGAATTCAATCTCGTTTTTCTCGCAGGTGTACGAGCTGGCCACGATGCCAGGTACGTTACTGCGATTCCTCGTCACATTGAAAGGTCCCACATGTTGAGCAAACTTCGAAAATAAAGAAAACGTCAAATGTTATTCTCTCGCCCACGAATCACAAACGGAGACAGCCGCCGACTCCAAATAAATAAACGGATAAAATGAAAAAATAACTTTGGGCGTCATTAACTTGTCCCACTTTTCAGCAAGTGAGCCACTAGAGTGTTGTACAATAGGGCGTCCTAGAAAGGATCAGCTCACCCCCAAAACTGTGGAATGCTGACTTACGCTAGCGCCAAGTGGCGATGACAGGTTTAGTGCAGCTTAATTAAGCTTTAGTGCAGTTTCCACAAATTGAAAAAAAGAGTCTCGTATCCCTCTCAGCAAAGTTATGAAGCTTTGCTCTGCAGAACAAAAAGTTCTGTTTTCTTCAGAATGTTGGCCAGTTAGCAGCGGCCGGATTTGAAACCTCACGATTCTTTGCAATCTTTTTAGGTTAGGTTCTGTTGATTGTCGATACTTATCAGCTCCTCTGCGATAATATTTATGTGTGCGCAATACATAGCTGCTGCGTAACCGCCGTGTTTCCCCTCCAGATTACGATCCCCTGCCGCACATCCCCGTGGTCGAGATGCCGTCCGACGACGAGGATTCAGAGGTCGAAAGTGGGAGAGAGCAGTTTCCGAAGTGAGTACAGAGCACTCTGACGCACCACTGCTGGTGTAAGACGAGTAAACGGGTCAGTCACGAACTCTCACCTTTCTGCTCCAGCATGGTGAATTGGATAAAGCAGATGGTCCCTCAGCCAGTTATACTGCCCCCTGGTGCCGTACCCATTGAACGACCCAAGAAGTCTTCCCGTTCCTCTCTGGACAAAGGTGTGCATCAATGTATCCTCGTCTGTATGAGCCACTTTGAAAACTGTGCTCTACATATTTTCACTGTGGGCAACATATTGGTTGTTTGTTTTTTTACTAGAATTTGACGTTGTTATATTTTGATCCTGAGATGTGTGTGCATATCTTGGTTCTCTCTACAGTTATGTCTCCGCCACCGGAATCCCTCAGCGGGATCTCTCTGGATACTGACAGCAAGGCCTCAGGGTACATTTTGATCCCGCACAGCCGTTATATGACAACAAATTCTTCTGAGTGAGGATTTAAAAGTGGGATGGAAAAATAATATTGAACAAAAACAGGGAACTGTATGAATTTAATGGCCCCTCAAACTAAAAAGAGCAGGCGATACTTCAACAAAAATCTCACTGATAAGATGAGTGATTTCGCTTTAGTCAGCTTTATTTCATTGAACCACACTTGTGTAACTATAACATACTGCGCTCATCCCTTTGACCTCCTGTGTTGGCAGTGTGGTTGGCTGGTTCGTGTCCGGACTCGGCCTGAAGCTGCCTCAGCCTGCCGTCGCTCTGAAAAATGATGAGGTGAATTCCCACCCAACAACTTTCTGCCTTTCTGCCTACATGTCCAAGGATTAAATGTTGTTATCTTTGTGTGACTTTCAGGATGCTGTGGTGGTTCTGCAGAAAGGTAGGTTCAGGTTTTATTCTTACAGTTATCCAAATAAACCCTCCACATTTTGCTTGTGCCAAATTTCCCAGTTGCCACATATCACAGTTCAATCAAATTCAGTTTGATCAATATATTTGACCAGTCATAGCAAAAAAAACAAAAAAACAGGGAATGTCTTGTACATCAGATACAAGTAATTACATTCCTTGGGTTAGTGGTTCTGTACGATATTTCCAATGTTTGGAAGGTTGCTGTGTCTTGTCTGTTGCGCAGGGTCTTGTTTTTTTTTTCCCCCAATAGTTTTTCAAGAGGTGTTTTGGTCGGACGGTGGGAGCCTAACTCAGTCCCTCTTCTCCTTCTGTTTCAGGGGGGAAGGCGCTGCGAGCCCCTTAAACAGCAGGAGGAGACGGCTGGGGGGACGCTCTGATTGGCACGCTCACAGACAGGCAGAAGCCAATAGACATGTTGTACCGATGGTCCCGTGCAGCTCAGTACATAAAACCAGGCAGCTGTTGAAATACTACGAGAATATAGCGATATATTCGACTCACCTTACTGTATTCGCTACAGTTCCAAATGAATGTATTGAAAACGTGCGTACGTGCGTGTACAGAATACAAACTGCAGGCTAGATGTGTCTCGTCTTTGTGATTTTGATTTGCACATTGTTTTTTCTGTTTTTGACGCGGAAACATTTAGTGATTGCCATATCTTTGAAAGTCCTGTAGGTGTTGCGCAAAACAGACGACTCGCACCTTTCCTGTGATTTTAATCGCGGTGCAACCTGTGGCAATCTCCAATTTATATTCATGTTGCCATCTTTATGTTAGCAAAAGGAGCAATCAATGACAAGATGATGCTAACAAATAATGCGAACCACTGGTACGAACTCAGCAATGATATCGTTTAGGAGACTGTCTGCATTGAATTGATTATTGAAATCTTAACTGTTTTCCTAATTGAGAAATCCGGAAGAAAAACAAATTAAGTGGCAGCTATGTTCCTACGTTGTTAAGTTGACAAAGCAATGCTATGTTTTTGTTTATACTTGATATTGTGGAAAAGGATTGGGTTTTCACGTGTGAGTCCTACGGTCAGCCGTTGCGCGTTAGAGAAGTCAAGCTCAGGTTGGGTCCTGTCCTGTTGCAGTTGATTTTCTGAAGGTTTTTTTTTTTTTTTTTTTTATTGGAGCGCAGGGTTTTGATGCCCCTGATAAACTAGTTTGAACTGTGATATGTGGCCTGGGAATGTGCTGTGGTGGGTTTGACCTTATTTTGAAAGAGCCAAAATTAGCTGAGATTAAAATATGAATAAATAAATGCAGAGAGAAGACTTATGATGATACTTGTATTATAAGTTGATGGTATTAAAATAAAGACTCTGTGAAAGTATTCTGTGTGTTGTGTTATGAAGAATCAGACCTATGTATCGTCCACACGTTAAGAAGTGCATCTGGAAAGCAAAAGCTTTTGACAATTGGAAACCAACATGTAAATACCTTCATCTGACGGACACCCAGATTTGCCATTGTGTTTTAATTTAAATCAAATTTAATTTAAATCAAATTATTGCTCACTCAATGTTTGCTTCATAATAAAGACAGCCGATTAGATAGATTGTTATGTAGCTACAAATCAAACCCTTTTTTGCCCCCCCCAACAGTTTCAGACAAACTAAAACCTGACATGGTACTAGAAGACGTAGATTCTGACAATGAGTGGCAGCAGAAGCAAGAAGACCAGTCAAAGGCTACATCAGCATCACTGGCTCCTCCACCAACGCAGACGGCAAACTGCCAAGAGAACAATCACGCTGCGTCAACGTCACAGTCATCAGAGAGTGTGACCAAAATGTCACAGGAGGACGCCGAGACCCAGACGGGCCGCTGGACGCCGTTCATCGAAAGCATCAAGAGGGAGGCAGAGGACGTGGCCCTGGCTACGATGGAGGAACGGTAAGACACAAAAGCAGAAGCGGATGCAGCTGGAGATGTATCTGGTCCTCCAGTCCAGATGCAATTCTGGCTCATGATGATGGAGAAAATCTAGTTGGAGTTTGGGGAAAAGAAACCCAGGGTCTGGGTCGCGCCAGGATCATCACGACCTGCTTTTCTCTAGTCTGCTGCAGGAGCGCATGGAGATGGCACGCATGGCTGAGGAAGTGGCTCGGCAGACAGCTGAGATGGCCATCAGGCAGATGGCCTGCGAGGGACAGTCCATTAAGCTCTCGCTGGGAAGTCAAGAACTGCTGGAGGAGCCCGAAGTTGAGTAAGGCCTCGTTCTCAATCAAAGAATTCATCAAAGGAACAATCAATTGTGTGTGTGTGTGTGTGTGTGTGTGTGTGTATATATATATGTGCGCGCGCGAACGTCAACCTGTGTATAATTGTGACGGTCGTGTTTCCCCCCATGCTCAGCTTGCCAGCAACTCAAGAAGATGAGAATAAGGTGGATGCGGACGATGATGCAGCCACAATGTAAGTTCATCCTCGATGTACATATACATAAAATATTATGCAAAAGAAAAAAAATCAAAAATAAATTCTCTGAATGTCAATTTCCGAGCGTTCACTTAGCCTCTATCAAGCCTCCATCCAAAACCCCCCCATGGCTGTAGAGCCAATCTGGCTGCGCCGCCACTTCCAGGGCCCCTTCATGCTGATCCAGCAGTCACGTGATATGCAGGTCTTTGACATCCCGCGGGTTCTCGTTACGTGATTTCTGCCGAGTGCAATTGTCAGCATCACACTGCGGTTCCATGGCAACCAGCGGTTCTCCAGAGAGTGATCCCCCCGCCCCCTTCCGCAACCTCTCGTCGGTTCCCCGGTAACAGTCCACCTGGTCCTGTGTTCCATCCAGCTGCTGCTGGTTGCCAATGCTTGCAGACACATAATCAAATACTTTTTTACATTATTTAAAATAATAATAATTAAAAAAAATCAGTGACGACTGACGGCTAGTCAGCGAAGTTGGTGGCACTCGTGCGCCAGTGTTTGCGGACGTTTCCGGTCGGAACTGTAGATTACCGCACGTAAAGTGAGTATCTTCGACATGGCAGAGCCGCGTTTTGAAATGAGAAAATGTGTAGCCTTTGGTTTGAACTTGTAATTGAATTATTCTCATCATTTGTAGGCGTTTTGTCGCCTCGGCGTCAGTGCAACAGGTGGTTGCCGAGAGAGACTTTTTCTTGCTAGCAGCAGAGACAGAAATATATTTTTGTTACAAAGCTATTATTTTTCGTTTGCCGATGGTATTCTCGACAGCAAATCATATTTTACGACAATACACGTGCGGCGTAACATGTTTTTTTTTTCATTCATAGCGAAGATGATTTCTGTTACATTTATTTCTGTTTCAAAAAAAATGTGGAAAATGCAAGTTACACAACACAAAGAGGGAAATGTTGGACTATTTAAAGCCTTGACAGCACACCGTACCTCTTATTTGATGAGAACATATTTCATAAAATAGACGTACAGTACACGCAAAACAAATCTCAAACCGTTTTCTAACGTATGAAGTAGAGACGTGAGTTGCTTGAAATCTTTAAGGGAGTTACAGTATACAGTCATTTTATATCATGTCTGAATTTTCATTTTTGCCTATGCCTATTTCTTGCTGTTACAAAAGCTGATTATAAGGCCCTAATTAATATCTTTATTTTAGGATTGCTGCTAGATTGTAGATCTGTTTGTAAACACTGATTTCAAATTGACTCAGTATTTCTGTCGTTATCATAAATTCTCTTCTCTGTGTGCCCACATATTATAAGAGTTTTCAAACTGCAACCAAATGCCATGAACTGTATGAAGTAATAATACTTCATATAGTTCATACAATGAAGTAATAATCCCAATATGCAGAGCTTCACCCTCTGAAACTGTCCACTGTTTTGTTAATGTGCAAATACTTTGTCGTGCAGTAAAGAGGAGCTGAGCCTCGTCGAGGAGGAACCAAGGGAGGAGACTGAGGAACTTACCACCCAAGGCCCTGGTAAAAACCACTCAGTTTATTACATTCTCTCATAGTGATTTAGCAAGATAGTTAAATAAGAGTTTACAAGAGCATATCATATGCCAAGTTTAGTTCCAGTAAAACTTGATTGATATAATGTAATGCAGCATTTTTTCTGTCAGCAGTATTAGGCTGAGTAACATTTAACATAGATTTGCTCTGAAATTGTGAACTATGTTATTTATAATTCAGAACCAACAGAAGATGTAGAGCCACAGCAGACCTCGGACTCCCCACCTCCAAGTCCTGAACCTGTGAAGACCAATAAACTAGAAGCAGAACCCCAGCCAGCACCAGAGCCAGAAACACAGGGAGCAAACTCAGAAACAAAACAAGCAGAACCTATAACCCAGCAGCCCCAGAAGGCAGAAGACGGTCAAAGCACCAACGCTGGAAAAGATCCTGGAAAGGTAGAAAAGGAATATTTTCTCTACAAATTTTTTTTCAATTATGTTTTTATCATGTTTATCTTAATCTAATCTGAATTACATGAACATAATCCTCCCTAATTTATTGGAATTAACAGTTATCTAAGAAGGTAATGTTTGTTTACTTTACTGGTTGGGCCTTTAAATTATTATTTTTTTCTCTCTACTTTATTCCCCCCAGGAGGAGGAAGCTACTGAGGATGGATGTGGAGGTATCTACTCCTATTTTTTCTTTCTCTTTTCCAAGCTTCATCACATATTTTATTTTGTGCCATTTACTGCAGTGGTGATTTATGAAAAATGGTTCCATCTGGAAACTTCATCCCTATTTACACGTTTGTCACCAAGTCTGAAAATTGCATCACATTGCCTTTGTATTTGCCTATAAACCTGTCTCCTTTGTAGCTCCAGTCAGCTGTGATGCAGTTAAGAGCTGCCTGATGCGCATCCCTCACACCTCCGAGTGCTTCGGCAACATCAACGCTTTCTTCAAAGAGAACGGCATCTCCCGCCCCAAGCTGCCCTCCATGCCTGCACTGCCTACCCAGCTCTCTGACGTTTCCAAGCTCCTACCCTCCCTGCCTCCCGAGCTGCGCCAGGAGCTCTCCTCCATCCGACTCACTCAGGTTCCCCGAAACATCGCCCAGACTCTGACTGAGCTTTTGCCGAAAAGCTCCGAGGGTTCCGTGACCCCCAGCTTGTCCGGCCTCTCCCAGAGTTTTTCAGACATCCCGCAGAAGCTTTCCCAGTTTCCCAGTCGGGGGCAGCAGTTCTTTGCTAACATCCAGAACCGCATAAGCAGCCTTATGCCACAAGATGCCTAAAAGACAACAGCAAAAACAACAACAACAGCAGCAAAAACAGAGACATGGCGAGAACCAGCAGGGCGTCGAACTCAACCAGCTGGTTCGACACTCTCCTTTCCCTCCCCTCATCATCATCATCCTCCTCCCCTCTGCTCCCGCTCGCCGTCACCGTCCTCCCCTCTTGGTAGCACCCTGGAACTGCCCAACGTGCCATCGTACCCACGCCTGCCGCCGATTGTCAGCCCCCCGTCCAAGCAGCACAGCCCGCTGTCCCGCCAGCTGTCCGGCCTCTCTAACCCGGCTTTCTTCATTGAAGATGACTCTGACATTTCAGCTGTAGGACCTGCAGGTGAATCAGTGGGAGACCGTCGCTGTGCTTACTGTGGAAATCGTGAAAGTTAGCTAAACTCTGTCACGACGAGGACGTAGTTTTTACATTAACATTAGCCGCGTTCAGACTGCCAGCCAAAATCAGATTTTTAGTCCATCCAGATTGAAACTGGATGGCTTTTTTTGTAGTGTGAGTCAATAATGTGGCCCAATCTGAACACAGCCAGATCTCGTTTGGACGCTTGGACACGGCCCTAAAAATCGGATTTGAGACAGAATCTGATTTGTGATCAGATTCGCCTGCAGTCTGAACGCAGCCATTATGACGAACAGGAGACAAGCTGCTGCTAAACTGAGTCGAGACTGTCGAGCAAAAGAGACAGGATCACAAATCAGACTGTCTTGAATCTTTGTAACCACCCGAAGATTTTAGCTGAAAATCAATTTATTGCCATTTTGCCAAAGGACAGAAGAATGAGAAAACCACTTAAGGTTTATGAGCGTAGCTTGTGGCTGCGCCGATCGATTTTTAACAGTGTTAACAGCAAATAAGAAGAAGCTGCAGTCCGTCGATGCTTCTTGTTATAAATGAAGAAGACAGGAGGGTGTCAGTCCAGCATCTTGCAGATTAGCCAGGCTGACTGGGCTTGCCAGGATACTCCTGTTCTCAGTCATCAGGGCTGCCTTGTCCATGGCCTACTTTACTGGAGAATCCTGCTCATGTTGATCCTCATAAATCTGCTTTCCTCTGCCGCCCTGCGTGTGCTCCTTAGCCTCTGTACCCTACCTGAATTCACTCAACGGAGGCGTCATCGCGTTTGCCAACAACTGTTCCCTTCCCCTCTGCAGAGAGCTCCAGCCTCAGCCTCCGTCCCTCCGTCAATGTGGAGGACGTCGACTCAGATCACGAGAGAGGAGGAGGAGAGGGGCCGAGCGCCCTGCCCAAAATCCTCACCCCGCAGGACCCCAAACTCACCACCCTCACTGTACCAGTGACCCCCTCTGGAGGTCGTCAGAGGTAACTGGCTCACTTTTTGGTGCAACCCGGGGGGTTGGAGTAACGCTGGTCTTATGCTGTTAAAGGAATAATTCACACATTTACCGCCAGTGTTGGCGAGTAATCTATTACTAAGTAATCCACTACTGTAATTAAACAACTTTTTTTAAGTAACAGAGTAGTGTAACAGGATTACTGTGGCAAAACTGGTAATGATTCCATTTCTTTTCCGAAATGTTTTGCAAGCTAAATATGTCTTATAATCCACAAAGTGTCTGCAATTTAGCCAAAAACAACGGTGTCGCAGATTGATGATGCAACCGTGCATGCAAAGTCATTGATTTGCGACGATGCATCAAAACAAGCATGGCGGCGCAAAAGAAAAAAACAGCAATTGCGTTTGTAGCTGGAAAAATAAACATTTTGAGTTCATCTCGTCCAAATCGAAGAATATTGTGGTTCGTTGTGCATTGTGTGCAGGAAACAAGACGTTCTCAACTGTTACTTTATCTTTTTTTAACCGAAGTAATGATTAATTGATTACTTATGAATCAAAGTAATTAAAGAAGTAATTAGATTATTTTTCGGAGAAGTAATTAGTAGTTGGATTACTTTTATGGAGTAATTCCAACAGCACTGTTTACCGTTGACCCTGATTTTGATTGAAGCTCAGATTACATTATCTAATCCAAAGCACTACATTTGATGTGAGCCCAGCTTCATCAAGTATCTGCCACTCTAGTGCAAACATTACATTTTCAGTCATAAGATGCACTGTAATGGCTGTAATGCTTCTTTTTTTTCCTTTTTCTCTCTTCCCTTGTTTTCTTTTGTCTACAGCAAAGGAGACAAAGAGTAAGGACGCTGCATGGACCCTATGAGTCGTGGTGCTTTTAGTGTTCGTTCAACTCTTTTTTTCCCTTTCTCTCGTGCGAAACAAAACAGTTGCATGTCGCATGAGAGAAACACAAAGTGACATCACTCTGTTGGCTGTTGTAGAGTTTTCATCCAAAAGGTTTAAAACCTACTGGCAAGACAAAGCATTGAGACGATATAAACTACGAGACATTGTCTCACCAAACGCACATCAAAGTAGAATTACATTTTATTTCTTGATATGTCTTCTGATTTGCTAAGTGAGCAATTGAATGCATTGTTTTGGATGAAAACCTTTTCACTGTTGCTGTCTGAAATGAGTTTGCTGCCCCCTTGTGTCCCCTGTGTGCTGTCCCGCTACGTCTGTATTCCAGTGTGCTGTAGAAACTCTGTGTGGTGCTGGTAAATTTTGTCTTCTGGGTTTCTGCCAAAATGACCCTCATGAGTACAAAAAACGAACACGCACACAGCGTTTATGCAGAACACGTGCCAGTCAACTAAGTGACTCATGTCGTTGTGACTGTTTGGCTCAGTTTTGCACAGCTTCCTGCTCTTGGCTTCTGTACGGTAACTGCCGTGACGTAGCAAAGGTATAAATAAACAGATGCATCACAATTCTGTATCTTCGCTGTGTCAGTCAACATAAGCAAGCACTTATACACACACACACACACAAACACAAATCACCTACCTCCTTGTTATTTACCCACACACAAACGTATTCGTAACCCAACTTTTATTGTTTGCAACAGTTGTGAAAGGAAGCGTAGGACTGTCTGGACAAAGATGTAAGACTTGCAAGCTTTGTTAATTATGTCATCCGCCCACCTGGCATCCATCATCATCGACACACAGTTGCAGTCGCTGCACAGTTTAATAGTCAGTCCATTGCTGTCCATGCATGAAGTGGCTGATCAGTCATTGTCATTTACATTTTCTGTTTTACATTCAGACTGAAACTCCAAACAACATATTTCACTGTGTTTAATTTCATTTCATTGTGTGCTTTACAACATATCAAAGCCACATGGCCATCTTTTTTTTTTTTAAAAAGTAACTTTATGTGTCTCAGAGTTGAACAAACCGTGTCAATGTGTCCCACTCGAACAGTAGAAGGTTACAGTCCCAAAGCGAGGACGACGACGATGAAGGCGGCACCCCGGTGCGAGCCTGGCCCAGCCAGTCCAGCCTGCACAGCACCGACGACATGTAAGTGCTGCATGCATGCAGTTCACTCACGCACGCAGCACATCGTCCAAAACGTATCTGTCCTCTTTCAAAGACTGAAAGAGCGCCCGGCCTCCTCGGCCAGCCAGACCAGCGCCGTGGTCAACGAGCGTCTTCAGGAGCTCGTCCGCATGTTCAAGGAGAGAACGGAGAAGGCCAAAGAGAAGCTCATCGACCCCGACAGCTCGGACGAGGACAGCGTCATCCCCTGTCAGTTTCTATGCTTTTTTTCCCCAACATGTACCCACACAAACATGTGTCATTTAGTGGTAAAAGGTTCACACTAGTTCACAGTATCTAGATAGAGGCTGTTTGAAAGCATGAAAAATAGGACTGGCGTCACAGATCGGGGTTTTGCACCAGCAGTTTGTTTTTTTTATATATATATATTTCATTCCCAGGTTGAAACCACCTCGTCCAGTCAAGACACACACACACTCAAACACAGTCAGGTGAGGAGGTAGCAGTAGCCGCTTCTCCCAGCTGTGCCACATAACGTAGCAAATGTCCCACTGCCCCTTACTAAGCTAGCTGATAGTAGCTTCTAGAACAAGTGCAGAGAATGGCAGAAGATTTGATGATTTGCATGTTTTACACCAAATCAGTAAGATTCAAATAATTTAGAATCATCATGATGATGTTTTGGACTGAAACAAACAGGGTTGACTTTGTAATCACGATCAGTGTTTTGGTGTCCAAGCAAGTTTTAAAATCTTGTTTCCAATTCATTGCAGCACTCGAGAAAACAAATTGTATTATCTTTTCTTCACTTGCCTACCTGTGAACTGACTATTGCACGGGGGCCACCAGTCAGTTTCCAGCTTTAACACCTTGACTGAACCGTTAGCCTGACCCGACGCACCTGCGTGAAATACCCACGTGCACTTTGTAAGCTGGAACACGGTGATCCAGTGCGGGAGACTTAAACCGCTCCATCCTATTGTCGAGGCTGCAGAGCCACTTACCAAGCGCGCAGCCTCTGAACGTCAGTAAATCTCTGCCTTGCGTTGCTCCGAAAGTCTCTTTTATCTTCCTCTGACCTTTTGCCACCATTCAGCTCCTCCTCGTGCAGCAGCAGATCCTCCGCCCGCTCCCAGGCCTGATCCAGTGGAAGGGGAGCAGAGGGAGGCCCCAGCAGGCCCATCTGGGGGAGGCAGGGGAGGTATAGAAGATGTGGCTGAGGAAGGATCTGAGCGCTGCAGCAGAAGCAGCAGCAAGGTTAAATGCTGTCCGTGGATACGAGCCTGCGCGCAGTACCGCTTCCCGGCCAGCATCGACCCTTTCACCAGTAAGAACCCTGGAAAAATACATGGAGCAAATACAGTGAATCCAGCTTTAGTTATTCAGCTCAAACATCAAGTGCAATCTGATGATGTCATCATATATTTGAAGTTTTTTTTTGAGAAGGATACGTCTGTCTTTATTGCTAAATACAAATAATAGTTGACGTTTTCAAGTCCACAAAATGTTTCAGCAGCAAAATGGCGTTGCTGCGTTCAGGAAAGAGTGTTTCTGTGTAATTCAAGAAAACAAATCACCACAAATCAAAAGTCATTTTCTGTTCTGTTCTCGGCAGACCTGATGTACGTTCTGTGGATGCTGCTGGTCTCCCTGGCGTGGAACTGGAACGCCTGGTTCATCCCGGTGCGCTGGGCCTTTCCCTACCAGACGCCAGGCAACATTTACTACTGGCTCCTCGCCGACTACCTGTGCGACCTCATTTACATCCTGGACATCACCATCTTCCAGCCGCGCCTGCAGTTTGTCCGCGGCGGGGACATCGTGGTGAGTCACGGCGGGTCCCTCGTGTTTAAAATCCTGCTTTATTCACGGCCGGGCTTCACTTTATTGTACGGGCTCACTGTTTTATTTTGTTTTTTCAGTATGACCAAAAAGAAATGAGAAAAAATTACATGAAAACCAAGCGCTTCAAAGTGAGTAATGTGAGAACTTTTTGCTTGGTATGAATGAACTGCTGGATGAGTTTGTACCTTCCTGTTTTCCAGTTTGATGTCGCCAGCCTTGTCCCACTGGAGCTTTTCTACTTTAAAACTGGCATCAACCCCCTCCTTCGCTTACCCAGGCTGCTGAAGGTGACGCCTCCTACTCAACTGCTGTATTCCCTGACACTCTCGTTATTAAATCACCATCTCTGTGACCTTTCCAGATCAACTCCTTCTTTGAGTTCAATGAGCGTCTCGAGGCCATTTTGACCAAAGCCTACATCTACAGGTCAGCAGCAGCCTGGTGCTATTTCACTGTTTATGCACCTTTCCAGTACAGACCTCACCACTCACTGCATTCTATCTCTGCCTCCCTGTGGCTCTCAGGGTGATCCGCACCACCACCTACCTTCTTTACTGCCTCCACTGCAACGCGTGTCTTTACTACTGGGGCTCTGCCTTCAATGGATTAGGATCCACTAAGTGGGTGTACAATGGAGAGGGCAACAGGTGGGTTATAAACGAGGCGTACTATCCACACAATTACACTTTATTAGGATTCGGCATTACCGACAGATAAATACGGAAGAGGGACACAAGAAGAGAAAATAAATTACGGTTGAATTTTTTTTCATTTCAAATTTGAGAATACAGTTGAAATTTCAAGATTAAAGTCGAAATTTTGAGAATAAAGTTAACTTTACGAATTTATTCATGAAATTTTTACTGTATTAATGAAATTTCATCTTTTTTACGTCAACTTTTTTCACAAAATTTTTACTTTATTCACGAAATGTATCTTTTTTTTTAAAGTTGACTTTATTCACAAAATTTTGCCTTTTTACGTCAACCTTTTTCACAAAATTTTGACTTTATTCATAAAATTTCAACTTAAAACTCGAAATGAAAACTCAAACATAAAAATCTCGTTCCTGGAATATTTTTTTCTCTTTTTGTGTCCCTCATCCTCTTTCGTAGATAAACATCAAAAACAAATCAAACAGGCAAACACCTTGTCAGATAGACTTCTTTGAGAATATTCAATGGCTTTTATTGTTTCCTTGCTAATCGCTAATCTTCCTCCCTTTCTCCTGCGTCGGCCTCAGTTACATTCGCTGTTACTACTTTGCTGTGAAGACACTCATCACCATCGGCGGCCTGCCGGACCCGACCACCCTCTTTGAGATCGTCTTTCAACTCATCAACTACTTTGTTGGAGTCTTCGCCTTCTCTATCATGATTGGACAGGTACACGTTTCTGCAGTATGTCTATTTGCTGTAGGTGTTGTCCAGGTAACAAACTTAACTGTCCGCGTGCATCCAGATGCGGGACGTGGTCGGCGCTGCCACTGCTGGACAGACTTACTACCGCACGTGCATGGACAACACTATTAAATACATGTCGTCCTACCGCATCCCCAAAGATGTTCAAAACCGTGTCAAGACCTGGTACAACTACACTTGGCAGTCGCAAGGCATGCTGGGTAAGGACAGCTTCTCACTCACGTTCGCATTATGCGCGTCCCGCCCCTGACTCGGCGCTCTCGCCTTCCAGATGAGCAGGAGCTGCTGACACAGTTGCCAGATAAAATGCGTCTGGACATCGCCATAGACGTCAACTACTCCATCGTCAGCAAAGTCCCTCTCTTTCAGGTGGAAGGTGGCGATGATGTGATGTGATTTGCGGAAAACCTTTTTTTTTTTCTTATCTGTCCTTGTCCTCGCCATCCTTGCAGGGCTGCGACAGACAGATGATCTTTGACATGCTGAAAAGCCTTCGCTCTGTCGTTTACCTGCCCGGGGATTATGTCTGCAAAAAGGTACAGACTGTTTGAAAACTGGTGTCTGTTCTACTTCTGATTTCAGGCTTTTTTTCTTATATGCGTCGCCACTTTTGTCCGTATCTCCCGATTAAAAGGGGAGGTGGGTCGTGAGATGTACATCATAAAAGCAGGTGAGGTGCAGGTGGTCGGAGGACCTGATGGAAAGACGGTGTTCGTCACTCTCAGAGCAGGATCCGTCTTTGGAGAGATCAGGTGAAAAAATGCTTTGATCATGGCAAAATAATTTCCATGTCCATCTCTGTAAAACTGTGTTATTCATAATTCAGTTTCAGATTAAAAAAAGAGCCAAACTTTGATCTCTGATAACGTTATAATAAATTGGTGGTCCCATATTATACAAGATTTACTTTAATCACTTTTCTGTAAGAGCAATGAGAAAAGTCCATCTTTTACTTCTACTTTTGCCCGTTCCACTTTTCAGAAAGTTCTGATATTTATTTGTGACATCACAAAGGGCACCGGTACCTCACTGATACCCTACCCAGGTTAGTGACAGCAGCCACAGCCAGCTGTCTGCCTCGTTTTGGTTCGCTTCCAATCAAGTGTTGGCCGAAATCCAAAACCGAAGGCTAAAAATTCTGTTTTCTGAAATTTTGCAGTGAATTAATCTAGTGAGGCTGCTGCACAACACCTGGGATGAGAAAAAATACATATATAAAGATTAATATCAAATGGGATCCTTACATTGAGACTGAAAAATCAAATGCAATTTGAAAAATAAAAATCTCTCAAAAAATCATAATCTCATTATTACTGTTCAGTTTGTTGTCAGTAGGTGGCGGTAACAGGCGCACGGCAAACGTCATTGCCCACGGCTTTGCTAACCTCTTCATCCTGGACAAAAAAGACCTGAATGAGATCCTAGTCCACTACCCGGAATCCAAGAAACTCCTGCGAAAGAAGGCCAGGTCGAGCATCATCCACACAAATCCATGGGCTTGCTGTCTTCCTTTATGACTTACCAAAGATATGTCTGATAAAAACACAGGAAGATGCTCACCAAGGGAAAGAAGCCTGAGTCCAAGGAGGTAGCCAGGGAGGCGCCGGAGGTCCCGGCAGCTCCCGCCAGGGCCGAGACCCCCAGACTGTTGAGGGCGGCCCTGGAGATGACGGAGAAATCTTCTGGTCTGAAAGGCGCTCTGGCTAAAGTCAAAGAAAAGACCAACAAGTCCAGCATTTCCTTACAGGTACAAACAGACAAAAAGCTGAGCCAAAACACACACACACAATAAACTAATAAGTGTTTATTGGCTGTGTTATGACGTCGTCTCTTCTCTTCCAGCCCTCTTTCTCCTCTTCCCTTCCTCCTCCGTCGCCCACCTCCAGTTCCGGAGGCGACAGAGAGGCGGAGTCGCCGTCGCCCACCTCGGCAGTGTTCCGCTCGGCCTCGTGCTGCCTCGACGACGGCGGCAGCAACTGCGCGACGCCTCGCTCGGCTTCGCCCTGCCACGCAGAGGGGACGCCGACCGCCGGTGGCCCGGGGAGACAAGGAAGTGATTTAGGAAAATGAGGAAAGAAAAGGATGAAAAGGGAGGAGGAAGAAGAAGAAGAAAGCTGTTTCCTAATGAATTTTGAAACATGGACGTTGTTCCTCTCTAATGAGCCACATATTCAACTACAGATTTCAAAATAATCTTCAGTCTGATATCAATGCTTTTCAGGTGTAATATAACACAACTGTAAACTTGCAGTTTGATGCTTTTCTTATCAATTTTCATTCAATTTTTCATGAGCACCTTGCAATACGAACGATGGCCTCTACACCGTTTCCCCCAGTCGCAACGTTTCAGCTGCTCTTTATTATTCACGAACGTTCAGTTGCAGGTATTAGCCGTTCCTCACCAGGTCACTGAAGCGCTTCTCATCACCTCCACCGAGTTTTTTTTTTACGGCCGAACTCGGTGCAGCTGATGACGAGCGAAGCTGGCTCCCAAAAAAAAACTGTTTTTGCTGTTGTTTTGTTTGCTCACTGTTTACAAATGGTTTTGTATTCGAAAGCACGATTTGCCTTAAACATATTTCTCAGTTACCACCGTGTCGTTTATAGCCGACACAGCTCACGTCTTGTAGGTTTCATGCAGGAATGCGGCACAGCTGTTCCCAAGATTGTGACCTCCCCAGTACTTATTGGGAATATGTTGATAGTTGACATTAATTTTTTTTTTTTTGACGTATTTAGTCTGAGTTTAGGCATAGCAATACATCATCTAGGCCCTTTTATCACTTCGGTGCTGTGTTTGAAATTGCAGCGCGCACAGAAAAACTGCATTTGCCGTGTAAGATTGAAGGACTCAGTTGAACCTGTAGACGTCACTGCACGGATAAGGTTCACACATTTATCACATTTTGTACAATAATGTAAATATTTTTTGTTTTTTTGAAATGTAGGCGAAACCCCTCTCTGGTGGTCTGTTAATATTAAAATGACATGTAAATTCAAGTGTGCATTCAAATGTCCTATTATTGATGCTTAGTTTTTGCTTTGTGCTGCGTGTTCTTAGGAAAAGTGATGATATTAGATATTTGCTTTTTGAATACCGCAGTTGATTATTAATCTGTTTATTAAATGCCTGTGTGTAATGGGCCCTTAAACCAGCTTAACATACTGCCAGACATTTTGCAGATATGATAACAAGTTTGTCTGTGTGTGTGCGTGTGATGCATGTGCGTCTGTGTGTGTGTTCAATGAATTTTGTTTGATGGACTTGACCACACAAATGTGTATATATATTTACGTGTATACAAGTGTGTATATATATCTATATCTATATTTATGCTGATATAGCCACGTCTTTTGTGAATTTTGATTAAATAAATGAAAATTTCTCAATTTTGTCTCCTGAGATGTTTGTTTGTTTGTTTGTTTTCCCTCTGTGATGTTGTGTTATTTTGCTCCTTGGGCCCTATTAAGCTCTCTTCCTGATAAGTGGTTAAATGTGGTTTGAACCACATGACTTGAACACCACTCAGAGTAGCTAAGTGGGTTTGCTCAACTGTGCATGATTAAAACTTACTGGCTCATCTAGAAGAAGAAACAGTAGAGTCATTGTTGCACTGGAACAACCAAAAAATACTGGATGATCATTCAGCTCAAACAATGTTGAATTTTGTGTCTTTATATTTCACAGTTGGTGTCACATGACGTGGACGATTTGAAGGTGCAAAAAAGTGGTTGAAAAAAAGTTTATTGATATTTTACAAGTGCCTGCTTATCTACAGACAACTTTGAACCACCGGATGAGTCACCAACTCATGACTTCTCGGTCACATGAGGACAGTTCAAGATAGTGCAAGTTTGTGGTGCGTTTTAACTTCCAGAAAAAACACAACTCAAAATTGTAGCAAAGCACTGAAAAAAAAGACAAGAGAAAAAAAACATTCATTCATTATACAAATGTAATATGTATATATATGTATATATATATATATATAATATATATATATATATATATATATATATATATATATATATATATTTTTATATATATATATTTTTTTTTAAAGAAAAACAATGTCGATGCCCATACGTTGACCGAAGAGGGAGAAAACTCCATTTCCCACAATGCAATGCGCGAGTGCCACTAATGTTTTCCTCCGCAGTCAACTGATCCAGCAGCCGCTCGAAATGCACAAGAGCCGGCCAGAGTGAGCTGTCGGGAAACATGAAGGCAGCCTGGGCAACTATACATCCTCGTTTATGCACCGTAAAAATGCGAACTTCATTTATACGTTAGCGGTTATTTTTAATGTTACCCTAGCTCATGGCGTTAGGAGGTCGTCGATGTTTGGAGCTAGCTTGTCGGCATTAAATGAACCTGTGCGGTTAGCTATCTGTTGACTCTGTCGGGATGGTCCGAAGTCCTTGATGACACCGAGGGAACAGCTGACATGGAAGAGTGGGATGGCGGGGACATTGAACCGACACCTGAGCTGCCTCTGGAGGTCAGTCCGCCAACGTCCGTCCTTAACTCACCGCGTACCTTGCTTTCTTTCCCCCCTACTTACATAAATCCAGTAAAGTGAGTACAATGACAGAGTTCAGAAAAATCGAGGTCCATCCACCTTAAAAAACAAAAAACAAAAAACAATTTAACAATGTAACTCTTTAGTCACCCACTCTTTCAACAAGCTGCTCTATTTTCTGTCTCTTGCTCCAGATCATCATCTACATCCTGAGCTTTCTCCACACCTCAGACAGGAAGGAAGCGGCGTTGGTTTGCAGCAGGTGGTACACCGCCAGCCAGGACCTTCAGTTCCAGGTACTCTCCCTCAGGCCACAGACACGCAGACACGTCGTCTTTACATGTCTTCAAGTTATGCATGTGCATACAGAGTGAGATCAAACCTCGTGACAGAATCCACTCGTCTGCCTCTGTTGCAGAGGAATGTCACCTTCTGCTTCCCGGCCTCGGCCTCGTCCCTGGAGCTGATCAGGAATCTCGGTCGGAAGCAGCGCTGCAGGCTCATCATCAGCCAGCTGGATGGCTTCAGTATGTCCAGACCGCTGCTCCAGGAGGTCCAGTAACACTGACACACCTAAATGCACTTTCATACGTGGACTGAGTTGTAAGGTGTCAAGACAAGCACATTCAGATGTTTTGCAAACCTAATCTGCCCTGATTATTTCAGTAGTGAGTGTTTTGGGTGGCGCAGTGGTTAGCACAGAAGGTCGTGGGTTTGATTCTAGGGGCCTGGGACCTTCCTGCGTTGACTTTGCATGTTCTCACAGTCCAAAAACATGCATGTGAGGCGAATTGGGACCTCTGAATTGCCTGTAGCTGTGTGTGTGTGAATGCGAATAGTTTGTGTCACCCTGCCTTCGCCCTATGACAGCTGGGAAAGGCTCCAGCAGACCCCCGCAACCCTGAGTGCTGAGGAAGCGGGTATTGTAAATGGATGGATGGATGTGTTTGTCATCATGACTATTCTTTTTACTGACTTGCCGACCTGGATGTAACAGTTACAGCCAGACACATGATCACCCAAAGTCCAAGCTGTTCTCTCCTTGACCTAGAATATCTTGTGAGTAGGGACGCAAACGATCGATTTAACTCAATCGTCAGTTGATTGAGCTTATTGATCGATTAACGATTAATTGATCAGCGGCGTTTTCAGAGCTGCACGACCAATAGGAGTGCAACTGAAGGCCGTGTTGTGTGTGTGTGTGTGTGTGTGTTACTGTCTTTGCTTCAGGTGGGCATTTGCCTGGGCTCCAAGTTGGAGAGCTTGGCGCTGCCTGGGAGCAGCATCACCGAGGCCTCGCTGCTGGCCCTGCTGCCCCGCCTCACCGCCCTGCGAAGGCTGGACCTCCGCGGCCTCGACAGCCTCTTCATGTCTGGGGCGTTCCTCTCCAGGGAGGAGCACAGGAAGCAGGTATTTGTAGAGAAACTTTTTTTGTATAATCATTCAAAGTAAAAAAAACAAACAAGCAAAAAAAAAAAAAACAGGGTTTATGTGGAAAAAATACAGTAGCAAATCAAGCCATGTAGATTAATTGACCTGCAAATAAAGCATGGACATATTTAACAGAGCAGGGTGCAAAAAAAGCTGTATACGAGCAGCGTTTCTCAACTGGTGGGTCGCGACCCAAAAGTGGGTCATGGGCTGTTTTGATTGGGTTGCAGCTTTGTAGGCCCCCCACCCCAAAGGTATTTTAAAATCATAAAAACATTTATGGAGAAAGTGTCGGGCATTCATTTTCCAGGACACACAATTCAATTCAATAATTGCAATATTTTATTTATCAGACATAATAGAAAGTTGTCAAGCGTTTTTTCTTTTGTTTTTTTTTTTTGTGGAATAAATTTGGGTCGCGACCGCATGATAAGGAAATTCATGTGGGTCCTGAGACTCCACCAGTTGAGAACCACTGCATTAGAGCCATGCTCTACATTGTTTGGCTGGATGTCAGCTCACAATCTGCGCGTCCCCACTTCCAGGTGAAGTCGGCCCTGTCCGGCCTGGAAGAGCTGGACCTGTCCGACCTGCGCTACCTCTCCGACCTCACGTTCAACCGGCTCACCGGTTGCACCCCGCACCTCCGCCGCCTCTCGCTGGCCGGCTGCCACATTGCCTTTGAGTTCGACCCGTATCGAGGGTGCCCGGCGGGCAGCGTGGAGAATTCCTCCGCCCTCCTGTCGCTGAGGAACCTCAGGAGGCTGCTGATGGAGCAGAAGTCCACGCTGGTGGCCGTGGACCTCAGCAGAACCTCCATCAGTCCGGAATCGCTTCGGACGATATCGCAGGTCAGCGGCAGCTTGAAATGTATTCGTTTGACTGCTTTCCTGGGTCGGACTTCATTTGCAACCAGCAATTGTGTCTGTGATTTGATTCAGATTAGTCCCAGAAGGCAATTAAAGAGTCTTTCCCAACTAATATAAGAACAAAGATGAAATAGTCCAACATTTGACATCTCAATCATCTCATCATTTATTTATTTATTTTTTCCAATCAACCTCTGTTCCTCCCTTGGCTTCAGGTTCAGGGTTTGGTGCTGGAGGAACTTTGCCTGCAGGGCTGCAAGGAGCTGACAGACTACTCAGTGGAGGTATTGGTGAAACACCAGCCGGCCCTCCAGAGACTGGACATCAGTGCCTGCACTGAGCTGACCAGCAGGTCAGTGGAGGCTGTGGCTCGAGGCCTGAGGACGCTGACGCACCTGTCGCTGTCGCGCGACTGGCGAATCACCGAAAAAGGTGCCCGGGGTTTAAACTTTGAAGGGTGTCATGGAGGTGCAAGATCAATTCTGAAAGAGAATGCAAAGGCAGTTTGCTCTGTTTTACTAGTTAAGGCTCTGATGACAGCTCTGCCCAATTTTCTGCCAAAGGATAAATGATGTTATATATAACCAAATGTAGGTTGAACGATTGTGAATATCTGCTGCCCGCAGGCCTCGCCGACCTTCTGTCCCTGCCGACCTTGAAGAGCGTGGATCTCTCCGAGTGTCTGCACGTCAGCGGGACGGAGATCGTGAAAGGCTTGAAGGGATCCGGCGCCGCTGGAGCGCAGCTGGAGTGCCTGAACCTTAAAAACTGCACCTACATCAGGGTGAGCTGCTGCTCGTGCCGCAAGAGTTCAGCCTGCCGCCAGGAAGAAGAAAAAGGCACGGGAAACTCTCATTTCTTCTCCTCCCTGGGCAGGATTTTGCCGTGTTCTCCTTCACCCAGCTCCTCGGCGACTCCCTCCAGGAGCTGGACCTGACCCTGTGCGTCAACGTGACGGACCTGTCGGTGCGATCCATCGCCACCTACCTGCAGAGACTGGTAGTCCTGCGGCTGGGCTGGTGTAAGGAAATCACAGACTGGGGCCTGTTGGGCATGGTCGAAACGACGATATGCGAACCTGACCAGGAGATGGTAAGACCTGCTCTGTTCTGCCAGGGCCCAGTTTTTCACCTAGAACTCAGGTCCATGCAGGCAGAGGGCTGGTGATGTTTTTGGTGCCACCCGGTGGTCACTGGATACATGTCAGACACGTACCCTGCGTATCTGTGTCCTTCGTGGCCGGTGTTTCTAATTTGACACGTTTTTAAGAGCTGGTTTTGCAGCATGGATTGCATGGTGGCAGCATACACTGGCTGCCCTTTGTGACATCACAAAGGACCTTTCCGATGTATGTGTCTTAGCACGCATTCTGTAGCATGCAAAAGAAAAAAAAAACCAGACTCAAAGCTTTTATTTTCATTTTTAAGATTTTCATAACATTTAACAAACAAACAAACATTTATGCTAACATCACACTGACAGACGCTCACACTACACACGCTTGAACCATTTTCAAGTCGTATAAAGAAAATTTAAATTGGATTAATTAACAAATGAAATCAAATTGAAAGGAATTAGAGAGAAAATAAATAAAAAAAAATACAAGAATAAATAAAATACAACTAGAATTACTTAATAAGAAATAAAGATGCCCCGCAATATTTGCAAATCACTTTCAGGTAAATCTTGCCACTTTTGTTTTAACCTCAAAGAGGCTCATTCAACATTGAAGTAACAGCATCAGAAGTTCTGAAGTTGTTATAACATGTTAGAATTTAATATTGTTATAATATAATATTGTTTTATGGGCTTACATGTGATGATGTTTTTATGTGTTTTTTATTTGTTGTATATGAGCTGCTGGATACAACAATTTCCCGATTGGAAATCTATCTATCTATCTATTTATCTACCTCTGTCTCAGCAGGCCGACAAAGGCCCGAGATTCACGGGGACCTTTGGCATTATGGGATTCTTCAAGCCTCCTCGCCTGCCCTTCGACGAGCGACCCAAGCTGGTGACGCAGGACGACCTGGAGCAGTTCAAGGAGCAGGCGGGGGCTTCGCTGCTGGCACTCAGCAGGCTGCAGGAGCTGGACCTCTCGGCGTGCCCCAAGATCACCGACAGCAGCGTCACGCAGGTGAGAGACACTTAAGTGGCAGCTTGAAAAAACACCGCTGTGGCAGAAATGATGTCCGAACGAGCCAAGTCTGGCTCGCTGGCATTGGTTTGAGAGTCTCAAAGGGAACCAATCTCACAGAAACCGAAGTTATTTTCCCAGTCACATCACATTGGTGTACAATCGAAACCATATTTTGAAGTCGAGATCAACTGAACTGGTTTGCCGGCATTTATGGCGCCCATCCCACAGAGCATTCCATATAAAATGCTGCACTGATTTTTCTATCTGCGCTCTTATTTCTACGGAATGCTCTGTGGGATGGGCGCCGTCGAGATTCTCCGATAAATGCCGGCAAACCAGTCGGATGGTTCAGCCAAGACTTCACATCTGCCGCATCAACACGCAGCAGCCTCGCGGAAACCACAAGCAGGAAATAAACAATCTGCTGTGGCTCCTCCCCCTCAAGGTGGTGCGTTACCCAGACCTGCAGCGCCTCTCGCTCTCCATGCTGCCGGAGATCAGCGACGCCAGTTTGGTGTCCGTGGCCCGTCACTGCCGCAGCCTCACCAGCCTGGCGCTCAGCTACTGCCCGGGGATCAGCGACCGCGGCCTGGCGGAAGCGGCGCCGTACCTCCACCGACTGCAGCACCTCCACCTCTCCTGCTGCGACAACATCACCGACAGGTGAGCGGGGGGGATGGACACGCAGGGCTCCGCGGCCGCTTCTTTTGTCCACCGACTGCTTGACCTCACGACCTTTCGAACCCTCTCCAGGTCCTTGTCCCTGCTGGTGCAGCACTGCAGCCGTCTGCGGACGCTGGACATCTCGAGGTGCAGCAACATCTCCGCGACGTCCGCCGACCTCCTCCAGTCACAGCTGCCCTTCCTGGAAAACCTGCACTGCCAGTTCATCGGTGGGGCCGACCCCACCGCCGCTGCACTTTAGGACAATCCGAACTGCACAAGAACTGAAGGAAATTTTGAAAGTTTGCTGATTTATTGTATAAAACCTATATATATATATATATATATATATATATATATATATATATATATATATATATATATATATATATATATATATATATATATATATATATATATATATATATATATATATATATATATATATATATATATATATATATATATATATATATATATATATATATATATATATATATATATATTTAAAAGCTAAGGTCCATGTTAGCATTCAAGCACGTCAACAACTTCTTGCTATACTGATTGACCCAGACAGATATATATATATCATACTTAGTAAGAATTGGAAAAACTGAATATTATATTAGAAATTAAGACTGTATATTGATTAAAGTTTGTCTGATTAAGGATACAACAAACTGCCCTGTGCTTTTTATGTTAATTACAAATAAACATACAAATATACATACGTACTGTACTTGCAGACATATTAGGGCTGCACAATTATGACCAAAACGATCATTTTGCAAACACAGAGTGCACCTCAGTGAAAACAGTTATAGCGTCAACAGAAAAGGCGATGGCATTAGGCTTACATAGGCTGAGGTTTTTGCCAACAAACAGCGGCCTGTCAACATTTTCTGGCTTGAGAGGTGAGCGAAGGCAGGTTGCTAGTTTCCATTTTTTTTTTTTTTTTTAAATTAGAGCTTGATTAAATTTGAAATGTGCGCTCGCCCCCTGGTGGTTGACTGACTACTAACTGAGAAAGCGTTTGATTCTAATCTACTTGACCCTGGTACAGCAGAATCCGAAGAATAAAATTATTTATCGGACAAATCCTATAAAATATTATGAATTATAATATATTAGCCGCCTATATATTTTATGTACGCGTGAGACTTGAGGGTTGATGCCAAAATTAGTGTTGTTTCATCATCTGTTGTTATTAATCAAGACAATTGAAATTATGCTGCTATCAGGTCACCATTTGGTTTTGTCCTCTCAAAAAAAAAGAAAAACTGTTCAAAAAAAGAAAAGAAATAAAAGACTACTGAGGATTTCTTTCATTAAAAAAAATGTTTATTGATGTGAAGTCATCAAAAAGACTTAATTCAGAGTGATTATTGTAACACGGTTGTGGATTTTTAAAACAACCCGATGTCAAACGAGGCAGAAACAGTTACAGTATGCGTGAAGTGCTGTACACCGGTGTCAGTTCATGCATAGATGCTTCAAGTGTGACCGAGTGTTTGGTGACACTTGAGACCCGTCGCACCCCGGTCGTCCAAAGTTCATCTACTGTAAGTTCGTATAAACCGAGTTTTAAAATCAAAGTTTTTAAATTCATTGATTTTCAGATTTCAGGCAGTCTCAGGACGATCAGTTAGCATTTGTATCATGCGGATTTGTGAGTATAAATATGATTACTGGTTGCGAGTGAATCGAGTCGTGTGCAAAAAGCTTCTCCATGTCCATGAAAACATGTGAAATCATTCTCTCTCTATTATGAGAAGAAGGATTTCTCAAGGGCAACTCGGGCTATAAAAAATATTATTTGTAATTTGTTAAAAGTACCAAAAGAGGAAGTCATCTATTATCTTTAGTGTTTGATGTTCTTTGATGACCCTTGTGAAGAAACTAATAAAAGAAAAATGAGCAATAGAGGCCAACGAAAAAACTTGTGTAGGTACCATTGAGTCACACTCGAATTGAGAAGACGTATTGGAGATTGTGAACATTCACGTTGGATCACAGGGAGACATGATTGGCAGCTGCAGCATGAGGTGAACTGCAGATACGATTCACAACGGATCGAGTCTGAACTCCAGACGTCTGTTCTTTTCTTTACGGCTACAGTGAAAACCGCCGCGGCAAAAAACCTAAGCTAGCTTGTGGATGCTGCACGGTAAATGCTGCATGATTTGTTGTGAACGCCGCCCTACAGGTCGGTTTTGTGAGAGCACTCTACAAGTCGCTGTCCTTTAAAAAGGCAACCTAACCATGGAAGAAAAGTGTACAACCTCAAACTGTAATGAAACGGTGCCTCGTGCAGAAGTCTTTCACTTGTCATACTTTGCTGAAGATATCTTTTTAAAAATATAAAATGATTACAAAAAATATATATAAAGTACCTTTAGTGGAATCTATTTTTTTTTTTTTTTCGGTGCGATGCTACGTTTGCAGTGGACAGACAGAGAGACGAATCCCTACGGGTTGAGCTGTGACGTTGTGCAATCAGAACTGGCGCCGCTGTGGCTCGGAAAACAAGGTCACTTCCTGCGGGGCTTCGCTAGAACTCACACCACCAAAAGAATCTTAAGTGCACGGATGCACACGTCGCAATGGCACGCACGCACGCACGCACACTCGCGCAAAAAAATATTTACACATTCACACGCCAATTATGCTCACACGCTCGCTAGCACGCTCGCTAGCACGCTCTACTGCTCCGTCTGACTGAAGTCGTAGTAGAAGTTGTAGTTGGCCGGAGGTTTGGGGATGACCGGCGCGCTGTCCGGGATGGGGACGTTCTCCAGGTCTAGGAGGCGGAGCTTAATCTCCATGGAGAGGAGGATCTCCAGCTCGCTGCGCATCGACTCGCTCGCCATCTCGCGGCCAAGCAGGACGCTCAGCCCGTCGGTCCACAGGCAGAACTGAGACACGGAGGAGGAGGAGGAGGAGGAGGAGGAGGAGGAGGACACTTTTAAATTCACAGAGAGCAACAACACCTTCGACCAATGAGAACAAGGCCTCTCAACTTCCTCCCACTACTCAATAGGTCCCGCCCACCTCAACCCCGCCCGATGAAACCAACACGGCCGCTATACTGCGAGACTCACGTCCGTCCTTGAGGGGGCGATGAAGTTCAGGCTGTACTCCTCCACATCGTAGGTGATGCTAAACGCCAAGTCCAGCACCTCCTGCAGGACAAACACGAGAACACATTGAGACTTGCCAACCAAAAAAAGAAAGAAAAAGAAAAGGTGAGGAGTGCTGCTGACCTTGTTCTGTTTGCCTTTGTTCTCCTTCATGTGGGGGCAGTCTTTACCCGTCAGCAGGCCTTTAATATCTGCTACTGGGACTGAGGGTCAACACAGAGAGGTGGACGGATGGAGAGGTTGGTTTCATATGGAATCGGTGAGTCCCCGCTGTCCCAGCTTACGGCCTGTACTCACTCTTCTCCTGCAGCATTTCTATCGGGGGGTTGTCCGTGTCTTCCTCCACGTCGCCGTAGTGAAGCATCTTGTGATTGGGCGACAGACGGCAGTACCAGAGTTTGTCTGCAAACACGGGAAAAAATAAAAGAGACAGGCTAGAGTCAGTTTCTCAGGCTGTGTGTTTATGAGTGTATGTATGTATTAGTGTGAGTATATATGTAGTCTCACCCTGTCTGCGGCGGCTGCTGATCTTCCTGAACATGGTCCCTTGACACAACCTGTTGAGTCTCTGCTGGCGGATCAGCTCCAGCAGCTCGGGCTTCAGCCGCTCTTTCAGCTCACTGGAGAAACCAAAATTAAGATACAAAAATAAAAACGGCACTCAAAAAACTCCTCACGTAGACTTTAACCTATCTGCTGATTCCTGCACCGTCATACTGGTGGCTTCTGTGTTTAGCGACAAACTGCTGCGAGCGCCGCTGCTGCTGAACAGTCGGCTGCTTTCATGAGGGTGGAAAGTGGAGGCAGCGATACAGCTCATGACATCAACATCTATCCGTTTTGTGAAAGACGCATAACTGATAAGATACATAACTGCTCATTATTATTTCCTGACACCTATTTGAAGAAAAAGGCAATTACAGTCAATCCCTTTCCATTGAGATTTATATCAGGGGTGTCAAACTCAAATACACAGTGGGGCCAAAATGTAAAACTTGGACAAAGTTGTGGGCCAACATCGATTTTTATTGAAAAAAAATCTTCTTCCAGATTTTAACAGTGAACCTTTTTAAAGGGACCCAAACAAGTTTTGCTTCAACCTGAATATGAATAAATGACCTAATATTACACACATGCAAAATCAAATTTCAAATTTCAAATATTTTGAAATTTTGAACAAAAATTTCAAAATAAAAATCTTATGGGTCTTTTTTACTTGCAACATTCTGATTTCAATTTCAACAGTGACCTTTTTTCATGGGCTATAATACACTTAAAATGACAATAATAAACCAATGAAGTCATACTAATGTCCTTCAATTATGTCCAGTCCTGATTGACGTGCCAAAATACCCAGCAGAGCAGCGCAGTGAATTAGCGCTGTATAACACCGGCGGGCCAGAATTTGACACCTATGATTGACGTAAAGCGAGACGGCGTGATTGAAGTGGCGTGCGTGACTCACAGAACGGGCGGAGCCAGAGTCTCCTCTTGGTGCAGCCGCTCCGTCTGCCGCAGCTTGAGGATCTCGCTGTAGTTGAGGGCGTTGACCTTGTTCTTGAACAGCTCCAGCGAGGTGGGCTTGCTGGACAGCGTCCTGGTGATCTGCTCCCTCACCACCTGCATCACCTGGACGGGGACGCACAGTCAAAGTGTTTCAGCTCGGCGCAGCCGCGTGTCAGCTGTTCGAGCCGCCCGGCGCTCTTCCACAGCACTCGCTCTTGAATAGCACCACGAGTCAGTTTGTGCATTTTGCACGCTGCCTTTGCCGCAACATAAATAATTACATGTGAGGAAATTGCTCCAAAATATATTGTTTCCATTAACTTTCAACCTCACGGTTGAAAAACCAATTCAACTTGCCATGAGGGGTCAAAATTCTATTTTCATGAGGGAAGTTCGATATTATCGGCCTTTAAAAAAAGGCATTCAAAATTAACATCGGAAAATATCGATATCCTGACTTTTTTTAAATTTCTCCCGAATTTTAGTAGTCACGCCAAGGAATGAATTCCTCAAATTTCCTGGTATTGCTAAATAGTAAATAACAATACTTTACTTTACTCGTCTCGACTACGCTTGATGATGTCATCAAAGTGCATCGGAGCGTAGCAGCAAGCGACGTGCGTGTTTCATTCATTTTGACCAGAATGTTTTTATTTGGAAAACCTTGAAGTTGTTATATTTATCATTATCTCTGCATCCAGCAGGACATCACAACACAAATTAGCCATGATGTGTTAATTCCACGGCCGCATATATCGGTATCGGTTGATATCGGTCGATATCGGTATTGGAAATTAGGAGTTGGACAATATTGGGATATGGAATATTGTTTAAAAAAACAAAAAAGAAGTCAATATCGGACATCACTAATTTTTATTCACACTAAACAAGAATAAAACTGCTCTCTCTTTATGTTCCAGCATTAGAGTCAATATATAAGATGGGGTTTATTTGCCACTAAATAATGGGCTATTAGCACAGCTTGACTCCACCTTTTCCCCTGCCATTCATCCTCCTCGGCCACGCCCCCTTTCCTCGGACACATGAATGCCTGATTGGGCTTTAAAGACAAAGCTGCAGCCAGCTTCCTTCCGTTCTGCCCGGCTGACATAATTACCCCTCCCCCGCCCCCCCGCTCCACACCCCCCAACCCTCATTGATCCCTCTGCTCCCCATCAAGCCAATTATATGTGACAACCCTCACCCCCTCCGAACTCCACTGTTGCAAAATTAGCACAAATCAATCGTGGATTGGGGGCAGCAACGAGCAGGACTGGCTTCAATTTGCGACCGTTAAGCCCTGAGGGAGAAACCCAACGCAAGTTTGATTTCATTACGCAACATAAGAAATAGAAACACGGCTGTGTGAAAATAAACTAAGCTTTGCAGCGGTTCTGAGTCAGCGTTTTGCTGCATGACTCGTCAAACAGGGGAGACAAAAGTTACAGCTGATCGCCTGGAAGACAGTTTGGCCCCGTGTGTCTAAAAAATCCGGTTATCGGAGCCTCGGTGAATCTAAATGGAGAATCTATGGTTCCGCCACGGTGCGCCGCTCCACCGCTGCTCTGCTGACCCCCATCATTCCTCTGCGCAGACAATCGCGCTGAGCGTTCGGGCCCCGAGCGCAGAGCTTTCCAGAGGTCTCCGGACAATTGCTGTCTGTCTGTCTGTCTGCCTGTCTGCCTGTCTGCCTGCCTGTCTGCCTGCCTGCCTGCCTGCCTGCCTGTCTGCCTGCCTGTCTGTCTGCCTGCCTGCCTGCCTGCCTGCCTGCCTGCCTGCCTGCCTGCCTGCCTGTCTGCCTGTCTGTCTGTCTGTCTGTCTGCCTGCCTGTCTGCCTGTCTGTCTGCCTGCCTGCCTGTCTGCCTGCCTGTCTGTCTGCCTGCATGTCTGCCTGTCTGTCTGCCTGTCAGCGAGAGGACGAGTGTGAAACCCTCCTGAAATCCTGGAGACTTGACTTTCCTACTGTGACCCCCCTCCACCTCCACCTCCACCTCCAATCCGCCCTCCATTGACCCTCGCCGTCCTGCCAACGTCGGCGTGACAGCCTCTTCCATGCACGCCATCCCCGACACCCGCGCTTCACGTCGTTCCCTCAATAAAAAAAAATCATCTTTTACTCGACTGAACTGTTGGACGCTCGAGACATCTGCTCGTTTCCCTCCCTCAGTTTCTGATGACGACGGCCGAAACGAATAAAGCATCAACGCTTCAAAAGACAAACCAACAACTCAGCCTTACCTCCATCTTTTTTTTTTTTTTCCTCCTGGGATCGAGCGCTCCTCGGAAAATATTAGACAAATATTCAGAAAAATCCCAAACGTGAATTCCAGCAGATATCAGCAGTTGAGAGAGAGTGACGCAGCTGAGTGACAGGGACGGTCGACACCTACATGACAGCGGAGGTGGAGGCCGCGGGCTGTTTTGTAAACACGCACGCTGACGCTCTCACACACACCCTGCTACCCCCACCCCTCTCTTTGGTCATTTAGATCAAACTGGCCAATGGGAGAGGTGACTGGCAGCTGCTTCTGTTCCCTGTGTGTGTGTGTGTGTGTGAGAGAGAGAGAGAGAGAGAGAGAGAGAGAGAGAGAGAGAGAGAGAGAGAGAGAGAGAGAGAGAGAGAGAGACATTATGGGATGCGCAGGGCAGCACAAACGCACCCACGTGACTGGACGGCAGGCGTGCGGTCGGAATAAATTGGATTACTCCCGCTGGGTAACACAATTAAAGTTTGTGACGACAAATATGCAAACAGCACTGCTCTCTCTCTCTCTAGCCTCGACTCTGTGTGTGTGTTCTGATCGTGCACCGTCACCACCCCTACCCCCCCATCCCAACCTCTTTTTTTGTGGTCCTCCTCTTCCTTGTCCCCTGTGTTTCTGCCGCCCACCACGCTTCTCATTGTCCACCTAATGCCCCTTTGTCCTTTGCCCCAAAGCACCCTGGGTAGGTGGCGGCCGGCGACAACAAAAGGATCCCCGGACCGCGCTGGCCCGCCCGCCGCCCGGGAAAGGTCGAGAGGGGGCCTCCGAGTTTTACGGCCCGTCGGGAGGGAGACACTTTGTCGCTGACGAACGGCCCGTGTGTGATATTGAAAAGCGGGCCGGGACAAAAAACTCCGCCGCTCTTCTCTTCTTTTCAGCCCCTCGCAATATTTCTCCCAGACCGGAGCCTTGTTTCCTGAAGCCTTGTCCGGCCTTTTAAGCATTGTGGCGGCGTGACACTGCGGTGTCAGGTCAACTCTATCTGCGGGGGCCAACGATAGTTACCATGACAAAAAGCACATCCAATACCAGGCCGCAAAGTACAAACACCATAAAATCTTTTCTACACCGGCTTTCGCGAAAGGCTGTGAAGCGTGAGAGTGTGAGGGAGGCGGCAGGGGAGAGCTGACTTCTGGAGTCCTCGGGCGCGTTCACACTGCCCGCTGAAATCCGATGCCTCCGCTCTGACGTCGTTGTTACAGCAACCTGTCAGATGGGTCAATAATGTGGCCCAGTTTGAACAGAGCCACATCCCATCTGATTTGAATCAGATTCACCTGCAGTCTGAATGCAGCTTTGATGTATCTGTTAATGTATCTAATTAATATTTAAGCCTATTTAAATTTGATGATAATATGATGTATACAACACAACAACATCTATTTATATACATCTAAATGTTTATATGTGTGTCTTATGTGTGTCTTTCTGTATTTCCTCTGTATATATCTACATCTATATTATGAGAGATTTGTTGTTCACCCTGCAACTCACTCTGGCCTATCTGCCTCTCTGGCTGCTGCTATTTCTCTCTCTCTCACTCTACATTTTTTGTATTTCCTTCTCACCCCAACTGGTCAAAATAGATGAGCGCCCTCTAGAGTCTGGATGTCCTCTAGGTTGATTGATTTCAGTGCATCTCTATATAACATTATCATTCATTTTTTTTGGGGGGCGTGGCTTTATTTGCTGTTTAGTCTCCAATATTTTTCTCACTTCTAATCAGAACATGCTTGTTGTTTCCTGGTTACCAGTTCATTAGCAAGTGATGGTGATTTTTTTTTTTTACCTTATCAAAGTCCTCCTGCGTGGCCCTCATCTCCTTCCAGGTCTTGTTGAGAAGCTGAATGCAGACACAGAAAAGCTCCTCCATCAGCCGGTCCTGGCCAAAGAAGATGGGGTGGTAGTCCGATCTGGTCTCGGAGGCTGTCCGCACAGAGAGGGAGGTGAGGGGGACAATAGCACACGGGCTCCTTTGAGAATCGGTTTGACTGCGAATCACATGCAAGGGTTGGCCGGGCCGGGTGTCCGACTTACGGGGCTCGCCGATACGCAGGATTTCACAAAGGATGAGCGTCAGCTGGATGCTGCTGCGAGCAAACGGGCACTCGTGCTTGTCTTCCCGGCTGCTGTTCTCCAGGACAAACTGGGAAAACGATTGAACACACACTTTAACTTTAACACAGTGGATGCTAAAAGTTCCAATTTTAATTAATTCAGTCAAAAAAGTCAGAGAAAAAGAAATTAGTAATTACTTTAAACAATACTACTACTACTACTACTACTACTATAATAATAATAATAATAATAATAATGATAATAATAATATTGTAATAAAAATAGAATACAATTAAATTAACATTTCATTTGATAAAATCATACAACAATATACAAATATAATAATATATCTAAATATTACACATTATTTCCTATAATAGAGTTTCTTTTTCAGAAAATTGCATTTGGAAGAATTCTCTAGTTTACAACAAACACATTAAGGACGTTTTGTCATGCTTAGTTACAGTTACAGTGAAAAAAAATCCTTCAAATATGAATTGAAAGAAAGAATTCAAACTGGTTGTAACTGGTGACTGTGCGGACAGATGCACTCACCCTGCTGTAGGCATCAGGATAGCGCGTGGCAAAATAAAACATAGTGTCCAGCGCTAAAAGACCAGGGGGCGTTCGCACCAGATCCTGTCCAGGGTTACTGTTGTTCTGCAAGGAAACAATTACAATTTGACAACAATGGCACCGTGGCATGATGTCGGCGAGGTGGGTGGAATATTTCTCTCTCTCAGCTGCGACTTACAGAGAAGCCCAACTTCTTAAACTCCTTGGCGCAGAGCGAACGCCGCCTCTCGTTGCTCAGGCTGTTCTCGCTTTCGCTCTCGAACGCCGCCTGGCGTAAACCGATCAGGATGTCCCGCTGCTCCTGGACATACGGACGAAAGGCCAATCATTAACGTCGAGAAGAACCACGACTATTTTTACGAGCCACGTCGCTGCCATTTCCTCATCCCCGACGTCCCTCTTTGAATCAGTCATGGTAATAAGAGTGTATAATATTCAAATGTATAGCATGTATATAATATTTATAATATAGTTTTGATGCTTATCAAAACTGAGATATGTTTGTAAGAATAGTGTGCATAATACTTACAATGTTTATATACAGCTTATTACACTTGAAATAATGTAATAGTGTATATTTTGGTGTTTATATTATTACTGTAATATTGTACTCTAATATATTTTAATATATGTCATTAGTGGTTATAATATTTAATGTTAATATATAGTATCTGGATCTGTATGTATATCATTTAAAGTATATATAGTATATGTAGTACTTATATAGTGCATATGCATCATACTTGCAGTGCCTAGGTACAGTGTATGTAAAATTTGGCAATATAGTGCTGTAATAAAATTGTAATAATGTGGTAGTTGATGATGTTCAATAGCTGCATCTAATATATTGTGTTAATGCATTTTGATGGAGGCTGCAATGAGATGCAGGTGAAAGGTGAAGTGAATAGAGGTAGGTTGAAATGAGTTTTATTCTTCTTCCTAATCCTTTGAGCATATTTAAGTTTCTAGATATTTGTTTTCTTGTATATATTTTTTTCTTTTTTCTTTTTCTTACTGTATTTATGGTATTTGTGTTTTTGTTTTGTTTTTAAATTCAATTCAAATTCAACGGTGTGGATGACGACTCGTGGCTCACCTGTCTGGAACAATCCAGAGGGGTTCTCATGCGAGGCTCCAGGAGATTCAGGGTCACCGACTGCAGCACGTAGAGGTAATGGGCCATCTCGTCCTGCACGGCGCCGGAACTGTGGATGATGTTCTGCGACAAAATGCAAAAAAAGTCAATATATTCAACTCACGCTTCACAGAAAACACCCCCGATAGACATAAAATGGGAGGAGATTTACTTTGTAAATGTACTGGCGGAGATTCCTCTTGTTCAGGAACTCAAACATTTCCTGGAAATAAAAAGACAGAGAGAGAAAAAGATGACAGAGTGAGCGCGGGGGAGTTGTGAGCGCGGGGGTGCAATGACACCCTTCCGACACAGGGTGGCGGTATATAGTCACGGGGAGCCGGTGAGTGGGCGGGGGTTGGGAGAGTTGAGAGTGAGACTTTGACCTCGATGACGAAAACGTTGCTTGCTGGTACACGCGTCTCAGACCCAGCCTCGTTTAGTTTAGCACCAATTTTGCTGATAAGAAGGGTGGATTTGTTAATGTCCAACAAAAGTGAGGAAGTATGTGTGTGTGTGTGTGTGTGTGTGTGTGTGTGTTTGTGTGTGATTAACAAAGAAAGTCTAAGAGAAAGGAGCCAGGGCGGCGAATAAAGGAACTGTGTCCGTACAATCAGGGAGGAGGAGGAAGAGGACGCCGGCGGGAGGGGTGGGGGCGTGAAAGCATCGACTGTCGGCAGACAAACAGATGAACTGACTGTGACGGACGGTGATTGTGTTGAATTGTGTCGTGATGAATCCTCCAGCCATTGCGATTGTTGCGCGCGACAGTCACAATCCTGTGCACAAGCGACAGGATTGTAGGGAAGAAAAAAAAAAACCCAGCTCGCGAAGGAGTCGCAGTCGGATTAGTAGTGGAAGCGTTGGTTCCCTTTGTGACATCACAAAGGTCTGATTTCCAGATGTGTGTGTTGTCGCAAAACTCATTGTGAAGAGTGGAACAAGTGAATGACAGAGAAGCATTATTGTTGCAAATTGTGTGTTTCCGTCCACGGAGTCGTCAGATCAGGAAGAGTCACATATCAGGACGGTGCAGGCAGAATGTCGGTTCGAGCTGCCGCCGCCTTCCAGACATTCAGGAAGAAGATAAAAGCAACCCAATGCCTCTTTTGCCACACATTTGTGTATTTGCTTTAAATACAAAAAACAGGAAGTTGATGAAAATACACTTGAAAGCGAAAGTGAGAGAGAAAGAAACTGATACAACGGCACCTGTCTGTCAGAGTCGCCGGCAGTTTGCAGCAGTGCCATGAGCAGAGCCATGGCCTTGGTCTGGATCTGTTGGTTGGTCCTGGTTGGGGGGCAGAGCAGAGCAGAGCGATGGTGTCAAGTGAATAACAATGAAAACCAGCCTCAGTTTTCACTCTAAATCGACACTTGAGGTGAGACAAACATCAGAGTCTGTGCCAGCTTTGATGTCGCATTCAAAAAATGACTCGTTACAACAACATGGTGGTTAGTGGTTAGCGCTACCGTCTCACTGCAAGAAGGTTGCGGGTTTGATTCTAGGCCTGGGACCTTCCTGTGTGGAGTTTGCATGTTCTTGCTGTGTCTGTGGGTTCTCCGGCTTCCTCCCACAGTCCAACAAGAGGTGAATTAGAAACTCTAAATTGTTTATCAGTGTGTGAATGGTTGTTCGTCTTTCTATGTGACCCTGCGATGAACTGACAACTTGTCCAGGGTGTCACCCTGCCTTCGCGCTATGACAGCTGGGAGAGGCCCCAGCAGACCCTGAGCTCAGGATGAAGCGGGTAGTGAAAACGGAAGGATGGATGGACTTCCTGCTACATAGGCTGCGTTCAGACTGCAGGCGAATCTGATTCAAATCAGATTCCTTCTCAAATCTGACTTTTAGGGCTGACTGTCCACACTGGTTTTTAGCAAGTGTCCAAATGGGATGTGGCTCTGGTCAGACTGGGTCACATTATTGACCCATCTGACAGGTTGCTGTAGCGACGACGTCGGAGCGGAGGCGTCGTCCAGCGCGTGTAGTGTGTGATGTCATATAACTGCAACAGCGGCAAAAACTAAATGGACTTGTTGCGATACGTGCCCTGATTTGTGACTGTTCAGACTACAAAAGAGCCATCCGGTTTCAATCTGGGTGGGCTAGAAATCGGATTTCGGCTGGCAGTGTGAACGCGGCTATAGACCGTAATGCTATTCAGCCCAGAACACTCGACCCTTTTCTTCACAGAAAAAAAAAAAAAACCCACACCACCTCCTTTGAGCTGCTACTTACACCTGCAGGTGAGCGACGAGCCTCTCCATGGTGACTTCCTGTTTGACCTGCAGGAAGAGACTGTTGCTGCTCTGCACCATGCTCTCCAGGATGTCCAGCGACACCTGCTGTATGGAGGCGTCCGTGACCTTGGCGTTGACAAAGTTGGCAATCTGGAGGAGGAGGGGAGGGAGAGAGGAGGGAGGCGGAAGACGGGAACGTTAAGAGAAAAATGCAGAGTGACGGCTTAGAACTGGTAGCGGAGCTTCGGCCGATCCAACACCTTCTTGATGAAGACGGACGACAGGTTCTCCCAGGAGACGATGCCGTGGTCCATCAGCTGCATGAAGGCCGTCAGCGTGTGGGTCATGATCAGGTTGCTCCTGTGTGAAAGACACACGTGCACGAGGAGGAAGAAGGGAACATTTAATGCTATTGTGTATCTCTTGTTGCAATCAGTGTAGCTGTGAAGCAACAGGCTTGGATGCATGGAGTCTATCAGCACAGCAGGTTTGCTTTGGTATTTTTAGAATAGAATAGAATAGAATAAAATAGAATAGAATGCCTTTATTAACCCCACATTGGCATAATTACAGAAACAATTATAGTGTAAAGAGAAGAAAAATTATCTGAATTCAAGAGAAATAAAATACAATATTTTTAGAGTAAGAAAGAAAAAAGAACAAAATATATACATCCTATACACAAGGTATAGGCAACCTATGGCCCAGGGGCCATATGCGGCCCGTTCAGCTTTTTAATCCGGCCTGCCAAACTTGAAGAAATTATATGAATAGTAAGTAAGTCATAAAATAGCTGAATTTCATCCATTTTTTCAGTGTTTTAAGAGTTAATAGAGTAAATACTGTGGGGCTTCAAAGACACCGATTTTGTTGTAACTTTGCTTTTGTTCATCTTCAATTGACATTAGAGCACATTTTCTCCACATCTCATGATATATTGTTACCTCCTATGAGGTGGCTCACCCAAAACACATTCATCTGCTCCTGCTCCGGCCCCCTCTGTCAAATATTAGAACCCATTGTGGCCTCAAAACGCTTGCCCACCCCTGCAACAGACAGCTGGACTATCTACAAGTTATCTACATGATACTGACAATATAAATAAGTGCTTTATTGCTTTATTTGTTTTCCAGCCTTGGCATGACCGTCTGTCATGCCCCCCCCCGTCCTTCCATCCGACACACACACACACACACACACACACACACACACACACACACACACACACAGAGCACTCACTCGCTGGAGTCCTCCACTATCTTCACCAGCAGCAGGTGGCCATCGCGGCTGATGAACTCCTGGGCAAAGGTCACGTCGGTGGAGACGCTGGCGAGCTCCTTCAGCGAGTCGCAGCGGACGCCCGAGTCGGCGCTCTGGATGCCCCCGTACAGGTCTTCAGCGCAGCGGCCCTGCCGGCGGCGGAGGGAAGCACAGACGCGCCATCACGACGTCGCATCGGTGCCGACCGTGTAAAAAATGCGGACTCGGGGGAGCCCGGGGGAGGAATGTGAGAGGGAGGTAACGGAGCGGCGCCGGGCGCAGACTCACCGGAGCCTTGGTCAGGCGCAGAATGCTGCCGTTCTTGATGTCCAGGCGGTTCTGGAGCGAACAAACAAACAAGGAAAGACAGGCGGGAAGCTTGTTAAACGGAAGAGTGAGAGAGGGCTTGTTGAGAATTTCCACAGGGGTCCCTAACAAAGTGGCCGGTGAATTAAAACCGCTTTGGCTCTTTAAGGGGACGGGGAAGTGATGCGCCATGGCCGGGCCCAACCTGCTGAGGCTGCACTGTTTCCTCTAACCGCAATTATTAATACTGTTGCGCCAACCGAGCGGCAGACTTTCCCTGAAGGCGGCGCTTTTAATCTGAAACATCTGCGACTCTGGGCTGAAAACCCTCGGCTGGGAGTCTTTCCGACAGCAGCTGAAGCTGCGCGCAGACGCGGGAGAAAGCCTCTTTTCCCCAACATCTGATTGCATTTGCAGCGCAGTCTCAGCCCCGAAGAGGGGGAGGGGCCTCCGAAAGTCACCTGACACCAGCTGAGTTGACTACCAGCTGCTTTTTTCTCCACCCCCACCCCTGCCCCCCGACTCTTAACCTGCTCTGCTTTGGAGCTCATCTGCACACTGTCATTCAAATGGCCTCTGCAGTTCAGCTTCAAGTTGTTTTAAGCGGCGGCCGTGGGCCCAAAATAGGAGAAAGAAGTTCTTCACAGACTGGGGGAAAGTAAAAAGGAGATTTCGAGTGAATCACCTCAAGCTGTGCGAGATGAATCAAACCCGGCAAGACGGTCTAATCCCGCCTGTCGTGCACGAGCGCAGATAGTGATTTGTGCGCGGATGTGACTCACCGACTCTGTGATGTAGGTCTGCACTCCGTCGGCGTACTGCAGAGCGTAGTTGTCGGGGCCTGGGAGGTTCCACCTGAGCAGGACACAAGCCCACGTTGAAGCAATATACTGTATATACTGCGATTCATTTGCACATTTTGAGAGTGTTTTTTTTCATGATTCTCAAATCGAAGTGTTTTTTTTTATATATATATATTTTTTTTTCTCATGTATTTTTGGTTTATAAAACTTTGCTTCCTCTGCACATGTTGACTGTCTATTGCACGTCTGCTTCGGTTGTTTATTGTACATAGATTCATTTGAATGTTTTTTTTTAACTACTGTAATTACAGAATAGTTTATTTTTTGTACTGTTTTTTTAGTGCTGCAACAGTGCAGCTTCCCAATTTGGGATCAACAAAGCACATTCATCTGTCTATCTATCTATCCATCTATCTATATAAAGTACATCCATTCATCCATCTATAGTACATCCATTCATCCATCTATCTAAAGCACATCCATCTATCTATATATATCTATATATCTATCTATAGTACATCCATCCATCTATTCATCTATCCATCTATCTAGCTATCTATCTAAAGTACATCTATCTATCTATCCATCGAATCTAGTCAAGGCCTTCCTGAAAGGGAAATTTCGTTATGTGTGCAAATGACAATCTTCAATCTTCAATCTTCAACAGGGTCAGATTCATAGTGACTGAATTCCAACTTACCCATCACACACCTCCTTAATCACAGCAGACAGGGGCTTTTTCTGCACAGGGATGAACAAAAAAAAAAGAAGATCAAACTTGCGGTCAGATTGTCACACCTGCCGCCCGCCACAACAGCAAAAACAAACAACAGCAGCACTCGCTGTGCAGTCTCCTCCGCCGTTGAATAGCGATGGGCAGGCCCCTGCACCGCAGACATCCGCGCTGGCTGCAAACGCTGTTTACAGAGCGGAGGGAAATCCGAGGGCTCCCCAACACTTTGCGAACAATGTCGCCGGCGGCAGCCAGATCCTCCTCAAACGAGAGCCAGACGCTCCGACTCGCAGCCATCCTGCTATTAGTGGTCAGCGCGGCGGTCACCCAGTCAAAATGTCTACAGGTCCTGCGGTGAACCCCGGCGGCTGCTCTGTTATTAGTGGCAGGCCAGGAGGGCCAACCAATCGCAAGTGTTTAGCGGCAGCGGCTGGTGTGTGTGGGGGGGGCGGGGCTCGGAGGCGATAGGTTGTGGATGCGGCTCAGATGTTCACTGGGTGCAAAAACACTGCTGGCGGCAGTTTGTTTGTTTGTTTGTTTGTTTGTTTGTTTGGTGGAGGTGTGAAAGTCTGGCCGCCTGGTTGCAGGCTGCAGTTGCAGGCTGCAGTTTCAGGCTGCAGTTTCAGGCGATCTTTACAGCCCAGCATGCCAGCCAACCTAACCGCAGTGGTACATTTATTTTAATGGAATGTGTGCATCACATGACCGCCAAGCATGCACCGTCGTTGAGTGAAGTTAAGCTAGTTGTGTTTATCTTTCAAGGTTTTCTTGTGCAAAGAGGTGAGACACAGGCGGCCATCTCGTGATATTCAGTGAACGCTCAAGCGCATCAGTGTGAAACAGCCCATAATAATTCATATTGAAGAAGAAATAAAGGGCCCAAAATTACCCAAAATTCGTACTACCAATGTTTTCAAACGCTGATGTGTGTCTTTAGAATGACAGTAAACAAACTACAAATAAAAAAAGACCACCCTTTAAATCACCACACTAGTTGAACTGTCAAAAAAAAATCTTCTTGGTTGTTTCAATTTGTGCGAGCAATAAAAAAAAAATGAACAAAACGGGACCAGTGCGCCCTACAAAGTCTGTATATGCCAAACCTTCTGCCACAATCCAATCAGCACAGATTCTACCGTCATAAATATAAAAAATGAGAAAACAAATAAAAAGGAGAATTAGAGGCTTATTTTTCGACTTAAGCCTGATTGTCTCGCCGAGCTAAGACGCCCACATGTTGGCCTGTCAGCCGCTTGCCCCCGGTTAGGTCGAGAACCGCCGAGCAGCTCCGATGAATATTTGCGGCGAGGCTTCGTTAAGGAGCAGCAGCTGTGCGGGGGCCTCGTGGTCAGAGATCATCTGATGACGGACTCCCAGCGACCACCGTGTGTGTTCTGGTGGCGCTGCAGCCTGGTGCCTGGCCTGGAGTCGAACGTCCGGAACAGGGATGCAAATTATCGATTAATTCATAATTGATAATTGATTGACCGTATCGATCGATTAACGATTAATTGATAAGCGGCAATTTTTCATGTGAACCTAAATTTCACAATGAAAAATGTGTAAGGAACGCATTATTTAACCCTTCAATAATGTTGAGGGTCCAGTGTGACCCATTTTTACATTAGAGAACAGTAAAAACACACTAAACATTTTTCCTCTGACTTGAAGTTGACGTTTAAAAAAAAAGAATTGTTTAAAAGTAACTTGTTCTAGGTATATAATGACCATCACAGAATCTACAGGTGAATTGCTCTTTCCTGCCACTACACTGTTATAATGATATTAACTACCCGTGTAAAAAATGTTAAATTAATTGCAACTAACTGAAAATCGATTAAATTCTTAATCGACAATTAATCGACTAATTGTAAACATCCCCAGTCCGGAGTTGACGTGCATCCCCAGGTACACTCGACCACTCCGGTGAATAGAACCAGAGAGGCCAAACAGCCTGAGAGGTTACGGCCAAATGTGGCCGCCTGGCTTTCGGGTTAACCAGGGGCAGCGAGTGAAGCAGCAAAAGAGGAAGCGCTGCCTAAAAAAAAGACTGGACCAAGGAGCAGAGTATTCCCACGGAGTTCGGCGCCTGAGCGGAGGAACAGAGTGTCGCCCACCTGGTCCAGTTGTATGAGCTGGGGATAGGCCCCTGGCATCTGGATGGCGATCTTCACGATGTCCTTCTGCTGCGGCATGTTGGCTCCTCTCGACTCCAGCGCACTGCAAACTGTTGAGAACAGACACGTTACTTTGAGTGACGTATTCGCCACAAAAAAAAAGAGCAGACGTTAATCACTACGTCACGATTGGACGTCGACGGAGAAAGAGTCTAATAATTGGCGCTAGATAGTGAAAATCTGATATCTGCATCATGCCAGAGATTTTTCTTTTTGTGCAGATCCATCATTTCAAACTTCTCTGTTCATCAGTGTTCTGGGAAAACAGCACGACAGACAGACAGAGCGCACATGGAAAATGGGCAAACTAACTGTCACGACTGAAGACGCATTAGTTATTTCAGTTTAATCCCAGAAACTTGCGGTTGTACAAGAGACGGTAGGAATGGGTCTGGTTTATTTCTGCAACACTTAAATCCACCAGCAAAGCTGGAGAGATGTGCTTGCAAAATTTAAAGACGCACGTATATATAGGAGAGTATTTCATAACTTGGAAGCTATTTTGAAGGTAAAAGATTCCAACATTATTGAATGTGTCTGCAGTGACAGTAGCTGTGTTTCCATTACAGTTTTTCTCAAAATAAAAGCCATATTTCTAAAATTTCAACAAAATACGATTGCGATTTGCAGGTGTTTCCATTAAATGGTGTGAAGCACACATGTGATATTTGAGAGGTTTTTCGAAGTTTCAGTGTTTCGGTGACCAGTTTTTTTATTGCGACATTTAGGTTTCGTGCAATTCTAGGGGTAATGGAGACGCAGCTAGAGAACCACATTTTGCTTCAATTACTCCTTCCTGAGAGTGGGTGTATGACACTGGGTGTTGGAATCCAGCACCTTGTGATGTCTCAAAGGGTACTGATAAATACAATGTTCTTGTTTTAACTAAACATGCCATTTCGTGGAACTGTCGATTGTTTTTTTGTGGTTAATTGTGAAACTAATGACCTGGAATTCGGTGTAATCATCGGCGTAACAACAAAGTCTCACAATTGTCTTGTTGCTCAGTCACCTGCGGTCACATTCGACCACTTTGAATGTATACTTGTAGTAAAGAAAAGGAGTGCAAGGTTTCACTCATGGAAGACTTAGAGGCATTTCAGAGATGTTGGCATGGACTTCAGAGGTGGAGTGACACACCCACTGACTCACAGCAGTCAAATACTTTCGATCTGCTGCTGCTGCTGGTACCGCGCGGCGCTGCCTTCCTCTTTTTTTTTTCTTTCTTGCCTTTACGCCGTCTTGACTCAACTGAACTGAAAGCTGCCCGCGCTCCCGCACTTTGCCCCCCCCTTCTCCCGCACTTTCCATCGCGCACACAAATCATCATCATCATCATCACTTCCTCTCCGTCCTCCAGTCGGCGCTCCCAGAGGACACAGAAGAAGCTGTTGTTTTGCTTTCAACCCCCCCCCTCCTCCGCTTCCCCCGGCGGCTCCTCGGCACATGGAAACAATACGGACGGATCTGAACTCCTCCGTGACGCCTGCGAGCTCTCACCAGCGAAAAGCGAGGCCGCCGGCCGAGCCTGCCGTCTGCTTGCGCCGGGTGGGATTAATAACACCCCCCCCACCCCCCATCTCCTGCAAGGTTCGCATGCCGTCACTCTCGGTGAAAAAAAGAAAGAAAGAAAGAAAGAAAAGAAAAAGAATGATCTCGGAGTTTTACGACGTGTTTCAAAGCGATTACCCTTCTGTCAAAACGTCTGCAAACTTGAACTGTCCTTTTACCACACAGGGCCTGAGGCCAGTGGTGTAGTCTAGTTTATTTTAGTGGGTATACCCCCCAATCCCCCCGAGCCTTATACTCATCTGTCCTGCAGCAGCTGCTTCAAAACAACACAAAATAAGAACCACCACCATGCTCAGCAATGCATTAAGTCTGCATTCACATATAAGTGAGATCATGAATGCCTGATTATGTGCTGTCTAAATGTGAATGTATTGTAAGTAGGGCTGTCAGCATGAACGCATTAATCGCAATTAATTACATACAATCCAGAACGCGTACATTTTTTTTTTAATCGCATTTCAATGTTCATGGGCATCCAGTGTGAAAGTCACAGCGTAAGTCTTTTTGTCCCTTTTACTGACCCGTAGTCAGCCCCTCTGGCGATTTCTGGTAAGAAATACTTTACATTATGGGGTCAAAACTGCCTTGAAATGCAAAATAACAGAATTTTACACATGCAATTCAAACCGTGATTAATCACAGTTAACTACAAAGATTCTGCGATTAATCGCGATTTTAAAAAGATTATCGTTTCACAGCCCTAATTGTAAGCAAAACAAGATATCTAACAGTAATTTACAGCTGGACTTTAATTAACGGACGAAGAACAATCAAATGTCTAATTTGTTAAAGAAAAAATGAATAAATAATTAACACACATATGAAAAAGTAAAGTATCAGCAATCGAGTGCAAACACGAAAACATTTTCTGAAGCGGCACTAAAGCAATGGCTGACTCTCAAAAGGATCAGAACATAAAACATCATTTTAATCACATTTTTAAATGGGAAAGTGGACATTGTGTCAAAAAAACAGACTGATAGGTATCTTTGCACATTTTTTAGCGGTTGTACGGTAATTTGGGACCTTTTTTAGTGGTTATACGGCGTATACCTGCGTATCACATAGACTACACCACTGCCTGAGGCCACGTCATCTTTCCTTCCTTACAGAGAAAAAAACCTTTCAAGCAGGAACAGAAACACAGAGTAACTGTCTCTCCTCTGCAGGGCTGGTGGTAGCTGCTGCTAAGATATGCAAACAACACCACTTGCAGACACAGTCGTGTGGACTCTCACACCGACCAGACAAGAACGGAGGCCCGGGTGCTGAAAGACTTCCAGCACCGCAGGTGATGAGGTTCAAGCCCCGTTAAATAACCGCCTAATCTGGGAGGGATTTGGGAGAACTCAGACTTGTTTCTCGGGGCGGCTTATGAGTCAGCGTTGTTCTTGGGCAAACCGTGTGCTAATCTGCGCGTGCGGCGGCACATTGCGTCACGGCGGCGCAAACAAGCGATATTGTCTGAGGTGGATGATGATGATGATGATGATGATGATGATGATGATGCGAGGCCGCCTGTAAACCGGAACTCATTAGTCAGGTGGGGGGGGGGAAAGACGTGAGATCTTGTTTCATTTCAACCAAGACACTTAAAAAAATCAGCCCGCAGTTTCTGCATCTGAAGCCGCATTCAGACTGCCAGCCGAAATCCGATTTCTAGCCCATCCAGATTGAAACCGGATGGCTCTTTCGCAGTCTGAACAGTCACAAATTACATGAAATCCCATTTTTGCAAAACGGATTGAAACCACCTTCGGGGGGGGGTCGTTTCAAATGAGACAGATGCATTTCAGTCTGAACAGCTCCAAACACAGCTTTGGACACTTGCTAAAAACAGTGTGGACAGTCAGCCCTAAAAATCGGATTTGAGAAGGAATCTGATTTGAATCAGATTGGTCTGCAGTCTGAACGCAGCCGAAAGGCGTCTGCAATATGCTGGAAGATTTACACAACATGCAGAACTTAAGCTCCTCTTTGTCCACACTACATTGTGACAGCTAATTTTAACTTGACCTATTTCTGATTTCTTGCAAAACACAACTTATACGCACACTGTGTCACGCTGAAACTGGGGACTAATGGAGAATGAGTCAAAGTCTGCAGCAAACTCACATGCCGTCGCTACTGCGAGATGTCATTCTTTTTTAGCGTGCTTGCTTAGCAAGCCGGCCTTGGGAAGGTCTGCCAACCAAGATATTTGTCCAAGAGGTTTTTGTTCAGTTTCAAGGGTGACTCTTTGTTTACACAGCGCAAGTTACTGCGTAGGAGTCTGCAACCCTCCTCCGTCGCCACATTTGGCTCATGATATCCATATCCGAAGCGATCGCCTGCTTTAAAACGCTCAACATTCCCGCTTAACAGCGAGCACATTAGCGAACTTCGCGGGCCAACATGTCATTTAGGTCAAAGCAAAGAGCTCCGACCGCCGGTATTTTTTTTTTTTTTTTTTTACCCTTTTGTTTGCTCACGTCGTCAAATATTCATCTCGCAGAGTCAATTCCGCACAACTTTTTTTGTGTGTGTGTGAGACGGAGATTACATAAATGTGATGTGGGTCGGCCTTCTTCAGAATTTAGTACCTCTTGCTTATGCAGGGCAGGGTCAGGGCGACAGCAGGCGAAGCAGGGCGTCCCAGACGCCACTCTAAACAGCGGCGTTAATATTTCATCGACTCTCTGCTTTTCTACTGGTCGTAAGATATTTATACGAACACGAATCTGTTTGGGGGGGCGCGGCGGCGTTCTCTCGTCGTCGAGATTCTGCAGAGTCGCGGGACGACGACGGCGGCGGCAGTATTGCGCCTCCAGTAGGCCGCCGTCTCTGCGACCTGTCTGTACTTGCTCGGGGTTGCACGCAACGCTGGGAAGAGCCCAGGGAAGACGCACACATTCTTCCTCTTGCGCCGCAACAAGATGGAGCTGGTTTCCTCCAGTGCCGAGGCAGCCGACATTATTAAGTCCTCCACCTTGCGTCGGGGCTGACGTGAAAGAGTTTTTTGGAAGGAGCATAAATAAGACATCAGAGTGAAACATTTAAGACTCTGTTTGAAAATAAGTTTACCCGCCCTATTTCAGAGGTGAACGCATGCAGACTGTTTCTCTTAAGCAGTTTGGAGATGGCTAACCTCATATTTTAGCCAACATGACCTGAAATGACAGCAGGTTTTAGCCGTATTGGGTCTGGCATTTGGTACTTTGACTCTACTTTACAGCTGAATGATGATAACAATGGCACAAGTTTTAACACAGATGCGTGTTATCTGTGCAGAAACTGCCACTGTGCAGAAACTGCCACTGATAAAAATACAACTTTCAAAGACAGCGTCAGACGGAGAGGAAGTGCTCTGTGGTGCACACGTTTTCAAAACCACAAAATAAACCTTTCTCAGATTTTCAATTGTAACACACACACACACACACACACACATATATATATAGCTACACATTTACAGTATCAAACTGCTGCCAGTCCTTGTTGTTTTGTTTGGTTTCATTTTGAAAAACATACTAAGCTCTGTCCAAATACAGTGCATCCTAAAAGAAGGGGAGACTATTTAACCCCCCCCAACAGACTTGGACGGGACTCTTAAAGATGAAAAGCTCCACCGTGTTCAGCAGCTGTCGGTGCCTGCATGCTTCCATGAGCACTTTGCTTCATTAGGCTTGAAACCAGCAGCACGCCCAGACCTTTTGTCAGCCCGCAGCAGACCCAACTGAGTCTCGGACCCCCTGGACTGACGGAGACCCTCGTCATGTGCGCGTGCGTGAATGAATGCGTGTGTGTGTGTGTGTGTGTGTGTGGGGGGAAGCTCTCAGCTGCCTCGCATTCCTAACCTGACAGGGTACCACATGCTCGCGCACGCGCGTGCACACCAAGTGGGACGATCTGATCACATTTCGATCCTAAAAAAAGTGAATTCTACGTTTGAAGAATGAACACGGATACTGAGGGTACTACTGATGGCATAATAATTAAAAATAAAATAAAATAAATCATAACGTTTGTACGGTCCGACGAGTTGTGCCACTGCCAACCTGGAGTTGTGCTGCCGTGGAGCCATAGGCGAACCGTAGTTTTGTTGGAAGCAAATGTGTGGTTTAAAGACATAAAACGTTTAAACAAGCGCCAACAGTGAAGCTATTAAAAGTGCCGTATTATACAAAAAACGAACGTGACTCGGCCCGAACACAAAGGTGCATAGGAGGAAGCGCGTTCGAGTCCGCAGCACAGCTTTATTATTATCATTTGCAGTCTGCTTGCTGCGACCTACCTGGTTTTGAAGAGAGAAGTCGAGCCTACTGTCCTGCAGGAACCGCCGCGGTAGGATCGAGGAACATTTGCAACTTTCCTCCCTGTCCCCCCCACCCCTCACCGTCAAAAGGAAGCAACTTAGTCCGCAGACGGGACTTTTCTCATTACAACATCCAGACTGGACGGGAAAAGTCAGCAGAAAACTCGGTGCATTGAATTTCCAGGAATGATTAGTTAGCTTAAAAGTTCCGGGTTGGTTTGAGTCGCTCAAGTCGGAGGTGAAGTGAAGCTCGTCGAGTGTGATAGTGTATTTCCGGTTTGACACGGCTACTTTCCAGTGCTTTCAAAGCCAGTACATAGAAAATGTCAGATACATGTCATTGTATGTTCAATTCATGTTATATAGATTTTTTTTTAAACAAATACTTCAATTCAGTTTCAAGCGTTATATCGTTTTAAATTTACCACCTTTCAAGGCAACAGTGGTCCTCGTTGAGTGGCACCGCACTTTTATTTTGAAAGTCCCACGCTGCCGAAATGCTACTGCTGCTCTGTACGAAGAAAATCGACTTGACTTCAACGTTTTCACAAAGTAAAAGCTGAAGTAGCTGAAGGTAGCGCTGGTTAGAGCTGCCCCCTGCTGTCGCTCATTTTTCCAAGCGCTACTACTGTTGGCAGCATACAGCATGTCTTGTTCTACCGTTTTGTATTTACTGTTGGACTAATTGGAAGACTTGCTGGATATAATATAATGTATAATAGAAATGTATGCAAATCGGTTCTATTCTGATACTTTAAAAGTTCAGATGTTTTATGACAGTAAAAGGGCTGAATGATTTATTTTATACCTTTCTTTGTACTCGTATTTTCACTTTTTTCTACATTGTTTGAATTGTCATACTGTGTGGCCTTATTGGCAACCTCAGTACAACAAAAACGTCTAATCAACGTCTTCACAAATCACATCGATAAATATGTACTCTCCAGAGTTTCCGGTATTGATATTTTGGTTTAAATGACATATATTGCAATTAGAAATTTCATTGTTAGACTGCCAAACACAAAAAAGAGGAAGGAAAAAAACAATGAAAACCCTACTTAAGTCAGTTTGTGAAAAAGTTATATTGGTGTTTGCATCTCATGGCAGTGACCTAAAGCTAATGGAGTGATGGTTATTAGTGCAATAATAAAGACAGCTCTGTATAATAAATTAAATTTTTCACACTAAGTAATTCTAAATCTTACAAATGAGACAATTTAAGTGGTCCACATAAATTTGAAAATGTAAACATTGAAAGAAACAAATGACAAAGACAGGTCTGAGCTGCTTCTCCTCCTCGTGGACCTAAACGAAGGCATTTCGAACGGGACTCGTGTGGGAAAACCAAATTACACAGAGAGGAATACAGAAGGGTTTATTTTGTTTGAATTGATGCATTTACAGCTAAAAATGGTACGCCTGTCAGGTTGAGTCTCATATGCCCACAAATACACACACACACTCTTGCATACACGCACACACAAACACGCGCACACACACACACGCACACTCCCCTGGCTGGTCTGTCAAAGGTTTGGGCAACCTCACACCACTGCAAAATAAAATAAAAATAAAAATAAAACAGCAAGTGAGGAACAGATGAATTTGGAAGGGAAATCTGTTCAAATGCTTTTGAGTTTAGCCTCACGTCAGAAGCAGTAATAATATGTCAGGTATAAAAAAATAAATGCTATTCTATACAAGCAGTAAAAGAGGGATATACACAGTACATACTGTACATACATGTCACCCAGGGCAAAATAGCACATTATATAATAAGGACAGATGAGGGAAAAAAAAATTCAGATTACGAACTAAGAGTATTTTAAAAAAATACTTACATTTAGGCTGAGAGGCAGTTTTTAATTTAGCAGAAACAAACAACACTCGCGGAGGTGGGGGATAGTGAATAAAATATTTGTGCCAAATATACAAAAAATAAAATAAAATAAAAAATACGAACAAAACAAGAGAATTTTTACATGAGACGATGAGTATATTCACTGTACTGGTAAAAAAAACAAAAAAACAACAACATTAGAAATAGATACATGTTCCTTGACAAATAAATCAAATCAGTACAATGGCATTAATATATAAACAAGAGACGAACTGAGAGGCAACTGCAACTAGCAATTCTTGTAAAAGGTAAGACAAAACTCCAGCGATAAAAATGAAATGTAAAGCAAGTGTAATTTTATGATGGAACAACTCTATGTCCAAGTGCCAATAACGTGGAGACGCCATGAATTGACTAAAACATTTTCAACCCCGATACAGGAAACCATTAACATGCTTGTATGGACGTTAATGTAATCCCATGCTTTGATTCTGTTCTCCCAGTATATGATTCATTTCAACATTGCTATTATAGCCATGATAAAAAAACAACAACTATTGCTTGATTAACATCTGCTCCAGGTTTCCGATCAGATTGCATTATTTAGCGTAAATAGCGCTGAATTAACCCATTATAGTGTTTTAAAGAGCGCAGAATTATAAAAAGAACCAGGTGGATCAGAATTACAAAGCAGCCAATTGAAATAATAAAGCCACCATAATTACCAAACTTTGGGTCAAACAGACTTCCTGCCAAACCAATTACTGATTTCTTTTTTTTTTTTAAAGCCTGGCTGACACCAGAAGAATGTTTCCTTTTCTAAGCAACTCCATGTACAGTTCAGCTCCAGAAAGAAGACACTTCAAACACTGAAAGGTTGAATTTATAACTAATACCCCGCGTCAACAAAAAAAAAACAAAACAAAAAAATAAAACAAAACCCCAAAGCACGTCATAGATTGATGATAGTATTTGAGCCTGGTACTTTGTGTTGATTTGCAAACTATTGCCCTTTGACAAATGCACTGTAGACCATTAAATGATGTGTGCTGGTAATACAATACATTTATATATATATATATATATGTATATTATCTATGTACATGAGGACAGTGCATATACACATATATGTATATATATATATATATAAATATATATAACCAGCTGTTGTGGACTGGAGCCATGCAGATAAAAGCAGTGCTCCGATACTGTCATCACTCTTTACCTGATGAGGAAAATGTCTTTTCACTGTTGGTTTTATTCTCCCGGAGACGCCCGACTCAAGTGTCCCACACGACACACACGTGCACTTTCCTCTTGCATGCCCACACGCACACACACGCGCACACAAGAACATTTACACATTGGAAAGCGTGGAGAGACACATAACCCTTTATGTTACATAATCCAAAAATAGAATTGTCATTTGTTTTGTTTCCTGAAAAGTTAAACGTTTTGTTCTCGCCTGCGATTCCTCTCGAAGCTGCGTGCCGACCTACTGTCCAATGCGCTCGTAGAGCCGGTGCAGAGGTGTCCTTGATCATTTTTGTCAGATCACAGTGGCTTCGCTGCACGTCGCTGCGCCTTCACGGGGCTTCAACGTGGTTTGTTTTTCTTTTTTGGAAAATGAACGCTGACTATTTTGCGGGAACTTTCCTTTCCGCTCCGCTCCGATGAGGACGCCAAGGGTCAGAGGTTGAGGATGGGGACGTCGAATAGGTCGCACAGGCCTTCTGTCTCGTCTAGGTTGTATATGTAGTCGTGGTCGCTGGGTGGCGGGGACAGGCGGAGCAAAGGCGAGAACACTGGAGGCCAAGCAGACGACAGGGGACAGTTTGAGCGGTTTGTCGATCGCTTTCAATGTCTCCTTTTCATTCCCACTTGACACAACTCACCTTCTGATGACATCAAGTCCTCCAACAAGTCTCCAGTCATGATCTCTGCCGGATGGAGAAAAGATAGGCATTGTTATTTCATGTACTTATCCGCTTGTTTCAGGAAATGGAGACAATGAATTGCAGGCAAACGCTATGTAAGAAATTGAGAAATATGCAACAGAAGTTTACCTTTTGTTGGGTCAAACATGTCGGAGAGCTCTTTCTGAAAGTCGAGCACTAGAGGACAGGACAGACACATATTGGTAAATTGGACAGTGAGAAGAAATGTTCTGTTTGCTAAAGTACCAATGGCTCTAGAAGTAGCAGAAGCCCAGGAAAGCAGAAAGGATTTCATCATGAACGTGAGGAAAAGGTTAAAAGAACCCGGCAACACGTCGCACTTACATTCAGACGGATCTGACTTAATTGGTTCAAATAAGGCGGAGGCGGAAGATGACACAGATCCATCCAGTGAGGCAGAAGACTGTAGCTGCTGAGTGGCTGCAGCCGACGAGTCTGTTGATGGAGTGAGTGGCGTTGTGCTTGTCGCATCTGTCGAGTGTGTGATGGAAAAGAACAACTGATCTTAGTGTACAAGAAAGTACATACAAGGCAGTAATGATGTAAACAGCATGGAGACTGCTCCTACATTGATGAAACAAAAGCACTGAATTGGTTTGGACTGACCGGGGGTGGAGCCTAATGGCTGCTTGACCAATGTAATCTTAATTTTACAGACATTAGCTGCATTTCCCTTTACCCCTAGATTTGCGCAAAATCTAAATATCGCAATAAAAAAAACTGGTGATGCAAACACCTGAACTTTGAAAAACCTCTCAAATATGGCTAAAAGGTTTTGACGCTTTCATGAGGTGGTTTTTCAGACGTATCGATACAGAGGTATATCGCAAAAGTATCATGGAATCTTTTTTTCTTCTCGCATTTACGCGTCACGGGGTCACATGACCCGTTCACTTCAAGTGAAAATGGCGCGTTATGTTTGGACGGTGGAGCAGATGGAATATTTTTTACGAGCAATCAAAGAGAAAAAAATATAACAACCATTCTTGACAGCAAACAAACGTAAACAAACAAAAACAAATGTAATTCTCGCATTCTCGAATTACGGCTTAAGCGCTTCACGCCATTCAATGGAAACACCTGCAAATCACAATTGTACCTTGTTGAAATTTTAGAAAGATCGCTTTTATTTTGCGAATAATCCGTAATGGAAACGCAGCTATTGTTATGTAATTTCGCACCTGTAACTGAGGCAGTCTGGTTGGCTGCTGTCGCTGACGTGATGGCGGCAGGGCCCGGTTTCGTTGAGGAAGCTTTTGTGACCTGGGAGAGGTGCAAAGATGAAATTCTTAACATTGGAAGAGCAGCAATTATTGCAGTAGTGACACGACACGACTGACAACACCACCGGGGGGGGGGTATCTGCAATGGCTGTGAACCTGGGAGGCGACAGTGGACTGCTGAGAGGTAGGTGTTGCCGTTGGTGTGGGGAGACTCTGAAGGACATCATCCGGAGGAGGGACGGGTAGAACCACCGGGGAGGCACTGGACGGGTCTTTGTTGACCAGTAAAACCTCAATGGGACCAGTTGAGCTCTTGAGACGGATCTGGTATTTCCTCTGTCCGTTGAGGACCTGGACGAGACGCGGAAACGAGCAACATGAGACTCGATGGCAGCTGGATGACTGAGAAAGCAAACCAAGATCCCACAAAATCCTACTTACAGCTTCTGGGACCGGAACCTCCAGCTGTGTGCCGATGGGAGCGCGGATTGCTAGGAGTGTGTCCCCTGAGGAGAGCCGAGGGCGGGCGGGGGGGTGGGGGGGAGACAGTGAGTCACCAAAGCTAGGCTTAGATGTGCAAAACTTCCTTAAACAGATTAACATCCAACTGGTCTGTTGACAGGAAGACATCAGATCACGACCTGCGTAAACATGCACCAAGCCTTTAGTCAGAATAAACTATTTCCGCATGTGCAAAGTTCTCAAAGGCTGCGTTCAGACTGCAGGCGAATCTGATTCAAATCAGATTCCTTCTCAAATACGATTTTCAGGGCTGACTGTCCACACTGGTTCTTAGCAAGTGTCCAAACGGGAAGTGGCTCTGTTCAGACTGGGCCACATTACTGACCCATCTGACAGGCTGCTGTAGCAACGACGTCGGAGCGGAGGCGTCGTCCAGCATAGAGTGTAGTGTGTGATGTCATATCATTGCAACAGCGGCAAAGTGGTTTCAATCGGTTTTGCAAAAATCGGATTCCATGTGATTTGTGACCGTTCAGACTACAAAAGAGCCATCCGGTTTCAATCTGGATGGGCTAGAAATAGGATTTTGGCTGGCAGTGTGAACGTGGCTAAAAACTTTCCAAAATGCCAGATGATTTCCTTGTGGATGGCAGTAACAACGCTGGTAACACCTACACTCTAAACATACAAATAACCAAAACAATTACCTTTGAAGGCTCCACAGAGATCTTCGTGTTTTACATAAGCCATAGTACGGGTACGTTAAGGAACATATTATAAACAAAGCAATTATTTCATTAGGAAAGAAAATACGACATGGCATCCCTTAAAATTAAATAAATAAATAAATACATAAATAAATAAAGTAGAAATGAGAGAAGTTGGATTTTGCTTGACCATAAGGCCACACAGCTCACAGACAAGACTGTTGGGATGCATGACTGAGATAATCCAGTTTTAAAATGGCAGATGGTTCCGAGCGTGGACGCGTTGCCACCTGTAGGAGTAAAAAAAACTCACCACGCGCACAGGGAGGATGTGACGATGAAGTCGTCGTCCTTCGAACCAGCAGTGCACAATAATCTCACACAACGCAAGAACCCAAGGGTACAGGAGAGGAGCTCTCTGAACACAGAGAGGAGTGAGCACTTCTACCTCGTTGTAACAAAGATAAGTTTGTCACCTCCTCGCCCCAAGGACACGGAGGCAGGAGAACGAGTTAGGAATCTATCCAGAGAGGCCTGGTGTTGGAATAGAACCAACACCCTGGGTGTAAGGCAACAGCGACAGTGTAACAGACAAAATCAATTTATGTCCGAGGGTCTTAGAATCAGCCTTAAACAGGGAATTCATCCTAAAAATGTAAATGACAGTTTAACAATCAACCGCACGCCATGCAGGAAAGGATATGGGCTGTTGTCGGAGTCGTCCGTCACATTCTTGATGCTCTGCTGGACCCAGACTCTCTGCTGGTCCAGCTCGTGCTCCCTCACGGCCAGATCGTCAAGCTCAGCCTTCAGATCAATCAGTTTGTCGGCTATCTCTCTGGTGTTACAGCCTGGGCCCACACCCCTGAGAGCACAGACACAAGCACGTGTAGGTGTGGAGACAGTGATAAGGGCAGACAGACACAGGAGTGACTTTGTGCTTCATTTTCTACACGCACTCTTTTTGGACAAGTGTTTGAGGACTGTTTTTTTTTTTTTTAGTTCATGAAGAGCCAAAAAACATTTTGAACACTTGGCTGAATATTGAAATGTAACTTCTTCTTCTTCTTTTTTTTTTTTTAACACTGAGACCTTTAACAGCAAACGTCTCTCAGATTTACAACCAATTTGTTTAATGGCTACCGTGTATCAGACATTAATGAAACGATGGTGTATCTTGTATGGCTTCACACTTAATTGAAAGACAGCCCCATTAGCAAGTGTATCACAGAAACGAACACACAAATGCAGAACCAGCAAACGCTTTGACTTACTTCCACTGAATGCTGTTCTTTGACTTCTTCTCAATGAGTCCAATTCCCTCCAACACATTGGTGATGTCGTAAATGCGCCGTTTCTGCCGGACAGCCAACGTGTCTGCAGCCTTTGAGACAAGACAAAGGGGATGGCAGATTAAAACAAGGATTCTCCCCCGCCGGCAGCATGGTCATCGCTGAAACCACAGGCAATGAGAATGCATGTTTTGTGTGTCAACAGACTCAATACAATGAATGCACCAATAACCACCAAGTGTCATCTCTTCTATCGCGTCAATTTCATTCAAAGTTACTAGTAGCACCCAACCCCGACCTCTTGATGTTTAACATTGTAGCCATGTGGCAGCTGCTGATAAGGCAAGTTTGATGATCAGGCCTTATGGGTGCAAAGGAACTGCAGATGATATGATATGAAAATGTTTCAGCTCAATATCATTGTGGGATTAAAGAGACCATTACGGGGGTTATTTGTTCTCCTGACCTGTTTTTATGTGCTAATATGGATCAATAAGTTGTAACGTTTACCGTCTATTTTTATTTATGCATCTAGAGACATTAAATAAGTTGACTATGAAGAAATACGCGACACAGTAAAATGGTGAAATGGGAATCACCAGAAAGGCAAAAAGGAAAGATTTGGCTGACGTGTTTTGGCTTTTATTTACATTAAGACCTGTTGTTCGGTAAGCAAAAGCCTGACCTAAAAGCAGTAAATGCAGTAACTGTTAAAACACAATATTCGTTCAAGAGACAGCGCGCCAAACACTACTGAATAAATGTCGTACACAAACATGCTAACCCCCAGCCGGTGCGTATGTAGCTTCACTGCGAGGCATAATGCACTGCCATTCACAAAAACGTCACAGTCGTTTAAATGGCGCAACCTTTAACCATTCCCGATGAATGAGCGTCGTTAAGTGACACGATCAATCAGAAAAAGGTTGTTCATGTGTGAAGATGCAGCTCGGAAGGGGACAACAAAAGCTGACCCACTTTTTAAACTTTGAATCTGCAGGGGGCAGAGTCTAAAAAAAGTTGCTCCGTATTCTATTATAACCTCACTTTCGACGCCCCCCCCCCTCTCCGCTCTCTGTGAGAGCCGCCGATATAAAACCTTTAAAATGGTTGGTTGAAAGGCAACCGACGTGCTTGAAAACTTTAAGCCTGCTCAAGTATCACCGGCTGTACTTGGCCTGTCAGACTGCCGGGCTATGCTAACAGGCGGGCTAGCGAAAGTGCAACCTAACGACAAGCAGGCAGGCAGGCAGGCAGGCAGCCAGGCAAGCAGGCAGGCAGGCAGGCAGACAAGCAGGCTCAACATGACATGTGCTAGCCAACAACAAAGACTCGGGGGGCTCCACGCTCACCGCTTTCAGGTCCAACACTCCGTCTTTCGCCTCCTGCAGCAAAGTCACAAACTTGGTGGTGAGCAGTCCGAGGCTCTTTTCGTGCCTGCTGGGTGTCTGTGGCTGTAACGAGTCCCCCACCGCTCCCAGTTCGCCTCTCATGCTGGCCGACTCTAGCTCCATCATCGCTCGGGACCAGCGTCGCACTTCCCCCTGCCTCCCCCGACCAAACCCAGCCAGCGAGCGCCAAGGAAAGCGAGCCCCCACGGCGGCAGCCAAACAACTGGGGCGGCCTGGTAGGAGACCACCAGGGAGCGGGTATTCGACGAGGCGTTCCGACCTTGTTTGCGCCGAATTATTTCCTTCCTAAATCGCGCTAAACACACTGAACGCCGCGATTCAATGGGCGAGCATTCGGCGGAGAGCCGTTGGCCACGCGAGGTATGACGGGACGGTTCAGTCGTCACAGGGACCGTCCACAAATGCTCGCACCACGTCAAAAGCGCATCGCTCGTTGCCAGCGTTGAGGGGAGAAAATGCTAATGTCGTTTAGCCCATACCTGCACGGAAACGATATGCAGGTATTATCGCTGCGTTGCAAGGAATCGGCCAAATGTTATTTTTTAATAAGAGGGGTTTGTTGTTCGGGTGGATGTAGACAGTGTAGTTGCACACGATCCCTTCACCACTCAAACTTGAAGGAAACCCACGCGCGCGTTTGTGCACGCGCACGCAAAGTATTCAAGTCCTAACATTTTATTCATGTTTCAACATCCTTACAAATGCATTTATGTTGCATATTTGTTTGAAGTCATTCGGGCTGAATTACATTAAAAAAAAAAAAAAAAAAAAAACTACTTATTTAGGCCCCTAATAGGAAGTTTTCCATTTTTTCTTTCTTTTTTAAAAAAAACAGAAAACAAAAAATTTTGTTCTTAAACATGCCAAGATATTGTTTGAATTTAAAGGTATGAGATAACTCCTGTTTTATAATCAAACAAAATCAAGATAGAAAGAGAACAAATAAATACAAAAACAAAACAGAAAAAAAAAAATTTTGTCAAATAAATCAAACTATCAAAAAGTATAACAATTCCTAATTGATCCACACAGAAAGGTTTCACAAAAGTTATCCTCCAAGAGCACCAGGTATCTTATCAAAACTGTTCACTCAAAAGACCCTCAGTTAGAACTCTGATGCAAATATGGTCAGGCTGATTATAGCTCAGACTAAACCGGATGGGATTAATTGAAAGTCATTAGTTTTAAGTTTTAAACCATATTCATCGCTATATGAAGCCAGAAAGTGATTGTAACGTATTTCTGTTTTGTTTTGCTTTTTATAATTATACAATACAATACAAATTTATTGTTGGAAAATAGAATAAAATAAAAATGTGTTCAATGTATGAAAAGTTCACTTCCCCATTCATGTTTGTCAGAACAGCCACGATTATTTCTCTCTTTTTTTTTTTCCTTTTTTCTTTTCCCATGGGCCCTAGACCCTAAAATGTGTGTTTGCGTTTGATCTAAAGTGGGGTTTTATCCCTGGCCCACAGAGGGCGACAATGACCACAGAGAGACTCTTGTAAATGAATCCGTGGAACTGGTAGATTCTTGTTTCTTCAAATAAACTTGGAATGTAAGAGAGAAAAAATAACCACAAATAAAAAATCATGCAAAATGGAGACTTAGGATACATTAAAATACCATAGCTCTTATCAGCAGCTCTGAGTCCTTTTTAAACTCAGCCTTAATATTTCTCGCGAAAGTGCTGTGAGCGCCACACTAATAGTTTCACGTACAGTCAGCTGACAACCAAAACAGGAGTGCGGGTCCTGCCACAGGAATCACGAGATTCATTCAAACTAGGTATTTATGTCCCTCACACCATCTTCCTGTTTACTTGAATATGGAATACTCGGGCCAGTATCGCTGTTTGAGTATTTGTGGCTTTGCACCAGATCGTTAGTAGTCGTGCTAGCTTAAACGGAACAGGTGTTAGCTAGTGAGAGAAACAATGAGCGAAGCTCATCCTGCTTTCTGCGGTCGCTTTTAAACATGGCTTGAAAAGTAAAACGTAATTTTATGACAATGTATAAAGCAACAGTAAAAAAAAATCCCAGTGTAATTACAGAACTCTAAATTGTAATACTGTAACACATACTCAAGGCATGTAGTTGTTATTAGCTTCAACGTCATAATGGTTTCATTCGTGCTCTACTGTTGGGTTTCAGCAGCCATGAAGAAGAACAAAGGCAAAGTGAACTGTTCTGCTGAGAAGGAGTTCGTGTTTGAGTTCAAGGCAGGAAAACACAACTGTGTTCTCAAGGTCCCACTGAAGTTCCCTGCTCAGGAGAACATCAGTGACCTCCATGGACGCCTGATGCTGCTCCACAAAATACCCTGCTACATAGAGAATGGTGCGTATGGCTAAAATACCAAACTGCTGCGTTGTGTTATGATATCCAGCTCGCAGGTTGATAACTAGACATTTAAAATAATTACTAAAAATTAGTGAATCGTGCGGGGGCTAACGTTTACCTTTCAGGAAGTCATTTGTAGGTTCATATTCAGGAATAGTATAAATATTTTTTGTAGGAAGTGAAAATTCATCAACTGAATCAGGTCCTCAAAAACTCACAAGAAGATGTCAACCACATTTAGATAACTGTACAGGAGAATCACACTATGCTCGTTTGAAAACTGAATGATTTTGAATAACTGAAGATTTTTCTCTTCTCAGAGCTCAAATCCTCACTTTCCAGCTTCATTGAGCGTGAGACCATCCTGGATTATGACAGAGAGGCAGAGCTGGCCCTGCACAGACTCACCACCGGAGATGTTGACGTAAATCATCTCACAAATGCATGGACGAGGTCTTATGTGGAGGTGAGGAACATCAGTTTGAGCTTTGTCAGCATCAATGAGCATAGAACAAACCAGACGGAACATGACCGTCGGCGAAGTTTTGTATTTGCAAAGATTTTGCAATGATAAAGGAGGGATTAGGATGAAAATTCCAAAGTTATTTTTAAGATAAGACGTCCTCGTGTATGATTCCTGTTTTTTAGCCGGTCGAACATAAAACCGTTTGTCTGTTGCTTTTTTTTGCTGCTTTCGCTCCTCTGCTCACTTGTTAGCTTGTTTTTTGTTGTGTTTCCACAACAAAAAACTTATTCCATGCGTCAGTGATGCAGTTGGTTGTTGTGATGGAGTATAGCTCCGTTGCTGACTGTGTGATTCAAAAAGCACTTTGAGCACTTAACTTTAACTTAAAGCACTTTAACCTTAAAATGGGAGAAACGTTGGCCTTGCACGCTTCAGAAAGACAAGGAACTTCTACTTATTTATCTGAACACGACCGAGACCAACCATATTTTGCTCTTACATCCAAGGTGATTCTGATGTGTAGATTTACATTTTTTTCCCCTTTTTTTTGTGAAGTTGTTGTTTTTTTGTGCAAAGTGAAATTTATTTGTGAGGCTCCTACTCCTATCTACATAAATAAAGCATGTCATGTCTGCCTGACCAGGTGCACTCAGACATTTAGTACTCCCAACTGTTTCCCCAGTTTCAGAGAAATACATAAGGGAGCCCTCCAGCATTTGTTGCACCCATGGTCCGGGCACTCTTGAGCTTGTATAAACAGAGGATTGTGGCTTTGTGGTTGACAGTGTTTTAGCCGTCTTCATTGCGGTCGCCGTGCATCGACTGCATCGATCTCCTGAGCCGAGCCTGAACAGTCAAAATATGTTGATGCTGCACTCGGCCTTCCTCCTTTCCTCTTTGCTTTGACTACAAAGCACTCTGTCAGAATTTCTGCTGCGAGTCAGCATCTTGCTCCACACGCTTCTTCCTCACAGAGTAGATCAGGCGGTTGTAAACGGTCAAGCAAACCATCAGTGTGAAGTTGGACTGGTGGTTATAATACATATTCATTTGCACAGGGAGTCGTCTCTCCCTGTGCTATGTGTAATCACCCTTTTGAGACACATCATGTAATTTCTCCCTGGTGTTGCTGTTCCAGTCTACGCTGGAGCACGCTCGGCCTGAGGAGCCCAGCTGGGATGAGGACTTTGCCGACGTTTACCATGAGCTGATCCACTCCCCAGCCTCAGAGACACTCCTCAACCTCGAGCACAACTACTTTGTGAGCATCTCTGAGCTCATCAGTGAGAGAGACATGGAGATAAAGAAGCTGCAGGAGAGGTTGGTGTTTGTCGTTGTCATCTCAAAACCGGGATCCCTAACTTCCCTATGTATACTGTGACATATATTGTATCTCAATGTATCTTAAATGATGTATTTTACTTTTAGTTTGACAGACTTCAGGAAATCCAAACTATGAATTGCATAGCCAGTTTTATCCAGAGTAGAAAGTGATATCATAGCGCCCCCTAAAGGCCACTGAGAATGGGGCCGTGTGGGTTTATTAGGCTGTACATGCAATGCACAACTTTGACATTAAGCTATGAAAGACATCATACTGTATGCAACCCCTTTGAGTTTAGTGTTAAACGTAAAGTGAAGTTTGTGCAGTCATATCTGACGGCATTTTTTAAATGCAAAAAATAACAATCTGATGTATATTTACATTTACATTATATTTGATTCCAGGTTTGATCAATTATTCAGATTTTTTTCTTGAAGTGTAATAATAAATACATAAGCAGTAGAAAAAGTGTCAGGTTGTTTCGTCTTGCTAGATTAAATCATTGCTGCCCATCAAGAGTATCAATATGTAAATGTTATGGTGATTTACAAGGCTGGGTTTGAAGATGGTGTGGGTCCTCATCAGCTAAACACATTCAGTGACTGTTTTGTGTCCGGCAGGCAGAGCACTGAAATGGATGAAGTGATGCACCAGCTGGGAAACACGCTGAGTGACCAGGATGTAAATGCGGTCGCCTCTCAACACTTCGACGCACAGCAGGTGAAAGAAGAACTTGTGTGGACCGCAGCAGTGTTCACTTGTGCACGATGTTATAATTCATTTGCAAACGTTGTGCCGGATTCATCAAATGAAATTTCCTGTTGACTTGTTTATCGTATTTAGAGACCTTTGGTGTTTGAAATTGTCTGTGTTGGGCAGGTGTTGGAAAACAAGTGGGCCAGCGAGTTGAAGCAAGTCACTGGGATCCAGAAGCAGGAGTATCAGGAGTGGGTCATCAAACTGCACCAGGACCTGCAGAAATCCAAAGACAGCAGCAAGATTAAGTGAGTCTGTGTGTGTGTGTGTTCGTTTTGGTGATGTTGAGTTCATTTATCTTAAGGGTATTTGTAAACAGACGCACAATTATTGTGTTATTCTCACATAATTATTGGAGCAGCTCGGATCCATTTTGTCAATCATCGCAGATAAATCGGTTCAATATGGTCTCAGTTCATTGTCATCGTCCCTTCCAGGCTGCGACTGGCTCTTCGTGACGTTGCAGCTCAGCATAAATTATAAAATCGCATAAATTATAAAATCGCATGTGGAAACGGAGGAAGAAGATTAAAAAGGAAGCTCAGGTGCAGGCAGGGGCTGGGCCTTATGAAGAGATGGATTAAAAAAGGGTAGAGGATAAAAACAGACAAGCGAGAACTACAGTAGGATCCATCAGCAGAAGTCTCAGAACCAGAGCTATCTTTTGACCTCGGGAGATAACCTGATAACGTCTATGGAGAGTTTGGTGGAAATCTAGGATTGGGTCTGAAGGTTGGAGCATACATTAACATTTAGGATGAGCTGAAAGAGTTTTATCCAATAGAAATACGTGAAATCGATCAAATGAGACGTCTCGTGCGTCTTGACTCGTGATTACTGGCATCTCAGCGGCTGAACTGGCAAAGCTACTATAATCCCAAACACGACTGGGTGTTTGATGGCCCAATACAGCTCCCAGTGCATTTACATAGAAATTGAAGTGATTACACGAGGCCCAGACGCTCTCCTCTCAGTTTGACTGATGTCCGGCTTTGCCGTGTCAGTTATGATTGGCATCTCGGGATAAATATCCAGCAGAGCTTAACTGGGATGCTTCTCCCCCCTTCAAATTCATGTCTTGCAGACTACAGTTCAGTCTTAGACTGTTTGTTGACCACGGGGATGTTTTTCTGAATAGTGTTGGGTATTAAAGCTAAATCTGAAGACATTTTTTATTTTTAACATTTTTGCTTTTGAACGCAGTAAACACATCTTGCAACAGACCTGTGAAATCAGATGAAAATACTTTGTTTTCCTGCTTTGACCATTTTAGTTTTCTTTCAGTGATGAATCAGCTCCGTACTGATTGAACTGTCTCTGTCATTACCCTGACTGCATACAGCTCCTATTTTCTGTTTTTATCTTTTTATTTTTTTTTTTCTTACATTTTACTATCTGCGCCCATGTTTTTAATTTCCAGCGAGGAGATTAAAGTGCAGTCGAACGTTCTGTCAGAGCCCACAGACTCCGGGTCCAGGATGTATGAGGAGCAGCCTCTGCTGGAGGAGAGTTTCACCATCCATCTAGGTGCGGGACATGCTCATATTTCTAATTTATTTACATCATATATAACTGTATTTACTTTGAGGCAGCGAAATTAAGTTTTCTATCCACTGACTCAGCAGAACATTTCCCTTCGAACAGGAGCCCAACTTAAGACGATGCACAACCTGCGGCTGGTCCGGGCCGATGTCCTCGACTTCTGCAAGCACCGGCGGCACGGGAGCGGCGGAGAAAAGCTGAGGCGGCTGCAGACGGCCCTCTCTCTCTACTCGTCCTCTCTCTGCGGGCTGGTGTTGCTGGTCGACAACAGGGTCAACTCCTACAGTGGCATCAAGAAAGGTCGGGGGGGGACACCTGTTTGTCTTTCCTTGTAGGGATGTCCCGATCGGACCGGCATGCCGATTTAGCTTATTTTGTTAGATCGGTGATCCGCCGATCTGCGTTCAAAATCCCCGATCCGATCTTGAAAATCATCAGTAACGTTATACATTTATAGTCCACAATGTAGTCTGCAAGCCAACGGTTTCACGCGGTGGCAGCAGCGGAGCTTCCTACAACACAGCTAATTTAATTCGGCATCTCAAGAAACAGAAAAGCAGAACAAAAGGAATACGAGCGCTGCTACCGAATCAAGAGCTGGTTTGAGGCAGCAGACGCCGCTCGCTAGTTGAAGGAAAGACAAGTTTCCTGGCCACGGATCACCTCACGGAGTTTATTGCCTCAGACGACCAGCCCATTTCCGTGGTGGGGGACTCCGGCTTTCGTCGGCTTTTGGAGTTCTCGGAGCCACGCTACTAGCTACCGTCGAGGCACTGCATAATGAGCACAGCAATACTTACTTGATAAGTTACATTTGCATATTTATTTTTTAATTTTATATGTTTTTTTTTTTACTGAGTAGAGTGTTAAACTTGAGCTGCTACATTTTTTATGAGTTTATTATGTATCAGTGGCTTACTGTAACAGAAGTTAATGATTAAGCGAAGCTTACAAAGTCTACATTGTATTTACTGAGCAAGGAGTGAAGTCATCACCATGCTCATTTTTGCTCACTGTGTTCTTCAATTTGTAACTTAAACCAAACGGTGAGGAAAATCAAAGCATGGATTGATCATTGAAGCAAACAATCCAATTTATTTTGCATTTCATTCAGTTTATTCAAGGTAAGGAAAAAGAATTGCATCGGGACCAAACAAATGTGATCGGGACATCCCTACTTTCCCGGTTCGGCCACTGAGTCGTCTTTTGCGAGATATTCATGTCGATCGGTGTCTCTTTCTGAACTCCTGCAGACTTTGCCACCGTGGCGCAGGAGTGCACCGACTTCCACTTCCACTGTATGGAGGAGCAGCTGGAGGAGGTGCAGCAAGTGCTGCTCTATGCGAGAGCCCAGCGGAGCAGCAAGCATAAAGAACAGCACGGTCAGACTCTCGGTGACTCCTTAGTTTCCCCTGTCAGCCGCCGCTGCATCGTTGGCGACGTGTTCAGGGATGGAAGCAGAACAAAGGGAACTGATACAGCTTAAAAGCTGAATATACAGTTCATTCTCACACTGAGTCAGATTCTTTTTCGGCATGTCTTGCAATATCGTCCTCGTCTTGATTTGGATTCCAGACACCCGCAAAGAGAAAAAAAAAAAATGGGAAAGAGTATAGCGGATTAAGGCTGCTGACATGATTGTAATGTTGCTGCAGCAGGGAAGCTTTACACTGTAAACATTCTCACAGAGCCGGAGAACGTCGGCGACATTCCAGGCAAAAGATAGGATTAAATAGTCAGGAAGTAGAAAGCGCTTCATGCATCTTCGGCTCTAAATTGTTCCCAGATCATCACCACACTACAGACCGAGCGCTTCACTTCAGACTGTAGTTCTGTAGTTCTTCCCACGAAAGGAATGAGGTGCCTCTGTTTTGGGCCTTTATTGCAGACTAACCGACTGTACGTCCTCACAGATATCCCAAAGAACGGAGGGGACGACAAGAGCAAAAATATGGAAAGGAACCCGTCCAACATCTTACCAGGTAGAGTCCAGATCAACTTGCTGCTCGACCCATCCGTCGTTGGGGTTCCTCGCAGCGCTCACCCCGCCCGTCCCTCTCCCGCCAGGTGAGTTCTACATCTCGCGGCACTCCAACCTGTCGGAGGTGCACGCCGTCTTCCACCTGTGCGTGGACGACAACGTGCGCTCGGGGAACATCACGGCCCGAGACCCGGCCATCATGGGCCTGAGGAACATCCTGAAGGTGTGCTGCACCCACGACATCACGACCATCACCGTACCTTTGCTGCTGGTCCACAAGATGTCAGAGGTGAGAACCGCCAGGCGCGTCGCGGCTGATTGGACGGGTGGATTTAAACGTCTGCGGCGCAGGCAACCCAGGTAGTTTCGCGTGTATTTAAAGAAAACAACAGTGAAACAAAACTCTTGACGGTCCCAACTGTGTCTCGAATTATCGCTGTGTGTAAAAACGAAAAATAATAATAAACCAAACTGCTGGTATAATACAAAATGCAGGTGTTTAAAATATACCTGCATTTTGTTCATCATAGTTTCATATGTAAAGTGAAATCAGCTTTATTATTTGACAGCCGAACTGAACAGTGTTGAAGCCGATGCATCACGTTGGCTTTTCACAGTAAAATACAGCACATAGAAAAGCAAATTCGAGCACATTGTATATTATGATGAAATCACCCGGATTCACCGTGTTTTCCAGTCATTGACTTCCTGTCTGAACGATTTTTACCTGCTGTGATCGACGCGGTCGCTACACGTGAAGCGTGAAAAAAAAAAAAAAAAAGGCTCATTTTGACGCTTGTGAAACGCGCTCGCGCCACAACTGGTGTGAACTTGCGCGTGGCAGCGTTCTGCTGCGGAGCCGCGAACGCGCTGCCAACTTGCCGCAGATGCTTCTTGGCGGGACGATTTGAGTTTGGTACCGCAATCCATCTGAGACGGCTTCGTTTATGTATAAGCCTGCCACCAGGGGGCGGTCAAGGTGTTAGCCCTGCCGTTGCAAGGCCGACGCACACAAAAAAACCAATGTGGTTTGATGTGACGGTAGGGTATCACGGTTGTTGAAAATAATCCCACAATGAATAAAAACGATCAATGTCTGTCTGAAGTCTCAATCGCTTGAGAGATGCATTGTGATTAATCGCTCAAACAAAAACGCCTTTCCCCAGTAGAAATTGTATGCTTGAGTTGCAAACACTTCTCTGGAACGGAGACAAGTTCAAACATCCACCATAGCACACAGTTGGGCCACCGGTGCGCATCAGCGTTGCTCAACCGCTCTGCGGGTAACACTAAGCTCTTTAACCTTTCGCGCTAACCCTCCCGTTTTGTCTGCGTGTGACTTTTTGGTGTGAAAGGGTTCTTCGCCCTCACATGTTTCTGTGCCAGAATTGATGATCGTCAACATATATTCTTCCCTTTTTGCTTCTGCTTCTGCTATTTTTCCCCTCCCCATCCGTGCTGTGAGTTTTGCCAACAACGTAAAGTTTCCCAGGCAGTCATGAAAAATCTTGTGTTGGCTGATGGGTGCACGGCAGGCCAGTGTCCTCACTCAACAGTGGAAAGTATAATTAAGGATTTCAATGACTGGCGAATTAAGCCTTTCATATCTTGGGGGATGCAAGGCAAGTTCGACTAGAAATAATTAGACTTGGGATTTTGTTTTCAACCGACTAGTGATTCCCTCTAATTCTTTAACTGGGTAACAATTATAACTCAATAATAAAAGAGAATCCCACAAGTAAATGCTAAACAAGCGTCTGTCTCGGGTGAACTCATGCCGCAACACGCCTTGTAAGATTTTCCTTCCCACGTCACATCAGAAAGTTTTCATATTCTAAGTCTGCAGCCTTTGAAAGTCTATGTCTAAAAACAGACAGTTTAAGATTGCTTGTAGTTTGACAAAAAAAAATCTATCTTTTATTTTTCCTTTTGAACTTCTTCGATGTTTAGAGGAGACAAGAACTTTCTTGTTTTTTGGTATTCAGAAAATCTTTCACGGATCGTTCGCAAAATTCTTCATGCAAATCGGAAGACAACGAGGCCCTTTCTGTTCTTACTCATAGTCTTTTCCCTTCAGGAGTTATAATGAGAGGTAAAGGAAGGTGAGGGTTTTTTTTTTCTGTAGTTTGATAAAGAAGGATTTTCATTTTTCATTTTCGGCCAAATGAGTTCAAGTTTGAAGACAGTGCTTAATTGTTTTTATTTAATTTTCTGGATTTAAGAAATGTGATCCTTGCAACAAAAAACAACAAAATCTTTATTTATTACTATTATTACTATTTAATTATTAGTATTTTTTATTATTTTACTTTTTTCATTATTATTATTTAGATGACTTTCCAGATTGTTGTCGTCGTCAAAAAAGGCTGTTGCAGCATCATCATGATATCAACATGTACATGGATAAAGTACTCTTCTTCCATATCTCTGTGACCCTCTGCTGTATGAATAGTGTGAGGAGTCTTGACATGACGAGTGAAGTTTGGTTTGACTGACCTCTCCGCTGTTCAGACCTGCTTTGCTTTCTCTCTGCAGGAGATGACCATACCGTGGTGTCTGAAGAGGGCTGAGCTGGTTTTCAAATGCGTCAAAGGTCCGTCACACCGTCTGTGAAGGCTTCTCAGTTGTCCAGCTCCTGAAGTTTGAGTTCAGGCAACTGGACTGGAGTTGAGATCTTGAAGACCTTCTGTTTCCCCTCTGGTCATTCAGTGAACTGAACAAGCCTTGAAGACACCAAAACCAGTCCAGTTGCCTTAACCTTCAAGTTTATCTGTGATTTCCTTACCGCTGCTTTCTAAATTTGCTATCCTGTTGCACTTTAAATGTTAAATCTTGCCTTTTATTCCTTATTCATAAGACGCTTGAAACTAATGTGTTACTAGTGTTTTCAGAAGGGAAAAAAAATGAAAGTTAACATTTAAAAAAAAAAACATCTGTCTTTGAAAATAGTGTCTGCTGTCAGTATTTTCTCTTTTCCTAACATAAACTGGGCAGTGCTGTCGTACGCTTTTATATGACAGCACATGAAATTGTTGCGTTTACGCTCGACCAGCAACAACTGTCATGCCCCTCTTGACGTCTCGGCTCTTAATTGGCCTTTAGGGGCAGCGACTCTTTGAACAGATTGAGCCCAGTGATGCAGGCGTGATGACAGACTTTTAATGAAGGGGCTTTCTGCTTGTTTGACGGCAGCTTAATCGATTTCTGCCGGACAAATTTGGAGTGGTGCTTCGCCTTCTACCGTCACAGTAACTTGTCTGTTTCATGTGCAGGCTTCATGATGGAGATGGCTTCATGGGACGGAGGGATATCGCGCACCGTCCAGTTTCTCGTGCCAAAGGTGATAACAGAATGTTTTGCCGATGTCTTCTATGTTAAAGTGAAGTTAAAGTCCCAGCGATTGTCCCACATTCCGAAGGATGCGAAATTTCTCCTCCGCATTTGACCCATCCCCCTGGGTGGAGCTGTGGGCAGCAGTGGTGCTGGAATCATTGGGTGATCTGGCGGCGCACCGATTTTTACCAGTGGCCACTCGAGGTACTGCAGCAAAAAAAATCCCACGGGCCCAAAAAGCATTTTTCCCCATAGAGTGCAATACAAAAAGAAACACCTTTAAAACAGCTGACAGGACAACTGTGACCTGAAACGCAATTCATAGCAAATCTTCCTTCCTATAATGGCCAGAAAATCACCAGAAAAGAGTTTATTCCCAGCGTGATGTCACAGTGTCGTACATTCTCCAGAATTGTTCTGATTGGCCAAATTGATCATGTGAGTTTCAGAGGCATGATGGGAAGTGACACCCACTTTGTGACTCGATAGGTCCATTAATGCGCAAGTCTCAAACTTTTTCGGCGTACACGCTGGGTGAGCCACTGCATTGAAATGAATGGGCCGCCATACTTGGATTCTGGGGGGCCTGGATCGAACCCACAACCAGCCAGTCTCAGGGGCAGACACTCTACCACTAGACCACTGAGCTGGTAATAAGTTTTTTTTGAGGGGAGTCCAGAGTCATTTTCTGTATCGGGGGGATTTTATTTGACTGAAAAGCTTATTCAACTTGTTCAGCACTGAGATCATCAGAAGATTAATTTGCCAGCTACGTGTAAACATGCTAGGAATTTGACTCCAGGGAAGAAAAGGCAAGGAAAATAGAAAAAACAGGTAAATATGTGTACATATATACATTGATATTCAAAAGTGAAATGCACTATAGTGCAAAATGTGCAAGTGTGCAAATAATCATGAGTTTGAAAGTTGGCTTATGGGGAGATGTGGGAGACAGCCTGGGGGGAAGAAACTGTTTTTGAATCTGGTGGTGAAGCAATTATTTGAAGAGGAAGCCAAATGCTATTATACAGAGCTGGATTTTTTTCTTTTCTTTTTTTTTTTGCTGTATAGACTAGTGTGGGAAAAAAAAAATCTTCATCATCTAATCTCACCTCTTAGACAGTACAGTAGACACGCTCCGTCTGCACAAGAGTAAATGAAGGAAAAATGCTCCGGTTCAGCTTTGGAACCATGTTGTCTGTCATCCCAAACGTGTAATTGGGGCCTCAGCTGTGGGATGAGGCACGGCTGTTATTTAGTTTTGGGGTTGATTTGGATGCTGCTCGCTTAGAATGCCTGTTGTTATTCAGGAAGGCAGCGGCGCCGATAGCTCCGTGCCACGTTGACGGGTTAAGACGACGGCAACCAACGGCATCAAAGGGCCCCTGAACGCATCGGCTTCCTGTCAAGCCCAGGCTCAGGCGCCATTTAAAATAGCACTTCTCGTCCTCCACGCTTCAAAGACAGGCAGCAGCTAAATATATGCCCCCCCGTGTCTTTTGTTTTGTTTTGCGCAGTCAAACAGTGTGTGATTGACAAAGTTTTTACTTCGAGATTAATACTTACAAGTTCTTATCTAGCGAGTGGCGAAGCTTTTAGAACCACGTGGCCTGTTTGGCTGTCTGGCGCTAGCTAGCTGAACGCAGGTCATTTCTACCATCCTGACTACTGTCACCTCAGCAAAGTTAAAGACTGCTGTCCAACCCAAGTACAGCCTGTGGCATCTTTACACTTGTGTGATCCACACACTTGTTTTTTCAGCTCCAGCTGCATGAACCCGACTCCCATGTCACTCCCGACTTTGTCTCCGTTTGTCCCCAGACTATCTCAGACGAGATGTTCTACCAGCTGAGCAACATGTTGCCTCAGATCTTCCGCGTCTCCTCCACCCTGACGCTCACCTCCTCCAAGCACTGAGGCACAGGGAGACGCCACAAGTCGCGCTGGAGCTGACTCTCCCCGGCACGGAACGCAGAACTGCGACAGGTCGTTTTGTTTTCCTGGAGGGCAGGAAGGAAGAGAGTTCTTCAAAGTGGCAACCATCACACCAAACACCACCCCACCTTTCAACGGAACTGAACATGACCTGGCGGCGTCTGAGCGCTTGAAGCCGCCAGAGGTTTTCATTTATGAGACGATGTTGTGTATTTGTTGGCTTCTCTAAAACGGGACGACCCTGCAAAGTGCATCAGAGCTCTGGACTCAATAAGCTTTGCAAAAGCAGCTGCTGGCATTGTCTTCAAGCCTACGGGGTTGTCGCTCTGGTGACAGACTTTTATGACACGGTGACATCAGCTGCCGGCGCTCGCGACTATTCCGATTGTTTTCCCCTGCAGCGTCGGGGCGTTTGAGCCACAGCGCAATGCGGGGTCGGATGTCTGAGCCCTCCGTGAGAGGAGGGCACAAAGTGAAAACGCAGCATTGTTTAGAAGAATAACGAGGCAGGATGAAGGTGGCACCGGTTGCTTTGACTCACTGAGCCTGAGCGACGCTCCTCACTCGCGGAGATTTCATCAAAGCGACTAAAATAAATCGACGCAGCTTAAATCTTTAGTTTTGATGCGATGCCACATCTTTGTTGCCCCCCCCCCCCACCTCCGGAATCAGTCACACAGTTCAAATATCAAGTGAGATTTTAGATTAGTATTTAATCTCTGCTACAGAGGTGACAAATTTGGCTCGGCTAGAGGAGTGGTCTCGCCGCTTGATGAGCAGCGTTTAAGGATTTCTATGCTGCATTGCAGTGAGCTGTGGTGAGCAATACTCTTCCTGCCTGTGGTCCCTCCCCTCCTGCTCTGTGACAGCAGATGGCACTGTTCCTGTAGTCACAAATGTATCAAAAAGGGGCTGACAGGGTACAACAATGAACTTTTTCAAAAAAATAAAATAAATAATGACGTTTTGAAGACGAAACATTTTGGAAACACAATGTAACTAACCACTGTCAAATGCCTGTTTTGTCCCTTATTTCCAGTCTGTTTGAATAATGAAAGTGAACAAATTTTAACCACATACATTTGATATGTGATCTTCACAAAAGAGGTTTTACGCTGGTACCAAATTCGCCATTCCCCCCCCCTTTTTCTTGGACTGACTGAAGCATTCTTGTGGCAGTGTTTTATTTAGTAGTGATGGGACCATGAGCACAAAGTCTTTCTGAAGTTAATACAACACATACCATTCTTTGGTGTTGCATTCCTGCACGTTGTGGTGTCCTGCACCATGCCAGAGAGACTGAAATCAATTCAGCTTGTGAGACAGTGTGCGTGTGGCAGCGCAAGTATTATTATTGCGAATATAATAATCATGAGGAGAGACGGGAGCAATTTGCATTCAGACTCTTAAAGAGAAACAAGATGGTTGGCGACCTTGAGGATGTTATGGAATGGCATCATACGAAGACCTGTAATTGTTTTGTAATGTTTCTGCCCTGAAGAAATAAACACATAAACAACATGTAAGTGAACAGTGTGTTGGTTTCCTTTAAACTGGTCTGCACAAAGTAGGTATTAAGTATTGGGGTTCTTTCACCGAAAGCGCAGTAAGTCTAAATTATAGCAGGGATATTTTTTTATTATGTGTATTTCAGTTCAAAAGTCAATGATGGGAGTTTTCACCAGAATACAGGATTGCACATTTAATGAGGCGGGCTTACAACTCTGGTCATTCAAGTAAATATTTAATCACCTGTGATATGGCTACAACTAAATGAATTTACATATGGAAAAAGCATTATTTTTAGAAATAGTCAACACAGTGTGCTACGGCCAAACACAATCAGGTTGGAATGGAAAGTTGACATAAGTGACTTTGAACGCGGCATGGTTGTAGCAAACCAGACAGGCGGGTCTGAGTATTTTCCAAACTGCTGATGTACTGGGATTTTTCATGCGCAGTCATCTTTGGGGTTTGCAAAAAAAATGGCAGGGACAGTTCTCTGAGTGAGAATAATCAACAAATGCTTGTTGATAGCAGAGAGACTGGCACAAGTAAGTCAAGTAAAGACCATCTGAGCTCTGTGTGTTGACCTTTGAGGGGCAGCAGAAGACGGCTGGGTGGGCTTTGTTTCACTTCTGTCAGCTTAGAACAGGAAACTGACAACTATTACCCGGACTGATGATTCATCAGTTCTGCTGAGACTGGTAGAGTCGCAAACTGGCATAAACGACACCACGCAATGCATCAATCCATCTGTGAATCTGTTGTTCAAGATGCTGATGATGGTGCAATGATGTGGGGGAGGATTTGTTTGTTTTGTCACAATACCTTGAGTAGTGTTGATGACCATGTCCCTTTATGATCACAGTGAACACATTTGTCTGATTGCTACTTCTTGAATGTTAATGCCTAATGCTGCAAAACTTGAAAAGGTCATCACTGGTGTACAAGTCAGCAAATGTGTACTAGAGGTACCAAAATGGCACCCCCTACAACTGTGCAGCGGCCAGTGCAAACACCCTAACACCGTACCGTGGCGAGGCGTGGCGAGCCACTGTAAACACACCCTTCGTGCACAAAAAGGGTTCTGCTAAGGTGTGCAAAATTCTTAAACTTCAGTAAATCAAACCAAAACAGCCTTTCATGTGTATTTTGAATCAGTTGACCCTATATGCCATGGCTTATCACTTGTGGAAGAAGAGGAAACTCGATCCTCCACTGGGGAAAGTCTTGTCTGTCTGGTTTTATGCCTGTGAAGCAGAATAACTGAGTAATATCTGATTTCCCATCTTAGATTATGTTTCCAGTGAATTAACACCACAGAAATAGCATGCCAGTACTTGTTCAGTAGAAATCTGGTTGCACACAATTATCAGAGGATAATGTAAAATAATTGAGGCACATTGTCTGTAAGATTTGGCTTGGAAATGATACAGGAAAAACATTTCACAGCATGAAAGTGCTGTAGGTTATAAACAAGTTCGATCCAGAATGTGATGTAATGAATCATCTGAATAACTACTTTGGGTGTACCAAATAACAAATTGGTTTGGTATTAACAGTCACCTGACAATGTTTCCTAATTAAAGTCACAACGGAAACATCGAAACTCGAAGTCGATTTGAACGTGAGGGGCTGAAGTGTAAACGAAGTGATAAATGGTAAGACTACAGCACAAGGTAATTTGATAAAAAGAAAAACAACCGAAATTTTTAGATAGAAAAAACCGCTACCGGAAGCTACAATGCTTTGCAAAACAACAACACACATCTTTCAATTAATAGTGAAAATAAATAATCTTTTTAAATTTCAAATTTAACGTATATTTCTGAAAGGAAATATTATTACTTATCCCCCCGAAACCCCACCCCCACCCCACCCCGCGAAAAAATCGGTGAACGTGCAGCGGATAATTTTTATTTCGAAAGTACACACCGGAAGTTGAGGCTATATAACTCGCTAGCTTCACGGCTAGCTCTCGCGCATCGGTCCTAGTCGGCACCACTCGAGTTGGGCAACAGCAGTGCATCTGCGCAGGGAGCGAGCAAGTTGCTGCATGGATATCCCGGAGCTGCAACTCAACTAAAGGTAAACTTTGAGACCACCTCAATAGAATAACACATTTGCCCTACGTGTGTCACAGTTATTGCCTGCTTGGGTTCGGTTGGAACACTCGAGTTGAACGCTGTTCGCCAGAACTTAACGTGTGTGGATAACCGTGTGGCTTAAAACTTGTTAATCGTCGCTTTGTGAATCGCTGCTCCACATCCACCGTGGTCCGCGTCGAAAAAACAAAATTTCACAGACAGCGAGTGGCCCCCCAGCCCCTAAAAAAGTGGAGGGGAAAGAGAAAAAATGTATCCCGAACGCCTGTGTTTGTCGCCGCCTTTCAACCGTCTTCCCCCGGGGAGCCAGAAAACGTTTAACCGTGCTCGAAATGGAAGCGTGTAATTGAGTTTGGTCTGCGGCTGACGGTGTGTAGTTACTCGGGGTCCCGGTCGGCAGCAGCAGCAGCAGGCTGGGGTAGCGTGGTGCGTTCAGGAAGTTTTATTTTTTTATTGTTTTTTATTATTTTTTCTTAAAATCCTCTCTCCCCACTTTGCGTCGTCCGCTGCAAGGGTTGTCTGCAGAACTGACGGGGGCTGCCAAGTGCCATGGTGGCAATGACTTGACGGGGCTCCCGTACCGTTGGTTGGAACTCCTCCCGCCGCGGACACGAAACGCTTCGTCCGACGCGCCGTGAACACTCGGCGGTGTCCGCCTTGCCGAGCGCCCCGCTGCTTCTGGCACAGATTTAATGTAGGGGAGCGGGCGAAGAGGCGTTCGAGGACACTCGAGGATACTGTTTGTAAAGTTGCCAGGAAATCGTGTCGTTTTGCTTGTTAAGTGTGCTTTCATTGTTCTTTTTTCCCCTAAAAAATAAATCGACCGTGCTGATACTTGGGAAATTCTAGGGAAAACTCCTCCGTTCGTTTTCACACTTGACTCGATCTTTTTTTTTTTTTTTAGAGCTATATTTAGCAGGGCTTCATCAGAAGCGCGTCGACTAGGACTCCACGACTTGGGAGGCAAACAGATGGATCTTATTGAGCAGCGCTCCATCAGTAGCTGTTGAAAATGTGCACTGAGTCATTGGCTGCTCCTGAACGCTTTCCAAGACGTCTTGGAAAACTTTAGCTCCCTTTGTTGCAAAGTGACTACCGCCGAGCCTGTAGCTGTGATGTTCCCTGGCAGTGATCACCTGCAATGTGTTCTGCAGACATAAACTGTGGTGGAGGCACCAGCAAATTGTAGTATTCTCTCTCTCTCTCTCTCTCTCTCTCTCTCTCTCTCTCTCTCTCTCTCTCTCTCTCTCTGTGATCAGATAACATTACTTAGTCACACAATCTGTTTCTTCCGCTGAAACAAACAAGTTCCCATTGATCCACATGGCTCGCACAGATGACAGTGAATGAAGTGTGGTATGTCTGCGATCAGCATGTGTCTAATAAGTTGGTTGGTTGGTTGTTGGTATAGTTTGACTTACTGAAAAGGTAAAAGCATAGTGAGTTTGTCTTTATTATTTGTCTTGCTAATTGGATGTCGGGAACAAAGATATTTTATAAATGTAAAGCTGAGGGTGAGAGTTTTTGATGGGCACGTTGGTTCTTCCCTTTGCTTCTGTGATTGTACTATTACCTTTGAAATTCTCAAAGCACCGTACGTCAAAGAAGGACAAAAACCGAGAGGTTAAATTGCTTGAGCCCATGACTGCAGCCCTTTTCCTGTCACCGCTGCTGTGACTTTGCCATGGCACAAAGACTTCTCTCCCCTCACCGTGGATCACTCAAGTGTGTTATTCATTCTGGGCCTGGAAAATAGACTCTTCTCTCTCGCCCTGGTGGCCCCCGCGGCAGCTTTGCTGTGCCCCCCTCTGCTTGTTGTGAGGGTGTTTACTTTGCAAAAACCCTGAAACTTTTTTCATCTTTCAAAAAAAACAAAACAAAGGAAAGGACACATTCAGATCATCCATCCAAGATCTTGGTGAGGCTTTAACATCGTCCTGAACAGGGATGCAAAGTAGCGATTAACTCATTAATCGTTAAGTGGCGATTTTTTTTTCCTGAGAACCTAAATTTCACAATGAAAAATGTGGAAGGAACACATTATTTAACCCTTAAAAAATGTTGAGGGTCCAATGTGAGCCATTTTTACATTGGAGAACAGTAAAAACACCCTAAACATTTATCCTCTGACTTTATGTTGACTTCTAATGGGACACATTTCAACTTTTTTTTTTTTTTTTTTTTTAAAGTTGTTTAAAAGTGGCTTGTTCTAGGTATATTATGACCATCACAGTATCTTTATAATGATATTAACCAGCTGTGCAAAAATGTTCAATATACTGCGACTAATTTAGTTTAATTGATTAAATTCTTAATCGACAGTTAATCGCTAGTTGATTAATTGTTAACATCCTTAGTCCGAAAGTAGAATTAGTGATGCCACGTGGTCCCAGTGTTCAGACTGGGGAGGGATGGTAGTTGCACAGGGGCGTTCTCAGCCTTCTTTGCTCTCTTAGCGACTGCCCCACCAGAGGTTTGTGCCACTCTCTTGCGAGCGTGATGGAAAGGCGACTTCGTCCAGGGCGCTGCGGCTAGGCCAGCTGGCTGTTCTGACTGCTCCCCGACGGTCTAATATAACCCCGAGCTGAGCCCAAGATAACCACCCGCAGCCGAGGACACCGAGCCACTTAGGCAAACCGAGGGCTTTGCCGTTTTAATCAGTCATAAGCTCTTTATCTTGAGCTGCGAGTATTCTCCCGTGTATTCTCCTTGTGTACTTGGATTCTAAAATAAAGATAAATAACGCTTAGCTACTGCATATGTTTTTTTTAAGAGATGTATTGGATTACGTTGCAGATGTTGTACTTTTTTGTTTTTTTTTAGCCAGCTCTTTCTAATGGGGAGGGCCCCGAGAGCTTCTATATTTTTTTTCTTGCCTGAAAAGGTTTTCGGAGGGTTTGTGAGGGAGCTCATTTCTTAAGCTGTGTGTCGTCTTCAAAGCATTATGTGCCGCAGTCGCTCCGGTATCGCGTAGCCATGAACAATCGCAGGTATGCAATCCGCACAATGGTTGTCTCTCACGCCGGAGAGGTGCAGAAAACTCCCAGTGAGAACCTGCTGCGTTCCAGTTCCCATGCCAGACCTGCGTGCCTCCACTGCTCACTACTATTTTGTTTACGTTTTCTTTCAGGCTGATTTAAGCTTCCTTTAATTCTGCTTTGCCGGCAAATCGAATAAAACCTTTTTTCTGCCCTCGTGTCGCACAGATTGCCTGAAGGTTTAATGTAAGCTGAGCTGTGGGCCGAGCTGTTTCCTATTGACAGGATCCGTGCTGACTGCCTCTCAGTCTCCGCGTGAACTCCGAATTCATTTGTCGGATCTGCACGGTGTGTTTTATCTCCGGGCAGACACAGGAATCATCTGGGCCCTCTGCATTTACTGCCGACGCGAATGTGTCCCATATGCGCTAATCGTTGTTAAAACAGTGAGCTCATTTGTTGAAACAGGAGGGGAGGAAAGAAGTGTTATTGGTTAAAGAAATTTATCGCTGCTGCTGGTGGTGGTGGTGGTGGTGGATGGAGGTGGGGGGTTGTTTTTGTCGTCTAAAGGAAAAACAACCAATCAAAACCAACACACCTGCTCCCGGGCTGGGAAAGAAACCTAACAATCGCTGAAAAGCAACGCCATTAAGGTCTCCATAACTCACTGGTTAGTGGGTGGAAGGGCTGAATATTAAGGGACCTGCTCGGCATCTCGGTGACAGGAAGCAGAGGAGTGCAACCGCTTTCCCAGCACACCGCAGGCTGCAAGGTCAAAGTCCACGCAGTTTCCCTGTAATAGTGGCTGCAGCCAGCTGGGCTGGGCAGAAAGACTGCTTGCAGGCCTCTAATGGGCCAGTGCCTAAAGAAAAGATGCCAGCTACTCCATCGCCAAGGAATGTCACCTTTGTGACATCATTATCTTCTAGCTTCAGCGTTTAAGACTTTGTTCTTTAAGTTGTTGTTGTGGCTGCTACAAGCAAGTTGCCTTCTTGATGGGGATGCAAATGATCGATTAATTTATTAATCGTTAGTTGATCGACCTCATCGATCGATTAACGATTAATTGATGCGCCGCAATTTTTCCTGAGAACCTAAATTTCACAATGAAAAAGGTCTAAGGAACTAATTTTTTACCCCTTAAATAATGTTGAGGGTCGATTGTGACCCATTTTTACATTAGAGAACAGAAAAAACACCCTAAACATTTATTCTCTGACTTTAAGTTGACTTCTAATGGGTCACATTTCAACTTGGAAAAATAAAAAATTAACTACTTGTGTAAAAGAGACTAATTTAATTTAATCAATTAAATTCTTAATCGACAATTAATCGGTAGTCCATTAATTGTTAACATCCCTACTTTTTGACAATGAAAACAAATGACAAAGGAAAAAAACCTTTTCCAAATGGTTTAATGGAGACCAAACTTCATCATTTAGTTCCTTTTCTGCCTGATATCTCTCAGTGCTTTAAGGCCATTCAGATGATTAAGGCTGAATTCAAAAAGAATGCTATAACTGTCTGGGTTCTTTGGGCGTCTGGTCCGAGTAAAGATGTGACTGCTCCCCGTCCTCCCCTCAGTCTGTCTGGCATCGCTGTGGCTGCGCGTGGGTGCGTTTTTGGCACCGCCTCAGTTCTCCAGTCGCTCGCCTGTGCCAGCGGCTTCTCTCTTTAATCCTAATTTGCAGCCCTGTATTTTAGTCATTCAGACTTGAGCGCTTTGCGACACAATGTGCAAAGTATGCCAGCCGCTTTCTGTTTCTAAAAGCGGCATCACTTAGTAAATTATAGGAGCACGTGAGCAGCTTTCGCCGGGTTCCCCTGGAATCGGTGACTGCAGCTTTACCCTGAGTGATGGAGGGATACTGTTTTTATTGTCCTCGCGGACAAGTCGACATCACAACCGTCGCTGAACTTGTCATGTGGTGTTTAATGTAATATTTGTTTAGAGCTCTTCACCACCACACACCGCTGACAAAGCGCGTTTTCCTTTTTTCGCCCGAAGGTACTCGCCCCACTGTGCCTGTCTCATATTAATGTCAAAACATAAATAATCCTTGTGAAAAAGGCTCTCTTGTAGCTCTCAACAGTGTTCTGCCAAGTTTTGGTGTGTTTTTTTTCTCTTGAAGCAAAGTTGAGTTTTTTTGCAATGGAAATATGCCCTGGTTTTTCTTCTTTTTCAGCCCATTTGAAACAGCCTTGAAAGTTTTTGCTTGTGACAATAGTGAGTCCAATTGTGAGTGAAAGTTAAGAATACTACTTTCTGTAAGGCTGACAAAAAACTGGGCTTGTTTCTGGATTTTAGAAGTGGAAACTTCTAAAATCTAGAAAATAAACACATTATACCTTTATGTATTTATTCATCAATTGCTGTGTAACTTTGAAAAGAGGCGAAGAACTCCAAGGCGACGTGGCTCACTCGCCTCTCCCTTCCCAAGAAAGCTGTGAAAGTCACGACAGCCGGCTTGCGGTGTTCCGCTCTCGTATGGCCTCGGCTTGTTTAATTGAATTTGCTCACTTGTTTCTGCCGACGTGGTTCCAGTGCGGACGAAAATTGCGTGGCATTGGAGGCAAAACAGCCTCCGGTCGAGCTCTCACGGAAAGGTGGGGAACAGACGGGCAAAACGAGCCCTTTGCTCGCCCGTAATCCTCCGCAAATTGAGAAGCGCTGCGCTCGGACCTCGACGTGGCTGCAATAACCACCATTCGGAGTTCACATGAGTCAAGTACAGGCCCCGGAGCGGGGATCACCCGGGATTGTCCCGTTACATTTTCCCATGGCGATAAGAGCACAACCAGATGTCGGCCGTGCGTGTTCGCACAACGTTACAGGCGTTACAACAAAATATGTGTCTTTGAAGCCCCACAGTAGTTGGCTCTTTATTGAAATGACACTGGAAGAATGGATGGCATACAGCTATCTTATGACTTACTGACCAGTGATATAATTTCTTCAAGTTCGGTGGGCCAGATTAAAAAGCTTAAGCCATAGTTTGCCCATGCAAACAGAGAGTGTGGAGAGAGGCAGATCTTTAGAGCCCCAGGTCTACGAGTGTGCCAAATTATGGCCGACCCTGCCGCCTGCCTGATCATTTCTCACCATATTTACCAAGAGAACCAGGCAGGAGGGGATGGCAAAAGGTTTCCAATTTGATTTAGCCCTCTTTGAAGTCGCGGGGCGGGCGGTGAGGGGCTTGTGAATGGGCAAAATGTCACATTATGAGACACCAGAGCGTTCTTTTATGTAGTAAGCTGAAAGGGATGCTATTGAGCGTTTGAGGGAGCCCTTTGATATGTGAGATGCTCCGCGCCTTGTGAAAGGATCAAGCTTATAATTCACGTCAATATGGGTGGGTGTGCGAGCGGGGGAGCTTTGATGCCTGCTCCCGTCCGTTCAGCCGCGTTTTGTCAGAAAATGTTTAGTGCGCCGGGCTTGCGGGATCGGCCCCGGCGGGACCCACCGTGGACCACTTGTTTGTGAAAAGGTGTCCGTGCCCCACACACATTTGCCTACAGTGTGTGTGTGAATTAGATCCCAAGTTGTGGGCACCCAACAGGAGCAACATCATTTCCTAATGTGATGACCCCTGAATGAGGTTCGGAGTTAAAAGTTAACAGTTAATCGATTAATTGTTGATGAAGAATTTAATCAATTTTTTTTACACGGGTAGTTAATATCATTAGAACAGTGTAGTGGCAGGAGACAACAATTCACCTGTATATACTGGGATGGTTGTGATATACCTAGAACAAGTTACTTTTTTAAAGAAAAGTGAAATTAAATTAATTAAATTATCAACTTAAAGTCAGAGGATAAATGTTTAGGGTGTTTTTACTGATCTCTAATGTAAAAATGGGTCACATTGGACCCTCAACATCTAAGGGTTAAATACTGTGTTCCTTACACATTTTTCATTGTGAAACTTAGGTTTTCAGGAAAAAAATTGCTGTTTGTCAATTAATCTTTAATCAATCGATAAGGTCAATCAACTAACAATGAATTAATGAATGAATTAATCGATCATTTGCATCCTTAGTAGGCACTGGTGGAAGCCTACTTGCCCACACACTTTCTAATGAGAAGGAAACGACAATCTACTTTTGGTCCATGTTTTAAACGATTAGTTAAAAAATGCTGCTTAACAGAATAGGTAAAGGAGAGCGAGAGTTGCTGAAAGTGATAACTAAATAAATGTACAGGCTAAACTTTAGCATCTCTTTGTTTTCCATCTGCTTGAAGGGTAAAAAAAGGGGTTGGATGTGAAGCAAGAGTGACTTCTGTAACGTGAGCTGAGCTGCCAAGCGATAAACTGTGGTCAGATCGACCGCTGCTTTGTCTCCGGAGGACACAAGGACACATAAGCTGAATGGGAAATTGTATACAAACACACTCAAGACCTTTTGTGTGAAATAAAAATTGCAATTTTTATTTCAGACACAAAAATTCTAAGAAGGTGCCGCGTGAGATGGCCTTGCGCCACTAAAGTAAAGTGCAAAGAAAAGAAAATGACTGGATCCACTAAATCTGGATTCTTTGACTGGAGGTACCAATAAGCCAAGAGCAGACAGATTAATCATCAATGTGTTTTTTTTTTTTTAACTTTTAAGCCAGTTCCATTTAGAATTTTCTGAGCCATCAGATGTCGACCTTCAGTCACAAAGATTGGCAGTAGGCGGTCTATCTAGAAACCCTGTACACTGAAAACATTTGGCTCTGTCATTGACGTTCTTTAGGAGTGGAACACTTTTCACAACCTTGTCTGGTGTTTTGTGCAAATTTAAAAAAATTTTAAAAAAAAAAAAAGGACTGCCAGTCACATCAGGGCACCTCTTCTTAGAAATATGTAAGTACACAACCCAAGGGCAGATTTGCTGTGCTGATCAAAATAATAAAATTCTGCTCTGTTTGACAAAGGCAAGCAAATAATCGCTTGGGGATTTGTCTTGTTGTTTCCCCCTTGTTTTTTTGAGAGGGGGAGGCGTCATCTAAACCATTTTGTTTTGGCTATGTTTAGCATTTGTCTGCATGCATTTTTGCCTTGTCAAGGGGGATGTTCGGCATTTTGTTATTCTCCTACAAGGCCCCCAAGTTGCTCTCAGCGTTTTTGAAGTGGCTTTGGGTCAGGGGCACGCCAATAATGATGTGTTGCAAAAAAAAAGTCTTCATGTTGTTTGGCTAAGTTTTGTGCCTTGGAGTGTAATGGGGTGTTTCAAGTAATACTAGAAATCCAGTGCGAAGCCCTGCAAGCCATGTTAATTAAAAACGATTTAAGCGAGGTGCGTGCGTACAAGGTTAAGCATGTGGCGGGTCATGTGCACGTGGGTGGGTTCCTGCGTGTGTGTGTGTGTGTGTGTGTGTGTGTGTGTGTGTGTGTGTGTGTGTGTGTGTGTGTGTGTGTGTGTGTGTGTGTGTGTGTGTGTGTGTGTGTGTGTGTGTGTGTGTGTGTGTGTGTGTGTGTCCAGTTGGACAGTGCGAGAGGGATCGGCTCTCGTCTCCTCCATCTTTCACCATCTGGTTTTGCGCAGCGTTTGACCGAGGCGTTAATCATTGCGCCTTGGGGCCACTGCTGCTCCGGCAACAGCTGGGGGAAGGGAGATGGACTTGTTGATGTCCGTCTGTCCGTGTGTGTGTGTGTGTGTCTGTCTGTCAGTCCCCACCATTTCGCCGCTGTATTTACTGTATCCACGCGGCTGGAATGTTCACGAGCTCTGCGTTTCCAGTTTCTCGGGGAAAACAGCTGGACGGGCCTCCCTGGCACCGTTTCACGTCTTCCCAGGCGGCGGCCTTGGCTCTCAGCTGCCCGCAGGTCACTCGGTGCTTAAGTGCCTGCTATAGATGGATTTAGTTTTTAGTTTTGTTTGAAAAATAAAAACCCATTTAAAACGCTTGAAGCGAAAACCATAAATAACCGTGTATCATCGGGTTTGTGAACGTTCTCGGTCGTCTAGGTCATTGTAGTGTTTTGAAATCAAGTTAAAGGCGACTGGACTGGTCTCAGTATCTCAAAGACGTTTCACTTGTCAGTCAAAGGGCATCTTCTGTTCTGAGAAAAATTGAATAGAGAGTCCGTTGTATTTACAGGTTTTCCTTTAACTCCACCAAAAAAAATTGTCATCTGTCTTATCGCCGCTAAGCCTGGCCATGACTCACGAACATGACATGCTTGCTGTACAAACACAGCTGCAACTGTTTGAAGAGATAAAATGATCAAGTTGTAATATTTCATGACTGAAAATAAATGTGCAAAAAAAATGGATTCAACAACGCTCATAAAGACTTGATAACCGGGAGATAGTAACCGGAGATAGTGCTCATAATTCATATTTGCTCAGATAAGAAGTGACTCACTTTATTCTAAGTTCCCACAACATAGTGCTCGTCGAGCATTCCAAGCTGTTAACAGCGTGTGTGTGTGGATAAGTGCTCGCCATAAGTCATTAAAAAGGAGGAGGAGTCTTACAACCACGTAGCTCCTTGTAGTTTCTGTTTTTTTTAATGACCTCTCCGTCAAGTTGTCGAGAGCCGATCGTGCTTCACGAGTCCACGTGGCTCCGCGTTCTTCTGGAAGGGTCGCTTCTTCTCTCGTCGCCCCTCGTCCCGCGACTCTTCTTCCATCCCGACTTTCCATTGTTGCTCAGCCAAAGACGGCGAGCGAAAAGAGCTCCCGTTGTCGGCGTCATGAGAGAAAGATGTGCATTGAACCGGGCCGTACAGACGCCCGCTTGTTACTTTGTGCGTGCTTGTGTGCAGCTGACTACGTCAGTATTTGGATATGAACAAAGCACAGTGCGAGGAAGCTGAGGGAATCACCTAAGATTGACCCTCGCTGCATTCAAGAAGAGCCGGTGTCATAGCGGTCTCCCGCAAGAAGCACCTTTTTGTTGTGTGTCGGCAGCGAGGACGCAGTGTAGAATACACAGCCATCTCTTTGCTATTTGCAGCCGCTGTTCTATAGCGAACATGTTCTAGACTCTGGTTTAAAGTCGGTCTCATCCCTGCGAGCGTTCTCCTTTCTTTGAAAAGCCAGGCTCGGCGGCAGTACCTTCGTCCGCTTGGTTTACACAGCACACAGCTAACAGGTCTGTGGATTACACCGGAGTGCAGCGGAAACAAAGTAAGGGTTGCGTGATATAATGGACTTGTCTTCTGCAGATTGTGTAGCTGTAGTTTGGCCAGTGGTGTTGGGTAAGTGCAGATGTGGGGATTTGGAAGATTTTTTTTTTTTTTTTCTGTCTGTAGTTGGCTTCAGTTTACCAGTCCTGCAGAAAATTGGCCACCTCTGGGAATCTTCTCGGCTTTAATCCATCTTTCGCCTTTACCCACTGTGAAAACGTTGAACCAATGTTGACTCTCGCCTTGCTGCTCTTGTTGATCCGGCAGTATTTGAGATGGCAACCAAGGTGATCTCTAGTGTGTGGGTCATTTTTCCAGTTGGACCTCTACTGACTGATCTACTGGCTCAGAGTCTTGTTTTATGATTTTGAGCTTAACTTAATGACCGTTTAACAACCCTGGAGTATCAAGCCAGCGTGCTGTAGTAGTTTATGTGATTTGATCAATGACTCAACGAAAGCGTCTCTGCTCCGTTCACCCACTAACAAAGGGATTGCTTAACCAAGCGGTCGACAGTCAAACCGATGGAAAGGGACTGCCACACCCATCGGTGGTAATTGTCATCATAGTTGAGGAAACAATGTCCTCAGTGTTGAGCAGAGATTTCCATATGACTGGTAAGCAACCTTTCACCTGATCACCTGTGGAGTTCCGCACTTAAGGCACCTGGGCTGGGCTCAGATAAGTCCCGTCAGTGCTCCCCTTCGAAGTTAACTGATAGCAGAGTTTAACATTTCTTGAGGAAACCCCCTCCCCCACCTCCAACCCCACATCTGAACCCTGCGCTGACGTGTCAGAATCATATCAAGGAGATGAGGTGTCGTACCCGCTAGAGTTCATCCGTCCTCCTCGTTATCCGTGCGCAGGAACAAACACGTCAAGCCGCTTCGCTCTCGTACCGCTGAACCCACGCGGATCGATTCCTTATTGCATCCTTACTCTCCCCGATAGCGCGACAGCTGTGTGAATGTTTCCGCGGCAGCACGCAACAGATGGGGCGGGGGCCCCACTTAAACCAGAACGCCGATGGGACTTGCAGGCTCTCGACAAAAACCCTAGAGTAGACTGTTGCGCTATTCGTGCTATGTCCCCCCCAGTACAGAGACCTCCTGGAGAATGTAAACTTGTCTGGTCCTCTCGGATCGACGCGGCGCCCGGTGCTAATTTAGAAGGCGCTACGTGCTAAGAGCTACTAGGTATGTGTAGAATCTGTGTGTTTAAGCACCGGCGTCATGTACTTACTTAAAGGTTAATTTGTTGTCGGAGCACACAATGAGTGATTGATCCTCCTCGCCCCCTCCTCCCTGCCCCTCCCCCGCCCGCCGTGCCGTGTGTAATGCGGGTGACATTTCGGCTTTTATTGAGACCCCGCTGCTAGGCGCAGACGAGCGGGAGGCCCCCACATCCCCCCGGAGCTCTATTTCTGACAGTGTGTTTTGGTTTCCTTGAGCTTATCACAGCAGGCGGCGGAGTGTCGTCGTTTATGCGCACATATTGGCTTTGGCCCGGACTTCAGAAGTGGGTTTAGTGGAGAAGCCTAACTTTGGATTTAAAAAAAGAAAAAAAAAAACCTCCTCACTGTCAAGTGATGTTTCTTTATTCATTATTAACCAAAGCTACATTCAAGTAAACAACCGTCGCTGCAGCGCAACCAAGAAGGGCGAACGAATGTGTATATGTTTTCGACCACAATGTGTTTATGTAGCCGCCATGTTTTGGGTGAGCTGTCAGCTGTTTGGGGAAGTGTGTGGTATGTGTGGAACTCTAGAGGGGAGAACGACGGGGGATGGGTGACCTCATGGATCGGGCTCCCTTTAACTTTCCCTCCTCTGAATCATCACCCATCATGCGTCAAAATCAGCAAGCTTTTGCGGCGTGCTTTTTCCTCATGTCTGCATAAAGTTAATCTATAACTTCAAATGTGTATAATTAACGCACGTATTTGCGTTATCGGGTGTGGCACGTCACTGCAGTTCCTCCGTTTTCCTGCCAACAGACTCGGAGATTTAGGCGTGTTTCGCATTTTTCGTAAAAGCATGTCAGCCTTGGTAGATCTTTTGATAAGCCATGAGTGAGCAAGGCCCAGCTGTTATCTTGTCAAAACTGGATTTCAGAGTTCTCTCAGAATTCTCTTGATTCCTGCCAAGCCGTCTGTCACCCGTGCCAGAAGACGTGGTCCATTCTGTTTTTCTGTATTGATCTTTCTCTCTGCCTGGGCCCCCTAGAAATGGAAATTCCTGAACGTCAGTGGCAGTCGAATGGCATTGCTCAACACAACCAGCCAGCCAGCCACCCTCCTCCTTTTAGGCTGCTTCAACCCCCCCGTTATCTAGTTAAAAGCTTTTCTATAGTGGGTTGTCCTCAAGGCATGGGATGCATACATGGTCATCAGCCGCAGTGGCGGTGGTGGTGGTGGAGGGTTGACTGACAGCACATGTATACATGTGTGGCCATTTTTTTTTTTGCTTGTGTGTGCTTGTATTTGTTTACGCATGTAGTAGGGAAGCAAATTATCGATTAATTCATTATTCTTTAGTTGATTGACCTTATCGATCGATTAACGATAAATCGATTAGCGGCGATTTTTCCTGAGAACCTAATCTGTTTAACCCTTAAATAATGTTGAGGGTCCAATGTGACCCATTTTTACATTAGAGAACAGTAAAAAAAAAAAAAAAAAAATCTAAACATTTATTCTCTGACTTTACATTGACTTCCAAAGGGTCACGTTTCAATTTTTTGTTTAAAGAACGTTGTTTAAAAGTAACTTGTTCTGGGTATATCATGACCATTACAAGATCTACAGGTGAATTGCTCTTTCCTGCCACTACACTGTTAAAATGATTAACTACCCGTGTAAAAAATGTTCAATTAATCGCGACTAATTTATTTTAATCGATTAAATTCTTAATCGACAATTAATCCATAATCGATTAATTGTTAACATCCCTAGCATGTAGGGTTTTTTGTTCTTCGTAATGGTTGACCTGAGTCAGGAAAATGTTTTTCAAGCAGCAGTCGTTTAACCGAGAAGCAGGAAGGTGGGAGAGCTGCTTCCTCCCGAGATAGACGGTCAAACATGACACTTCACAAGTGTAATAGATAGAGGACTCCGGACTCCTAGATAGTGAGAGGGGTGGGGGGATGTGGGAGTGGCTCTTCAGACGATATCTATTCATTCTTTGTCTCCGAATCTCCTGTTTTCCTCCGATACATGTATATTTGACAGCACAGGTGAGCGTGTCCCACCCACGTCGTAGAGAAGGTCGGTATTTAAGATTTGCTTTGCGTTCGGCACCCGACAATCCGCCCCGCAGGACGTTTTGCAAAACCATTGCACGCGTGCAGAACGGAGAGCGTCAGGATTCCTCAAGTGCTTTTGGGATTTTCCCCAATTCCCACCTTCACCGGGCTGAGGCGGGAGGAGGGAGGGGACAGAGGAGGGAGGGAGAGATGCAGAGGAGGCGGGCTCCAAAAAGAAACAGAACGGAGCTTGCAGAAAGGAGTCGGACTCTGGAGACTTGGAGAGTTGGAGCAGGTGGTCACACAAGGCAGCGCCGGGTGGAGAGTGTGTGTGAGCGGCCAAATTTGAATGGTCAGTATTCAACCTCGTGAATCTGCAGATTTAGATTTGTTTCTTTGCCTGGTGAGTGTGTGTTTTTTTTTCTTTCTCCCTTACTGTGAGACAGATCTCGTTTGGCGCTTTCACACTTTTTCCTTTAGTCTGACTTGCCTCAGTGTGAGAGACGGCGGCGCAAAATAGAAAACCGCACTGTGTAAACAAATAGAGTAATACGCTTGTTTGAGGTATTGATTCAGGAGTTTATTTCTCTTGTCTTGGTGTTTTTTTTTTTGTTGTTTTTTTTAATCCAGTATATGATGATTATTGTGAATACAGTTTTACAGTACATAACAGTGCATACATCATTTTACAGTCTTACCAAGGAGTTTTTTTAAATTCAAATTTGTTCAAATTTGCACAAACCGTTGCCTCGCCCATATTGATATTTGTTTCAAAATGTGGTTTGTGACTGGCTTATCTGCCTCGCAGTCGCCGGGTTAAAACTAAGGCTGAACGCTCCTCATTAAAACGGCCTCCCGTCCCAGCGAGCGCACCGTGTCGATTAAGCCTTCCTACAGATGCGATGGCTCTATTAGCTGCATGTAAACGCACCTGATCGGAGTTGAATGAAAGCTCATTAGCACTTGCATTCCTCTTTATTAGCCTTTTCACCTCGATACAATGGGGTTTTGGAGGCCGGAGAGCCTCGGTCTGCGGGGAACGATGTTATCAGTGAGGCTTCGCAGGAGGCAAAACTCCATTGTTGTTGTTGTCGCTGCTGCTATTTGCATGTGGCGGCATGATAATGGTCATCCTCACCACACTCTGATCCCTGCCGGCTCTCTCCAGTCTTCTCTATCAACTCGCCCGCACGCACGCACGCACGCACGCACGCACGCACACACACACACACACACACACACACACACACACACACACACACACACACTAATCCTACTGCCAGTCAGATTCTGGATTTCTCTTGTGTTCACCTGATAAGTCTGCTTTGTGTGTGTGTGTGTGTGTGTGTGTGTGTGTGTGTGTGTGTGTGTGTGTGTGTGTGTGTGTGTGTGTGTGTGTGTGTGTGTGTGTGTGTGTGTGTGTGTGTGTGTGTGTGTGTGTGTGTGTGTGTGCTTTTTGTGTTGCCCATTGTGGCTTTTGCTTTTACCCATTGGGCTGATTTTACACGGTGGATGATTATGGCGCTTGGTGAAAGATATTTTTTTTCACTTTACGACAATCATTTGCTATGATAGCTCTGAACACATTTTGTTGTTCTTTTCGGACAGTGGTGATTTAAGAATTGAATTGCCCACGTACAGTCTTCCTAGTCGCCCACCGATAAAAAAAATAATATCTCTATTCATTTTTATTTCCAAGGTTGAGCGACATCGGTGTAGAGGTGCTCTTAGAGGAAAAAAAACCCTAACTATTTCAGTTTTGTGAGTGAATAAAAATTCCGCATTTGAATGACCACTCAGAAAATAGATTTTCCCCTTTTTGGAACTGTAATTACGTTCCCCCAACTTAAAATGATTGTTGGAGCAGCGGTGGCCTCGCTCTCTCAGGAGCCGCGAACTATTACTTTCTGTCATCTTTTCGGTCTAGGAAACTTGAGGGACTTGTTCTGAGTCATCGTCCTAATTACAGCCAGAGATGGAAAGAGCACTTCACATTTTGGCACGGCAAAGGCTGCCCGCTTCTCTCCAGATATGAGACAAGGTCATCTTCCCTGCTCCGTTTAGCATCTGTCCTCTCATTACATCTTCATGAAGAAACACTACCTAAAGAATTCTGTTCATATTAGGGATGTTGACAATTAATCAATTGTCGATTAATTGTCGAATAAGAGGTTAATCGATTAAATTAAATTAGTCGCAATTAATTAAACATTTTTTTTACATGGTTGGTTAATATCATTATAACGGTGTAGTTGCAGGAAAGAGCAATGCACCTGTAGATACTGTGATGGTCATAATATGCCTAGAACGAGTTATTTTTAAACAAGTTCTTCTACTTTACAGCTTTTTGTTCTCTAATGTAAACATGGGTCACATTGGACCCCTCAACATTATTTAAGGGTTAAATAATGTGTTCCTTACACATTTTTCATTGTGAAACTTAGGTTTTCATGAAAAATCGCTGTTTATCACTTAATCGTTAATCGATCGATGAGGTCAATTAACTAACAATTAATGAATTCATCGATATATTTGCATCCCTAGTTCATCGCCTTATCTTGACTAAGCAGGAGGGTTGCAGGGGACCGACAGAAGTGTTGGGTAGCTGCGAAATGTTCGCTTTGTCATATGATTTGTGGTGAAAGGCAGGGTCAGGGGTCACGCTGACGGATGTTGGCTTAAGATTACTGGCTGGGGGCCGGGGTCAGGCCTGGTCAGCGTTGGCTTTCAAGTGGAAGAGCCCAAAACGCAAAAACTGGGCTTATTAGTGAAACAAATCCGGTGTAAGAATTCAGCCATCAGTAACGGAAGGCGTCAGAGAATGTTAGGAGAAGAGGTGACAGGGGTTTTAGTGGTGTCCCTCTCTGGATGGATGGAAAACATCTGGCATAGGAAAGTGCAAGGGGGATTTTGCTTACTCTGACTACCAACTGTGTATATTTCAAAAAGAAAATAATCATTTAGATTATAGGGGTTTGAGTGAAGAATAGAGTCACACAGATTTCTTAAGAAACCACAATGATATTATAGATCTCAGATTTGAAATTAAAGCAACTTACAAAGCAGACATGGCATTGTGCAAAAATCCAGTGTAATTAATTAATCATTTACTCCTTGCGTCTCTCACTGGTTAATATTTAATCATGACTTACAAAATCTGAAAACAGGTGTTTATTTTCACTTCCTGCTTCCTGGTGTAAGATGTGCTCTGCGTGTCTGTTTTATGGAGGGGTGGATGGGTGGGGTTGTTGACCTTCATGTGTGACATCCGATGGAAAACCTGCCTTTTTCCCCTCCCCTCGGGACATGCCGAGGAATGTGTCACGAAGCAACCTGCCTGGGATCTAATCCTAGCGATCCTCGACTCTCCCCACGTGCCAGTTTAAAAACTGCCGTCAAATGTTGTGGCAGCAATAATGTGGCGCGTGATATACAGTCGTTGGGTCTTCCCCCCTCCCCAACTTAGCTTGTGCGTTAGTCGTTTTCTGGCGATAAGCCAGGAACACAGTCGGCATACGGCCCAGCAGCACCGCCGTCCCACTCTGCACGGTCGGCCCGGGACCATTAGCGTCGAGCAAGTTGGGACGGGGGGGGCGGGGGTGCAGCAGCAGCGACCGCCGCAGCCGTTCGTCTCGAGCCAAGAGAACACAACCCAGAGCCTCCCTGCTGAGGTTTGTGTGGCCGCAGCTGAGACCGTGCCCGTTGGCTCTGATGTCATCTCGGAGCTATTCTTCACCCCGGCGACCCCCTCCCCAACCGTCCCCTCGCCCTCCCGGCTCCGCGTCCTGCTGCCCCCGCTGCTTTGTGCGCGCTCGCTCGCGCAATCTACCCGCCAGCTCCGCGAAGTCTTAATCAAATCGGCCAAAATGGACTCGCCCGCGTGGCGGAATCGCGTTTCTTTCCCCGCAGCGACGTATTAAAAGCCCATTTCGCGGTGTCAGAGCGCCACTCACAAAGTCATTAGGAATACTTGTTTTGGAGGGAGGGGAGAGAGGGGAGAGAGGGGAGGGCCTGGTACAGGGCTGGTCGTGGAGCTGTGGGAGAGCGGACAGAAGCTGCAGCAGCAGCGGCTCCCCCTGACCTCGCCACCACTTCATCATCCGGCTTTAACATGTTCTCTTTTAACGTGTTGGCTGGTGTTTACCTCTCCGTGGCGGTGGGGAAGACGAGGAAGGGCGTGATTTGAAACACGCCGTAGATCCAGAGATGTAATTCAGCTGAGTGGTGGAATGACTACTCTGCTGGTTGCCATTTCCTCTCGTCTCAACCATGGATGTATTATAAGAACTGGATACTGGACTGGCAATGTGGAGGCTTGCCGATTTTATTCCCCCAGTGGCCACTTGCGGTACTGCAGAAAAAAAATATCCCATGGGCTAAAAAAGCATTTTTCCCATAGACTGCAATACAAAAATAAACGCCTTTAAAATGGCCTGACACACTATTCACAGCAAATCTTTCTTTTGTAGATTTTTCACTTATGTTCTTTTAGTCGTTTTAAAAAAAAAATTTAAGGCCAGAAAATCACAAGAAGAGAGTTTATTGCTAGCGTGGCGTCACCACGTCGTAGGTGCTGCTGTGTGTCTCAGCTCGTTCTGATTGGCTGCATCCTGACGTGTCTGTAAGTGATGTTCTCCAGAATTGTTCTGATTGGCCAAATAGGTCATGTGAGTTACAGAGGCATGATGGGAAGTGACACTACTGCGCATTCTCTACGGGCCCATTAACGCAGAAGTCAAAAACTTGTTCGTTGTGTGCGCTGAGTGAGCAACTGCATTCAAATGAATGGGCTGCGATCTTGGAGCCTGGGGTGTGGTCTCAAGGGGGGTGTGGCTGAGAGCTCCTTACTAGGGCGTTGCATGAACTGGAGGTTACATTTATAAATGCAGATCAATAAATTTAAAATAAATAAAATGCATGAAATGTTTGACTAGGAAGTGGCCAAATGAAACAACCGCTCCTCCTCACCGTTTCCATCGTTTCGATCTCGATCACAGATTTCCCCCCCGTTTCTGCTAATTTGATATGCCGGCAGGACTCGTGCGCTCGTCCGATTTATTTATAAAACAAATAACGAGCCTGGAATCTCACTCGTATTTTGGGGCCAGGCCTTGCAGGCAAACGGCGGGCGCTCAGGCGGGGCAAAAATCCCATCCAGATCTGTATTCTGGCCACCAGGCGCTCCCTTGTTGTCGGTGGGAACGTCTGACAGAGCGTCAGCTGGGACGAGAAGCGCTCGCCGCCGTCATGCCTTTATGGCTCTGGGTCTCAGCGGTGGGCGGACGTGTCAAAAGGCCTCCTTCTTAGAATGCGGGTCAGATAGGAAGCCGACCCCCTGGGGGTTTGTGGGGGTGGAGAGGTGGATGGATGGGGGGGGGCTGCTGAGGACTGGATAAAGGAGAGATGTGAGAGCGTGCAGGGAAGGAGGCAGTGCGCATGCACGGTCCTGGACGTGCACGTGCATACACACATGCCCAGACAGACAGCCTGCCAGCAGGGGGTTGTAGTGGCTAGACGGACCGCAGGGCAAAGCCCACTCCCGCGATGGGGGTCCTTCAGTGGGTGGGAATGAGATCCATGAGGGGTGTGAAATGATTCTCTCTCTCTCTCTCTCTCTCTGTCTCTCTCGCTGTGTTTCCGCTGCCCCTAGAATTGCGCAAAACCTAAATATCGCAATAAAAAACTGGTAATAGAAACACCTAAACTTCGAAAAAACCCTCAAATATCGCAAATGAGGTGTTTTTTTTGGACGTAGCGATATAGAGGTATATCGCAAAAGTGTCAGTAGAAACACTTTTTTCACATTTACACATCGCCAAACGTGACGTACGGCGTCACGTGGCCAGTTCACTTCAAGTGAAAATGGCCACGAGTCATCAAAGAGAAAAATGTAGCATCCATTCTTGACAGCAAACAAACGTAAAACAAATAAAAAGCAAAGTAATTCTCGTAAGTCTCGCAGGACACGATTTTATGAGAATTACGGCTCATGCGCTTCACACCATTCAGTGGAAACGCCTGCAAATCGCAATTTTAGACATATCGCTTTTATTTTGCGAAAAACTGTAATGGAAACGCAGCTTCTGTCCCTCTATGTCTCTCTCTCTCTCTCTTGCCCTCTCTCACTCTCTCGCTTGCCCTCTCTCTCTCTCTCTCTCTTGCCCTCTCTCACTCTCTCGCTTGCCCTCTCTCTCTCTCTCTGACCTAGGCTCCTCCAGGATCCTGCCTGCCAACACTGATGCTTTGTGTAACCGAATCTCTCTCAGCCTGTGCATCAAAGGGCTCTTAATGTCCGGGAGCTCGGAGCTGGCAAGTCAATGAATGCTGTATGAACTTTGACGGCATTATTGATGACTTTTTTTTTTTTTTTGGTGAGTGTCGTGAGAGGCTTGAAATTGCCTCTGGAAGTGTGGGAAGCCCGACACCTGCCAGAAATCCTGAATCATATTTTTATGTCTCTTTTAGTGCGGTGACGAGCTGCAAGAAGGAAACGACACGACAGCCGCTAGTTTTGGCTTTTCTTGCTTCTTCTTTTTTTTTGGATATGATTAATCACAACAAGTTTACTCATAGCCAAATGTGTTTCTCCGGTCCGCTGTTTGAATATAAATGGATGACTTGACGGAGCCGAACGCGGCGAGGACCAGTTGGTGACGACGGCGATATCCATTTTGTTTGCTGAGACAGACAGAGAGAGAGAGGGAGAGGGAGAGCAGATGGGCAGGACTGGCAGAAAAATCTCACACCAAATGCAAATATAGCACCTTGTTGTTTCTGTGATTTGCGGCGGTTCTGACTGTTCTCGCTCTTTCGCCCGCTCGGAGAGAAAAGACCATCTCGTCGGATGATGGTTGTCGTTTTTTTTTTTTCTTCTTCTCTCCAGCGTAAAAAAAACAAACCAATTTGTGCACAGGCAGTGCTACAAACCAGTGCTGTCCAAAGTAAGACTAAAATGATTTATTTATTCATCCCCGTGAGTCTGGAAGTCTGTTCTTTCGCATCCTGAACCTCCTCCAGTTGCGATTTGGTCGACGGCCGACGTTGGAAGTGATGAACGTGAACTTTGATGCGTTTGCGCTTTGAAGGCCGCTGTCAAAATATGTGATGGTTGCTTGGCGCGAACGAAGAGGAGACGAGCCTGTAATGAAAGAGAAGCCCACGCTGTAGATTGGCGGTTTTTATTGTGAGGGGAAAAATGATCCATTATTCAGAAAGAATGCTGCAAGGTTGTTGTAGTTCAGTCCAGTACCTTGACAACCCAGCTGACGACTCTGTAGTCCCCTTCTCTTTGTATCTGGCACGACACGGCTTCCTTAAATCTAGGTGGTGAGAAAGCTGCACTCCAGATTGCACGCCATGTATGAGTCTAAATCAATACAGTGCACTTGCTGCATGATGCAATTTTAAACTGGCTTTTAAACTGGTTTTGGAACATTTGAATGAATGAATGCCGCGCTCCATTTACCCATTCTGAACAGTGTCAATGCACTCACTGCACTGAAATTCGATATGCCGAGCGCAAGAGCCTCGCGCACAAGGACCAGCTCCTCCTTCCAAAACTGTTTCACTGAACATTCCTGGGGCGCCGCCTGTCAGTGAACCCACTACTCGAGATCAATGATGAAATCATTCGGCCATAAGAAGAGAAATAAATATGAAAGGAAAGAGATTTGAATTTGAGTTTTCATATTGAGTTTTAAGTCGAAATTCTGTGAATAAAGTAAAAATTTCGTGAATAAAGTCATAATTTCGTGAAAAAAAGTTGATGTAAAAAGACAAAATTTTGTAAATAAAGGCGATGTAAAAAAAAAAAGATGAAATTATGTGAGTAAATTCAAAATTTTGTGAAAAAAACATTAAAAAAAAGATGAGACTTCGTGAATAAAGTAGAAATTTCATGAATAAAGTCGACGCAAATGACGTGGAAATTTGGCGAGTAGCCTGGATGGACGGTGGATTAACTCAGTTACCCACAGTTAAAAGTAAACTGCCGAAAACAGGTGTATCTCACATGGTTCACCCACAATAATCAGGACACTGGCAAAAATGAAAGTACTCCACTAGTCTCGCGCGCAAGTCTTTTGACTTTATTCTCCACATTTCGACTTACTTCACGTTGACATTAATTGCAAAATTTTGATTTTATTCACGAAATTTCGTCTTTTTTTTTTACGTCAACTTTATTCTCAAATTAGAAACTTGAAAAAAAAAAATCAATTTCAATTGAGGCCCTAATCCTCTTCTGGAAGGAGGTGGACGCAAAGACACAGACAAGAAAAAACAACCCAGATTTTCTAAACACATTTCACATGGCTTTAAAAACAGAATCCCAGAATTGTGATTTATTAACCATTTCACTCCAGCTGGGTCGCTGCCGCGTGTGCGCCGGTCGTTCTGTGGAAAATCAGTTGTTCTGGAAGCCATGAAACCCTCATGCAGCCGGAGGACGTTGACAGCCAGGTGTCGTCACTGGGAGAGAGTGACCTGGCTGACGTGCCTTAGATCAGTGGTTCTCAACTTGGTGGAGTCTCAGGAGGACCCACATTTTTTCTTATCATGAGAGAAATAAAAACCATAGCCCACTTTCTGTCATGTCTAGTAAAAAAAAAATATTGATTTCAATTCAATTGAATTGTGTCTTGCGAAATAAATGCCTAACATTTTCTCTGTAAATATATATATGTTTTAAAAAACTTTTTTTTTTTAAATAACGCAATCGTGGGTCACAACCCACCAGTTGATTAACGCTGCCTTTGATAATGCACCATTATCAAAGGCCATTATGAACTCTATGTCACACTTTCACTTCTCTGTTGCTGTCCCTCTTCACCAGAGGGGAAGAAAGGCGAGCCGTGCCTCCGTAAATATGCCTGGATGGAGGTCTCAGTGGCGTCTCGTCCTGCTGAACTGCCTGACCTGTGGCCTGGAGATCTGCTTGGCAACTGGGATCACGTACGTGCCGCCGCTGCTGCTGGAGGCCGGCGTGGAGGAGCGCTACATGACCATGGTGCTGGGTAAGTTCCTCATTAAAAAATAAAAAAAAAAAAAACGTAAAAAGGGCCGCTTGGAAGAGGGTCACCTCACGTTGTTTATTTCTGAATGGCGCTCCGGTGTGTTCCTCCTTCTCTGCCGCCATCCCCCGGCACACCGTGATGGATTTAGTGCCCGGTGGATTTTACTTGAGCTTGTTTTCCAACAAGACAGATTTATTTTAATTAAAGCGATTCAGTCGATCTCGCTCATGTACGCAGCCGCCTCGTCTTCGGTTTGATATACTGGAGAATCTGGAGAGCGGCCAACATAATTGCGTCTAATTTAATTACCATGGATTTTTTTTCTTTTCTTCCTCTATCTAGTTGTTGTCCCACGTGAGACGTTGCAGAGAAATCTTTACGGTCCGTTTGCGGGGCCTGCGCGCTTTGTGAGCGAGTTCGACGGATGACCTTTCGCCGGTGGAAACACGGCTCGTGTGTCGATGGGTCACAGTGTCACGGGGCTTGTATCTTTTCCATTCCGCTCACAAAAGCGTAATTGAGGTCACGGCGCAGCTGAGTGGTCCTGTCACCTGTTGCTCTCGCGAAGGTGGTAATCGGGTGCTAATTTAAAGGCGGCGGAGGGGGGATGTCGCTGGAGAAATCCGCCTCCGGATTCGCCGCTGCATGGAAATTAAAGAATTAGAAACTAGCTTAGTCATTTCTTTTGCAAGGGGTGGTTCATTTCGGTGCTTCTGTTACGTTGCAACCGACAAAACTTGCCTGATGCATCCATTCTGGCTTCCCTGTGCAATTCCAAGTCACAGACACTGCAGGAACCGTCCTGTGTGGCCCCCCCGCCCCCGACGTGTTTAGTTTGACCCGCAGTTGTGCGATCGTGGCTTCAACAGACCTTTGCGCTCGTTTCCATTTAAGGAATGCTCCGGCGCTCCCTCATTAGAGGCGCACATTCCGCCCGCGTACATGCGTCGCTACATTATAACGCGTCGCATACGTTCGCATTAGCGGTTGTGTACATTTGACCCCCCCCCACCCGCACGGTAGCTTGGTTCGCTTTGCGAGCGGCGTGTGAATGGCTGCCTTATCCTGCCCTGGCCCGTTCCAGTGGCGTTCACATACTCTCCGCTAAAAGCGACTCTTTGAGTAGATATCTTGTGACTGCGGCGGTGCAGCTCGGCCAGAGTTGAAACGGCTCCGCACAGATGACAGTAGCGGCTATTCAAGGGTAAAGATGAAAACCATATGCACTTGTGCTCCTCTGGTTCTGTAACAGCTGTAAAAGCTGGGGGTGGTTTATTGTAAGGGGTCCCTATAAAACGGGCCGCCGTCGCGCTGCGAGCCAATCTGGCAATGGCACTCAACCTAATTCTCATCCCCCCCCCCTCATCCGTAATGGAGTGGCTGAGTGTTGAACGGAGATAGATATTGTGTCTTGGGAGGGTTAAAGCTAATTTCCCCGGTTAGAGCATCATGTTCTCCAATGGCCCTTTCTCGACTTGATCTAATGGCCATTTGCTCACTGCAGCATCCTGCAGTTGTTTCTTTCTTTCTCCGGTTTCCAGCCTGTAAGAGGAGGAGGTGCACAGGGTTCGCTGCTTGTTATTCTATCCATATTAATGCGAGTGTTAAAGTAACAAAACGCTGTGAAGCGGCGTGTTTTATGTACAGGGGGCGGAGGGGTGTCGGCCTCGGACGCATTAAGACCGGTGCACCATGTGCGTATCACATTGTAAATGGCAGGAAGTTGTAAGCAGGCATGAATGAAGAGGGCCAGCAGTCCTCCAGCTGGAGACGCTGCCGACCGATTGTTGCAATGACGACCGTCCACAGCTGCAGTTGACGTTCTCGTGTTTCCCCTTTTAACAAGTTGGGTCGGGTTCTGCAGTTCGGCCGAGCTGGCTCGGCCACGGGGTGTTTGACCCCCCCCGAGTTGTGATAGCAACCAGCAGATGGGCAGGCAAAGGTTAAGGTCTTTTTGTACTTGGCTTCATCACACTTCACATTAAATTCGCATGAAAACGGGAACGAGCTTATCACCCCCCTGTGCAAACTGCCAAACACCCACTTATTTTCCCTCGCAAGATGACCAGCAAACTTATCAAGAGAGCTTTTCGGTTATCTTGGATCAGATTCTGTTTTTCCCACAATGTTGCCTGTCTGATGACACTTATTGTACGGCTTCTTCTTTGATGATCTTGTTTTAGAAAATAGACAGGACGAAGGAACGCTCCTCTTCCTTCCAAAATGAACTGGCAGCAATCTTGCAAGTTGAAATGTGGGAGGCTGCTGGGCCGTTGGTCTGGTCGTTGGTTCAGGCTGTGTTTTCTGCTAGGCAGTCGAAATGAGGCCACACACGAAGAATCCTCTGCCAATGCAAGAAATTACCGGCACGCTAATTTGTCAGCAGCTTGACACCAGTTGGCGAGAGGAAGAGCGCTTTGTTTCACACGGTTAATCAGTTGAAATGTGGTGCATAAAATCTTTTTCTCTCTCAATGTACCCTTGCGTCACCCTCGTGTGTCTCCTTCACACCGTCCTCCCAGGTATCGGTCCGGTGCTTGGCCTCCTGTTCACACCTCTGATTGGCTCAGCCAGTGACAACTGCAGCAGCAACTACGGCAGGCGGCGGCCTTTCATCTGGCTGCTGTCGCTGGGGGTCCTCTTTGCTCTGATCATCATCCCCCACGCGGACACGCTGGCCGCGCGGCTCGCTTGGGGCGGCCAGACTTTCCAGGTAAAATAACCAAATGGCGTCCAATGTGAAACATTGGGCTACTTGCTTTTCTGTTTTGTCGCAGGCGGGGGAAAAAAAAGAGGAAGATTGAAAGATTAGCCGAATAAGTCGCGACTCGGCGAACGTTGAGCTCGCATCACAACCGTGTCTTCTCATGACCGCTGCAGACGACATTGAACACGGTCAATTCTCTCTAAGTGACCAGTCGCTTGAGTGCAACTCCTGCAACTGCCAAGTTGCCACGGCAACTTCTTGTTTTGTAGCCAGTTTGTCGCCGCCAGTACTTAGTTTTTAATAATAATGGATTGGATTAATAAGGCGCTTTTCTAGGTGCTCAAAGCACTTTACATTGAACCCATTATTCATTCACACCACGTTCACATTGGTGAAGCTGCTTTTCCATAGCTTTTAAATATACCTCTATATCGTCTATATACGTCTGAAAAACCACCTCATGAGAGCGTCAAAACCTTTTAGTGATATTGGAGAGGTTTTTCAAAGTTTAGGTGTTTCCATTACCAGTTCTTTTTATTGCGATATTTAGGTTTTGCGCAATTCTAGTTGTAATGGAAACGCAGCTTGGGACAGATCGGGATTTGAACCGCCAACCTTTCGGTCATTGGACAACCAGCTCCACCTCCTGAGTCACAGCTGCCATCTTCTGACATCACTGGCACTGTTGATCCGCGTCATCCACTTCATGGAAACACAACTAGCATATAACTGTATTATCCATCCATCTTCTGCGTCTCCTTCCTCCTGCACTCACGGTTTGGGTCGGGGGTCTGCTGGAGTCTATCTCAGCTTTCATGGAGTGAATGCAGGGTGACACCCTGGACAAGTCACCGGTTCATCGCAAGGCCACATTGAAAGACAAAACGAACATACACTCAATTTTGAGTGCATGCATGTTTTTGGACTGTGGGAGGAAGCTGGAGAACCCGCAGAGAACCCACACAGACACGGGGAGAACATGCAAACTCCACAGAGAGACACCCAAGGTTGGGATCGAACCTGTGATGGCGCCAACCACTGCTCCACCGTGTCGCCCACAACTGTGTTATCACAGTCTACGACTTTTAAAAGAGAAGAGTAGATGAAAACCTGGTTGATGAAGATGCAAAGCCGAGACTTGGGTTTAAATGTTGTTTCCGCTCCAGGTGGCCTTCCTCATCTTCGGGGTGGGACTCCTGGACTTTTGCGGCCAGGTGTGCTTCACGCCGCTGGAGGCGCTGCTGTCGGACCTGTACCGCAACGAGGAGGACTGCGGCCAGGCCTTCGCCATGTTCTCCCTCATGGTCAGCGTGGGCGGCTGCGTGGGCTACCTGCTGAACGCCAAGGACTGGAGCCACAGCCTGCTGTCCGTCTACCTGGGCGGCCAGGTCGAGTTCCTCTTCTTGCTGCTCGTCATCATCTTCGTCCCCAGCGTGTTCATCACCATGAAGGTGTCGGAGGAACCCGCGTGCGCCGGCGCGGGCGGGGTTGACGGCGTGGGCGTGGGCGGGGCGGGTTCGCTGCTGGAGCTGGGCGCCGGCTCAATGGACGGCGGCAAGTGCGGCGTGCCGCGCTCCTGCTGCTACCCGCTGAGGTGCAAGCTGCGGCTCCTGAAGCTGGGCCCGCTGCTGTGCCTGCTGAGGACGTGCTGCTCCATGACGCCGGCCATCTACCGGAGCTACCGCCACGTGCCCCAGGTGATGAGGCAGCTGTGCGCGGCCCATCTGTGCAGCTGGATGGCCATCATGTCCTTCGTGCTGTTCTACACGGACTTCGTCGGGGTGGGGCTCTACGGGGGCGTGCCCAGCGCCGTGCCGGGGAGCGCGTCCAGGCAGCGGTACGACGAAGGTGAGTTTTCACTTGCTTCATGATCACGATCGGCTTCTTTTCCCTCACGAGTGGGGGAAAAGTTGTCTTAAGCTGATTCAACCACACTGCAGCTGTCATGCAAAATTGCAAAACGCATTCATACAGGGGCATGTGACAGCGTTCCATAAAATTTGTAGCGACCTCATGCAGTAGACGGTCAGAAAGGGAAAGCGCTTCAGATGCGTAGTGGCACACGACAAAAAAGCCATTTAAAACCCAGCAGCATTTCAAGCGCTCCGGTGCCACATCAATTAAAGGTTAAGTGTGTAATACTTGGAGATTTGGAGAAGAAACGGCGCCATCAAGTGGTTACATTTTAGATTGAAGCGCTCTTTCACTCCTCCTCCCTCTCTTGAGCTTGCCAGTGAACTACGGTGGCCTGCGAGCACAAACTTGAATACCTTGTCCACCTGGTTTTATTTGAAGACACTAGCGTTCACCCTAAATACGAAACGCACTGTCAAGCAGACTGGATTGTCCACACCAGGCTTCCTTAGAAATATGCAATGTGCAAGATGGCAGCATAACTGGGAGCAAGACCCTTGATCTATGTATGTTCTTATTTATTAATAAGAACCATTCTATAGGTAGGAAAACCAAATTACTTTAAATTGTATTGCGAGTACACACTTTTATTAAGTATATTAAGGCTTTACCAATATAAACATCATAAATCAAGCCAAACTTTACACACTGGACCTTTAACTTTGTCTTTTGTGTTGCTGGACGCATCTTCCGTTTCGTCACCGCTGCCCCGCCCCCGCCACACGCCACCTGTCCTCTCGGAACTGGCGGAGTGCCTGTCTCGGCTGTGCTGTCTGACCTGTCGCAGCCAGACAGGAAGCGTCTGCATTGCTCAGACACAGGTGAAGGACAGAGGCTGAGCCTGTGTTTGCAGCATGAGGACATGCATACCTTCCCACCGCCCTCACTGCCGCACCCGTCCAGGTGTTAGAACACGAACGGCCATCAGCTCAGACTGGGAAGAAGGGATGTTAACAATTAATCCATTATCGATTAATGGTCGATTAAGAATTTAATCGATTCAATTAAATTAGTCGCAATTAATTGAACATTTTTTACACGGGTAGTTAATATCATAACAGTGTAATGTGCTCCTTACACATTTTTCATTGTAAAATTTCGGTTCTCGGGAAAAATCACAGCTTATCAATTAATCGTTAATCGATTGATGAGGTCAATCAACTAAATGATTAATGAATTAATCGATAACTTGCATCCCCGCTGGGAATTAGCAGCTGATCTGTTCCGTAGCTGATATCGGAGAACCGAGCGTGACGGGAGAAAAGCCTTTCATTCGGGCCGTTTTGACCACACAAGGCGGCGAGCCGGAGGAATAAAACCCACTTCAGCAGGTTAAATGTGGATGTGCGACGGTTGCGCCGCGTTTAATGACACGTTCGCCGCAGCCTCAAACCAGACTTCCTGTTTCTCTCTCTTTGTTTTAGTTTCGTCTCTTTTCAGTAATTGAATTACTCCTTAACTCTCGCCCACCCGGTATTTAGCAGTCCATTCACTGCACCCCGTGTGTTGTTTTTATCCTTTATAACCACTGTTTTCTGTCCACACCCCCACCGCTCCGCCCCCACCTCCGCATATTTCGCTGTTTACCCAGTTTCAACCCATCCAGCCACATTTTCCCTCCCTCCCTCCTCCCTCCCTCCGTCCCGTCTGACTGTCTGCCTTTGCTCTTTTTTTATTTACGTTTAATTTTTGTTCGCCTTCTCCTCCCTGTGCCTGCCGGACCACGAGGAATGTCACACTCACAGAGAATTAATGTCAAGGAATTAGCGCAACACAAAGAACATGTTCATTCAAGTCGGGGAGGCAGACAAAAGCGCACGAGTTTGGCTGCGCCAGGTTCCCCCCTTTAACCTGCGACACGGTGGATCTTATTAAAAGCTGCGCGCTTCACCGTGCACTCGTTCCTCCGCAGCGCCGCCGCCGCCTCCTCCTCCTCCTCCTCCTCTTCTCCTCGGCCTCCTGCTTTTTAAGAACCCCTCGCTGCTCGTTTCTCATTCGCACTTTCTTTTAGACGAGGAGAAAATGTGAAGAAGTCATTTGTTCTGCAGAGCAGCCCTGCGCTCCCTCCTCCCTCCACTCCGTGCACTGATTGAGTAACTCTCAAGGCCGCCCCCCCACCACCACCACCACCACCGTATCACTCTGGGCTTGGATTTCGCTCCCCATTAGTTTGCGCCGTGTTTGTGAAGTGGGCTTGGCAACTTTGCTTTCCGAGGGGAAACATGATCCGCCGTGCTCTTCTTTCTTTCACGTCGGTGATTCTCCTGCTAAGCCTCTGACCCACGCTGCCCACGCTGGGGGGTGGGGGGTCAGGAGGAGCGCTGCAGACTGAAGTAAATAAGCGTCTAGACTAGACTTTTAAACAGATGTGCCTTTTTGAAAGGCTAAAGTAACGCCGGTCTGTAGCGGAGGACGGCTGAGCGATGTGCAATTATCTCGCTCTGCTATTATTCCGCAGACCTTTTGACTCGGTTGCAAAAAATTGGCGAATGCGGGACTGAACGAGGGAGCGAAAATGGCAAATGAATTAGTGGGTGACCGTTAAATACCAAGATTGAACCATTCTGTGATTTATTTAAATGGATGTTTTTTTTCTAGTTTGTTTTTTTTGGCAGAACCTCGCGGCAGAAGTGTTTGCATAAGTGTTAGGATGCTAAACAGACCTTTTTTTCTGGGTACTAATTGGACAGTGCCCTGCGATGAACTGGCGACTTGTCCAGGGTGTACCCTGCCTTCGCCCTAAGACAGCTGGGATAGGCTCCAGCAGACCCCCGTGACCCTGAACAGGAATAAGCGGGTATAGAAGATGAATGAATGAATGAATAATTGGACAGTTATTTTTAATTTGAATTAGGGATGCAAATGATCGATTAATTCATTAATGGTCAGTTGATTGACCTTATCGATCGATTAACGATTAATTGATAAGCAGCAATTTTTTCCAGAGAACTTTAATTTCACAATGAAAAATGTGTAAGGAACACATTTAACCCTTAAATCCACTGCACTGTTACAATGATATTAACTACCCATGTAAAGAATGTTCAATTAATTACGACTAATTTAATTGAATCGATTAAATTCTTAATCGACAATTAATCGATAATCGATTAAGTGTTAACATCTCTAATTTGAATGTCGTCCTCTTCATCAGGCTGGGTGTTCAAGACACTTGCATCTGTAAATAATGAAGAATCAGCCTACATGTTGATCTAGATTATTTCAGATACCGGTACACATATTTGTATATACCAATTTGATATGAAAATCTGCCTGTTTTTTCCCTCCCTTTCTTCCTGTGTTGGCCAGTTGCTGAGACTGCATGCAAATATTTGTTGTCTGATGCAGAAACCTGAAGCACTCAAGGATCTGGGGGTGTACGTGTTGTTGTTTTTTCTTTCTTGAAGGTTAATGCAATTTGTGATGTTCCAAATGAATCATTCCAGGTAGTTTGTTCTTCCTCTTACCTGCCAGAGCTGTGAATATCCCCCAGTTCTGGCCCTTTTGAGTTCATGACTTGTGCAACCAGCTGCTCTTCCTAAAGAGCTTTTCGCGCATCACACTTGTGATTGGCCGCAGGGTAAAAAGGAAGCGTAAAGGAAGTGGTTTGATGAAACGCAAACGTCAAAGGGCAATATTTATACCACGCAGCCAATCATTGAACAGGTTTTGGAGTTTATGGATCAAGCATTTTGCGACTCTGCCCGCTGAGTTTCTTTACTTTCTCCTCCTCCTCCTCCCAGGGATTCGTATGGGCAGCCTGGGCCTCTTCCTGCAGTGTGCTACCTCAACCTTCTTCTCCCTGATCATGAGGCGCCTGGTTTGCCGCTTCGGCTCGAGGAGGGTTTACGTGAGCAGCATGGTGAGCTTCACCGCCTCCACGTTGGTCATCTGCCTGTCCAAAAGCATCGTCCTGGTCACGGCCATGGCGGCGCTCACCGGCTACGCCTACGCCACGCTGCAGACTCTGCCCTATACGCTCACCTGCCACTATCACAAGGAGCAAGAGGTGAGTAGCAATCAAGCACCTTTTTTTTTTAAAAAAAACATCAAATTAGGTTACTTTTTTTGTAAATGGCAATTGTCAAATAACAACAAGGTAACAGTGACCCTTGTGACATCACAAAGGGCCGGTTTCCCGTGCTGTGTTGTTTTATCCCAGTAAAGGATGGAATAATATCTTGGGGTTTGTTGACAGGCTGAACAGAGGTGGGTGAACTTTTTGAATGGTGGTGGTGGGCCACGATGGTTCTAGAAATTGACAGAGGGGCCGGAGCAGCAGCAGCAGATGGATGGAGTGTTTTGGAGGAAAAAATATATCATGAGATATGTAGAAAGCATGTGCTTTAATGTCAATTGAAAATGAAGAAAATCATCACAACAAAATGTATTTAGGTCTTTATTGACTTGACTCTTTAAAGATTGAAAAAATATGTAAGGAACACATTATTTAACCCTTAAATAATGGTCCAATGTGACCCATTTTTACATTAGAGAACAGTAAAAACACCCTTAACATTTATCCTCTGACTTTAAGTTGACTTCCAATGGGTCTAAATTCAACTTTTTTTTAATTTATGTTGTTTAAAAGTAACTTGTTCTAGGTATATTATGACCATCACAGTATCCACAGGTGAATTGCTCTATCCTGCTACTACACTGTTATGATATTAACTACGTAAAAAAAAAAAAAAATTCAATTAATCGCGACTACTTTAATTTAATCGATTAAATTCTTAATCGACAATTAATCGATTAATTGCTCGCATCTCTGATATTAACCTTTTGATAACGTTTCAAGCAGTGTGCTGTGAAAGGTCTAAATATGAACATGAGCCTTTTCTTGTCGTCTCAGGTCTACATGCCAAAAAAGAAAACCCAAAGCGTCCACAAAAACGGCATTTTGTCCAAGCGTGACACGGTGTACGTCACGCCGGCGGAGAAGGACGGCGGACTGAGTCCTCCGTACGGCAGTGACTTCTACAGCCAGGACGGATACGGGCTGTACGCCGCTCCGCACGGCCAGAACGGCTCGACCCGCGGCCCCGGCGAGGCCGAGGAGGCCGAGCAGGAGTCGGAGGGCGGGCGCGGCGTGGGCTTGGACATCGCCATCCTGGACAGCACCTTCCTCCTCTCTCAGGTTTTCCCCACCCTCTTCATGGGCACCATCGTGCAGTTCGCCCAGTCCGTCACCGCCTACATGGCCTCCTCGGCCATCTTCGGCGCCATCGCCATCTACCTGGCCGGCCAGATCATCTGCGAACAGAAAGACCTGAAGAGCTGAGACGGCGGCTGCAGAGAGACGCGGGGGCGAAGAATAATCATTCTTTTTTTTTTTTTCCGGGTCGGGGGGGGGAAGAGTCCTCGGGTGGGACTCGACGATGCACTACTGTTTCTGAAATGCCTTGTGCTTGTAACGCGCGCGTGTATTTTTTTTCGTTGTTTTTGTCGTTTTTCTTTTCTTCCTCCCTCAGTAAAGGTGCATTTCAGACATTAGAGGAGGGCTTTGTTTTCTTTTCCGCCTGGAGAATCGACACACGCTCTCTGCCCAGGTCAGACGTTGAACTCTCTGTCAGTGCCAATGAAATTGTGTAGCAGTTGCCATAGCTCGTCATCGCCACATCAGTTTGGTCCATTATCGTTATCCTCAGGTACCACAAGCAGAACTGTAGAACACATCAACCTCACATACATACCTGCTGGTTTTTGCATCTTTGTTTATTTATGTGGGCTTTTCCATGAGCTGTTTTTTTTTTTTTTTTTTTTTCCCCTAATAAGGATTCTGAACAGATTTGTTTTTTTTACGCTTTTCTGGTCTTTTGCTGTGACGCCGAGTGTCGTCTTTACAGCAGCAAAATAGCAGGGCTAATGCATTGTTGTAACTGTTTTGAAAATCCATTTCAAAAGCAGTGTGTCAACACTGAAGGGAATACTCTGCAGATTTGGTGAAATCTGCACTCAAACAAAATCAAGCGTTGCGTGTGACAGATTTTAAAGGAAAAGTCAAATGCTGCACATTTGACTGTGTTTCCCTTCAAGAGTTCAGCATCCAATCAGTGCTGGGTCCCTCATTTAGAGACTCAGTTTTCATCTGGCCTAGATCTGCTAAGCACACCTAACTTTCAAACTACAGTAGTTTTTCTTTAGGAATTTAAATCCTCTCTTAAGATGATGCCGATGCCATCACTATTGCTGCGTTCACACTGCCAGCCAAAATCCGATTTTTATCCCATCCAGATTGAAACCGGATTGGCTCTTTTGTAGTCTGAACAGTCACAAATCACATGGAATCCGATTTTTTGGAAAACGGATTGAAACCACTTTCCGGAGGTAGTTTCAAATGGCATTTGGACAGATGCGTCTCAGTGTGAACAGCTCCAAACACACTGATGGGTTTTGACTTTCCGTGACGTCACTCTACGCGACGCAAGACCCGGTGCGCCGGCGGAGCCGTCACGTCATGGAGCAGACGGAAGAAGTAGAAAACCGCAGTCCCTGGACAGAGGAGGAAACTCATTGGCTCATCAGGCTGTGGGCAGATACTGTAGCTCCATTCAAGCCAAGCTCCAGGGCATGTATGGCAACAAGTGCCGCTGTCGCAGTTATATGACATCACACACGACAGGCGCTGGACGACGCCTCCGCTCCGACGTCGTTGCTACAGCAACCTGTCAGATGGGTCAATAATGTGGCCCAGTGTGAACGGAGCCAGAGCCCATTTGGACACTTGCTAAAACAGTGTGGACAGTCAGCCCTAAAAAATCAGATTTGAGGAGGAATCTGATTTGAATCCGATTCGCCTGCAGTCTGAACGCAGCCTGTGTAGAAGACATGACGGCACTGCAGTTATTGTTGAAGAACCACTCTCTCCTAGCATTATCACCTCTGATTTTTCATCTTCGGGCTATTTCCACCCCGTTAATTAATGAACTGTTTATTGACTTCACACGTCACTGTGTACATTCCTTTGGGAATGCCCTGATGCTGCCTGTCGAGGTGAGCTCATCAACCGCGGTAGTTCCCAAAAACGAGCATCTGACTGGAAGTGCAACCGACAACCTCTGCCCAGATAATCAAACGTAGTCCACGTCCAACTGTGTTTTTTTCCGATCCGGACGGTCATCTCAGGTTAGCCCCCTGTTTTCAGCAGTCCATTCTGTCCTCGTGCCACTTGGCGATTGCGTTCCCTGTGCTGCCAAAACCTTCATATATGTTACTGAGGGACAATCTAGGACGTCCAGATGGGCGCATTATGTAATGCAAACATATAGAGTGATACCCGATTTAAAAAATAATAATAATAATTAAAAAAAAAATGTTCTTGGCACCCATTCCTGAAAGACCAAAAAAGGAAGGCGGTAAATAAAAATATTTGGTTACTGAAAAACAAGGCACTGTGTAACAGCAGGCGGAAGGAAAGCCTCTGTGTGTTTGCGTGTGTGAGTTGTTGCGCTGGTGAGAAAGTCTGAGTAATGTATAATTTAGAGGCTGATTCAAAGAACCCTTATTATGCTGTATGTTACATTGTACGGTGGCCTTAGACAGGGTTTCTGAAACATGTCCACGTAAACTTGTCTTTCTTCCTTTTCCTTTTTTTTTTTGAAATCACTGTGGGAGATCACTTAAGCATTTTTCTCTGGCTGCTGAATTGGATTTTGCAGTTACGAATGGTGTGCGTGATTGCTTCATCATGCTAAGGCTGCTGAAAGGCAAACAGCCACAGGGTTACCCTTCTTCCTCCGAAATGCACAGGAAAATATTGTTTCGCAAATGTCGGAAAAAAAAAGTTTTACAAGTGCCTGTAGATTTTTTTCAGATGTTTTTTGTACATATGTATTTATTAATTCTTTTCTTACAGTATAGCATGTATTAAGCTATTGGCATCTTTAATAGGTGCAGGGGTGAAGGCTGTTTCTGTGAAATTTTTTTTAAATTATTTGTATAAATGTGGTATGAAAACATCCTCAAAGCTATAATTTATTACTATAATTATTATTATAATTATTTTTTACCATGACCCACTTCAGCTTTGGTTACATTACAGCACTGACAGCAGTTGGTAAAAAGGATACTGATAATCATTTATTTGTTCATGTGTCCATTCTTCATGTGTCAGTGGGGGAAACTATTCCTGTCACACTTTCAAAGCTTTGTGGAGTTTTATTTTTTGTCTGTAAAAAAAAAAAAAAAAAAACAAAAATCATCAATGCTTTTTATCTGGGTCTTATATAACCACTTATTAGTAGAGAGCTTTTATTGTTTAATTTAAGAGCAAAGCGCTGCACAAATCACTCCATGTGCGGCTCGCTGTCACTCTCAGCCAAATGTCCTGTTCAATGTCAGATGAAGTGCCAATGGTCTGGTTACGTCGAGGCCAAAAATTGCGCCCTGGTTTCGTTAATCAGGGTCACTGTTTATTTGTTTTTGTTCTTTTCTTTTTTTTTCCTCTGTCACATTTACTTTGGCTTCTGATCATAAAGGCAACCAGGAATCGCTTCAGGTTGGCTTTGTCTGTCCTTCCATCCCTCAGATTGTGTAATATGCAGTTACCAAATTGATTTTTTTCAACAAAATAAAAGAACTGCAATATTGATGACGTGCCGTCACGTTGTGATTCAAGAAGAAAACATTCCGCTTCTCCTCAAAACGCGGCAATAATTATTTTGTCTTCCAACCTACTGGTTGGACTGCGGTTGGTTTTGATTTTCGCGGTCCTGTCTCCGTCACAGTCGCCCGGCGTGTTGAAAACGTGGAAATGTCTCCACCATGTGGACGCCGTGGCGAGCTGCAACTGCACAGGCCTCGCTGGGCGCGCTGCCGCTCGTGGTATTATCTGTCACATGGAAGGGAGGGGGGCTGCTGCTGCTGCTGCGGTGGTGGAATGGCATGCCGGCAATGTGTGCCATTTCATGACGGGCCTCTCCTCGGGTTTTGCCTCGCGCTTGTCTCCAGTGCACCATGGGTAAAATGCACGGGTTTTAAAGGTGCGTGCGCCCCCTCCAAAATGCGATACCATCATTTTAAATGCCAACGGGGCCTCTGTGACCCGGCAGCGGGTGTGTGTATGTACAGCAGCACTGTGTCTTGCTCAAGGACACAGTCAGCAGGCCGGATGCTGGATGGACCCCTTTATCTTGGGGGGTGGTCGGTGGTACCCTGACTGTCTGCTCCAAGTGATGAGCTCATTATTATTTTATAGATGGGGAATATTTTTATTTATCTATCTATCTATCGATATATATCTATCTAATAATAAATAATACGTTTTTATTAAAAGGCGCCGTTCAGGACACTCAAGGTCACCATACAGAAAAATAAAAGCACAGTAACATTTAAAAGGACAAGAGACACTCAAACACTATGAGAGAGTTAAAATCTAGAATCCTCCTGCAAAACAAACGCAATTAAAGCAAATAGGCCTGTTTAAAGAGGTGGAGCCCCTCTGGAGCCCATGGTGGACAGACAGGATGGGGAGCACCGCCAGAGTGATGGATGAAGCCGACCTGAGAGTCCCGGTGGGGGGGTGTAGGTGTGGAGGAGGTCGGAGGAGGAGGTGCAGAGTGGCGAGATCATAGATGGCTTTGAATATAGAGCGGGATTTTAGAGTTAATGCGGAAATGTATTGGGAGCCAGTATTTATTGATTTATTCATTCATTCATTTAATCACATATGCTAGCAAGGTGCCAGCGGAGAGAGAGAGAGAGAGAGAGAGAGAGAGAGAGAGAGACCCTGGCTGTCATTGCTCTCCGGTGACAAGTGGGCCTGTTTTTACACCTTCATTCTAAATAAGGAAGCGGCCTGACAGACATATGACCACCAGGCGGCCCAATTTGGGAGCAGGCCGGCTGCCCCCATGGCGCACTAGCAGCAGCAGTGACGGAGGACCGTTTGTCCCCCCTCTCAACTCTCCACGGACCGGGCTATTTATTATTTATTTGTATATTATATTATTTATTTAGTTATTTATCCATCCATCCATCCATCCATCCTCCGCCCTCTTCCCCACTGTCAAGCGCACCTCTATTGGCATTGTCCCCTGACAGTGAAGTCAGCATGATGTCATCAGGGGATGCGGGGCTCCATCCCCAAAAAACTCTTTTGCGACCGAGAAGAGAGAGAGAGAGAGAGAGAGAGAGAGAGAGGAAGGGAAGGAGCGGGAGCGTGTGTTTGAGAGAGAGAGAGGAGAGGGAGAGTGAGGGGGGGGGGGGGTGTAGGGTGGGGTGGTGGGGGGGCAGCGGAGGAGCTGCAAAACATGGTAATCAACCGCCGCCGCCGCCACCAACACCACCACCACCACCACCACCACCACCACCATCACCTCCGGCTCCGCCGCGCGCTCGCCCGTCTCCGCTCCCCCTGACTTGCGCGCCGCCGTCCCGGGGCTACTTGCGTTTCATGCCCAAAGCACCCGGCGATCCGCGGCGCTCCTCCAGAAATAACCCTCAGCCGGCATGCCGAAGCAAGCACAACAAGGGGAGCGGTATTTTTAGGCTCATTAATTTTGACCACGTGGGCCGAAGGTAAACCCGGATGGCCGTGGCGCAGAGGCTCCTCGTCAGTATGTCCTGCGAGGCCGGCACGCCGCACTGCTGGACGCTGAGCGCGGCGCTCCTGCTGGGCTTCCTGCTGGGCATCGTGTCGGCGTACCCGCTGCCGAGCGGCGGAGGCGGCGGCGGGCGGCGGCAGGAGCAACGCGACGCTGCTGCTGGAGAGGCGCTGGGAGACGCTCTTCTCGCGCTCGGTGCTGGGGGTCTCCGCCGGCGAGAAGCCCGAGCAGAGCTGGGAGAGCGACTACCTGCTGGGGATCAAGAGGGTGCGGAGGCTCTACTGCAACGTGGGCATCGGGTTTCACCTTCAGGTCCTCCCCGACGGCAGGATCAGCGGCGCGCATCACGAGAACCAGTACAGTGAGTCGAACCCTCCCGTCCCGTCCCGTCCGTCCGTCCGTCCGTCCGTCCACCGACCTACCGATGCGATGCGATAGACAGACATAAAAAAGAAAAAAGAAAAAAGAAAAAAAAGGAAGAGGGGCAGAGTCATTCAGCAGAAATGTGTGATGAGCGAGCTAGGCTACCTCCCCCTCCTCATCCTCCCCCTCTTAACCCCCCCCCACCTCCTCGCGCTGATGATTTGCATGATCATATGTCATCCGAGCCTGTTGGCGGTGGCGATTGATTTGAATGGAGGCAAATCTATTAGAAAAATAATGAGAAGAATAAGGAGAAAATCATCATGTGTGAGGACCCATCAGGGCTGAACACCGCACCCGCACCCCCTCCTCCTCCTCCTCCTCCTCCGCGTGGGCTCAACCATGACATGAATGTATGGACGCTTTTAGACTCAACTTATTTTTACGCAGCAGCAGCAGCGAACCCCCCCGCCCCCATGCACCCCCTCTTCCATCTTGCGAGGGCGGCCCGCGGACCAATAAACGGCCGCGTCCGTGCAATTGATTTTGATTGCTGCAATTATTGCAAATCCAGCACGGGGCCGCTTTAATTGATTGGGCGCTGGGAATGCGAGTGTGTGTGTGCGTGTGCGTGTGCGTGTGCGTGTGCGTGGGGTGGGGTGGGGTGGGTGAAAGGATGTAGAACAAAGGCTCGGCGGCGCTGCGCAGCATCCTGCAAGGTTACACCCATAAGGCGCAGGGAGAGAGAGAGAGAGTGAGAGAGAAAGAGAGAGAGTGCACAATGCCACGCACGGTCACATCAGCAGAATCACACTGCGCCAGTCAGGACGAGCCCCCCTGTCAGCTGTTTTGTATTATTTATTTATTTATTTATTTATTTATTTATTTATTTATTTAATTTATTTAAAAAAAAAAAAAAAAAAAATCCTCCCTGATGATGATGACGATGATGATGTGTCCCCTCCTCCTCCTCCTCCTCCTCCTCCAGGTCTGATCGAGATCTCCACGGTGGAGCGAGGGGTGGTGAGCCTGTACGGAGTGACGAGTGAGCTGTTTGTCGCAATGAACAGCCGCGGGAGGTTGTACGGAACGGTAGGTGACGCGCACGCCGACTTCCATCCTCCTCCATTGTCCGGCCCTCCGGTCACTTCTTCTTATAAGCGGCGGGGGAGAGGGGGGCCCCTCCCGCCGCCCCGCCCTCCCCCTGGGAAGAAACAAACAAACAAACAAACAAAAAACAGAGGGAGCGCGCGCACCGCGCAGGGCCGCGATCAGATTTCGAGATGGGAGTCCTGCACCCCCCCTTTCCCCCCGCCCCTTCCTCCCCCATCATTGCGAAATCCATTTATTTTCATTTCTCCTGGAATCCGTAAAGCGCTAATTTTAACTCGACGGCTTTTGCTTTTGCGAGGAGCGGAATAAAATGACGAGGCGAACAGATGCTGCTGGTGGTGGTGGGGGTTCGGGGTGCCACGAGCTCGGATGCAGTCACGCGCGTGTGCGTGTGAGGGAAACCCCCCCCCCCCTCTGCCTTCCTCCACCCCTACCCCCAACCCTGACGCACAACAGCGCCGGAAATCGATTTTTTTTCTCTCTCTCTCTCTCTCTCCCCCCCCCCTCACACCTCCCCCTCAAAGCTCTTACTCAGCGCATCTCTGGGGGACGACTGAGGCGTCTCACCACCAGCCCGGCTGACACGAGCTCTCACACCAAATGGCACCTGGTGTGTTTCTGTTTATTTTATTTTATTGAAGAGCAGCGTTGGTTGTTGGGATTGCTCCACAACAGTAATCCAACTGCTGATTACTCCTTACAAAGTAATCTGATTATTTCTTTGATTACTTTGTTTCATAAGTAATCAATTACTAATTACTTTAGTTAAAAAAAAAAAGAAGATAAAGTGACAGTTGCTCAGTGCCTTGGACCGAACTTTATAAAGTGAAAACATTGCAATAGCAAATGTTGCCTCTGTCCTCTTAACGTGAATGGATGTTTGCTCTCTGAACACAAACTGCGCATTTCACATTACACGTTATTAAAAAAAAGTAGTTTAATTACAGTAGTGGATTACTTGGTAATAGATTACCCACCAACACTGTTGAAGAGTCACACAATGCAACGCAGGACAAGTTGTTGTGTTGTTGGATTTCCTATAGTTCCAGTTTATGTCGAACAGTAGCAGGCATGGGCAAACTATGGCCCAGGGGCCACATGCGGCCTTTAAGCTTTTTAATCTGGACATAATATTAACAGTAAGTTAGTCATAAAATAGCTGTATTTCATCCATTTTTTCCAGCGTTTTAAGAGTCATTTCAATAAAGAGCCAAATACCGTGGGGCCTTAAAGACACATTTTGTTTTAGCGCTTTTGTTCATTTCCAACAGACATTACAGCACATGTTTGCTACACATCCCAGGATACATTTTTCTCCTCCTATGAGTCGCTGAAGCTGAGCTCGTTGTGTTCCAGAGACGGCTCACATGCAGCGGGGTTAAAGTTAGAATGAATGAAAGGTTAGTCCTTCTTCACTGGGTCACTGTGTTTATGTTTTTCTGCCCCCTCGGCAACAAGGACCTTATCACCTCCAGGAACCGCCACTCAATTTAGACCTCGCGACTTCATTTGTAGCAGCTAAGTTTGTTGATTTAAAACAAACAAACAAAAACAAATCCACGCACACAACCAGGCCGGGCTCAAATGTGAGAGGAAAATATTAGAGGCACTGACGCCACATGGTTGTGGGGACACGCAGCGGGTGTTGAGCCGAGGCCCCGCTGACTGACATATGGCCACCGCTCGGCTTGTTGTGGCCGACGCGCTTGACAGGCCGACTGCCAGTCGCTTGTCCGGTCGTGAGTGATGAAGCGTTAGCCTGCGAGCCCGGCGAGGATCCGATAAGAGATTGAATTAGGCCGTTGTGCCTCCCGTGGGAGCGTTTGCTCCACTCATTTGCTCGCCGCGGCGTCAGCTCAGCCTGACAGGGGGGCCTTCGCGGTGCACACGCGAGGAAAGGCAAATATTCCGAGCGTGGAGGCGATTTGGAAACCCGTGAGGAGTGGCGGCTCAGCTGAAGGATTACTGCTGTTGTCCATTTTCAAGCTTTGAATGGAATTGGTCAGAAAATGCAGTTCTTTTAATTTGAAAGTCAGAATGTGAGCTTTGGAATTCTAGTTGAGAGTTGGTTTTTCTCTGTGTCTGGCTGGGAGAACAACTGAGTTTTCTTTTGTAGAAACAAAATGGGACAAACGCTTTTGACTTTTGCTCCACTCAGAGGTAAAAAACAAAGGACATTTGAAGATGCTTCTCTGACAGCCGCTGCTGGGAGCCAAGTGTTTCAAGCTAAGCTTAAGCTAAAGCTGCTGGAATCAGTTGTGCTGTTTCATGTCATGAAAATGAAATGTGTGTCGCTGCCTGGCAGCAGCACTGTTAAACAATCACACAAGCGAAAGTCCGCCATGACAAATGTGATTCTGATCTCTCACGTGCAAGCCTGAAAATAGATTTTTCTAGAAGCTGACAGATTCAGTTAGGCTCAGTCTTTATTAATCGGTGTATCCGTGCCAAAATAAAGGCCTTTTCATTTTCTATATACAACAGAGTTGCCTTGGGTTTTTCAGTTCCTCATCCGGCACTTCACTTGTACACTCCCGATTTTATGTGCATAGACTTAACTGAATCTGTCAGCTTCTGTGAACGCACCCCAACCAAAGAGCACCTGTTTTTTTTGACTAACTTTATTTAAAGGACGCAAGCAGCGCTCGTCCTTCTTTTTTCTTTCCTTCATTCAATGGAATTCTTAGTGTTTTCCAGTCTTACCTTTGTTAGCCATCTGTGCTAAGCAAACTACCTCCTCAAAGCCTTCCAGTTGATTTTCAGCCACGACAAAGCGCTAATTCAACACTCTGGTTCTGTTTGGTTGACTCGAACGGAACATCCCTTGTGAGAAATTCTGCGTTGTTTTTTTTTTTTTTTTTTGCACATTCTGCAGATGATTTAGCTCACGGTCTGCAGGCTCGCAGCGATGCCTATTTTTAACAAAGCCAACGCACCTTTCCGAGAGCACGCGGCGCTGCTGGCAAGCGGCACAAAGACAAACTCCAAAAAAAAAAAGTGAATTCACCCCCCCGCCCCCCGCCCCATCCCGTGCGGCATGTGTGTGAAGTCTAAATTTAGCCCCGTATTGCGGTTGCTCACAATCTTGTCGTCACTGCTTCACCAATCGCGTCCCAGGACACTAAAACTCACTTCTTTTTTTCCTTTCTCTCTCTCTCTCTCCCCCCCCCCCCCACCCCACCCCACCCCCTTCCAGACAGTCTTCCACGACGAGTGCAAGTTCAGGGAGAGCCTGCTCCCCAACAACTACAACGCCTACGAGTCCATGGCGCACCGGGGCTCCTACATCGCGCTCAGCAAGCACGGCCGCGTCAAGAGGGGCAACCGGGCCACCACTGCCATGACTGTCACGCACTTCCTGCCCAGAATATGACGAGCGCCCCCCCCCCATAAAAAAACAACAACAACAAAAAAAAAAAAACTGGCAATAAGGAACTGATTTGCACATGTGGATTATTTCCCCGGGTAACATAGATACCGTATAACGTACGTACAAACGCTAGGAAAAAAAAAAAAGAGACTGAAAAATGGACTGAAAAAGAAGAAAGAAACACAGCTATATCTGATAGTATTTATTCAAACTTTATATGTATATTTGGGTAGCTCACTTTGTATTAGAGATGATGGGAACGCCATTCTTTGCTGCTTTTACGATTTTTTTTCTTCCATCATTTTGTGACATGACGAGAGAGAGAGAGAGAGAGAGAGAGAGAGAGAGGGAGGGAGAGAGAGGAGGAGGAGCGGCGCCGACTGCTCCCCGTCCCGACTCCCCCCTCCAGCGGATGCTCGCTGCCGCCGAGTTCTCTCCTTTTTTTGGCGATCGAAATGGATACGTGATTACCTCAAAGCACCATTTCCCCCCCCCAGGAGAAGAAGCGGGAGGAAGGAGAACGAGAGGGAGAGGAAGACGAGAAAAAAAAAAGAGGAATGCGTGCATGAAATTTCTACAGAGGAATGCCTGCCTCCTCCTGAGAGGATATTTTTTGTCGTCGTCGTTTGTCGCGCTGCTCTTGGACTTGGACGATTGCCGCCTCCCCCCCCCTTGCTGGATTGCCTCTGTCACAACAAGAGCACTTGCAAAACATGGCGCCAGTTTCCCCCCCCCCCGTCCCTTTCTTTTCTTTTTTGATCTTGCTTCGTCACGAGGTGGCCGGCGGTGCCTCGAATACCTACCCAACCCCCACCCTCCCAAAGGAAAAAAACAAAAAAACAAGCTAGCATGCGAGAAATGTGGTGCTCGAGTCAGAAATAGGAACGAAACGCAAGTCATCACTCTCTTGGACGTGGAGGGAGGGAGGGAGGGAGGTGGGGGATGGTGGTGGGGGGGAGGGGCCTTTAGCCCAATTCCTAGAGGGCCAGAAGAGCCTCCACTTTATTTTCCCTCCATAATTACTTCAATTAAGTAATTGAGACTCTGTGCGGCGCCTCCTGTTAATTTGGAAAGCTGGATATAGAAGCAGAATCTGAGACCGACCCCCCCTGAAATAACGTCTGAGGAAACTTTGACAATCCCGGAGGGCTCACTGTCACACATGTTGTAGCCCCCCCTTATCCCCACCCCCAATCGTCCGTGCGTGTGTGTGTGTGTGTGCGTGGGCATGCAGTAATTTAAGTGCAAATGTGGAATCGCTTTATTTATTTAAACACTGTTGTCTCTCCTCTCTGTTTGAATCCCGGCGTGGACGACCAGGGGAGCGAAGCTAATGCTAGGAGTTGTTGGGGGGGGTGCGGGTGCGGGTTGTTAATGTGTGTCGCATCTGATGTGTAGCCTCGTTTGTGTTCCGTCGACTCACTTCACCGAAATTTGCATTCGGGAGCGTTTGTGTGTTTTGGAGCGACGCGTTGGGCCTCCGCACCTGTTTTAATATTTTGGCACTTAAAAGTTCAGGCGTTTATGCCGAAAGTTGCAAAGGTTTTTTTATTTTTTTTATTTTATATTTTATTATTTTTTTCCTTTGTAAATATCTTTGTGGTCTGCTGCAGTCTCCGCTTTAAAGCCGGAATTTCATCTGGCTTGTTGAAAAACGGGAGGTGCTTCAGCGAGTTGTGTTGTTGTTGTTGTTGTTGTTGTTTTTTGAGTGGGTGAGGTGATGGTGGGGGTGGGGGGGAGGTCATACTTCAGGTAACTTTCTTTCTGTCCGAGCAGATCTACTGATGCATTGCGTAGGTTCGTTCCCGCGGCTGCAGCAAAGATGAGGCGTTGAAGGAAAAAAAAAAAGAATCGCGAACCAAAGGGTCGTTCAGGCTTTGTGCGTGCAGCAGACCATACTTGAATTCAACAGCTGCTGCCGCTCCTCGTGTCACGTTGCTCTTATTATTTCTTTCTTTCTGGTTCGGGTTGAGGTGAGGCCGGGGGCGGCCAAAGCTGAAGGCGGCCGTGACGTCCGGAGGAATGAAACGGGACTCTGTTGTTGGTTTAAGTCGGCGAGAGGCGACGGCGGAGGATGGAATACCTGAGCGTCGGAGCCGCCCGGTCTGCTGACGTCAGGGATTCCTGCCCCCCCCCGCTCGCCATTTTTGCACCCCAAGGTCGGCGCTGGGGAGGGGAGGGGAAGAGAGGGGCGTGGCGGGGCGCAGCGGTCGGCTGTCCGTGCTCGGCGTGACTGATGTCGGTGGCTTCCCGACTCATCTGCGTGACTCCCGAGCCTGCCGCGCACCTGCAAAAACAAAAACCGCCGACGGCCGCCTCTCTCGTCCTTCTAAAGCAGCAGGAGTCTGCAGCACTGCTGACGAGCAGGAGTGGAATCCTACTCATGTTCCGGTCTTCAAGTGTCGGCGGTCAGGCCCCATTCACCGCCGTGTTTCACCTTCCGCCCCATTTTCACTGTAACGCACTGACAGAAATGTCTGTGAGGCGGCGGGTTCACGTGCCCCTTTAAGCTCCGGCCCGCGCTGTAGCAGCAGGGATGAATGTGCAGCAGAATGTGTGTGTGTGTGTGTGTGTGTGTGTGTGTGTGTGTGTGTGTGTGTGTGTGTGTGTGCTTGTCGCTGTCATGTTCCGTTTTCTGCCAAAGTCGCTGCAGAGACGGTATCGCATCCATTCACCGTGAGTCAGGAATATCGGGGCTGGTCCGACTGCAGATGCACGGCACGCTGCAGCGCAGGAGACGTTAAGAGGAGGCGACCCAGAGGGAGAAAGCGCTGACTGCGGAGTGAGCTGGTGGCTTTGTAGCAGAAACAAAACAAAACAAATAAATAAATAAATGAAGAAAACCAAAACTAAGAACAGCCACTTGAGAGAAACAATCTAATGCTTCCAGGGAAAAAAAAAAGAACAAGGAAAACTTGAGGAACTGAATACTGTGATCCAAGAGAGCGACCGAGTCACAGTGACGTGCGGATTCATGATCACCGAACAACTGGTTATGGAACTGGTTGGTTGGAGAGGTTTATTGTAGACAGAAATGGTGCAAATTTACTGAGTGCAATTTACAGAGGAGTTTTTTTTTTTTTTTTTTTTTTTTGCTGTGTTTTCTTTAGCAGACAGGAAAGGAAAAAAGGTACTTTTGTATGTTTGCTTTTTTTTTTTTTTTTGGTTGTTGGCAATGTTGCGTTAATTTATTTTGATCTGTTTTCAGAGGACACTGTTAGTTAGCACAAAATGAGACAACTTGAATGGAGAACGGTCAGCTGGCTGCTTGGGTTTGTGAGGGACATTGATGGGTTGGAGATGTTTTTGCATTGGTGCCATTCGGAGAACTTGAAGATTGAACATGAGATTTTAAAGGTCCCATGTTATGCCAAATTTTTTCACGTCCAGACTCCCACGACGAGGAAAAAAAACAAACAAAAAAACTCCTTAGGTCCAGAAAATTGCTTTAGCTTCCTGTTAAAACTGAAGTTTCCGCATGTTTGGAAACAGTGGAGAAGAAGAAGTCAACGACGGGCTTCTTCTCATGTAACTCATGCAACTCATGTCGCCAGAGCGACTTTTGCTCATAACACGGGACCTTTGAAACAAAAATGTTTTTCCGACGCGAGTTCAACGACTCTTGCATGAAGCTGCGATGAGGCCCGCGAGGTCGTACAATTAAGCAGCAGCAGCAGAGAAAAAAAAAAAAAAAAAAAAAAAAAATCCTAAAGAGGAAGAAGCATATCAATTTTTTATCATCACCCCTTCCCCATTCTTATGCAGATGGAGTTCTGAACGGACCGATGTGTGGGTTCCATCCTTTGATTAAACCGCCCACTGATGGCTTTTTGCCCTTTTTGTTCGTCACACCTGCTTGGCTGGTTTGGAAATGTGTTGGTTCACAGGGAACTGGAGGTCTGCGGGAGAATGTGGGATCAGACTCGTGTGTGTGTGTGTGTGTGCGCGTGAGTGTGTGAGCGTGTGTGTGTCCCTGTGTGCTGGCAGCCTTTGTGTTTCTCTCTCAGTTTTATATTCCTGCACTGAGGGGAGAGAGTGCTTCCTCTGAGTCCCCCTCCTCTTTTTTAACATATACCTCACCTTCTGCCTTAGTTCCGATTATTGAAATGATTGTAAATTAGTTTGAAACAACAGACTTCTCCAATCATTTGTTTCTGAAAAAAATATGATGACGAGTAAGTGAAATACTATATTACAAATGGTTTTCCTTTTATTTTTGTACGTAAGTGCTGTGCACAGCAGTCAACTGTATTCCTGAGATGATAATAAAAGACGTTTTATAAAAGCTTTTTTTTATTTTTATTTTTCATATATTAATATATTTCGTGACTGAATGCCTGAGAGGCCCGGGTGGTTGCCTCTCCCTGTCGTCATCCCTCTTGCAGCGGATGACGCAAATTTGCTCTGGGATCGGCGCATGCCGGTGGAAAAGCTTGACGCGAGTCACGCTGGCTGTCAATGAGTTTATAAAGTGCGGTATGCGGCGCCCTCATGTGGCGAAGCCTAAAAAACGCAGTGGAAAGGAACCGACGGATGTGAAAGTGACGGCGGATGAAAGTGAAATGAAAGTGAAACGGGGGAAAGTGCAAAATGCAGAGTTTTCAGTGGTTATATATTTTTCTTAAATTGATTTTATGTTACTGAGATCCTGCAGGTTAACTATGCCGCAAAACAAAAACGCCCAATCAGATCGATACAGTTGATATAGGTTAGAATTGTATACACTTTTCTTAAATGATCTAGATTTCTTTTTCGTAGTTTGCAAAATACATATACAGTATAATTCTGCAAACAAGCAAATGTAAAAAAAATGCTGAAATTCCCTTAAAGTCGGTAAAATAATGAATAAATGTTTTCTGAAATTAGGCAAGAAGAAATTCAATTACTGCAGTGATAGTCTTGAAAAAAATAAAGTTGAGAACAGAGTAAGATCACAGTGAAATTTTCACTTTTTATGAATCAAAACTTTCTTCTTGAACAAAAACAAAATTACCATTTAAACCACCTTGTTTCCTCGTGAAAAAAGACACAAGCAGATGAAGTTTATTTTCGTGCCAGTTACAGCGGGCAGATCGTCTGCATTATTAGAACACTGTTACTAAGTTAATCATTCGCCGGATTCCTACCAAGCAAAAATAATTCAAACTAATAATAGTTTTGCCTTGTAACGAGTAAGAAATCTACATTAGTTAAAAAAAAAGGGAAAGCAAGCATTAAATTTAGCATCAATTTAAGCTTTGAATCAGATCTCCAAGCCTGACTCAAAATTGTGTTACAATAGAATAGTTTATTGATCCCAGATTGGCAAACTACAGTGTTGCAGCACTAAAAACAATACAAAAATAAACTATACAATAATTACCAGAAACACTGAAGTCAATCTTACCTCACTCGGTGTCCTCGTGCAGGACAGATGGTCCTCCATCCTCCTCCGCCGCCTGTCACGTCTCTCCTTTGGCCTCTGGAAACAAACAGGGTTCACATCCCTCGTGCCAGGATTGCACCTGCAAAATAAGCAGAAGAATAAACAATTCCTTCATTTCTGGTCTCGCTGAAATCCGCCGCGCAGGGGAAAAAAAAAAAAAAAAAAAAAATCCATTAGCGACCATCATAAAGTGTGACTTCACCGGTTGGAACCCGCGAGGAATTCCACCGGTGACACACTGAACCATGGAAAAAGCAGAGCGCGCCTATTTTGGTAAATGAGTTAGCCAGTTTATTGACCCTCTTGTTTAAATAGAGCCGCTGGACTTTCTCCTCCTCCAGTCGCTGCCCACACGCCAGACCGAACATTTGTGCGGCGGTCAGTAGTAACGAGAGCCCCCGGCGTCCCCGTTGATCATGCACGCGGCTCTCCTCTCGCTCCTGCTGACGGCTGCGCTGGTGTCCGTGCCGGGGGAGTGTGCAGTGGACGGGGAGCGGCGGCGGCAGCAGGGGAGGTTCGGCAGCCGCTTGGAGGGACCTGCTGCTGGTGCTGGTGCTGGTGCTGGTGCTGCTGCTGCTGGTGCTGCCGTGGGACGCTTTTACTTGGAGCGGAGTGGACCCCTGATGAGGAAAGGCATCCACCACGCGCACTCTCTGGGTGAGTCGGCATAATGTGAGAAGCTACCAGAGATTTTTTTCTGGTGAAAGATTTGTCCATTATTTTCTGATTGGTTTTGAGGTTTTCCAACGACAGACAGACAGACAGACAGACTGCCAGACAGACAGACATGACTCCTCCCAAAACCAAAAGATTGTGTTTTTGTCACCAGCTGTTGAATGGCATATTTATTAAAGAAGGACAAGGAAATTACTGCACTAGAAAATGTCAGTTTTGCACGTCGTCAGAGCCAATCGATCATCAGCTGATTTGAACACTTTGCCCAGTGTCAGTTGATCAGTTCAAGGACGACCACTGTCAGACTGACGTTTAACCTCTCTCTCTCTCTATTCCGTTCCAGTTGTTTTGCCATTGCGGTCCGCCGGGAGCGACGCGGCGCTGCTGTTCGACTTGAGGAGGAGATGGTTCCTCTGCATGGACCTGAGCGGAGAACTGTACAGCTCTGTGAGTGCGCCTCTGAGGGAAACCTCGCTTGAAATGCGTTGTGAGACTCGCGCGGGTTGAACAAAAGCTTGTCTTCTCCTCCACGGGACAGAGGCTGACGGACGAGGACGACTGTCTCTTCCGCCGCGCCTGGTCGGACGTGGCGAGGAAGCGCCAGGTGCTGTACTCTGTGGGCGGAGGGCGGCTGCTCAGGCTGAAGGCCGCACAGCGACGGGCTGCTCGGAGGAAGCCCGCTCAGACGTCCCGGACTGTTGCGGAGACCTTCTCGGGACCCTCGGCGGGGAGGAAGAGGAGGAGCCAGGAGGTCAACCCCTCCGACCCGCTGCGGTCCCAGTCGCATCCCTCACATCCCGTCAGGGAGCACAGGGTGGTGGAGCAGCCTGAGCAGGACCAGGCCGGCGCCGTGTCCAAGGAGACCATCACTTCCTGCGACGACCCGCTGAGGGTGCTGAGGCCCAATGCGCCGGGCAGCCCGGTCAAGACTAACATTGCAGACCGAGCAGAGCACGACTAAGATTCCGGAGCTGGGATTGAGAGAGGTGAAAGGTCACTGGGGAGGGGGGCGGGGGGGCGCAGGGGCCTCTCTTTGTTGTGTTTTCTGTTAAAAGTGTGCGACGGCGGGATGATACTGTACAGAGAAGCTGAGCCACTCCTGACAGTGGCTTTGGAGCGGAAGACTGAAGAATCGAACCTTCACATACGATCTCTGAGAAACTTTTGGCAACTTGCGACATGATCGCGCCGCAAGTTTGATCCAAAGTCCTGCTGTCCTTTAACCTCCCCAGTCAGTTAAAATTTAAACCTGGGGCCACATGTGGCAACCTTGGTTGTTTTGCGTATGTTCCATCTGGTCATCTCACAGTAATTAGGATTATTTATTTAGAAAGTAAATTAGTAAACAATAAGTAAAGTCAACGCCAATAAATGACTAAAAATATTTGTGGCCATCAGCAGCCATTGATAAACTGAACTTAATGATGTCAGGTGCCGGACACCACTAGTCAACAGCAATAATAAAACATATTTATTTATTGAAATGTTTTAAATGACTGTCTTTCGAGCCTTCTGTTGTATTATTTATATATTTCATACTGTGTCATTTCTGTTGTAAAATAAATGAATGCGACTGTTTTGTGGATTGTTTGTTTGTTTGTTTTTTTTTGCCCTCAAAGCCATTTCATAAAATGCACAAAACTTTTTGTGACCTCTCTGCTTGACTGACAGTGTGACTAATGCTCATACAGCTCAGACAGTTCAATAACCTTTAAATTAACTAATTGCCAATAAATGTAATGTTGCTCAAGCAGCTGCACAGTCAAAAAGCAGCTGCGCACTTTTATTATTTCTATTGTACATTTGGCGTATTTGCAAAAAAAGCATGTGCATTATCACGTAACCATGATGCGCTTTTGGGGTAATTGTGGGCCAATATTCTAAATCTATTGATAGGCCTGGATCAATTCATCAAACAAATTCAAGGGCAGAAAATTATGAGAAACTCAGGCCAGGTCAGTTATGTAACAGATAAATATTAGATCTGGATCAGGAGAAGGTCGAAAGCAGGAGCGCCTGTGGCTCTACAGCCATGAGTAGCAGCAGACTCTACCGTTTATTAATCTCATGCACGCAGCTATGGCAGCAGGATGCCGTGCGAAATTCACGTGGTAGCAATGCCATTAATGTGCGCTGTCAGAATATTAAGAAAGAATAAACAGGAACGACCGGCCGGCCACGATTTGAGGCTTCCTATTGGCTTATGTAAACGAGGCGTCCTATTGCATCGTGTAAACAAAAAAAGAACTTCCTATCCTATTGACCCTTGCAAAAAAGGCTTCCTATTGGCTGAAAATCGTAAAACCGGAGGAGCTACTCTGCCTGGTTGAATGCAAAAGATTTAGAAGTTTACGAGTACCTCTGAAAAAAAAAAAAACACACTCAGGAAAAAAACTTTAGGAGATGTTCTGTTGCATAGAGCAGGAATTGAACCTGGGTTTCCCACAGGACAGTCAGTCTTGACATTAGACTGCAGTGATATATTGACACTTCATGTGTAAACAGTAAAAAAAAAAAAATTAAAAAAAAATTCTCAACTACTTACCTCAACCAGGAAATGAACACAGGTTTCTCACAGCACACGCGGCAGGTTAACACAACGAGCTATCCTGTCTGCTGCAAAGTAGAGGGAATAGAATTACACAAGCATCTCTATGTAGAAACACATTGGAATTTTTCTATAAGTGAGGTTCTGTCACTGTCACACCCAGTCTTTAACCCTGGGGTGGGCAGCTTTCCCCTTCACCTGACCCCTCACCTTAAAAACAAAACAAAACAAAACAAAAAACGTCAGGGCGCGCTGACTTTTTATTTGGACAATTTTGAGCATGTTTACATTTTGCATTGCTTCAACCTTTTCCTGTCTATGCTATATCAAAACAAACAAACAAACAAACAAACAAACAACAAAACTTGGATCTTCGGGGCATCATTTTTCTTTTGTTGACATTTTCCGACACGTTGCGTTCTTTTACCATTTTACATACTGAGCTAAAATAGAACAGTCATCCCTGTAAATTTCAGGTAAGTCAAGTAAGGTAAGTGGTTCCTTTTTCAAAAATAAAAAATGAAAATTATAATGCACATTACTTTTTCTTGACATTTTCATACATGTTGAAATTTTCCATTCTTTCAACCATTTTGATCAGGTTAATTTACTGTGGCAAAAAAAAAAAAATACAAATTAGTGACATAAAATTGATGTGTTTTTCCTTCAAGCTATGCACGGGTAAAAGTCCCACAATTAAAAAGATAAATACATAATGTATATACAAACAATTATAATATGGATAGTTTTTTTTTTTTTTTTTAGGTCATAGAACTCCATAGTTCTCTGACCTAAATCTAAACTGATTGAAGATGTAAATGTAGAAAGTAAGATAAGAAACATGAGGCAAAGACTGTCAGTTTGCACGTTTTAGTCATAAAAACAGTACTTTACGGTAAAAATTCTTAATTGTTTTCAAATCTTTTGCTGCTACATTGAAACTGCAGTTAAAATGACTGTGATCTTGCAGAGTTTATTTATAGACCACATTGAGCATTCTGACATGTCCTTGCTGCCCTTGTGTTTATTCAAAGTAATGAAGAAGTCACTGATTTCCAAAAGGTAAACAGTGTTACGAATCTCCTTTGCGCACCTGCTTAGAACCCATTAACTTCCGGAGGGTAAAAATAGCATCGCAGAAGCATTAGTGCGCAAAAGCTCCCCACATTTACAATAATCAACAGCCAGACAGTGACAAAGTGATGATGACAGAACACTGCAACACACAGCACAGAGTTTGCTTTAGATAATGATGCTCCTCCCAACAACCAGCAACAGTGAGACAGTTTTTGGACGGTGCAATATAGCCAAGGAAAAAGCTGTTTTATTAATCTAATAATTTGTCCGATGTGATGAAAAAAAAACAAAAATCCAATACAGTACGCTGTAACTAATATGCAAAAAAACATTTAAATTTTCAATTTAAATGCAGATGCAACTTTTCTCTGTCTTATGTTCATGGCCGTCTTACTGTCTGACGTGGTCCCCTCTATGGACAAACACACAGCGCATCTCGGACAACTTAAAGCCATCTCCCACCTCCGTTACAGTTACTATGAACCGACACAGGCCCGTGTTGGGACTTAGAGACAACATATGCGCCTTATCACAACCCGGAGGCAGCGCGCAATCCAAGTCCTCCACAAAGTGATGTATGGCCACCCGGATGTACGCCCCATGGCTAACGACCATGGCGTGGACGGGAAGGGCCCGGACGCCGTCGTCTGCCTTCCCCTCCACAGGAGACGTTTCTGCCGGGGCAGATGCCGGCTTTCTATCTGCTCGCCAGTGTTGGTCCCAGAGTTGCTGCAGCATTTTCCCCAGAAACTCTTTGACCCGCTCCTTCACCTGACCGGAGCGAAACATTTGTTAGAACCCGAGACCGTTTTGCATGCAACTCTGAAACGTGACTGCACTGCAACGTGTCTCGTTAACGTTTATTTTTCAATTCGGACAACTCCGTGGTGACCTCGTCCGGCCCCACTTCCAACCCGACACAGTAACCTGGTCTAAAAAAACTCGCTGCTTACGTCAAATTTTGCGCATTTGTCTGCATGATCATGGTGATGTGTGTGACTGGACTGGGCCAAAGTTAACGTCCAAGCCGAGGTCTCACAGACGAAACCCGAAGGTGTGAAATGGAACATCCTTGCTTCCGACTCCCCTCCCCTTCTCAGCACAATATCCACCCACACAGTCACTTGCGCAAATACTGAGAAGCAAAGAGGTGACTTTTTAAACAGGGGCAGCAACAGGTGCCCCTTGGTGGCTGGACAGTGGAAGTACATGTGCTTTGATTTGTTGCTGCAGATAGAAATTGAATACAACCTTGTGGATGCAAAGGCGACAAATGTTGCGTCAACATACCAAGTGTGTGACTGAAAAAGTGCCTTTTCTGCCACCTAGTGGAATTATCATTGTAACACACGTAAATGTAATAAAAGATTTAAAACTATTTTAACATATTTACATACTTTTTTTTTAATTAGTGTTGTGTAAACCAGCTCAAAAACATATCTGACACTGATTGTTTGATATATATTTATGCAATTGTTGTTTAATAGTTTTATTTCACTAATTAAAAATGTTTTTTTTTCAACAATTTTTTTTTGTGAGAGTATAAGGAGCACGTTAGACATCACAATGGTTGTGTTTAAAGTTATATAATTACAACAAAGAATGTGAGAATAAATACTACATATGATGTAACACCCCCCCAAAAAAAAAAAAAAAAAAACAAAACAAACAAACAAAACAAACAAAATATGAAAATGCTGAGGCTTTTGAACATCACCTGCTCCTGAGTCTCCCCTTCTGGAGGTGTGAATCCTGGCATTGACTGACCCGCTGCTTTGGCCATGTCTCTCAAGTCCTGCACCCGTTTCCCCTCTACAATGCCAAAGCTCTGACAGGAAATGAAGTCAAAGACTGGATTAGCGTTTATAAAAAAACAAAACAGCAACAACAACAACAACAACAACAACAACAACAACAACATATAATTGTAAAATAAAAATATAAAGCAATTCAACTCACTCTCTCTTTAAGGAGTGGGTCACAGACCATCTGCAGGGACAAACAACTGCTGTTGCGTTGCATTATTGCCTCAGCAGTCTGGAAGGAAAAAAAACCCACACACAATCACCTTATTCACCTGCAGTTACATCTGAAAAAATAAAACAAACAGATAACAAAGAGGATCATACATTACCCACAATTAGCGCACTTAAAAAAAATAATTAAAGCAATGCATATTCTTGTCTTGTTACTGTAAATACGCTCATTTCTGTAGTTTAATTGAAACAAATGAACTGATTTGACTAAACAAAAGTTAGGTGAAAATGAAAAATACTTAGTTCAAAATAATTGTAACCATGTAATGTCTAAATCAGAGCCGCCAGTTAAACAGTAAACTGGAGAACTGCAGTAGATGCTGCAGTATTCCTTTGCTTCCAACGTCAAAGCAAAGCACTCTACCTGCTTTGCACGCAGCATGTCGCTGACAAACACGTTGCTGAACCGGACATCTTTCAGATACTGTCCTGCTGCTTCGGCCTGCTGCTGACCGATCTCCGATAAGCTTGCATCTATTGCTTGACCTTTGTGGGAGACAGGGAAACGACAAAGCCAAGATAAACAAACAGAAAGCATCCAGAGCGATAGATCATGTGGCTCCTTTAATGCTTTACCTTGCAGAAGGCCTTCTTTGTTGTATTTCGTTTCCCCACTGCAGGTTAAATAAATAAATAAATAAATAAATAAATAAATAAATAAGAAATCAGAATACGTAACCAACTAACATTGGCTTTATTTTTTTTGACAAGTCTGATATAGTTTCAAAGCTGTGGTTTGCGCAGTCGTTGAAAACCCGATTTAGCCTAATGTTGATAATTCAGCTAACCCTAACTCAAACAATAATGTGGCTTTTGTGAAATTTTAATGATCGATAATATTGATAATAAAGTTAAGAAAAGACAATGACAAGTATGAAGGTATGAAAGGCAGGTTGTTCTGTCATCTAGTGGCATAAAAGATGTACTGCAGCGTACAGAATGTACCGAAAGCGTTCCGGGGAGGGAACTGCAGATTCTGGGACAGTCCACGAGTGGGGTCGTCCCTCGAGTCACTGTTGGTCGCTGACACTAGACGTGTGCGTTCAAAACAGTCATGCTCCGGATGAAGTAACTTCCCACGTTAAGAGACTGTATGCCTTTGTTTTCACTTCACATTTACATTTAACGCCGACTGTCGAGCTGTCAAACTTCCTCCAAACCGGCGTTGGCAAACGGACAAGTTAATACTTGTGTGTGTATGTGATAAATGAAAGACTGCTATACAAATAACACCTGTCCAAACCTATTGTTAGCTTGTTTTTTTTTAAGTCACTGAAATGTTGTCTGTGTCTTTCTGTTCTTTAAGAATGGATCACAGTCTCCCCCCCCCCCCTCTACCAACCCAAAATACAGCCTCCAGTAGCAGAGAAAGACCCTCATTACGTGAAAAATATTAAACAACATACCCGCTGTAACTTGGATAATACTTACTGTCGAACAAGGGTTAGTCCAAACGTTAGCGAGCTCATGCTACTGAAGCGAAATAAGGTCGCGTGTCGTGGTTTGGAATATATGAAGGCGACCACGGGTCCCGTCCGACGACTAAACATATGCCAGGTTCGACGAACAGGAGCAAACAACTTAATGGTGTTCACGTCTCGGAGAACCTGCTCGGGGCTATTTAACATACAGCTAAATTTAGCCGCAAACGCTGAGACAAGCTAGCATAGAGCCAGATCTTAGGCCCAAAGCCTAACTGCCCAAACCATACATCAAGAGACACCCGGTCAATGGAAGGCAAGTCAGGAGTGGGAATATTGCAAAAAAGTAAGACATGGTGACAGAATTGTCACAGTTTAAATGTCATATATTACGCTGCAGTTTTGTAGACTATTTGTGCTAAAGTGTCTCAGGCAGATGAAAATATATGGCTTTGCTGTGTAAGGCTTCAGATGTTTTTATTTTCTCTTCGACCAAGAAGTTTTTCTTTAAGCAAATTACTTTATGCTTTGTTGAAACTGCTGCAAAGTAGAACTTTACTTTGTTTACCTTACTTCATTAGCCCTTTATCTTTGATAGTCAGTTTACTGAGTTCATCTTGTAAGTGTTTGTGTTTGGATTGCATGCCTGTGGTTAATTTGGCATAACTATCATGTAAATTATTATTTAGCAGTGCAATTAATTAAGAATGTGACATTTTCATGTTCTTAATGTGAATGGTAGCGATCAGGAATGCAACCATTTCCGCATAACTTCACTTCATAATTAGAAAGCTTGTATTCAACTTATTAATTAGAATTTTGCCAACCTGTAAATAAGCAGTATTTCTAGAACTGCAGTCATGGCCAGAAAGGTTACTGAACTTCTAATGTATTATTTGGCATTTTTGTGCTCGTTTAAGTCTCACCCAGGGATAATTATACTTTGGAGTGATTAAGTGCATGTGCTGAAATTAGCTTTGCTGTCCCACTGCAGGCTGAGACACAAACCAGTCCGTCGATTATAATACAATCGCACACAGAGCTTGAAAGGAAGACAGGCGTGAGAAATACTGAGCTGATGCGGTGTCACACCCCTTAAAGCAGTTGTTTATTGAACAGAGGTTGTGCAACAGACATCTGAGGTACATGATCCATGAGTTATAGTGGAAATGGGGAGAGGGTGGAGGTGGGGAGGGGGGAGGGGGGGGCAGCTCTCTGGGAAATCTGCATGATTTAGACTTCCAGATATCAGAGTATTTACAGTTGGACATGTCAGGTGTAGCTTAACCCATTGTTATGTGGCAGTTGTTACAACATTGTGCAGACACAGAAATTCAGACCTAATACAAAATCCACATGTACTGACATTCAGCGCGATTATAATCGTATAAAGCAAGAACTGTCCTTTGGCCATCGTAGGAATGCTGTCTTTTCAAACTCTGTTACACAATTCAGATGTAGCACCAACATGAACACAAATGTTAAACATGCTAACATCTAATAAGCCCACCCCCCACCCCTCCCAAAAAAGCAGTCCAATGTTGTTGTGTGCCCCCCCTCAGCCCCAGCAACATAGTCCAAGTGGAAGCCTTCCCTGTTTCCCATTCCCCATCTTACCAAGAAGGAAATTCCTCACTAAAAAGTGGGACTCACTCAAATAAAAAAAAAAAAGCATTTCTTTTTCTCATTGCTTTTTCTTCTGCTAACCCACTTGCTTGTCTTTATCCTCCATCCAAAGCTTCCCTAACTGCAGAGGTATCATGATGAATTTGTATCTGTTATCTTGTGTCCAGTAATTCTGAGGTATAGAAAATACCACTGATGCAGATTGTGACTGAAGAGCAAAAAAAACAAACAAACAAACAAAAAAGATAAACAAAACCAAAACCAACTTGTTTTAAAAATAAAGGGTGGGGCGTTACATGCTGTCTTTGCAAAACTGTCAAACTGTACAAAGAACATTTCCAGTCGAATATTCATTTCATGGTCTTCTATCAACATCTACTTCGTTTTTTTCTGGATGTATCTCTTAAGCAGTAAAATAATTATATTATAATACAAATGTTTATAAAATAGCAGCACACAGAAGTGACATCACAACTAGGTAATGTTATTTTTTGTGTAAATGAAACAAATTCATAGCTTTTAGCAGCGCAAAAAAGACAAAAAAAATAACTCGATAACAATATTGACACTTTTTTGTTGATATCTTCACACCTCTTCCTACGTCCTCTCTTCACTTTGGAATACAGTATCTCTTAATCTTAAGAAGAAGAAAAAAACCCTTTTGTGGGCCTGGTCACCCCCATTCGATATATGAAGCACAAATTGAAAAGGTGGTTTTGATAACATAACACATGCAACGATTGCAGGTAATCAAGGAAATCACAACCATTTAAGTTTGGGAAAGAGCTTACGTCAGGCAAACAGGAAAAATGAAGGGTCATATCAAATATTCAGACGGGGATGTTTTGGCAAAATTTGTCATCAGGTTGCACAGTTTTACTGAAAACATCACAAAATAATCTGATCCCCACATTTTTTTTCTTCAGTCTGACAAACATACACGCATCAATATCACATAGCGTCAATGACAAAAACAAAACAAAACAAAACAAAAAGGTCAAGCATAAAGTCAAAAGACACCTTGCTTTGAGAAGTCTTGTGTCCCACTAAAACCAAACCAAAAAAAAGAAAAAAAGGAAGGAAAAACAAAAAAAAAAAAAACGTCTCTTGTTTTGTGCTGATGTCTCTCTGGCTGATGAACCCCGTTGGCAATGATTGGAAGCAGCAAAGCTTAAAGGGGACACGTGTTCATTTAACAGATCCACACAAGCCAGCACCATAGGAAAAAGAAAGACCAACCACTGCGGAACACATGGGTTGAGGTGATGCGTTTGTCTCGAAACACGGCAAACCTCAAATTGTCCTCTGTCAAACGTGCAAATGTTTGGATGCTGCGAACACCTTTTTGCTTAACCCCTGTCCTGTGTGACTATCTGTGGCTGTGATGCAGATAAATATGACAAAAAAAGAAAAAAATTCAAGTAAAAACAAAATGTTTCATTTCTTGACATTAAAAAAAAAAAAAAAAAAAAAAATCCAACAAAACCCACTGAGCCACAAACTCTGCAAGCAGACATTTGGGGAGGGGGTGAAAAAAAATAAATCATACTGGTGTTTTCTACTCACTCAGACCCTCTAATTCACTTGGACTCCACGTCTACATGCACTTTTGCTTGAATAGGAATGTTTTGTTATTGTAAGTAGCGAAAAAAAAAAGTTTTTCCAAAAAAAAGTGATACGGTTATATGTCTGATGAATAGGAAACCAGCCCTACAAGTAAACCGACAAAAAGGCTAAAAAAAAAAAAAGAAAAAAGAAAAAAAACAAAACAAGAAAACATCCATTTACCTTTAATGGCCACTGAACACATCTCATTTTACGCGTCTCCTGGGGAGCATGTTCTCAAAGTGCTTTGCCGTTGAAATCATATAGGGGAGCTGTGAAACAACCCTATGTGGGACTCCAGATGCATTGACTGTATAATCACCCCTGTACTCCTCTATGACCCCGCCCCCCTCCCCTCCCCCAAACACCCCAAGAAAGTTCATGCTCACATGATCAGGCACTGCACAGTCTTAGTTCCTCGTTTCAAATCCATTTTCAGAATCGGGGGAGGGGGAGGAAAAAAAAATAAAAATAAAATAAAAGCCAGAACGTTATCCGCCGACGCGTCCTCGCCAACTGTGCAAACCGATGGTCGATTCCCAGGCGTGCGTGGCGGCGTCGGTGTCAAGAGTGTGAGCGCCAGGCGTGCGGGCGTCTTTGCGCTTGTCATGGCGTGGCAGCCGCCGGCAGTGAATCCTCCTGGCTGGCGTCTCTCTCCTGCGGCCGTGCCGCCGCAAGTGTCCTTTTGAAAGTCCCTCTGGCCTTTGCAGCCCGCTGTGCCTTCCACAGTGACTCTTGAGCGGCAAACCCAATCCTTCTGCTTCTCTCCCCCCCCCCGCCCCGCCCGCCCGCCCCCGACCCCCCGACACAGCCTCCTCCCACCCCTGCCGACTGGGAGTCTCCTCCTTCACGCCTCACTTTCTTCAGAAAACCATCCTGCCTTGCCCGTTTTTTGTTTTTTTTTGTACTATTTTTTTTTGTTTGCACGTGCGAGGGGGCAGCGACTACCTCCTACTCCGCCAGTCATCAGCGGCCTTTCACCACCACGCTGTAACAACATGAAAAAAAAAAAAAAAAAAAAAAGAAGGCGACTGTCTGATCTCCTCGGGATGGCAGGATTCGACTTGCACCTCGACTCAGCTAACGAGTCTCAACGGAAAAAAAAAGGGGGTTCTAAGGAGTGAACGTCCCTACAGCCAAAACCTCCTTTTTGCCTCTATTTTGTTTTTTTTGTTTTTTTTCTCTGTTTCACAATCCTCGCACATGATTCTCCTGTTGGCCGTGCAGCGGCCCACGACGTGCGGCCGCTGCACGGTGGCAGTGATAGAGCATACATACCGTCACGCTAGTAAAGGGAACGACGCGCGTTGCCTGGGGCGGCGCCACGCTAGTTCTCCTACACTGAGAGTCTACGCCTTGAATTATGCTCAAGTCCCCCGCGCGATAGACCGCCAACTGCTGTGATAGATACTGGATCACATGTAACACGCGGCGCAAGCACACGAACTCGGCATCGTCGCCTTCACACGTATAGGCTCGCGCACTGCATTCGCAAATAGACGCACTTGCACACACACATACGAACACACACACACGCACACACACACACACACACACGCACACACACACAAGCAGCCTGACAAAAGGAGCTTATTTATCTCGACTACAAGGTTCCAAATATGTCCAATAATAATATTAATAATAATAATTACTAATACTACTAATAATTACGATCATATCTGCCTCTTCCCCAAGGACTGGGGCCCGACAACTTTTAGCACAACATTCTCACGGCGTTCTCCGTTTTCCGCCTCGTCTTCAAGGCCCGTCAGAACAGCGCCGTGGTCGAGGGGCCAGAACGCCCGTCTTGCCCTCGCACCGGCCGACAACTACAGAAGTGATAATACTTGTACGCAGCAAAACAGAGGGGACATAAAATGCAACCCCACCGTGACTCCATGTATGCAGTTTTTTTCTCTCCAAAAGCGGGGTCCACAACATCTAGCGGCACTGCCTTATAATTAAGCTATAGTCAAAGTATAACTTAAATGATCATACAGTACAATCAGAGGCAGAATGCAAATATGATTGGCTTCCCTTCTGTATATCCAAGGCACCATGGAGCTTCATCATATCAAATTTGTTGCTTTCAGACTAGTACATCATAGAAAATCTTTTGCGTGGGCAGGTGGTTTTTTTTTGTCGTTGTTGTTGTCTTGAAGAACAGAAAAGCTACCAAAAACTAGCAAGCATTTTTCTTTTTCTCTCAACGGGCTTGTGTTTTTAACATTTTTTGTTCTTTTGTTCTTTTTTTCTGCTTTTAAGAAAATTGAAGGGTTTTTTTTTCATGATGCTTTTTTTTTTTTTGTTTTGTTTTCGTAAATCCAGAGCGACGCCGCCCTCTGGTGGTTCACAAGTTGACATCGCGGACGTCTGTCGGGGTGGAGGATTGATCCTGCTCGTCCACGCCTTTTCTGCTGGAGCCCATCTGCGTCTGCTGGTGCTGCTGCTGCTGCTGCCGGCCCTCGCGGAGGTTGCTCAGCAAGACGCGCTCAATCTGCTCCTGACACTCTTTCAGAACGTCCTGCAGTGAACGAGAGAGACGGTCGCCGATTAGTACACACAGTTCCTAAATATAAAGGTAGACGTTTATGCATCATTTTGAGCAAACATCACCTAGAATAACCAGGTCCTCAATTGTTCTTTTTTATTTTGAATGGCGCGCTGCACTTACGTAGCGCTTTCCAGCACCTTCATGCTCCCCCAAAGCGCTTCACAATGGCCTCTCATTCACCCATTCACTCACTCACTCGTACACTAATGGGTGGCTGCTGCCATGCAAGGCAGCTGCCAGCCCCACTGGGAGCAATTTAGGGTTCAGCGTCTTGCCCAAGGACACTTCAACATGTGGACAGTTGGAGCCGGGATTTGAACCGCCAACCCTTCGATCAGCCACAGTTAGTTTCTAACTTTTTTTAACTTTTTGAACCCAGGCTTCTTTTCAAGCCAAACATTACATTGTAACGTATTATAACATAACAATTATACAACATTCATATCAAAAACATGAGAATGCATATTTGTTGTTGAAACGGGAGATCATTTTTACTTCATTGTGAACTTCATGCGTCATTGCAAAAATGCACAAAGTGAACATTTTCTCCAAGAAGACAATTGTTACCCTAGCCTTTCTTCTAAAATGGAGCAGTTCGCGGGGAATTAACGGATATCGCACAGCTGTTTGTTTTTCTCTGTAATTAGACCGTAATTAAGAAAAGAAATCCCTCAGTCTGTGCATGACAAACAGGGGCCCCCGGTGTGGTAGCGCAGGGGCAGCGTAGGCCAGGGGGTTTAAATGACCCCTGACTTTCTAGCAGCTGCCAAAGCTGAGCATAAATCCCAGACCAGACCCAGGCATTACATCAGCCCACCAGGGTTGTGCACTGAGCACCGCACACACACACACACACACACACACACACACACACACACACACACACACACACACACACACACACACACACACACACACACACACACACACACACACACACACACACACACACACACACACCTTAGCAGCCCGCCACCTCCGCCATTCCCAGATACACACAAAACCCAAACACAAGTAGCCTTGACAACGGCGGATGAAAACACAGGTAGTACTAAAGCTATGTTAATTACATCCACCTCCTGTGGGAACACAGAAGTGGTGCTTTTTTAATGAGAGCCAGTCTGTGTGCCGTGCCCGCCTGCGGGGGATCCATCTGAGACCTGGCCGGCTCACTTTTCAGCATCAAAGGCGGCCGCCGCAATTTGAGAATCCACCTGGGAGAGGAACCTCTCAACAGCGCCGAGCCCTCATATCCTCCCCTGATGGAGGGGTTGACAGAGGGGACATGAGGAGCAGCTCGTCGGGGGCGGGCGGGGGGAGGGGAAGGAGTCTGGGAAGTTGGCGGAGGGTGGGGGGGGAGGAGGTCGCTGCTAAATGCATGTCAGACAAGGGTTGAATTGTTTCGGGTGCGGAGCAAAGCAATCATTAAAAATATCAGGAGGAGGGGAGAGAGGAAAATCTCAGACTGCTGCAACAGGTCGGTCAAATATCGACGAGCGTTCCGGTTACAAAAGGCTTGCAGGGCCCTCTGGTGGCGAAGCGGGATAATGCAACGAACGCAGCAGACTTTTAGCGCTTTTTAGCGCTTTTTAGCGCTTTTTAGTATGTGTGCGTGTGTGTGTGTGTGAAACATGACTGACACCCCCCCGCATGGCTGGAGGTGACGGGTGAAAATGTAGCGCTTGTGCAGAAGGGAAACATTCCTTCCCAATTCACAGCTAATTTAAACCTGATGGGCCACAGTTTGAGGCTGCGCTGCGGCTTCTGGTGCCGCCGGGCCCTGGGAACCCAGACCCCCACTCACGTCGGGTTTGCTCTTTGGGAGCTGCAAAACGGCGGGGTGACGGAAGGTCACGGTATCAAAGGTCAAGCATTGAAGCAGCGCGACACGTTGTCAGAGAAATGCGGCGCGATTTTCCCCCGAAGGGCTGGTTTGTGAATGAAGCTGCTGACAAAAAACCAACAGAATCTACAACATGACCTTTGATGAAGTAAACAATCGGACAGGGTTTCTTCCTGATTTTTGGAAGGAAGTGATTCTCGACAAAAAAAAAAGAAGACGTTTTTGGAACGCGATGAATGAAAAAAAAAAAAAAAAAAAGAGTTGGGCCGGTTTAAGCTAGGAGCGTTTGCCCTCCTGGATCCTCTGGACGTGGCTCGGAAGGAAACCCGACTCGGCGTCTGTCCCTTAATCTCCTTCGGAGGCGGGACGCATACGTGGGCTCTCGCTCGCACGGGCACGGGCATAAACAAAGGGTGAAGCTTCCCACCAACCACGCGGCCAAACTTGTCATAAAACTCCCGATTCCTTTGAGAAAACGAAGTGTAGCGGAGGACGCATAAGAGGACTGCCTTTGTCTCGCCGCAGGAATGCACGTCTTCACTCCTTAAAAGACACACTCCCCCCATTTGGATCCAAAGCCGAGTCTTTTTTTTTTTTTAGAGAGACTCTAATGACTTCAGTGTGTGACTACTGGGAACACCAATGCAGATTTCAGAGGCATTTTAGGAGGAGGAGGGGCGGCGGGAGTGATGGATATGCTGGCAACGGAACTGGTGCCATATTGATTCAGAACACAACCAGTTCCGACGCTCCCGTGACACTGCGTGACACTGCGACAGTCTGTCTCTCCAGCAAATCCAGGGCTCGCTCACGATCCCACGGCCGGCTGTTGTGACACAAGGCAGTCGGCGGAGGAAGTCATGCAGACAGACAAAACCGAGAGGAAGAAATGTGTGAAGCCACGGAATGCGTTTTAACTGCTGACTGTGGCGCTCAAGACAATGTTAGCTTCTCTGCGAAGCTCCCAGTCGGAGGACTCCGGGGACACACACGCAGACGCCGACACACCAGATGAACCGAGAGAGGGGAAAACTTCAAATGAAATTTCCACAGGCGGAAAAAAAAGTTTTGTTTTTTCATTTTCTCCTGACGTGTTGAGACACTGAAACATTGGAGAATTGTTTTCAACTCGCACGATGTTTGTTGCAACGCCGCGCCTTTGATAAAAAAAAAAAGAAGCCTATTTTCAGTTGTGCATCCGGCCACGTTGTAATTTTTACGACCATCTGTGTGATAGTTAAACCACAATAGGAACCATGTTCCTCGAAAAAGAGAAGCGAAAAAGGCCGAGAGTGGGAGAAAAGGGAAAAGACGTTCCCCTTCGTCTTCCCGTACGACCCTGACCGAGACAAAAAAGATGAATGAGACCGAAGGAGAAAAAAAAATAAGGATGCGCTCTAGGAAGTGGTGGTCTTCAGCTCTTGAAACTCCTCTGACCTTCGCTTCCTGTCGCCGTCCTTCAAGACGACCGCAGGCTGAAGCCCACGTTGCAAAAAAAAAAAAACAGAACCCGTCTTTCCCACCGCCGATCCAAACCTTCATAAAATTCACAATTTCTGTCCGTGCATCTCAGACTCTGCCGATTCCCTGACGGAGGAGGAGGAGCGGCGGCGGCGGTGGCAGCGGCGGCGGCGGCGGCAGCTCTGGCTCGGCCGCACCAGGTGCACGCGAGGCCGCGAGACATTCCTGCCAGTGTCTCTCTCGGGGCGGTGACGAGGCCCCAATCTCGTTTCCAGTGGAAAAACCGCAAGCTTCTGGATACCGCGGATGCCAGCGAATGCATGCCAGGGGGGGCGGTGGAGGGTAGGGGGTGGTGGTGGTGGAGGGCAGGGGGTGGTGGTGGTGGAGAGCAGGGGGTGGTGGTGGTGGCGGTGGCCGTGATGGTTGGCAGCGGCAGCTGCAGAGGTTGACAAAACCCGCTTTGCCTCCTTGTTTTGACTGGCTCCCCGGCAGCGGAACGCCGCTCCGCTGCTAAGATGCCATTTGCACAACATTTGGACTCAGGTGCGCCTCCACCGCCACCACCACCACCTCCTCCACCTCCACACTGGAACTCAGGTCAAGCTGGTGAATTGACGTGTGAGTTTCCTGCCTTTTTTAAGCTAGTTTTGGTGTGAACGGCGATCTCAAGTCGGCCTCTGAAGTAATAAACCAGGGGTTTTAGACTTAGACTTTTAGACTTAGACTTTTAGACTTAGACTTTTAGACTTAGACTTTTAGACTTTTTTTAATAACGGAGTAATGTAACGGGATTACTGTGGCAAAACTGGTAATTATATCATAATTACTTTATCAAGTAATGATTCCATTACTTTTCATTACTTTTCATTACAAAATCAGTGTCTTTGAAGCCGCACATTATTTAGCTCTTTACTGAAATGCACGCTAAGAACTGGATCACTCAGCTAAGAACGCTAAGAATGGATGAAATATGACTTACTTCCTATTAATACCATTTCCTCAAGCCTGGCGGGCCGGATTAAAAAGCTTAACGGGCCGCATGTGGCCCTCGGGCCGTAGTTTGCCCACGGCTGTATTAAACCAACTTTACAAAACCAAAAAAAAAAAAAAGAGACGCCCTGTGTATTTAGCACGCGCCGCTACGCTAAAACCTCTCGTACGTGTTGAACATGGCCGGCTGCCCTCCTGCCTTTCGCCCGCCGTGTTTACCGTGCGCTGCGGCTTGTCCGAATCCCGGAATGCGAAGAGTCGATCAGACGACGCGGGGCGACTCGACTCCCTCGAGTCGGAGACCTCGCCGCCTAAACACAACCGAGGCCCTGTGCCGCTGAGGTCAGCTATTTGTTTTTCCTCAGCTGCTCCGCGAGACTTCGCGTGCACACACACACACACACACACACACACACACACACACCAGAGGGAGCCGCGCCTGTCCAGCAGAGTGACGCACCCCCGGACGGTCGGTGGAGACCAGAGAGGGCCGATTGTCGCGCTTGGAAGGGGTGACACCCCCAGCTTCTTCTTCTCCCTCCTCCACACCATCCCCGCCACCACCACTCCCGCCCTCCAGTGTCCTTTTCACACTTCAACAGCTTGCTTCCACCTCCCTCCTCCTCCCTCTTTGACTCTTATTGAATACCCCAGCATACCAGGGCCGAGGCTCAGGCTCTGCGTCGCGCCCTTTGATCTGCCGCTGCCTCGGCGGCCAGCGAGCAGACAAAAAAAAAAAAAAAAAAAAAAAAAAAGGTTGAAATGTTGAGATTTAAATTAAGTCTTGCCACCACCGACTAGAAGCCTCTGACTGGGCTGCGGCTGCACACTGCAGACGGATGAAATGCATTAAAAAAAACCCCCAAAAAACCAAAAAACAAACTTCTTCCTCGAGACCGATAAAGAGCGTCTTTATCAACGATGGCATTGCAGTCGCTTTGCCGATGCCCTCTTCAATGTGCGTGACGGAAGCCAGGTGTGCGGCAGCCAATAGGGGCCCCCGGCCGTGTTTGGACTCCGCTCGCCCCTCCGCCGCAACCCTGGCTGCCCCCAGACAGCCACACGACCGCCTGGCAGCCGTTCCTCTCAGTGGCAGTGCACGCTGCGTGCGCTCCAGACCCGGCTCCGCTCGAGGGATTGTTTTTATTTATTTATCTATTTTCAATGCAGTATGAAGAGGCAGGAGTGTGCAGGACGAGCCTGATGCCGCACGTCCGGTTAATTCCTCTCAGGGTTCGGCTAAAAGGACAAAGAGTGATTTTTTTTTTTGCGATAAAATCCCGAGAGAATGCAGCGGAAAGACCTCAGGCAAGTCAAGGAGCTTAAGTCAACAAATGAGTAATCGTGACATTTCAACACTTGAACTGGAATAAAACCTGTTGGTTAAAAAAAAAAAAGAGAGAAAAAAAAGTAGCGCAATGACGTCCGCGGGGTTTGCTTCACCTCGTCGGCTTGATTACTCACACGCCGACGTTTCCGAACTGAACCGCCGCGTGGTCCAACTGGTTTCTGCGTCAGACAAACATCCCCGCCCCCCCCCACGAGCGTCCACGAGTTCCGGCCGCCGGCCAGCGGCGAACGGGCTTGCGTTTGAGTCGGAGCAAACTCACCACTTCTGTGTTTGTGATCTTAGCCAGCAGGTCTGTCAGGCTTTCGCCCCACTGCGACTGGTCAGCCGAGTCCAGCTGCAGGCCGCAGATCGCCGCCCCCACGCTCCCCGTGGCGATCATGGACGGAGGGTACATGGCGAAGGTGAAATCTGTTTGGGAGGGAGACAAAGTTGGAGTTTAATCTTCAAAATAAAAGAATAAAAATGAAAATAAAACATCATTCCGGATCCCCCGCACCTGTACCAATATCAAAATTGACACTTTTCAATTCATATACTCCCCACACGGCCCCCCCCACCTCCACCCGCCCCAAACAATATGATTCGGTAATCTAGCAGTCAGCTAATAAATAATCCCTCTATTGCAGCGGGCCTGAAAGCAGCGCTCACTAATGACCAGGGGCCTGGATAATGAGGGTTCACTTGGCTTGTAAAGGAGCTGAAAAGCAACCACCCTCCCCTGCTCCCCACCTCAGTCCCCCTGCTCCCCCCCCCCCATGCCCGGCCCCTTTTCTTCCATCTCCCCGAGTAAATCGTGTGCTCGCCGGAAAAAAAAAAAAAAAAAAAAGGAAGAAAAAAAAAAAAAGCCCCATAGCGCTTGGAAAAGGGAGGAATAAAGAGGCTCAGTGCCTCTGCCAATGCTCACTGCTGTAGGTCCTTTTTCCACGTGTGGTCACAGGCGTGCGTCTCAAAGACCAATAACCTTGTTAGCTCCCCTCACTGTCATTCATAATGCAAATGAGACAGCTTGTGAACGGGCCAGAAGCCCGAAAAGGCAAGGCAACTGGCATCCAGGGCGAGCGAGAGAGAGAGAGAGAGAGGGAGGGAGAGAGAGAGAGAGAGAGAGAGAGAGAGAGACGGACAGCCAGAAAGAAGTTTCTCTTCACACACACACACACACACACACACACACACACACACACACACACACACACACACTCGCGTGGGCACGCACACGCACGCACGCACTCTCCTTTCTCCATTCTCTCTTTATGTCTTGCTCAACTTCTACCTCTCTCTCTCTCTCTCTCTCTCTCTCCCCTCCACTCTCTCTCTCTCTGGACAACACATGGCCCGCTTAGATGGCGCCGGTGAATGGCGCACATGCCCGGGGCTTTGTTGCTACAACAGGCAGCGCTCCGCATTTGGCGGCCCTCCTATCTGTTAGCATATTAATAGAGTGGCGGGGCTAGCGAGAGGGAAGGCAGAAGAGTGTGACTCCATTGTCCCGAGTCATCACCTCATTTCACCCAATTGAGAGACACAGCATCCATCGCCTCCGCGCTGATCCCGATTCAGCGGGACAGGCCGGACAAAGGGGCCCAGCGGTGCGGGTGGGGGGGTCGCGGTGGCGGGTGAGGTTGGGTGGGTGGGGGTCGAGGAGGGAGGAGGAGGGAGGAGGCGACGGGGCGGCCCGGGAGAAAAGGAGGGGAAGGTGGCGGCGGCGGCGGGCGGGCGGGCGGCGTTGGGGGTTGGATTGGGGTCGGGAGGGGGGGTGGGGGGGTGTGGGGGGTGTGGGGGGGGCAGCAGCCCCAAAGCACATCACTCTCAAGTCTGTGTCCAGACTCTTGTGAAATCCCGGAGGAAGAAAAGAGTCGCCCTTCAGCGACCCTCACCTCCCGCCTCACTCCCCCCCCCTCCCTCCCCTCCCCCACAAGTATGCCTCTGTTCCTGGGCCACCTATGGGCTGGAGGGCATTAACATATTGCCGTGTTCCGCCGCCGGAAAAAACAAAACAAAACTAGCAAACCACGCGCGGACGGCCCTCGCAGGAGATTTTTCTTCCTTCTTTTCTTTATGATTATTTAAAAAAAATTAAATAAAATAAAAAGCAAAACACCCTGCAATCAAAGAGGTGGTTGGCTCTCTGACAGCTGTAAAGGCAGTCAACCCCCCCACCCCCCGTCCGGCCCCGCCACCCACCAAACCCCTCCGCTTGCCCTTCTTAACATGCGCGGCCAGGCTGCTTTCTGATCTCGCGGGCCCTGTGTTGACAAATAAATGAACTTATTATACACCCCTGTGTTCGCGGCGGCCGGGCCCCTCGCCAAGAGGCGATTTATTAAAAGGTCCCACCTCGAGCCAAGAGGAAAAAGTACACAAAGCCCCCTCTCTGCATTACATCACTCCTGCGAGAGCGCAACTTTTCTATGGCGGCGGGCGGGGGGCGGGGGAGGGGTGCAAACGCACAAAGGCATGTGTGGATTTACTGTACGTGTGCGCCGAGTGCGGCCTGACAGGCGAGGAGGCAGACACCTAAGAGACGGGGGGGCGGGGGTGGGGGGTCCGGGGGGGGGGCAAACAATGCAGCGATGCCTGCATGCTTTAAGACGGACACACACACACACACGCGTTCGCGGGACAGACGTGGGTTTGTGGGAGACCCGAGCGGCGGGCAGTTGGGCAGCAAGCTGATTTTTTTTTTTTTTTCGCTCCTTTTTTTTTCTCTCTCTCGCACTCAAAGACAAGACAGGTCTGTGGCGTGGAACAAGGGCGCGCGCGTGCGGGCCGGTGCGGGGCCGAACCGCTCCGGCCTGGTGGTGGCTGCTGCACGCAGGCCGCCGAGGGGCGAAGAATGGCCGTATTTTAGGGAGGCCCTCATTGATATTCATGCGGGGGATAAACAGTGTATGTAGCTGAGTGGGGACGCCTGCGATGGAAAAGCTCCCCGCCAGCGGCAGCGGCTGGCCCCGGGGCGTGCACGCCTCTCGCCCCCCCACACCCTCCCCTCCTTCAATGGCCCTTTCTACCCCCCGCCACCCCAACTCTACGCCCCCTTCGTCGCCATTCCTCCATCTTCCTGCCCCCTGAAACTTCCACCCTCACCCCCACAACCTCACACTCGGCTCCCCGCCGCCCTACATGGCCCACTCCTCCTGGGTGGCTAAAGTTGGAAATTACTTAAAGTTGGAAATAAGAAGAAGAAGAAGAAAAAGGAGGAGGAGGAGAAGAAGAAGAAGAAGGAGGAGAAGAAGGAGAAGAAGGAGGAGGAAGAGGAGCAGAAGGAGAAGACGAAGAAGAAGAAGTTGAAGAAGATAAAGAAGAAGTAGAAGGAGAAGAAGAAGAGGAAGTTGAAGAAGATAAAGAAGAAGAAGAAGAAGAAGGAGAAGAAGGAGAAGAAGAAGGAGGAGGAGAAGGAGAAGAAGGAAGAGGAGAAGAAGAAGGAGGAGGAGGAAAAGGAGGAGGAAGAGGAGGGGGAGCAGAAGGAGAAGACGAAGAAGAAGAAGTTGAAGAAGATAAAGAAGAAGTAGAAGGAGGAAAAAGCAGATTCTTCTCTTTCCAGCGCTGTAAATCAGGCTCTTGTTTTCAATGCGCGTCCTGCTTGTTGACCTTGTTTATTAAAGGAGCAGCATTACGAGGACCCAAAGGCTTGTTGACTGATGAAGGCCAAAGGCAAACATCATTTCGGGATTGGCCTAACGCGACGCCCAGCGGAGGGCTCCTCGGGATGGCCCTTTTACGGCGCTCGTCCGCGCGGAGCGACGGGGCGAAATCCCAGATTAGGTGACGACAACCTGATACGCTATCTGTCACGTACCGATTCATCTCCGTGTGGGCCGTCGCCGTGGCAACGGGCAAAACAGAAACGGGGGAGAGGCTGAGTCATACACCCCGCAAACTGCGATTCCACGCCGAGTGCCAAAAAGGAGAATTCCTTCTTAATTGTTGCGTTCTGGGACGGTTCCCTTGGACTGTGATGCCTGGTGTCATCGCCACCGCTGCAGCAGCAGCAGCAGCAGCAGCAGCAGCAGCAGCAGCGCTGGGGTGTCACCAACAGTCCCAAAAGAACGCAGTGATGTTATAGCCATTGTTGTTGGGATTACTGATTATGATTACTCATTAAAAAAGTAATCTAATTATTTATTTTACTACTTTGTTTCTTAAGTAATCAATTACTAATTACTAATTACTTTAGTTAAAAAAAGATAAAGTAACGGTTGAGAACGTCTTGTTTCCTGCACACGTACCAATAAAACGAACCACAATATTCTTTGATTTAGACGAGATCAACTCAAAATAATGTTTGCATTTCCGGCTGTCAAACGCAATTGCTGTTTTTTTCTTTTGCTGCCGCCATGCTTAGTTTTGGTGCATCGTCGCGTTTCCATATCAATGACGTTGCATGCACGGCTGCACCATCAATCTGCGACATTGTTTTCGGTTAAATTTCAGACATTTTGTGGGAAAAAAAGACATTTTTAGCTTGCAAAATATTTCAGAAAAAGTAACGGAATCGTTACTTGATGAAGTTATTATGATGATTGATGATGATTTTGTGACCTTCAGGCAGAACATTCTGAGCGATCAAACACCAAACCTGTGGCTCGGTCAACCAGGCCAACGTCCACAGCTGGGCTGAATGAACCCGACACTGAAAGATTTTTTGGAGCATTCACTCGTTTCCTGCCGAAATTCCCCAAAGGTGGAAAAAAAAAAAGAAACTACTCAGAATGACTCAGTCGGACTTGGTATTTTAAGTATGGTGCCCATGACAGCCGCAAGGTAAAACGTTCAGGACATTCCACTCAGTGAGTCACTCCGCGTGTTGCATTTTTGGGAGTGTATTCCCAGGATGTATCTCTTTGCTCCGGGTGCCGACGGCGGCGACCGGACGTGACTCTTTGGCGGTGGCGGCTGTGACGGAAGACGCGGGGTCGGGCCGATAATTTGCTGAGAGAGGTGGCTAATTTGTTGTTGCTCTGAGTCATCGAACATGAAGGGGGTTCTGTGTAAACAGTGACCGAGCGAGGAGCGTTTTATTGACCACGTCAGATGAATCATTCATCTCAAGAATGTTCGTGGCCGAGCCCGGAGGGGATGCTGCGTTCCTGCCTGCTGAAGCGGCGAGGGGCGGAAGCACAGAGTTGAGTCGGAGTGATTTCAAACCAAACTTTATGGGTTTTTTCGACGAAATGTCTCGCAAATGTGAATCCTCCAGCCGACTGCTGCGATGACTTTGCACCCAGCCACGTGGCTAGTTGTCTGTTTATGTCATTATTTATCATTATACAGTCAAAAAGTAACTTTGTAAATGAATCATTAAATGGGCTTTCAGACTTTATAAACATGAGAATCGGAGAAAAGTCGCAGAAAAGTCGTTTGTCACTCTGCAACAATCGGCGATCACTTTGCGAAACTCGAGGGGGAGCTCTCCTCTTTGTTAGCTGGTGAATCATTAGCATGCCTCCGTGAAGCCGAGCGGCAACTCATCACGCTCCTTCGCACAATCCAAAGACGCTTCTGTAAAATCGCAGAAAGAGAGGTCTGTTCCGATTGGCTAAAAAAAAAACACAAAGTTGTTTCCCATCTTGTAGCAAAGTTCCCGGCTGCGCGGTGCCTCCACCGCCCTCCCGCCCCCCACCACTCGCAACCCAAGCGCCGCTGGCCCCGATCCAGAGTTTTCTTTTGATCCACTTCAAGATCCATTGTCGCCGTCCCCATCCATACCATTACGGAGGAGCTGCTATTTGAAAGAAGGAGAAGAAGAAGACGGAGAAGAAGAAGAAGCAGAAGAAGCAGAAGCTGGTAATCCCTGTGCCAATATGGCAAGAAGACGGAGGCTCAATAACCGCGGCAGACAGGTTGGGGTGCATCTGTCTGCCCCATGCACCCGCTCCATTCTCCCACTTTACCTCAATTGAATAAGAATAGAAGAGGAAGCTCAGAGTGCTCGGGAGCCGTGTGCAGGAATGGAGCTTCATAATCTCCCTTAATGAGCTTGTTTCTGCGCCATTATCCGGCGGCCTGCCCGAGGGAAACGCCGGCGCTTCCTATCAAGTGGCCCCGCGGCGCTGACCCCTCGCGCGGCTCTGCATATGAAATGCAAGGGCCGGGGCCCTTTTGTCTCCTTTCTCCCAGCCTCCAGCTCCCCCCCCCCCCACCCCTGCCACCATTTGCATAGGCCTGAAAGGAGCGGCCAATGTTATTAATTAATACAGAGCCCGCAGCCTGCGCCACCTGACAAAATCCCACCGAGTGGCCCCGAACGGAACTGTTTCATCAAAAGAGAGGAGCCATTAAGGAATGAGAGGCCTCATTCTTCACTTCTCCTCTGCCTCGCTCTTGTTCCCTTGAAAACGGAGCGGCCGCGGGGTTTTGTTTTTTTTGTACGGTACGCTAGCGGCGGAGGAGGGCTGAATGAGACTGTATGAAATGGGGAAAGGCCACAGGTGAGCCGGCCGGCCGACTGTCTTGCAAATGTAAATCCTCCTGAGAGATCTCGTCCTCGGGGGCCTTCTGCCTCCTCGACGACGTCTCGAGGAGGATTCTCACCTTGCAGCAGGAAGATTTACAGCTGGGGACGGTCCGCAAATTGGGGTTTTATTGTAAATTCCCGAAGATCCTCGGATGCACCGAATTGTTGACTCTCGCTCGCCCCCTCTGCTTAGGGCTTCTCGATTGGCCGAGAAGGTCTGTTCGCCCAGAGACGCAGCATCGGGACGCTGGTCAATTTACCTCCGCTGCCCCGTCGCGCCGACCGAAAGGCAAAAAGTGCAGGCCGGGCCATCTGCCGCTCGTCGCCAATGCCTGCTTAACCCCTCCCCACCCCTCCCCTCCCCTCCCCCGCCGCTGAAAATGTTGCAAAATTGGACTTTTGTTGCAAAGTCTTTTTTTTCTCTGAACTTCCCTCTCCGGTTACACAACCCGGCCGGAGGATTCCATCACTTTCTGCTTTTAAATACCTGCCGCCTCCCTTCTTTTCTTTGCAAGCGCTCCAACGCACTCCTCCGAGGGACAACGTGAGGCGGCGTTTCCCATGCGGGGGGTAGCGTCGAGGGTGGTGAGTTAGTGTGTGTGTGGTGGGGGTGTGAGCATTTTTGTTGGAGGCCTGCAAAAAAAAAAAAAAAAAAAAAGAAGAAGAAAAAAAAGAATGCTGCCACTCGCTGGGGGTCACCCAGAGAGTGAGAAAGAAAGAAAGAGTCCGACCGCCCTTTTGTGGGCAAAATGTGCAATTTACCGCAAGATTGTCATGGCAACGACATTTTTTGACCAGCAAGTGTTTTCGTTTTTTGTTTTTTTTAAGAAAAACAAAAAAAGGAGAAAGTTTCCGACGGCTGCCTCCACTTCCTTCAGACGCGTCGAAGGCGAAGGCAAAAAAACAAAAACAAAACAGGAGAAACCGGCCCCGTCGCCGACGGATCCCAACATGGGAACGCTATCATGTCCTCCAGCTGTAAGGAGGGCGCGGGGGTGGAGGGTGGGTGAGGGTGTGTGGGGGGGCGGCGTGAGAAGTGTTGGGGGAGAGAAAGAGGGAAGGAAGGTGGGCGGCGGGCGGAGGAAAGAGATATGAAAACACGACGGGCCTCAGAATTGGCAGGAGGAAAACAATACTTCCCCTCCCGGCTTTCCCCCCTCCCCTCCCATCCCCTCCCCCTCCGGCAGGTCGTCCGACCTCAACCTTCGCCGTCCGTCCAGATCGTATTAAGCACCCCCCTCCACTTCCCCCACCTCCTCCTCCTCCTCATCCTCCCCACCCACCGCCACCGCCACTCGTTGGACGTTTGATCTCGAGGGAACAATTCGCCTCAAGAGCGAAAGAAAAACCAAAAAAAATAATAGAGACAATGGGCCCCGGTTGCCTCCCCGCCTCACCCCCCACACCACCCTGGTCCATCCCTCTTGTCGACCCCGCGCGACATGGGAATGCCCCTCCAACCGGGTCGGGGCCACTTTGAAGTGTCACCGGATGCTCTGGAAGCCGCCGGCGGCGATGCAATGGGCCACAGGAGTGTCGAACGTTGACACGTGCTTTTTCTCGCGGTGGAATATATACATTTTTCCCCAAAACTGGACACGACGAGACGTCGGCGGGCCGGGACTTGGCCCCCGGGAGGGCTTTGCTCGGCGATCGATGGTTTTTTTTGTTCGTTCGTTTGTTCGCAAGTTTTGTTACAACGTCGACGCGACTTGCGTCATCACAGTAAAGGCCCCGAAAAAAAAAGGTTTTACACTTTTGTTTGTTTGGGGGCAAACGTCAGATCCCGAGCTCCTCCTCCTCCACGGCGGCGTCCTACCTGTGGCGCAGAGGGCGATGAAGGTCTGGACGTGTTTGCGTATGAGCGTCAGCTTGTCCTCGGGCAGCGGCAGCCTCCTCATGATGTGCTCGATGAAGTCGTTTGGCGTGACCGCTGCCAAGTTCCACTTCAACTTCCCCAACACCACTAGTTCCCATTCCTGGTAGGAGACGCACACACGCACGCACACACACACACACACACACAGAGACACACACAAGCACAAAAGCACTGAGAATGACAAAGGAAGCCGAGAGATCGGGTGACACAAAGCGCGGCGACGTGCCTTCGCACTGTGCGTCGCTTTACAGTAAACTGCCGCTTTAAACGCCGCTTTTCCAGCCTGCGGCGGCTCCTATATGGGAGTCGACCAATCAACCGCCACCCGCCCCCACCTGTGTGCAGTCTGTGTTACTACCATTACCCTCCGCTTGACTGGGTCCGGGACAGAGAAACACCAGCGATGCCACCAACCCAGGTGACCTGACAACCGCCCCCCCCCCCACCCCTCTCTTCCTCTTCCTCCTCCCTTCCTCCTCCTCCTCCTCCTGCTGTCTGGCATCTGGGGACTTTCCGAAGGAGGCCCACCAGAGGTTCAGAGTGTGCGCGCATGTGCATGTGTATGTGTGCGTGCGTTTGATTGCAGAGTGCGAGAGGACCGGAGCGGCGGCAACGGCGGCGGCGCTGCAGCGGGATTAGCAATAAATCTGTTTAACGTTAAACAGTTGCTTTATCTTATCTCGCACGCCGTTTCAACTTTCTTTGTTGTGTGTTGCAACAGGTGCTAACATCATTTTTTTTTTCTCTTTTCGTGTTTTGGCGGCACTTCTGTTCAAGCGCCCCCCTCCCTCCCAGTTTACGTGCATCCTCAACTTCCCCCTTTCTGCACCTGTTTGTCTCTAAATAAACAAGACAAAGCGGCGAAGGCAGTCGACGCCGACCGCTAATTTACAAAACTTTTTTTTTTTTTTTTTCTTGGCACAGAACGCGGCAATCCGCCGGCCCCGGACTTTGCTGCGTCCTTGGCGTGCAGCTCGTGGCAAAATGTGATGACACATGCCAGTCCACGCGGGTGCGCGCCGGGGTCACACTAGGTGTGGCGCCCGACCGCCTGCTCTTAGAGCGCATTGTTACTTTCACTTCCTAGAGGAGGAGGTGATTAACGGATGAGTCGGTGACTAACTTGGGAAAATATTTCGTGGTTTGGTTCCGGACTGCAAGCCTTGTGACTCGGACCACGGATGCTCCTCATTTTCCCCCCTTTGAGCGGGAAGCGACCACATGGATCCAGTCATAAGACAATTTAACATGGCCACCGCCAACCTTGCTTTCAGCCCGGCAGTGCATTTTATAATCACGGTAACCTTCTTTAGACGTTTGCAACGTCTTCAACATTTGCACCCCGTTTGATGTCGGGGGTGCGGGGGGGGCAGAAGGAAAACGGACCCCAACTTTTAAAACGCCGTTCTCCTTTTTTCGCGGAGAAATTCAAGCACAGCCGAGTTTGTGCCCGAAGCCAAATTCATTTGGAGACGGCGGAACCGGCGTCGCAGAGATTCAATTATTTGATTACATGCAAATGACAGCGAGCGGCCGAGGCGAGCGCCGCTCGACCGTGGCTGCTCTGGTGTCTGCCTCGCGGCTGCCCCCTCTCTGCTCCTCCTCCTCCTGCAGCAGCGGGAGCAGGCGAGATGGAAGCTATATGTCGAGCCTTGCAACACAGCTGACAAGAGTGGCAGGCGGACGGACGGACGGGCGGGCAGGCAGGCAGGCAGGCAGGCGCCCACTTCCTTCTGCTATTGCCTTCATTTGGTCACACGTTCTTTGTAAAACTGTGGTTCTCTTTACAAGAAATTGTTACCAACGATGAGGACGAGAGAGAGAGAGAGAGAGAAAAAAAAGATCACATGCACTGAGGCAGCTGATATCCGTTTCCTGTATCTGCTTCTCAGCCAAAACGCTGCCTTACACAGAGAAGACTGTGCGGAGGCCCCGGCAAACTAGTTCAAGGACTGAGGTCTTTGTCTTCAGGGTGCATACAGAGGCACAGCGGGGAAAACATGAATCTAAAATTAAATAAGTGCAACATGACATATTGTTTTATAGGCCTATATCGGCATTTTTTTTTTTTTTCAAATACAAGATCTCTTCATTTGTCAAAAGTACAAATGTACATCCGAAAAGCGGAGACAAAGAGACCGTATTGCATCAGTCACAATATCATTTGGACCGAAGAGGAAAAGAAAGATGAAACGACACTGGGCAAAAAAAAAAAAAAAAAAAGTCCAGCTAATCAAGAACTTGAACGCGCCGCTGTGCAGCAGACAGGCTTTTTTAAACCAGAAGCCACATCTGAATCTTAATATGTGGCCTCTCACACAACATGGGTGGGACTGGCTCTTGTTTACTGAGGAATGTTTATGCAGCACCGCAGAGCAGTGTGTGTGTGTGTGTGTGTGGGTGGTAGGGGGGTGGACACTTAATCTGATGTGTAACTGAGTTAATTAATTGGGTTTATGCCGGTATCTGCCGTCGCTGTCAACAGGCAGGGGAGGCCTTATCAAACGCACGCTGCGGAGGAACGACATTTTGCACACAAAAGGGGACAAATGGCTTCCTCAGATCATCAGTTTTTTTTTGGGGGGGGGGGGACTGTCGGCGACACTTGCGCGTGTGAGGATCAGAAGGGGGAGAAAAAAAAGTGCAGAATGACGCAACGTCAGAAATGTGTGTATCCCCGGTTATTTTTAGATGGAAGCAAAACTGTAAAAGGCAAACTCGAATTTCTCTGTGCCTCTCCCTGGCTGACAGGAACAGAGTCAGAAGTTTGGCTGGAGTTCAAGCTGACCTCGTTGCTCCGAGTAAATATCTAACGCTAGGTGGCAATGTAGACCACTGCACGGGGCTGCACGGATACTGTAAACCCCGGAGGGTCTTCTTAACAGTGAGGAGAGAACTTGTGGAACAACTTGCTGAGAAACTTTCCCTTTTCCTGGGCCCTTGGTGACGGCGCGGTCCAGACAAGGCGACTGGACGACACATTCAGCCTAATAGCTGGACGCTACTGTGCGCGTGAAAACTATCAAAATGTGTGAATTTGCATTTGAGCGTAATAGTCATCAACAAATACATACACAACTGTTACATGACAGATGATGACAGCAGAAAAAGTGCCGTGTTTGAACTTTGCAAACTGTGTTGAAACCAACTGTTGCTTACCAGCAGCTCTTGTGGTCTAATGGAGTTATCCGTGTAGATGCAAAGCTTCTCTGCGGTTAATGGACGAGTTTCTTTTAATTTGGATGCAAGAAACATGCAGACAGCTCCCAGCAGCTGCAGGTTACACTTTTTGGTGGGCACCACGGCTAAAAATCTGTCTAAGTAGTTCATGGCCAAGGGAAAAACTTCTTCCTCGCACTTCTGCTCCTGGCAAACCTGAATAAAGAGACAGCAGACAATGCAACAATGTTCGGGGATGAGAACTCCACCGTCTGCAGTTCATGGCCGATTTTTCTGCTTTTGAAATGCATATAAAACTTTAGAAGGTAGAACCAACGAAACAAACGTCTCATCACATAAAGAGCACGTAAATTCAATGACACACATAGTTGGGGCCAGGCCAAGAATTTGCGCCCAGCCCTAATCGGTTGCGACATCATAAATTAATTCAAAATACATTATTTTACAAAGACCGAAATAAGTCTCGGAGACATAGTGTCATTAGAGTCACATTCCTGCAGTTCATTCACTAAGAAATGAAATCAAGTCAAAATCAGCCGAGCCAAAAAAACACCCTGACAGCAGCGCACACGGAAACACACGGGTCTTTTTTTCATTCGTCATATTTTCATAAAATATTTAAAAATAGAAATAAATTATCTACGCCGACTTTCTTCACATAATAATGTTCTGCGACGTCTTCGACATCGTATCCGACGGTTCTGATCCAAATCCATGCACGTTAAATGCGAATAAAATGTCAAAATAAAAGGGGAGTAGCGAGAGGTTGCTCCGATGTGCGACAACGCCACTCGATATATTTATTTCAAAAATTAATTTAAAATATCCAGCGGCTCTGATTCGAACGATATTGACATGAAAATAAAGCTCGAAAGCTCAAGAATGTTTCCCCGTGGTCTCGTTTGGGAAATTTTTGAAAAGTGTCAAAAATCGAACATAATTCCACCGCGAGGCATCGCGATCGGAGGAAGACTGAGAGAACAGATAAGGCCCTCGCCCCTTCCGACATTTCGAACAGATATCGAAAGTGTCTGCAATGCTTTTTGTGCTCATTACTATATTCGACGGACACACGAGAACCTACTTTGACATTACCGACGGCTTTTAGGCGCTGTTATTGCGTTTATGACACTGTAAAGTGGCCTTAAAAGCAGAAGCACTCCCGTAAAAAACAACATGGCTGCATCGTGCGCTAGGGCTTGCATCGCGGAGTGCATACGTGTGCATGGAAATATTCAGGATATCTGAAATAATAACAGTAAAGAGTCGATGGGGGAGCCGGTATGGGCATCATTTGAGACATATGAGGGAAATTCCGCGGTGTCATGCATGTTACGACTCAAAAGTTTCATAAACGCGGCGTTCATGGCCGGACTTTAAATATGGCAAGAAAATGACGGAAAACGACCCACTTGTGTCCAAAACGAGGAAATAAAGTGTCGGGAATGAGAGCACTCGGTCTTATTTGAACACCAGCAATCAGCGAGCCGCGACAATCGGCTACGGAACAAATGCGGAGGCTTTAAAAATAAAGCACGGAAATAATCGTGGCGATCGCTCGCTCGCCGCTCACCTCCAACATCCACGTAGCGACCATTCTCCTCATGAACGGCTGAATGTCTTTCTGGACGACTTTAAAATAGGAATACTGAGGCAAAAACCTCTCCTCGATGGTCAGCAGGCTCTGCAGCACTCTGTCATCGCCCAGCAGGGTCGGATCGGGACGAGCTCGTATGATGGTGTCCATTTCCAAGCAGAGCAGCTCCATGGTGCTGGTGCTTTCACGAAGGTAACAAAAAAGTCGGATTTCTCTCGCTGAGACGCGAAAGCGACACGGCGGAATATGGAAAACACTGCAAAGGAGCGGCAGGGAAAGTCTTTAAGAGGCATAAAAAAAGAGTGAGACTGCAGGGTCTCCGTAAGAGTAGTCCTGCCTCTCCTTGTTGGGAACTTTTCCTCTCTCCCCACACAGAGCCTCTGCTTTCATCCGCTTGGCCAGATCTGCCGCATTTCAATCCTGCCCTGCATAAACCACTGACGCAATTCTATTCGTTACCTCCGTGTAGGCCAGACGTAACATGCTGCAGTCCCTTCCCTCTCTCTCTCTCTCTCTCTCTCTCTCTCTCTCTCTCTCTCGCTCTCTCTCTCTCCCCCTCCCTCTCTCGCTCTCTCTCTGTGTCTACAAGTCGACGTGCAGTAAACTCCCATCATTTGAGAGCAGCTCGAAGAAAAAAAAAAAAAAAAGGCTGACACTTTCTCAAGAGAAGACACACAAGGACGCACTTTAAAGTGTGCAAAGTGAAATCATCCCAGCACAGACTTTTCCTTTCCTCTTGGGGCGACTCTTTTGTGGTATAATTGACTAATTAAAGTAGCATAGATTCATTTTGTTGGTGCATGCAAGCAACTTAGAGCAAACTGAAAGTGGGTTGTATATGACTCAAGTTTTAATAACAGTACAGTTGGTCTGCCCTGAAGTGACTCGGACATGAACTCATCACATTGTCAATGAACAACTCAATGTCCTCTTTATTGCCCCCCCCTCCCTCCACTTTTAAAAATTCATCCAAATATGTATTTTTTTTCTCTCTCTCAGAGCATCACCAGCACTTGGATGCTTGTGTTGCTAAAAACAAAAAACAAACACAAAACAACTCACACACTCCCACAGACGCACGCACGCACAAACACCCACGCGCGGCCATGTGGTCTGAATGTTGAACTTTTTTTTACATTTTTTTTTTTTATAAATTTCACAGCAGCAGCAGCAGCAGCCCAGTAGGGCTGTGGTTTGCCTGATAGCTTTCTAGGAAATGCGAAGCAGCGCTCCTTTATTGTTTTCTCTCCCCTCTGCACGTCTCGCTGCGATCACTTTTCTATTCACGAACGAGCGCTCCCGTCATCATTTACATTCAAGGATGGGGAGAAGGGGAGTGGGAGGAGGAGGAGGGAGGAGGTGGAAAAAAAGAAGCAAACGGGCAGGTGGAAAGTAGGCAGAGTGGTGTAAGTCATTGAGCAGATAATTAAAAAAAAGGCACTGCCAAATGATTTAGCCTCGCAATACAGTCAGAGAGAGCGCGCGCACGGGTAAATATGTTAATCCCCCACCCTTCCCTCCCTCTCCACCTCCGACTCCATTCTCAGCCAACTTCAAAGACGGGGCTGTGAATGAAACGAGACTCGAGTGCGTCAGGAGAACACTGGCACTGCAAAGTCCTCCGAGCTGTTAATTTCCATCACAGCCTCGTGGGCTGCACAACGGCGCTTCTGAGAAAACTAGGGGGGGAAATGTCTCTTTAAAGTTTTTTTTCTCTCTCTCTCTCTCCCCGGTCTAAGTTGTTTCCTCCTCCATGTGCGCCCTTATTTGCATAGCCAATAGTTCCTCGGTTCGAGCGAGGCTGTGCGATTGTTACTGGGCAGACTTCCTACCTTCACGCTTCCTCCCCCCCCCACCCCCCACCCCCACCCCCCGTCGGTCTGTGGGTCTGTCTTCTCTGGTCATTTGTCTGTCTCTCTCCCCATCTGTTTCTGCAACACGCCGGCGTCACAACCCCCGGTTCGAACGACTTCATGCGCTTCATTTCACTAAAATTATGTCGGAATGTCCGCATGTTCGTCAAGATTCACCCAGCAGCGGTAGAGGAGTTAAAAAAAAAAGAAAAAAAAAGTTGCGTTCACGTGCCAGAGCGGGTGGACTTTGAAGAAATATGTGACTGCATTTATTTTAAAACGTGAAAAGAAATTCCAAAAAAATATTCATGAATCTTATTGGCCATATCATAAAACGAAAAATTAAAAAAGGATTACAGGTACAATAGGAAAAGCTGTTATGTTTTAATAAGCAGTTTCTTCTCTAAAATGACATAATCTTAATATCCAGCGCATAAAAACGCCATTTTTATCCAGCTCAAGATTTTTTATTTAATTTTTATTTCTTTTTAAGCAATTCAACAAAATGGTTATGATTTCCGTGGAGATACGCCCCCTACTTATGAAATTAAGTATATTTATTGATAAAAACTACAATAATAACACTAAAAAAATACATACAGAAAAAAATAAAAATAAAATAAAATCAGTACGCCTTGGTGAAGGAAGCAGGTGCTCCCTCTCTCTCCTCCTCCTGCTCCTGCTTCATCAGCTGCCTCCAGCTAACCGGAATGTTTTCAGAGCAGTGCTCACAACATTAGGAATTTAAGACAATCAAACTCACCGAGGACCATTAACTCACCGCCCACCACCCCAGAGCAGGATGCAATGCAAATACACTGTCACTCCTTCAAAAAAAAAGTTTGAGAAACTCGTGTGGAGGCTGATTTAAGGTATTTCCCCCCACCATCAAATCAAATTCTAAAATAAAGATACTAATGTAATTTAGGGTTTTTCGGAGTAACGGTCGGTCGCTGAATCCTCTCTCTGAGAATCACTTGACGAGTTGCACTTTGATGAAACAAACAAAAAAAAAAACCAAAGTGTCATGAGGAGTTTCTGTGTTCAGAGCAGTGACGGCTGCTCTCACACAGAGCTGAGGACAGCAGCGGCGCGGTCCGTCCCCCGGAAGCGTTCAATTACATATCAGGCAAGGCAGAAAAAAAAAAAAAAAAAATCGGAACACACCCCACTGGTTAGAAAAAAAGCAACTTGCAAGTTAACAAGTTGCGACACCATGCAGCTCCACTGAAACAGGAACGTTTTAAGCAACAACTGAGCTTCTAAAAAGTTCGGTTCATCTGCAGAACGCGGTGCAGCGATTATCTGTCCGCCAAAAAAATGAAAAAATATAGAATCCAGCTGTTGCGTCAAAAATCTTGTTTTCTTCGAATCAGGTTGAAAAAGTAGTTGGAACGAGTTGAGCAATGTACGCGTTTGCACTAAATAAACATCAGACGCATCTAAAGTGTTTTTGAACAATTCTTCGGAAAATGTTGAGAAAACTTCCGAGTTCCGCCCACTTTTTCCAAATCTCAATCTTCATATTATTAATAATGTTAAAAAAATAAAAAGGTAAATAAAAACGCGAAGCCACTCGGCCACTTTTAAAGATCGATCGGTGAGTCATCATCCCGTTTCAAAATAGCCAGTCACGAGCAGGCAGCACCCCAGGGTGGCTCTGCTTTCTTCTTCTTCCTTTCTTTTTTTTTTTTTTTTTGACGCAGCTATTACCGACATGAACGGGGGGAATCGGGAGGCAGAGAGGAGTGAGTGAGAGGACTGAGAGGAGTGACCCACATGAGACAAGAGAGGTGTCTGTCGAGGGGGTGGGGGGGAATTCGGCAGGCTGAATATCAAAGCAGTCAGAGTTGTGAAATGACAGCGGCTCGGGTCTGAGCGTGTTCATTTGGAAGCAGAAGCACGCAGTGACAAATTACCATCAGTGAGTCTGGCACCTTCGAGGCTGCACTTCCAAAAACACAGAGAAATTATACAGGCGTTTATTTATTATTGTAAAAAAATTAAAAAGGAGAATCGATCAAATTAAAGCAAAACATGCATTAAAAATGTATTTAAATTTACACGATCTAATCAAGTCATCAAATGAGATGCAGTTGAACCTGTCAGGTTCCTCCCAAAACCAAATGTGAAATTTAAAATGAATTTTCGTGTGTGTTTTCCCTGAGAAGGTCCAAACAGTCAGGCAGAGATATCATCTCCTCTGGCATGTGACAGAGCAAACAGCAACACACCTGCAACAGCAGGTCAGCAACTAGCAGGCACAAAAGTGCACGTCAGCATCAAACAGAAAATAACGAAGTGGTTCTTGGTCACCACTGCTCTTTTCTTTGAAGCATTTGAAAATAAAGAGAAAATGTAAAAAAGAAAGATTGTAAAAAAATACTTTGACTGATGTGTGTCAAATCTTCCACATATTTCCAGTTAAATATTGAATAAATAGGTTAGTTTGTGAACTTTTGAAAATGATGTAATTATTTTCTTAATTTTTATGACAAATAATTACAATAATATTTTTTGTAATATTTTGATTGTGTTCTAACACTGCAATTATATACATTTTTATTCAATGGATAAAGAATTGACTTATTTAGAGAAAAAACTAATTCATAGAATGAGTTAATTGGAAATAAAACAATTAACTCAAATGAAACATTTTATTCTTAAAATTAATATTAGCTCTTTTACTAAATATTTCATAGGTGAATATGTTTGATTTATGTTTGGTATGAATTCTACAAGAAAATATTTTTTTTCAATTAAAGAAAAAATAACTCACATGGAAATATGTGCAAGCGGCAAAAGGGAAGAATGAGAAATGAGCACAACATTTAATGTAATATTTACATTATAATATGTTTTCATATTTATTTACACAAGAGAGGTGCAGAGCAAATTAGAAGGGAGCATTTTATCGATGAAAGGGGCAATAAACAAGAGACAGGTGGAAGCTCGATTGTGTTCATTATGCCTTCAGTTTACATATTTGTGTCTTTCTGTTGTTCAGACAAGGGTTCTGTTTGTCCTTCCAGAAGTGTCCTGATGACGGACAAACAGAACCCTTGTCTGAACAGAAGAAAGACACAAACCTCAGAGACAGGTGAGGCTCGCAGCTGCCTCCTCCCTCTCTGCCCCAACTTCACTTTCCTGGGATTCACCCACGAGCTGAAGCACCCAGCTCACTTCCTGCCAGGTGAGCTCGGAGCAGAGCGACGAGACCACGTCCTCTTCCCAGATCCACAGCAAAGATTTAATAAATTACACACAAAAAAAACAACCCACGGAAGAATTTCCTTCACACCTCTGCACGCCTCTGAAGGGACGATTCCATTTACAAGAAAGACATCGACTCCAAAACACACACACACACACACACACACACACACACACATCATTTGTTTACCGTGCCCGTGTTTCCCCATTTTTTGCACGTATTGTTCTGTGGTTGAGTAGCTGCAGATGTGGCAGCCAAACAACAACCCAGAGAAAACCTACTCATCCATGATCTGAAAAAAAAGAAAAACGTAAAAAAAAGACACAAAACAAAAACACCACATGTGAGAATTCATCGCAAAGTCCTCGGCTTTAATGGCCCAGGAGGACGGCAAGCCGGAAGTGCTCGGTGTAAACACGTCCAGGCAATTTGTATCTGATGCTTCGCTGCGTCCCGCTGAGTCCCGCTGATGCACCAAAGACAAAAACGACAACGGCTGGCAGTCACTTTTTTACCCTTTGGGATGAACACTCAAACCGTTACAAACCGTCTATTCATTTGACCAGATTTTTCGTTGTTGTTGTTGTTGTTGTTGTTGTTGTCGTAAATTTGAATGGCCGCACACATGTGCTCCTCCAGACTCTGGGGGTTGAACAACAAAACAAAACTCTCAGAAATTGTGGGCGGCGAGATGAGTGAGTCACAAAAGGTTCGTCACCGCGTCGGGACGAAGACAAGTTGAGAAGTAGGATGAAGAATCATTAAGATGCAGCTCAGATGTGCCAGTTTGTACGTGAACAACAAGGTCTTGTTTCTCCAGCCGCCTTTTGGGATCAATCAGCTGATCCAATGACCGGCACCGTCCCTGACATTTCCACCCTCCACCAACCACCGGTTGGGATTCCTCCGCTTGGCCCCCGTGTGACTGATGCCGCAACAATGTAGCTTTGGCACCGAGCGCCAGACTCCCTCAGAAAATTCTTTTTACGCAATGCACATCCTCCCTGAATTCTTCCAGACGTGCCCTTATCTCATTAGCCGGAGGAGAGACCGGGCGGCCGAATGGGGAAGAGATTCTTTTAATTGTCTGCGTCCGTCTCTGGGACGGAGTCACGTGGGCGCTTCGCTCCGGACACCAGGTAGCAACTGGCCAGGATCCGGGAATCTAAGAACGTCAAGAGTGCGAAAGGAGGCTGCAAGCCGGGGACGTCAGAGGCAGAAGCGGCGTTGCACAACGTGGAAATTCAATCATTCAATCAATCATTATTATCCCCGTGTTGGTGGAAAGTCCCTTCCCACTTAAAAACATCCCTAAAGGCTCATAACAAAACAGTCGACCTGTTGTCTGCAAGCGGCGCCGTAGAAGCAGCAGCAGCAGAAAAACAGAGAGTGAAAATAACTCGAGTGACTAAAAGGTGCCATCAGGTTCATCCAGGTTATCAAAGGTCTGACATTGTCTGATCAGCTGCGTCTGTTTTAAAGCTGCACGCAGACATTGTCTGCTTTGCCTTCCAGACACGTCAGATGTGAATGTTGCAACACAGCTTTCACGTGAAACTCCAGCAAAAAAACCCAAAAAAAAAACGTTTTGAAGACCAAAAAAGGTCATCGGGGTGAATTGTTACTCGTAAAAAATAATAACGTGGGATAATGTGATGATGGATGACAGATATTTTTCAGTCTTTCAAATTCTACATACTCAATATATCTGAATGAAAACAGAGATAAAAAACTGCTTTAGTGCCTACAGATACAATATAATGCAGTGGAAAGAGACAAATCAAGTTGTGAGGGACGCATTCATCAAGGATGCGGATAAACATCCTCGTTATCATTATCTTCACATTGCATCCTGTTGCTCCTAAAGTTTCACTGTGATGCGTATTTGCATGCGGGATCAATGTGTGGATATATGATTGGCTTAGATGGACTCTGAACTTATTATTCTGAGAGCCTGTCATGTGGTGGGTGGGGTGTGGGTGCTGTGGAAGTTGGAGAGAGTGTGTTTGGATGTGGGACCTTCTTGAAAACGAGATGCTGCATCTCGAGGGAATAACCTGAATAAATTGAAACATGTGAATTAATCATCTACTGAGTCAGAGCAGCATCTGTAAAATAAGACTGATCCGGTGTGAACAGACCGACGTGCTGCTGGTCTGCTGCCACTCAAGCCTCGACCGCGACTGGTCAAAAGACTTTCATTACTATTTTTTTCAAAACACAAGTCATTACTTGACAAAACTGGCGAGGCGACATTCCTGCCCGCCCCGCCCGCGCGCATGTTTTCGCAGATAGTTCCGGAAGACGCATTTTCTCGCCCGCTTTGGCTCTTTTCTCCCGAACCCTAACTGACGCCTGAACGCCTCTCCCGGCATGGCGCCTCCCTCTCTGCTTTTCATCCAAACGTTGCGGACGTGCCAACGACGATGCATCAAACCCTGCAGCCGGTGCCTTGCTGCAGGGGAGATGCTCGCTGAAGAAGGAGCGAGGAGGAGGTGGGGAAAAAAAAAATTCTTCGGCTCCACCAGCTCCCACCAGTCTGAGTGATGTCATCAATGTGGTGTTGGAGTCAAGACACAACCGACCGACCGAGACCGACGACGCACCAAAACAAGCATGGCGGCGGCGAAAAAAAACAAAAAACAGCGATTGCATTTGTAGCTGGAAGTACAAACGGTATTTTGAGTTAATCTCGTCTAAATGAAAGAGTATTGTGGTTCGTTGTACGTTATGTGCAGGAAACAAGACGTTCTCAACTTGGGAAATATCCACGTTGAGCCTCATAAATTGCCGAAAGCCATGTTTACAAGTAAATCAGCAGTGTTTTTTGTGAAATGTGCAATTTGCGTTCAGAGAGCGAGCATTCATTCATGTTGAGAGGACAGAGGCAATATTTGGAAATGCCAAATTTGCACTTTAAAAAGTTCATTCCAAAGATTGAGCAACTCTTACTTTATCTTTTTTTAACTAAAGTAATTAGTAATTGATTACGTATGGGGGAAAACTTGCCAGGTGACGACGCGTTTCGAGGGAGCGAAAGCGACGGCGGGTTGACGGCGGGTGCAGCTGGTCGAAGGTGTGTCCAAGGGGCTGAGGGACGAGCGGTGGGTCATGTGGCCTCGTGCAGGTTTCGTTGTTGTATTTCTACAACTTCCCTGACAACAACGGAAGCGGCGCACGGGTCAGCAGCTTTGAAGCTACACACACATACACGCAATATGAGTGTGTAAAGTGTTTCAAAATGACTCTTTTTTTAATCATTGTGGGAATTTAGTATCAGCACAGAAGAACTAATTCTGAAATATTGCAAGTTTATTTTGTTATTTTCTAATGGGAGGTAAGGAGTTGTTCAGGTGAGATATAAATAATAATAGGAACTGACAGAGCGGATAACTTATAAACAAAACGATTAAAAAAAAGATTTACTTCACTTCTTCTTCTTCTTCTTCTTCTTCTTCTTCTTCTTCTTCTTCTTCTTCTTCTTCTTCCGTGATGATATCTCACCTATAAACCAGCTCAGTGGTTTAGTGGTAGGGTGTCCGCCCCGAGACTGGTGGCTCGTGGGTTCAATCTCCGGCCAGGTCATACCAAAGAAAATGGAAAAAATGGAACCCATTGCCTCCCTGCTTGGCACTCAGTATTCAGGGTTGGAATTGGGGGGTTAGATCACCCAATGATTCCCCAGTCTGGTAACCACTGCTGCCCACCGCTCACTCGTGATGATGATGGGTCAAATGCTGGGGAAAATTTTGTATCCTACAGGTTGTGACAATCACTGGGACTTTAACTTAACTTTAAACCTGACAACTCCAAATACTTGGACAGCAGCAAGGAACGGAAACAGAAGAGTCATTAAGAGTTGTGAATAGTTTGAAATGGTGTTTGCTGGTCAAATAGTGTTGTTTTTTTTTTTTATAGTCCAGAGCCACTTTCCAGCACCTTTCTCTTGGAAAGGTGCTCCACCCCCCGAAACGACAAAGACGGAGGTGTTCATCTTTTCAGGCGCTCCGCCAACGCAAAGTTAAACCCGCCATTAATAACTAGAAGCAGCTTTTTTTTTCTTGCGGTGTCGCCATTCATCACAGATGTCGTTGACAGCTTGTTGAGCGACAGATGACTCCTCTCCGCCGGCCCAATTGTGGTGGAAGGTGTGCCGGCGGAACAATGAGGTCTGGTAGCGGCGGACAAACCTTCAGTTAACTCAAGAAACAAGCTGTCTGGTATTCATTTACCCCCCCGTCTCTCTCTCTCTGCTCTGCTTCCTTCATCCCTTCTTCCATCCCTCCCCTCCCTTCTTCCACATGCCTGACCCCGACTTCTGAACCCCGCTGACAGGGTCTCATCCGGTCAAGCCAATGGCCAAATCAGCCCCGATGGAGAGGAGGGTCTACGCTAATATCAATATTCCCCCCCGGCTGTAATGGAAGATAAACTACGACTTCAGGATCGCTCCATCTGGACCACACAACGCCAACGCTTAAACCATACATTTGTCACATTGCCTGTAAATTGTCACCTGAAAAGGTTGCGTTATTTCTGCTGGAATTTTCAGCGGGGCAGCTTTCACTTGCTCTGCTAGGCCCGGCAAGTCTGCTGTCAATGCAGCATTTTCACTCGGGTTCCGTTTTCGCAGGGCGGCGCTCAAATGCGAGAATCGGCAAAACAGGAAATGACGTTGCAACGCACGGGCGGAGACAGGGCTGCGCTTTCGCTCCTAGCCTGGCCCAGCCCGGCCTGGCCGTCTCTTGGAGCTGCAGGTTTTTCAAGTGTGCTTTATTTCCCTGCAAACTAGCGCGTTTGCCAAATAAGGCGCGTCAAGCGACAAAATCGCGGGAATTCGGAATGCGGAACGGCGGCAAATTGATTGAGTCACTTCCTAACGCAGCGTACGCAGTCACTGACGTACAACACTCACATCGCAAACTGGCTGGTTTCCGTTCTGAATTTCACGAGGGATTAAAAAAATGCTGCCGAGAAAAAATGCTGACCTAGAATCTGCTGGGCATTTTGTTAAAAAAACCACTGGTAAAAATAAATTCTATATATATATGTATATATGTATATATGTATATATGTATATATGTATATATGTATATCTATATCTATATCTATATCTATCTATATATATATATGTATACATTACATGCATACATATATATATTTATATATATATATTCATATATGTATATATATACATATACATCTACGCATTATACATTTATACGTATATGCATATGTATGTATATATATATATATGTATATATATATATATATATATATATGTATATATATATATATATATATATATATATATATATATATGTATATATATACATATACATCTACGCATATATATATATATATATATATATATATATATATATATATATATATATATATATATATATATATATATATATATATATATATATATATATGATCATTTTCACCTGAGGGCAAATTTTCAGCTGCCTTTGTTACCTGTTGCTCTTTTCCGTAAGTGAAAACTGGGTTCTCGGGCTCGGCTGCTGCATGCTGAGCCCTGCTGAGCGGCTCAGCTGCCGCTGCATCTTCCCGTCCAGCTCCTCCAGGATTTTTCCATGTTCCTATCACCAGCCCTTGACTTTGTCACTCATGCAACAGCTGCTCGCTGATACCGCGCCGCAGCTCCAGCCTGTTGCTCTGCCCGCTTTCGCCGCGAGCGCGAGAGAGAACAAAGGCATTGCTAATCCCGCCGAGTCCTTGGTGCAGAATGCAAGGACTTCCTGGGAAAGCGCTGCGAACTTCCAGAATGTAACCTCAAATTTTCTTTTTTTTTGTGCCGAGCCTCCAGATTGTTTGAAAATTGTGTCTCTTTGGTGCTTTGGGGAGGATCAACATTGTGAGGATTTCCACCTGGAATCACAACTAGTTCAGACTAAAACACATGGCAGCTTTAGGTCACACTGATCTCACAGCTGGTTTTACTGGTATTCCACCAGTGGCGGCCCTTCACATCGTAGCTTATTAGAACCTGTTGCTGCAGCGTCGCAAAGATTGTGCGAGCAAACCTCTAATCTGAGCCATTCAAGCCGCGCATGGTTCAACTATGAATCACGAGCCGCTCCCAGCTACGGACAAAAGAAGTGTTGCCTACGTACGTTGACACTGTCAAACAGAGCGAGAGGCGCGAAAGCGTAAAGGAAGTTCCTGGCGGGGCGTCTAACCTTGCGTCTTTTAAAAATAAACACACGCGTGCGCTTGCGTGATGCCGCTGCTGTTGCCCCAAATCTCCAGCAGACGGTCGCAGATGGCGCCCAGGATGCTCGGGAGATTAGGGACAAGATTGCTTCAGCTAGCGTAAAAAAAAAAAAAAAAAAAAAAAAAGGGGTTCTCTTGTTTGCAGCTGCGTCAGGTGCTAACCTGCGAGCGGTTGCCAATAATAAGGGGGTAAAAATAAACGCAACACAAATAGAACGCACAGGTGTCGGCGAGGAGGCACAATGTTCGCAACGGGATGTATATGAACGAGTGCGAGCAAGAAAATTACCCGCACTGATCCTTTACAGGGTCAATGCAAGGTCCAGGATGTCATGTTGGTATTTACCAACACCAATAAGAAACAATTTCTATTGCTAATTTCCCTTTTAGAGGTCACCTGCTGCCCCAACCAGGTGTTTGCTCCTGTTTGCAGCACTTTTGACGGCGGCTGCAAACGCAGGGCTAAATATCAAGTTTTTTTTTATTGAGCTTCCACAGAGTCTAATTAGTCATATTGGGCCACTCCACTCTAGAAGAATGTACAGTGCAGGGCCACTGGCTGAATGGGGGGTTCCATCATGACAGCACCGCACATGAATGCTGCGTGCCATCCTCCCCACCGCCCTGCCGCGCCAACCGGATCCTTTTGGGAAACTGAGGTGTTGGACTGTAATTTATTAGCCGTATCTTTTCAAGTCTGTCCCCCCCACCTCCCTCCACACACACACACACACACACACACACACACACACACACACACACACACACACACACACACCCTTCCACCTCCCCCGGCTCCACCGGTGGCGTCAGCCCGCTGAGCCACTGTGTGCGTGCGTGCGTGCGTGCGTGCATGCGTGCATGCGCGCGCGCGCGCCTGTGTGTGTTTAACGGCTACATGTGTCGCTCCCTATCTCGCTCGGCGAGCGGCACAAAGGTAAAAGGAAGCTTAACAGCCTGGGAAAAAGTTGAACAGTGTGAAATTACCTTGATCCAAAGATTCCTGCCGCATACCAGCCCAATGAACCCATAACAGAGCAGGCACTCAGTCAGAGAGCCCTGCCTGCAGGGAACAGCTGAGAACATTACAGAGGAGGGAGGAGAGGAGAGGGGGAGGGAGAGAGGGAGGAGGGAGGGAGGAGGTTTTGAAAGAAAGAAAGATAAATGGCAGCAGGAAGGAGGAGGCCCACCTCCAGCCATCTCCAGCCAGCGGCCGGCCAGAGTGTGGTGGTGGGGGGGGTCAGGGTGACGGGATCTCATGTACATGGTGTGATACCGCCGGACAACTGGCGGGCGGGGGGCCGCCGACTCGGTCCAGTCAGATGTTGCTCTCTCAGAGGCCCTGCAGGGGCGGCGCAGCAGCTGGAGGGCTGCACGAGGAGACCAGGGGCCAGGACAGACGCGTCGCGCGTCGACCTCTCCGGATTATGACGCGCCACTTCAGGGCTTCATTCAAGCCTTCAGAGCCGGAAGCGCAAATCAGACCGTGACGAGTCGTGCTTGCGGAAACATATTTCATTTGGAACGCCGAGAGAGGGAACACAAGGCCGTGCGGAGGGAGGAGCACAACGGAAAAACGTCGAAACGAGTTTGTTTGTAAGGAAGGAGATGCTAAGGTTGAGCTAAACTGTCTGCGGAATGCATCAAAGTCCAAATGTGGGGGTAAATAGATGCTTTGAATAAGTTTCACTTCACTAACATGAACCTGCTTGTTCAGGACAAAATCTCTGTAAAGAAATCTTAAGTGAAGAATCTTTCTTTGACTCAGGAAACAGCTTTTTTTGCATTTGCATTTTAGGGTGGATATCTTCTTTGTACAGATGCACTTTAACCGACCAGATGTTTCTAGATCCATCAGACCAGCCTTGATAGTGACGAGCAACTCAATGTAATGTAATTTTTTTTTCTTATTTAATCTGAAAAATGCTTAACTTGAACATTTTTCACACGCTAAGCCCCAAATTTAGAAATGACAAAGCCCACAAGCAACATTAACAGCGTACTATTTATTTATTAACAAATAAAAGCATTAGCGAGAGATGGAAATGTCTTAACTTCCCTTAGTATTCAAAATAACCTTCCAGTCAGAACTTTGTCATCTTGTTCATCCAGCCAAATGGTTGCATCTTATCTTCAGCGGGCAGCCGTGACACTGGAGGCCAGTTTCATAATAAATCCTCAACGTGCTGCTCAGCACTGCACGAAACACGGTTTGGAAACCCAACGACACAGTTGAATAATCAGCCGCGGCGTCGAACCCACTTCTGATTATTTGTTAGCTTCAAAATGACAGGTGTTTTGAAATCTGTAAAATGAAGAGGAGAGGGATTTGAATCATTCTGCAGAAACATAAATGGCAATTTTCGAAACTATTTCTGCTGGGATACTTACATTACATTATATTTACATACATCTGTACGTGGATGATGGTGATGTTTCTGATGTTAAATTCTGGAATTATTATTATTGTTTTGTTTTTTATTTAAACGAGTGACTATAGCTAAAAGTGTAACAGAACCACTTGGGCACAGGCAATAAGTAAACAAACAAACAAACAAACAAACACCTCAGACTCGCTCCCACCATTCCTCCACCAATAACAGGCTGGAAGTCGCGTTGAACAAACACCAGGATGACTGATGGGGCAGCAGAGTGACAATGCGTTTATCAACTGTTGACACAAGGTGATGTAGAGCAAGAGCTGCCATTATTGTCCCTGCTCCGGTTCACACAGGACAGCCACCTTCTGACGAGTGCAGCTGGGGGATGACGCGAAAACTGCTTTGTGGAACGCGGCACTTTTGCTTTGTGTCAACAGCAAGCAGGCTCAAACAGGCAGTAAAATGGACCCGACTTTGTGGCTTTTTCCTCGATCGGAACAGCGGGAATGCTTCTGCCCAATCAGACCGAGAGACGTTGACGCTGAGGGGATTCCACAGGTGAATTACTAACCCCAGCGCAGCCGCGTCCTCCTTATCAAACACGCAAGGCGGAAGCTCCGGGAGGCCAACCCGGTCGTTTCGGGGTAATTCACAAACGAGCGGTTCCTGTGTTTGCAGCTTGCACCTGTCTGTTGTGTGCCAGCGTGAGACAAACTTGGCTCTTATCACAATATCTGCAAGAACCTTCTGCAGAAAGAAAGACAAGGGAAAAAAAAACACACGCACGCACGAACCCGGCCAGGGTTAGAGGCGCGTGACAATAGTTTGCATGCAAATAAATGAAAAAGTCTGCCAGGCAGGCAGACGCCTCCTGGCTCCGACGGAGCCACGTGTGAGCGGAGGCGCACTTTGTTAAGTGGGAGTGGACCACCAGGTCAGCCAGGTGTGAACGCTCAAGTTGCAAGCCGGAGGGTCTTATCAAGTTGCATTTCCCACTCTGGTGCAATCAGGGAACGGCTTCCTTCTTTCTCTCTCAACCCACTAACACACAAACACACACACACACACGCTTGCCATATTTTACGATACAAGACACGATGCGAGACACAATTCCGTTGGCTTATTTTATTTTTGAACGAACAAGAAACGACAAATCTTTCCTGGAACTCCGACGGTCGACTCTCAAGGACTGAGGAAGGTCTCCCGGCCACACAGAGGAGGCATAAAAGTGGCGTTGCTTCATTTGCAAATGAGCCTTCTTTAGTTCTGCCGGCTCCCTCTTTATTGCACTTCTCATTTTACTGTGGTTTCTGTGACTGCAGCGCAACATTCCGCTCCCCCGCCCCCCTCATTAAAACGCGTCATCCGCGTCCAAAAGCGCTTAAAATTCTCTTAAACTACAGATCTGTCTCTTGCGTACGACTTTGGTAGAAATCGGAAAATCAAAAACCAACTGTGTTGAATTGACTTCATTTGCTGTCTTGTCGGTGACTTTGTTGGTGTGGCTGTGGTGGGATGGGTGGGCTGGAAGGCTGGGATGTAAAATCCGCACCTAGTTGGATGTGAGCGGAAAAAAATATAGATGGTGACAATGCAACCACAGCCCTCAGACGCGCACCCCAAGTGGCCCGGCTGCATTAAAAGAGGCTTGAACTAACGACCGCGGCCATAAACTCATTGGGGAACTGTTACTGAGGTAATAAATCCGGCGATAGGAGGAGCTTTGAAACCAGAGGACTTCCTTTTCAAATACCAGTTCATCTGTGTCGCCACGGTCAATACCACCACCACCACCACCGCCACCAACGTCTTCAGCTGCGCTCCTCACAGTGGAGCCACGGTAGCTTGCTTGGCCCTCTGCTTGCTAGCGCGCTGTTCTCCTAAGTGCTGAGGTTCCGACGCTGCTATTAAGACCTCTGTGTACTGTGCAGCCTACGCAAGCTAGCAGCTCATCCCAACAGCATCTGCTGATATTTCATCGCAAACAGAGAGGCAGCGCCGGAAAATGAACCAGTTACTAGTAGAACTGTAATGTGTTGAATGCATTAAAAATCATAATTTCTTTAATTTTTTAACTTTTCACTCACAGGCTGTGTTCGGACTGCAGGCGAATCTGATTTAAATCAGATTCCTTCTCAAATCATTTTTAGGGCTGACTGTTCACACTGCTTTTAGCAAGTGTCCAAATGGGATCTGGCTCTGTTCAGACTGGGCCACATTATTGACCCATCTGACAGGTTGCTGTAGCAGCGACGTCGGAGTGGAGCGTGTAGTGTGTGACGTCATATCATTGCAACAGCGGCAAAAACTAGAAGACGTCGCGGCTTGAATGGAGCTATCTCCCCACAGACTGATGAGGCAATACGTTTCCTCCTCTGTCCAGGCACTGCTGTTTTCTACTTCTTCTGTCTGCTCCATTACGTTACAGCTCCGCACCTGGAATGGCGCCCTCTGGTCTGGCGTATTGGGTCTTGCGTCGTGTAGAGTGACGTCACGGACAGCCAAAACCCATCGGTGTGTTTGGAGCTGTTCACAC